>CAMGYJ010000010.1:5407251-6607251 GCA_946122785.1 Linum tenue | reverse complement strand
AAGTATAGCACTTCTTGGCTCGCAGTATAGTGGCTTGGTTGTATTCCCAAGGGATCGTCGATACCCTAGTCTACTCCTGTTAAGTTCGACTATTATCTAGGAAACAGTTGTTTTTTATTGTACTAAGGAATTACTAATACTGAAAAGCAAGATAAGAGAAGATATGATCGAGTCGAACCACCCTCACCCAAAATATAGGCAAACAAGCAAACCAACGTATTAATGGAGATTGTGGTGCGAAAGTCATTAGAATGGTGGTTTTTGAAATGGCCATGTCTTCCTACCTCCCTCCTAGATACACCTACCAACCCAATGTCACCTCAAATGGATTTCCTAACTAGGGGTGAAGAATTTCCTCCTCTAAACAAGTCTAACTTGTCTACACACAAGCTCTATAAGTCAATGGTCATGCACTCGTATCGCAAGCACTATCTAGGTGAGATTCTAGTCAGCAAGGGATGGCCACCTTGTCTACCAACTAGGATTCTAAATCGACTAACTTAGGTAAGATTCATTATTCACATACAAGCAAGAACTAACCTAGGGAAATCTAGGGCTAAATCATGTTAGACATTCAACCATGTACTCAAACCAAGATAGAAGCATTAACAATACTAGATAAACACAATGAAGCCATAAATTAACATTACCCAATCATTCTTCTTGAGTAGAAAATCCTCCTCCAAGCTCTTTCTTATTATCTTCCTCTCCTCTTCTTCATAAGACATATACTTTCTCTCTAAACTATCTCTAGGGTTTCAGGAGTTCCAAAGTCTCTTTGCAAAGAGAGGGTAACCATTTATTTATAGGGGGTCAATAATACAAAAAATATTGCAACCAACTTAAGTGGGATTGCGGGCACTATCTTGTTCTTCAAGCTGTGATCTTCAAACGATGATGCACTGGGCTGGTGGGGTGGTGAGATAGCGGGTCAAACTTCACGATCATGAACTAGAAGTTGAGGTCTCTAGTGTGAAGGACCGTGAGATCTTCTATTATCCTTGTCTGCAACTTCCCCGAGATTACGGCATGGGCGATCATAGATCACGACCGCGATCTTGTGTACTGAACGTGATCTCTTCACGGCTTGGTCACTTCCCAGCTGTGATCTTGGTGCCTTGGTTGCAATCTTTTATTTTTGCCTCCTTTTCTACACTTGTGCTCAGATTCTTTGATATAAACACTTACACTTTGAATTGTCATATAATAAAGCATGGATACATGAGAGGAAGTAATCTTAAGCTACAATGAGGTTCAAATGATCTTTATATGCTCAAATCCCTATAAAACGCAGCAAAAATGAAAGGCAAATAACACCTATTTAGATGTTATCAAATTGTCATAACTTAAGGTTAGGTTATTTAGGTGGTTCTCATCTTCTGTTTGTTACATAATCATCCAACAAATGTACCAAGGATTGGGTGCCGTTTGTATTGCTAGCCATTTAGACATATCTTAAAAAAATAAGGTCATCTTCTAACCATTGCATCATGTCGAGAAAAGGGGGGTTTTTTTTTTGACAATATGAGAAAAGGGTTGATTGACTTGTTTTGTGACTTTCACCCACACATTGTACTTAGAGTCAGATGAGTTGTGTCAAATCAGCTATCTCGCTCTAGGATCACAAAAATAAGGTTGTCTCGGAACCAAAACATAAGGGTGGGACGTGGGAGAGTACTCGCAATGCAATCATGAGGTGCCTAATGATGAAAAGATGTAGGGGTGTTCAAATGGTTACCATGGTTATAACCAAACCAAATAAGGTTAAATTCCATTAACCATGGAATACAATATCATAACCAAACCGTCCAAACTAATACAATAACCAAATTAACCAAACTAAAGTTTAATCGGTTTGGTTAATTGGTTAACCAGATTAACCAATATAAAATCACATTATCATTGACGATGAAAATTTTCCGGTTAATGCAACAATTTGAAATTTATATAATGAATAAAACATAGGACTTTGCTACGGTGACATGCACTTTTCGGTCGACCTCATATAGGATCCGGTCGACCTAATCTGTTGTTTCAGTGTAAAAACAGTTTCATGGTGCCTACTTTGGATATTCATATCTTACAATTGGCTAGATGGAAATTGGAGATTGAAGGCTTGTTTTGAAGCTGAAGTGTCCCTCTACACATTAAAGTACTTGAGATCTCAATAGAAAGTCTAGAAACCATTTTTGAACCTGGCCAAAAGTCTATGCCAAAACTGGGAAACTGCCTGAAAATGGCTAAGTCTGGCAACGTGTTTGTCAAGCCTACTTTGGAGCTCAATTTGAGAAGCATGAATGCGAGTCAAGTCCAGGGGCCTCTACCACGTTAAATAACGTATTTTTTTATACAAAGGCAAGGCATTTGATGAAAGATTGAATATCTTTAAGGCTTCAAACAAAAGGCTCGAAGTTGCTACGATGACTGTTTTTCTGGCCGCTTGCTTGTGCTCGAAGTCTGCCAGAAAAACAGCCTTCGTAGCAGCTTCGACCATTTTGTTTGAAGCCTTACAGATATCCAATCTTTCATCCAATGCCTTGAATTTGTATAAAAACATACATAATTTAACGTGGTAGAGGCTCCTGAACTCGACTCGCATTCATGCTTCTCGAATTGAGCTCCAAAATAGGCTTCACAAACACGTTCCCAGACTTTGCCATTTCCAGGCAATTTCCCAGTTTTGGCATAGCCTTTTGATGAGGCCAAAAATGGTCTTCTTAACTTCCTATCGAGCTCTCAATCACTTCAATATGTAGAGGGACACTCCAGCTTCAAAACAAGTCATTAGTCTTCAATTTCCATATAGCCAATTGTATGATATGAGTATCCAAAGTAGGCACCATGAACAGTTTTACACTGAAACAACAGATTAGGTCGACCTGATCCTATATGAGGTCGACCGAATCCTAAATGAGGTCGACCGGATCCTATATGAGGTCGACCGAATTCTAAATGAGGTCGACCTAATCCTAACTGAGGTCGACCGGAAAGTGCAAGTCACCATGACATGCATGTCACCGTAGGCACACCCCCAAATTAATTACAAATAAGCACAACAATACTTAGTTACGAAAATAATTATCTAATCTACCGAATTGTATCGCTTAGAAATTTAGTTAATTAAAACACATTCAACGTATTTTAAAAAATAGAATTATATCTTCGAAAATTCCCAAATTAATACCCAAGTATTCTGCATGTTTCCTTCAATTTTTTAAAGTAACAAACCATGAAAATACTTACTGTACAAAATCAAAATAACCTCATCCATTAGAAAATATGATTTTCGAGCTCATTTGTCAAACTTTAAAACATTGGGGACTAAGCTGTTCACACAAGGATTTGGTGGATTGATTTAAATAATTTTCCAACAATCTTTAGCGATGACTTTCATTCTGTCGCTAAAGGATTTTAATTCTCGTCGCTAATAACACGGAAAAAAGTATATACGTAAAGATCACACCATAATTTGATTTAAACATTAGGATCTAGGTCCTTACCTAACACGAGCCTAAAGGAAGGTTTTGTTGATTCTGGATGTTAACCTCCATGCTCTATCGTCGTTCAACCTTCGTAACGTCACTGTCGAAGCTACTAATCACACGCACATGGATTTGGGTTAGTTGGGCTAAAACCAAACTCAGAGGCCAATTGAGGATCAAGATCCTCACCTTTGGAGTACAAAGAAGAAGGTTGAGGTCGAGGGTTCGCATTATCGGGGAAGAGGCGGGTCCAACAATCAACGTCAAACATACGTCGAGTGGTAGGGAGCGCGGGCGACCGATTCTTTCTTTCTTCTTCTTTCTTGTAGAAATTAATTAGAAATTTTTATTTTCTAATTAATTTTTTAAATGTAATAAAATTCAGTCAAAAATTAATTGAAATAGAACTGTCGACCGACCCATTCCTTTATTATAGGTCAAACCAAAACTCAAAATTCAGGATGTTACATTTCCTCTCCACTTATGAAATTCTCGGCCTCAGAATAGGAACTACAAGATAGAGACAAAGAAGTAAACACTTGTACTGAGACACCTTATGCTTGATTGAATTTATGTTGGCCGGAATGTAACATTTCCCTCCTCCGCAAGAAAAATTTCGACCTTGCAATTGGCTTCATATCGTAACTTCTCGAGGTTACTTATGATCGAAGCCTCCTCTATATGATTTTCACTCCATAGGCTTTAGCATTCATCGTTCATGTTATTTCTCCAATTCGATGATTCTCCTTTGGCATGATCTCGTAGTCCACATTCTAAGGGTCTTATTAAAACTAGATATATTTACTTTAATTTGATTAGATTAAACTAGAGATTCTATACTCTTAAAAGAAGATTCTTGACTCGTTTGGCCAAACCTTTAACATAAAAACTCATTTTCCTCTCATTTAAAACAAAAGCCTTTAAAACGGAGACCGATATTTCGGTATTCCTTGGAAACAAATGAACAGATGCACACCGGCTCTGATACCAAAATGTAATAACCTAGTCTTTGAAACCTTTAAATAGTGGTTCTGCACCGTACCGTATTCATATTTTTTGAAAGAAAACATAACTTGTTCAAATAAACTGAAACAACTCTATCATAACTTAAAATAAAGCCCAAACACTTTGGCGAACCATAAAATCTTAACCTAAATTCCAACCTTTACTCATAATCATAGGTAATTACAGGTATACTCCAAGAGTGTACCATACTCCATGTGATATGACCGTTAGATCTCCTTTTTTGAGCTCCGACCAATCTCAACAGTCAATTAATATTTTCTATTAAATTGAACATCGGGTTTGAGTTTAGCGAATCTAGGCCTAGGGTTTATCCATTAGAGGTTAGGGTATAGTATCATGCCCCAAACTCAATTTAAATCATGGTCTAGGTAGTGATATCTCGCTAAAGCCTAAAAGTACCTAGAGTTACACCAGTCGGACCCCATAATCATAAAATATAATAATTAAAAAGACCATGTAGTTGCTTACTGTGATCCATTCTCCTACGTCTTTAGTGAGTTCAAGATGAAAAGACTTCACTCGGATGATATTCCCTCTAGTCTGATGTTGAGATGAGATTGTGACACTCTAGTTTGACCGACATGTTCTATATACTGTTAGGAGATCTAATATAGTTAGGACCCCATATTCGAGTGCATCCTAACCCACCTAATTGATATAATCGGAGGGGCGTACCACACTACTGCAAAAGACGAGTAAGGCTACAAAATCCACTCCCTTCGGTATTAACCTCAAACAGCATAAAGATACTAATCATCATAATTCATGGCTCTCTACGTTGATTGAATAGTGACCCAAATTGCTATAATGGGATATTCTCCCTCCTATGTCAATTTTTCCCAAAATTGTGAGAAGAGAGTTTACTCCATGGAGAGTAGAGGAAACACAAAGCTTGAAGTGGAAAACATCACAAGAATGATGAAATTCTTCTCCAGGCTACGTATGGGCACTCGAAAGAATGATGAAATTCTCTCTCGAGGGCTCTCTCTTGTTGTTTTGGAACTTGGAAACCGGCCTCTCAGCCAAAATCTCAAGTTTTCGCTTAGTAGGCGAGACGACGACGTCTCTCAGTCGCATTCCATGGTTGTGGAATTGAGTTCCTGACCGTGGAATAGGAAAACGACGGGCGTCGATTAATTTCCTCAAATACCGATCTGCCTTCTTCATTCTCCGGTCGTGGAATGCATACGCCGAAACGGGGATTTCTCCTGCTCAAAAAGCACTGTCGCTCGCCAGCATACTTCTTTTTACTCATTTTCTTCAAATTTGGAACATGGAGAACCAACTGGTTCTTATTAAGCACATACACGAGTCCGAAACATAGGAGGAGGCATCAATACCGCATGAATACAATGTCCTAAAGCCACTAGTTCAGACAATCAACCGGCACAACATGAAAAAGATAGGAGACTTCATATACTTCAAAATCCTTTATAGTGATACACTAACCTCCCTAGATTGCATATACTTCAACTTCACAGTATGATTTCCGCGTCTGAATCTGCTTTTGCTTCTTTCTCTATGGAGTAGTTCCCCCATTCATCTGGGTATGGGGAATCCTAGATTTGTATGTTAGGTCTGATTGTATGAACCCAAGTACAAAGTTTGTGAATTGATTATATTCGATTGAGGTTTGAATGATTGAATGACTTGAATCCTGATCAAATTCCTGTTGTTTCTGCTTTGACCTAGAATGAGAATATCTGACTAGGTTGATAGAGTATCCTTAATCGAAGGTGGCAAATTGGTGACTTTAGTCGAGGAGCCAATTCGCTATTCTGTACCGAATTCAATTCGGTAGTGGAGGTTTGGTTCGTTAGGGCCTCAATCTGTTTACTCCAGTGGAGGTTAGTCGCCCGCTAGAGACTCAGATTAAGAGGGTCTGGAGACCTTTAGTCGAGACTTCAGGCTAATTAAGAACCTTCCGCAGTATAACTTTCATGAAAACTGAACTTGGTAAATTGCAATCCAACTTAACTGCAGTCTAGGGGGAACCATATCCGGGTGACCTCTCTTGACTTGAACAACCATTTACTTGCTTTATGTTTTTGTTTGCTTGAATTTGCACTAAAAGTTCACTGCTAAATAACGAGAATTCACCGAGTAGTCATCACATCTAGGACCCGGGTTGACAATAAAACCCAAACCCGCTATACTACGCTTTAGGAAGTGGTTATACTTGGCCATTTTCTAGAGTGACAGTAGGAGTGAGTTAAGTTTTTGGCGCCGTTGCCGGGGACGGCTAGGTTGTTGAAGAAAAGTGATTTCTGTTACTTTAGCACTTTCATTTTCGCATTGAGTGTTTGTTCTTTCCCACTTGTGCCTTCACGGGTTTGCATTGCTTGATTGTGTGCAGATAGTGCATGACCCGTAGCCAGTCGGGAGGTTTACTGCCGTTGAATCCTGAGATTGAGCGCACTTGCAAACAACTTCGGAGACAACAGCGAGCTAGACTGGCTACGGTGGAGCGCAGAGACGGCCAATTGAGCAGCGAATCCGAGGACGAGTACGAGATGGAAGGCGATCAGAACCCACCTCCTCAGAACCAGATCCTGGGGAACGACCCAAATCCCCAGGGAGCTGGGGCCCATCATCATCCACCACCACCGGGTCCCACCTTGGAGTACTACTATACTCCACGGATTGCTGACATCCGCCCGGTCATCCTCTATCCGCCCATCCCTGCAAACAACTTCGAGATCAAGCCATGCTGGATTCAACTCATCACATCCTCTATCCAGTTCCATGGCTTGAAGGATGAGGAAGCCCGGGTACATCTTTCCCGTTTTCTGCAGCTGACGAACAGGTTCAAGCTGAACGGTGTCCCGGATGATGCAATCCGCCTTCACCTCTTCCCCCATTCTCTGGCGGGGAATGCTAAGAGGTGGTTGGAGACCCAGCCCCCATTGTCCATCACCTCTTGGGACGATCTGGCTGACAAGTTCGTGCACAGGTATTATCCGGCATCGAAGACCATAGAGATTCAGCGGGAGATCACTCACTTCCGCCAAGAGCCAGATGAGTCACTTCGTGATGCATGGGAGCGGTACATGGGATACTTCTGGTAGTGTCCCCATCATGGCTTCAGCGATGCATTCACAGTGGGGAACTTCTACAGCGCCCTCATCACAAACATGAAAAAGCATAAAATGAGACAAAGTTAGGTCGATTTTCCATGAAACCTTCATATATCAAGAAAACCTCTGCCAGAATGGATGTTTTGCATATAGGAATGAAAATAGGCCTAAACTAACTTGATATGTGGCCTAGGCACGATGATTTAGCACGCATATGCCTCAAGAATAAGGACTAAATAATGCCTATTTTAAGTGTTATCAGTAGTCCTCTAATAAAATCGTCAGTCGTGAACTTCTTCGAACTCATCATGGATTAGTCTCGTTGAATAAAAAACAATAATACTACGTAAAATCCGTATCTTTTGTGTTCTTTCAATATTCCGCATTGTTCTTCTAATATCCGCATTGTCGATTTCTTTCATTCTTTATGTTTTAGTTATCTGTAGCTCGAGGGTTAAGGCCTAAAGACTTTCTTAGACTTAATAGATCGAGAGTTGGAGTCTTGGAGACCTACAGGAGTTGGAAAAAGAAAGCTGCGGGGCCGGGGGAGCTAGGCGGAAAACCATTGTGTACGGTTTAACTTAGGGTTTTGGTTTAGTTAATTGGGATTAGTAGTTGGAATTAATTACCACAGAGGGCAACTTTTCGGAATTCTGGAAAATGGGACCAGCACGCTTTTTTCTAATAAGTAAAAAGCTTTCGCGCTAAAAGCAAGCAGTCATCTTTCCGTCTCTGGTCTCGCCATCCCTCTACACTAGAAGAGAGCTCCAGCGGGCCAAACGCTGCAGAAAAACCCAATCCTTCCTGTCCGCCCGCCGCCGCCTCCATCCTCTCCCTCCCTTCTTTGAAAGAAGAAGAACTCGGCAGCAAATCATGGGCGAAGATTTGCGAAAGCGAAATACAGATTGCAAACACTTTCTGGCGTCCCCCGTCTCTTGCAAGAAGGCTTGTTCTTCGATCTTTCCCTGCCATTACTTCCTTCTTCTACTTCCATTCCTTCACGAAACTCTTTGTTACCTTCTCAATTCCTGCCCCCTGTTCGGAAATGCATTCTTTCAAGGTTCCGGATTCGTTCTAATGACTACCGCCGTTCGCGCTGACCCCTCTGATACGGGTTTGGTTAGATTTTAGTTTAGGGTTTCAATTTTGATTCTGGGATCTGTGGGGGTTATCTTTGTTGAGAATCCATGGTTTTTCTGTATCTTAACCGGTCGTTGGAGTGACTCTTTGCGCGGATAGTTAGGTTAACCCACCTTTCTCTGTTGAGAAACTGGGAATTTCTTGGCATTATCAACAATGAATTGATTCTACGGTCTGTTGTTGGGCAAGATTGCCATTCGTTTCATGTTATGCATACTGGCTCTTGGAATCCTTTGATGACTTACTTGATTCTTTTGCAGGGCGCTGATTGTGAGTACAGGCACAGTGAGACAGCAAGGAACAACTCTATGGATTGCAAGTTCTGGTTGTCTGGGGCCTGTCCATTTTCAAGCTGCGACTTCAGACATCCGGTAAGCAATTCTTTCTTGAAACGTTTCTATGAGGGAGTTGCTTCTGATTCTATATCATCGTACCTCTATCTTAGTGCACCGCTGATATAATTGATTCTCAAATTTATAATTGCAAGTAATTGTTGTTTCACATTCATGGTTCCAATGGTTTTTATGGTGATGATTTGCTTACTGTTTAGAGGTCCAGTTGCCTTATATGTGAGTTTTAGAAGATGGCAGCACCACCCCACCGTTTTGCATTTTGATGCGTGGATAGGTTACCATGCTCTAGAGTTATTTCCCTAATCCAGTTCTTGGCGGTGAATATGTGCAGGATTCTGTCACTGAGACACATCCTTGTCGGCTCTGAAATTAGCATATTTCTTTTTTTTTTTCACGTAACTAAGCTATCGGATTTAATGGTGTGAATGGCAGTTCGACATCTTATGAGCAGCTTGCTAACCAACCATGCTTTCTGTCCCCTTTTCCTTGGTCATTGCCTCTCATTCCCTAAACCAGGATGATCTGAAAACATAAATTTAATCCTGGTGGTCTTCTCATGGAAACTTGTTGAATAGCTAATTAAATTAGTTAGTTACCAATGTGTGTTTATCTTTGGTCCTAATCTTTTCTTCATGCGTATTGTTAGTTCTATGACTGGCTGATTATGTGCTCTGTAGATTTCATTGTAGATTGATATGCATGCACGTAATCGGTGTCATCTTCTTAGCCAATTCATATTCATGGGTCTGATGGTATTTCTGATGAGGGTTTGGTTAGTGTTTAGAGCTTCTAGTTGCCTTATCTTTGAGCATTAGAAGATGATAGTATAGCCAACCATTCAGCATTTCGATCTGCAGACAGATCATAAGTTTCAAGAGTTGTTTCTTTTGCCCTGTTCTTGGTTGTGAATGTGTGCTTTCTGTCTGTCTCTGAGTCACTTCCTTGTAGGCAAGCGAGTTCTGAAATTAGAAAATATTTCACATTTTTGTTGTTGAGTGAATGTTTCACCTATTCAAGGTATTGGATTTAGTCATTGCAAATGGTAGCAGACATCATTGCTGAATGCCTTTAGGGCGGTTTTATTGATGAGGATTTCTGATTGTGGTGATGAGCAGATTGCTAACTAACCATGATTTCTGCCTCCCTTTTCCTTCTTCTCCTTTCTAATTCATCTCTGCATTTTCCTGACTTTGTTACTGGACCTGTACTTGGTAATTGCCTCTCATTCCCTATGCCATCATCTGAAAACATGAATTCAATCCTGCTGCTGTTCTCATTGAAACTTGTTAGAAATCTGATTATATTCGTTAGTTGGTAAAGTATCAGTTACTCTCCAAAGAGTTATAGGGTGTATATGTAGATATTAGACCAATCAATTTCAGATCTGTTTTTCAACTTCATATTCATCTGATAAAATTATCTGAACTGTCAGCAGCTTCAAGAAAATCCATCTGAAGCTTCTTCATCTGGTCCAGCGCTAACTCGGATTACTCCACCGTCAATCAAGATTGCAGAACCTTGCTCTTTCGGATTTTCTCATGCGGTATAAACAGACAAGCTGAGCCCTCTACCGGATGATGTGCTCATCCATATACTCTCTTTCCTACCTACCAAGTATGTCGTATGCACTAGCGCCCTAAGCAGACAGTGGATCCATCTATGGAAAAGTGTACCCACCATCGGTCTCGACGTATCGTTGCTGAGGAATCATGTTAAAGTGCCGGCTGAGGAAGCTAGAATAAAGTCGGAATTCCCCTTATTCGTCAATGCGGTTCTGAGACACCACATGAATCTTGATTCTGTTCGGCCTTTCAGCATTGACTTTACCTTCTCCTCTTCTGGTGTTTTTCCATTCGATCCACAGCTTGATCGGAGGGAACTGGTGTTTGGGCCTCACCTTGAGGAAGCTGAGGTTAGGTTTTCAGATGCAGCGTTACCTGAAATTCTATGCAAACTTCCAGATAGCCTCTGCATTCTGGAAAAACTTAAAGTTTCCCAGCTTGGAAGGTTTAGAATGACTGCAACTGGGTTTGTGTCCCTTCCATGTCTGAAGACCTTGTTAATTAGTGATTGCACGACTAACTTCGACACATTAAGCAGGCTACTTTCTGGGTGTCCTGTTCTGGAGGACCTGACTCTGTGTTTCTGCAGTTTGGAAGAAAGTTGGGAAGAGTATTACGATCACGAAATTGTTGTTTCCTCACCGTCATTGAGAGATTTGCATATTGAAATGGATCCCGATGATACAGAGTCACTTTGCAGGTTTATCATTGTCATTGAAGCCCCGGAGCTCCGCAATCTCTATCTTGCAGATTTCACAAGCTTAGAGTTTAGAAAAAGCGGCTATCAATTTTGCGACGTTGCCTCAGCTAAGATTTTTACTACTAGGTTCACGGCAGGGTGGCATCTGCACCTGTTTTGGTTAATCTTCGAACTCTCCAATGCCCATGAAGTTAGATTGACTGGCAAGACTGCGGTAACTTACACTTCAACTATTCTCCTGAAAGTACACTGTTTTTTGCATTTAGATTTGTTCTGACTTCTGAGAGAGCTGATTGTGTTATACTTGTTTCAGGAATATCTGCGTTCAGATGTTATTTTCTACGAAGAAAGAGAAAAAAAATGCGCCTTTCGAATTCGGTTGTGAAGATGTTTGGATGCCCTCCTTCCCCAAGTTGCATAAAGTGAATTGCCCTAGATCACATTTATCTTGGATTGTGCACTTCTTTATGCGCAAAGCTGGACCCCTAAAATTTTTTGAAGTTGATCCGTTGAGTTCCATATCTATATCTTAAACGATAACTTTGTTGCAGTAGTCTCATCGCCAGGGTGGTTTGATAATTTTTGCAGGAAGTAGTAAAGCCTGCTGAAGCTTCTTCATCTGGTCCAGCGCTCGCTCAGTTTACTCCATCCTCAATCAAGATATCAGAACCTTTCTCTTTCGACTCCCAGGGCTACTGCTTCGAAGGTGAGAAAGGCACATTTTCCCATGCGGTACAAACAGACAAGCTGAGCCCTCTACCAGATGATGTGCTCATCCACATACTCTCTTTTGTACCTACCAAGTATGCCGTACGCACTAGCGCCTTAAGCAGACGATGGATGGATATATGGAAAATGGTACCAACCATCGATCTCAGAATACTGATACTTGAGAATCATGCAATAGTTCCGGCTGGGGAAGGTAGAATAAAATCGGAATTCCCCTTTTTCGTCAATGCGGTTCTGAGGCAGCACAAGAATCTCATTTCTGTTCGGCGTATCCGCATTGACTTTTCCTTCCACTCTTCTGGTGAGCTTCTAATTGGTCCACAGCTAGACCGGAGGGAACTGGTGTTTGGGCCTGATCTTGAGAGACTCGAGGTTCGGTTTCCTTGGGAAGTGGAGGTACCTGGAATATCACACTTGCTTCCGAATACCTTCTACACTCTGGAGAAGCTTGAATATGCGATGATCGGACATTTTAGAGTGACTGCTTGCGGGTCTGTTTCTCTGCCACGTCTGAAGACCTTAAGGATTCACGGTGGCACAACTAACATCGAGACATTAAGAAGGCTACTTTCTGGGTCTCCTGTTCTGAAGGATCTTAGTCTGTCCTATTTCAGTTTGGAAGATGATGACGTAGAAGGGTCAATCATTGTTTCCTTGCCGTCACTGAGATCTCTGCGTATTCACATTTTTCCATCTGATCCAAGGTCACTTGGCATGTGTACAATTGCCATTGAAACTCCAGAGCTTCACGATGTCTTGCTTCATGATTTCACAAGGTTAAAGTTTTGGGGTCAGACTCTATTTCCAGACATTCGCAAAGCTGAGATTCAAACGACAGGCCAAGGCTTGCGTGAAGCCCTGATTGATTTACTAACCCAACTCTCCAATGCCCATGAAATTAGCTTGACTGGCATGACTGCGGTAACTAACACTTACGCTATTCTCCCGCAAGTACATTCTTTTTTTCCATTTCGATTTGTTCTGAAAAGCTGATTGTTTTGATCATTGTTTCAGGAATGTCTGCGTTCAGGTGGCGAAGATGTTTTGATTCCCGTCTTCCCCAAGTTGTATAGTTTGAGTTGCCCTAGATCCCACTTCTCTTGGATTGTTCACGTCTTTGTGGACCGAGCTCCCGAACTAACACATCTTGAGGTTGATCCGGTGAGTTCCATATCTATATCTTGAAAGATAACTTTGTTACAGTAGTCTCATAGCCAGGGTTTGATAATTTTTGCAGGAAGAAGAATACTAAGGTTGAGGGTCGCTTTCTGATAACACAGTTCTTGAGCCCAGTTCCCACTGATTACCATTGAATCTCCGTATCCAGCTTCAGAAGACCACGCAGGGTGTTTTTGATCTTTGCAATTTGTATTGACAATCTGTCAGCTTCATGGTTTCTATTTTGTGGAATATTTGTTTAGGGTTTTGTGGGGTTTACTGGGCGTTTTTTAAGATCAAAATTGTTCTGAAACTGAAGTGTATGGAGGCTTCATACTCTTTTCATCTCATCTGTCTAGAATCCCGCCGTGCTCCCGGATGGGATGGTTGTGAATGTGACACGAGAAAAATGAGTGGTTATGACGTACTTTACATTTCTTTCAACTAAATAGCTAAACTGGAAAGAAATATTTTTTTTAGCCATTCATTTACTCATTGTTATCCCCGTGTAACCGGGAATTCTAACGTGCCGTCCATTTTCTACCTATTATTGCAGTAACTTTATGTTTCTTTGTTTGTCATAGCCGATTACAATTTCATGAAAATAATAAACAAATAATTATTAAAGGGACTCGCATGATTATAATTTACCCTAATCTCACGTTCTTCTTTTTATATCTCCATTCTAATTAGTTTGTAATAATTTATTTACTTTTCTAATTTTCTTCTTAACTTTTGTATATGTCTTGACTAGTTTTTAAATATTCTTTCATTTTTCTAATCATGGTACCATGATTAATTGTGAGTTCTTAATAGGTTTCTTTGATATTATAGAAGTATTCTTTCTTTGAAATGAATCATACCTTTGGTGTTGTACATCCTTCATTCCGACTATACTTTAAGGGCAAGCTTTAATATGTTGTAATAGAGATTTTTAGCATCATAGTGTCTTTCTAATTGGTTGTTTTGCATGGTAACAATTATCCATATCAATGGTGTTATGATAAATCAAGCAAATTGTAAACGATTTTGTACATATGTAAGGTGATAGTATTATGGTAAATTAACACAACTGATTTTATTTGTTCTCAATAGCCATCATCTTTGAATGACTTCTTTGAAAATCGGCTATGTGACATACCCGACTATAGATTTTTGCATAAACATGCCATTCTAAAATTAACACTAGAGGTAGAAAATGCTATTAACCCTTAATTTTATCATAGTTTATAATATCCCTTATTGTTAAATTATTTTTTAGATGGTATCTAATGCATACTTTTTATGTGGCGACTCACAATTGGTCATCCGACAGACTTTGATAAAGAAAGCTTCGGTCATCTTGTTGGTAACTATTATTTTGTGTACTTAATTAGTCTATATAGTGTTTTTTTGCTTTTTGGAGCTTCTTCAAAGCTATAGTGGCAAAAAAAATGCTCTTTCATCGATAATTTAATTGTTTACAATTACAAGCTGCCACATCCAGTGCGAGTCCGTCTTGTGTTTTGTTCTTTTGATCACTGCCTTCTTACATGTCTTGGGGAAAAAAAGAGAAATACTCCGGTCATGTTATTTTCTAGCCAGTGAGCATTAATTATTTATATTTTAGTTTTTATGGTGCTTTAATTATCATTCTATAATGATTTAGACATTGTTTTTGTTTTTATCAATACTGTTAAAATCAAACTACTGTATGCAATGCAGTTAAAAACACGATTCTACCTAGAAGCGGAAAATGGGTAAAATCGTGAAACGTAAAATCAAAGCGTAAAAGCGTAAGTTTTTTACGCGCCCTCTAAAATAGCTAAAATATGTTAAGTACAACATATAGTATGTAAAATGTGAGTGTGTAGATTTTAGATAAGTGAATAACTACATGAAATTCATAATTAAAATGTAATATCTAACACATAAACTAATTTGTGTTGACTCAAAAGTAGAGAAATCTTATAACATCTTAATAATAAGCTCATGAACGTAGATCGTAACCCGTAAATGAGCTTGAGAATCCAAATTCTCATAAGTTGGTTTGATTTTACATAATTACATACGATCAATTACCCATAAACTTTTATCGTAACCCAGGTAAGAGCCACATGTGAAGATTAAGGGAGAAAACTGGTAGAAGGTCAGCGACTGTTGAGAATACCATGAGGTGTCTTTTCAACCTAATGTGAAGCCCCTATCTCGACACTAGTTGTAGAACGAGTGATGAATCATGTTTTCCTTTTTTTATTTTTTTGCTGATATGTCTCCAAAATTACATCATTTTGGGCCAATTAGCACATTTTTATGAGATGAACAAAATCGTATAAAAATGCTTCAGAATCGCGATTTTACCGATTTTACCCATGTTTTTACCAGTTTTTGTAACTAAGCGACTTTAGGTAGAAACTGAAACGTTTTGGTGGCCTGGATACGTAAAAACTTATGTTTTTACGTTTTAATGCGCGACTTTGACTGCACTGAGTGTATGAATCGATATAATGAGTGGTTCAATTTTATTGGTTTAACTTTTATTAAACATTTAATGAACGAGTGCTTCATAAACAAAAATATTATAGTATAATTTGTTAATAGAGTTATGGTAATATATTGATTTTAATATATTCCTAATGTATAATTATGTATGGCAAGTAACATGGGTTGTATACGACACAAATATGTTTTGGATACGAATATTTAGAATAGGATTATAATTGTAACACGGGTTGGATCAGGTATCTATGGTTACTTAACCCAAACCCCGCAACCAATCCAAACGAGACGAGTTCCACAAAAAATCCTCATTCAAACTTAAAACTCAAATTTTAGCGAATAAATACTGGTGAGTTGGTCTGGTTGAACGAGTTGGTCGATTTATGATTTACCATTTTTTAACATGTAAACGATTTATACTCTGATTTGATTTTGAAAACATAACACAAACCAAAAAAAGTATAACTCTTTGTAGATACTAATTAAAACACCATAAAAGTAAAATACAAATAATTAAAGTAAGGAATTTGCTACGGTGACATGCATGTCACAGTGACATGCACTTTTCGGTCGACCTCATATAGGATCAGGTCGACCTAATCTGTTGTTTCAGTGTAAAAACATGGTCTTCTGGACTTCCTATCGAGCTCTCAATCACTTCAATATGTAGAGGGACACTCCAGCTTCAAAACAAGTCATTAGTCTTCAATTTCCATCTAGCCAATTGTATGATATGAATATCCAAAGTAGGCACCATGAACTGTTTTTACATTGAAACAACAGATTAGGTCGACCTGATCCTATATGAGGTCGACCGAATCCTAAATGAGGTCGACCAGATCCTATATGAGGTCGACCGAATTCTAAATGAGGTCGACCTAATCCTAACTGAGGTCGACCGGAAAGTGCAAGTCACCATGACAAATATGTTTTGGATACGAATATTTAGAATAGGATTATAATTGTAACACGGGTTGGATAAGGTATCTATGGTTGCTTAACCCAAAACCCGCAACCAATCCAAACGAGACGAGTTCCACAAAAAATCCTCATTCAAACTTAAAACTCAAATTTTAGTGAATAAATACTGGTGAGTTGGTCTGGTTGAACGAGTTGGTCGATTTATGATTTACCATTTTTTAACATGTAAACGATTGATACTCCGATTTGATTTTGAAAACATAACACAAACCAAAAAAAGTATTACTCTTTGTAGATACTAATTAAAACACCATAAAAGTAAAATACAAATAATTAAAGTAAGGAATTTGCTACGGTGACATGCATGTCACAGTGACATGCACTTTTCGGTCGACCTCATATAGGATCAGGTCGACCTAATCTGTTGTTTCAGTGTAAAAACAGTTTCATGGTGCCTACTTTGGATATTCATATCTTACAATTGGCTAGATGGAAATTGGAGATTAAATGCTTGTTTTGAATCTGAAGTGTCCCTCTACACATTAAAGTACTTGGGAGCTCAATAGAAAGTCCAGAAGACCATATTTGAACCTGACCAAAAGGCTATGCCAAAACTGAGAAACTGCCTGAAAATGGCTAAGTCTGGCAACGTGTTTGTCAAGCCTACTTTGGAGCTCAATTTGAGAAGCATGGATGCGAGTCAAGTCCAGGGGGCCTCTACCACGTTAAATTACGTATTTTTTTGTACAAGGACAAGGCATTGGATGAAAGATTGAATATATTTAAGACTTCAAGCAAAAGGCTCGAAGTTGCTACGAATGCTGTTTTTCTGGCAGCTTGCTTATGCTCGAAGTCTGCCAGAAAAACAGCCTTCGTAGCAACTTCGACCCTTTTTGTTTGAAGCCTTACAGATATCCAATCTTTCATCCAATACCTTGAATTTGTATAAAAACATACCTAATTTAATGTGGTAGAGGCTCCTGGACTCGACTAGCATTCATGCTTCTCGAATTGAGCTCCAAAATAGGCTTCACAAACACGTTTCCAGACTTAGCCATTTCCAGACAGTTTCCCAGTTTTGGGATAGCCTTTTGATGAGGTTCAAAAATGGTCTTCTGGACTTCCTATCGAGCTCTCAATCACTTCAATATGTAGATGGACACTCCAGCTTCAAAACAAGTCATTAGTCTTCAATTTCCATCTAGCCAATTGTATGATATGAATATCCAAAGTAGGCACCATGAACTGTTTTTACATTGAAACAACAGATTAGGTCGACCTGATCCTATATGAGGTCGACCGAATCCTAAATGAGGTCGACCAGATCCTATATGAGGTCGACCGAATTCTAAATGAGGTCGACCTAATCCTAACTGAGGTCGACCGGAAAGTGCAAGTCACCATGACATGCATGTCACCGTAGGCACACCCTAAAACATAACAATCACCACGTAGTTATAGTTGACCCTTAACAAAAATACATGCAACTAAGACAATTATCTTACGATTAGTATAGAAGTATTCACCTAACAAAAATTTATGACAATGGTATGGGTTAATGAATTGTTGTGTTTATGTAAATTGACTTAGTCTCTTAGCAATTATCATAGGCTGGAAATGACCTTCCTTTCAAGTTTTCATCCATCATAATGTATGAAATTTATCTAAATTAGGCGTCCATGTGTTGTGGTCTACATTTTACATATACAAATATACACTATATGAGCAATATTGAACTTTATATTTTATGAGTCTAAAAGGGATGAACGTTAACTCTTGAGTGGTTATGCAAAGTATTAAGTATGTGTATATAATATATTTTAGATATATGACTAATACTTAACTGGTTCATTTGGTTTGACTGGTTAGGAGTGTCTGAAACCAAACCAAACCACCTAAACCAAACAAGCTAAAAACTTTAACCAAACCAAACCAATTATCCAAATTATCCAAATAGTACTGGTTAAAACGGTTACCATGGTAACCAAACCGTTTGAACACCCCTAAAAAGATGTATGTAAACAAATATATCCTCTCTAGGGATGGCAATTTTGCCCATACCCATGGGTATTTTACTATTCAACCCAATTGGGTTGGGTATGAAATCCAAATATATGAATATGGGTAAAGTTTGATGGGTTTGTACCCATACCCATTTACTTTGGGTTAGGTTGGGTTTATAACATATGGATTTGGGTTTGTACCCATGCCCAAATACAAATTACAGTTTGGTACCTAAACTTAATATATATGCATATTTAGTACCTAAATTTATTTATTTTTTCATATAAGTCCTCAAAATATCGATGGAAAATTACATTTTGGTACCCAAAATTTTTTGGTCTTACATTTTGGTACCTAAAATTTTCAAGTTTTACAAATAAGTCCAATTTTTGCATGTGTAGTTAAAACACCCTCAAGTAAATGGATATCCATATCCAACTCATACTCATTTAGATAATATCCATATCTAACCAAAACCCATATACAAACCCCAAACCCATACACACATCACCCAAACCCTACCCATAATAAATGGGTCTACTTGGGTTTGGGCAAAATTACCCATGGGTGGGTAAATTGTCATTCCTAATCCTCTCGTGATATTTGGCCTCCTCACACACTTTACTTAGACCTTTGGTTTGAGAGTTTGCTACATGCACTCGTGCATAACATGTCTCTTTTAGACTACATGAATTATAATAAAGCAATTGATACACACGTGAGGTTTTAGAGTTAACCTTAGCAATTTGGGTTGACTAACAAGTTCAAGATTTAGCACCACTTACAGGCCCAAAAGGTTTAGCCTATTTTCTGTTATATTTTGATAAAGTCTACCTTTTGTTTTAAATAAGTAAATAAACCATTTTAATTAACTAGTTCATCCTAAAAATTCGAGTAGTACAAAGAGATTTAAGTGTGATTTTTATACCACTATTTTATATGCCTCATCAAAACATAATTCAATTCATGACTTTAATGATTGAGTAGATACTTCATATGTTAAATTTAAAATATTATATAATGATTTTGATATAATATCGAGAACCAACTCATCCCAATAATTCATGTTAGAATTAGCCATGTATTTTGTATAATAAGAAAATGGGCATAATAAATATAGTAAAGACAAAATTTTATTGAATAAATTCATTATTACTTTTATTAAAAACTAGACTCTTTAGTTTTTGATGAAGTAAAAGTGAAAGCTTAGGCAGTGGAAAAGAGAATATGGAGTGGGAAGGGATAATGTGTGAACATTTTTTGAATGTCTGACATGGAAGTTGGTGAAAGAGCACATAGCAACAACCAAAACTTTTGGATACTTAAAAACAACCTCCCAAAGCAACGAATCAAGGGAGACTAATTGTTTCCATTAGACCCATCTATCTACACAATAAATAAAAGCCAAATGAGAAAATTTGAAGTTTCATTTCAAATTTTTTGCATCCAAAGTAAAAGTAGGAAGGACATTTTGGTCTTCACAATTACTTTTTTTTATTCATTAAAAAGACACTTACTAGGATTCGAACCATGACCATTAAAAAAAATAAAAATCATAACCAATCACACTAAGTACATTTGTTGTATCTTTTTAAATTAAAAACATATAATCGCAGAGAGGAAAAAAATCCTTCCTCCACTTCAAATTTCCTGCTCCATGAGCGTTTGTAGGAAGGGTAGAATAGGGAGTGTCAATTTTTTTCTTTAAGTCCTTTTATTTCTCCGTGGTGGTAAAATATATATGAAAATGCAAAAATAATACTCCTTTTTATTGCTAAAAAGAAAAAAATTAACAATAAACTAATGCATGGATTCTAATGGGCTAACCGCTAATCATAAGATAAAAGAGTTGAATGGGCCTGACCTACACGGGATTTTTGTTGAACCAAAACGACTCGACTTCCTGCGAACTAAAGTTACACGACGACGTTCTGGCTCTTCCTCTCTCATAACAAAATGACGCCGTTTTCACCTAAGAGATCATCCTTCGAAGTCAATCTCTGGACTCCTCGTTTGCTGATTGCAGATCAGCAATCTCGATCAATTTCCTTCTCACGAAATCCCTAGCTTTCCTTTATCCCGCTCCTCCTCGCACCGGCTCTATAAGAAAGACATCATACAGGCTACTGCAAGGTTGCTTCCTAGGTAACGGTCTACTCTTCTACTTAGTATAAAGCTGTAAGTTCCTCCATTAGCGAGGTGTGTACTTTGAGTGGAAATTGTGAGAACTTCTGGGTTTTGAATTTCTTTCAATTTGGATCAAAGGGTGACATCACTCTGGTAGAAAGAATCGCAGGGTATAAGTTTGTATTGGGTGATTCAATCTTGGGGAGTGAGTGTTTGTTGAGTGTTTTCTGTTTCTCTGTTCGAAAGAGCCAAGTTGCTTGGCTTGGCTAAGTGTTTTTGTACTAAATCTTTCCATTCAAATAAAAGTTTCATATCAGCTAAATTGTAGAGAGTCATTAAGCAAAAGTTGATTACTGACTATTCAATCATCACATCACGCTGAGTTTACAATTGGTATCAGAGCAGGCTCTTTGAAGGACTCACTGTCGCCAAAGAGAAAGATCTCGAGATGTCTGGATCAACCTCAAATGGTGTAGCCTACTCGGCAAACACAAACCCTCCATGGTTTGATGGAACAGACTATACTGTCTGGAAGAAGAGGATGAGGATCTACCTGCGTGGGGTGGATGGAGAACTGTGGGCAGTTGTAAGAAAAGGACCAGTACCTGTGGACGATGAGGATGAAGAAGATTGGAAGGAAGATCAAAAGGTTTCTTCCCAACTTGATTCAAGAGCCATGCATATCCTGTTCTCAGCCCTGTCTCCAGAGGAAAGAAGCCAAGTGGCTCAATGCGAATCAGCAAAGGAAATATGGGAGTCTCTTCAGACTACTCATGAAGGTACGTCTGAGGTAAAGGAAAGTAGGATAGACGTGCTATTGAATGAGTATGAATCATTTGAAATGAGTTCAGAAGAATCAATTTCCAGTATGTATAAGAGATTTAATGATTTAATAAACAGGTTAAAAGGACTAGGAAAAATCTTTGAAACGAAGGATTTAGTCAGAAAAATATTGAGGTGTTTACCTAGAGAATGGTTACCTAAACGAACGGCAATTGAAGAGGCAAAAGACCTAAAAGTTCTTTCTATAGAAAGATTAATAGGATCCTTACTAAGTCACGAGGAAGTCATCATACAAATGAACAAAGATGATCATAGAAAAAGAAAAGTCATAGCATTTAAAGCACAGGAATGTGATAGTGATTCTGAAATTGACATGGGAGAGGAATTTGAGAAAGAATTTGCTTTGGTAAGTAGGAAGTTTCATCGAATGCTCAAAATGAAAAAGGATTTTCAGGCAAGAAGATCATTTCATGATTCGAGAGGATTTAACAATAACTCTTATGATTTTAAGAGAGATAGGGAAGGAACTGAAAGAACTCCAAGAACTAATGATAAATATGTGTCAAATAGAAGCTACTTTGATAAAAGTTCCTCTAAATCTTATGAAAGACCTCCTGAAAGTCGAGAAAGGTTCAGACTTGATAAGGAAGACGTGAGGTCTTCCAATGAGAAAGATTTGACAATTTGTTTTAAGTGTGGAAAGGCAGGTCATATGAGATCAAAGTGTCCTACCAAAGCAAAGGAAAGAGCACTTGCAGCTTCCTGGAGTGATTTTAGTTCAGAAGAAGAGCAAGAAGTGAAGAATCTGGCGTACATGGCTTTTGCCACCAGAGATGAGAGTGACAGTCAGTCTTCATGTAGTCACAGTCCACTAGTGCCCTCAAGTTATCAGGTAATTTCTGACTCAGGCTCGGATATAACAGAACTTAAAACTGAGTTTTTACATGAATTAACTAGTCTCCAAGAAGAATGTAATAGGCTCAAGAGTAAATACTGTATGCTTATGACTGATCATCAAGCTCAAAAAGAGGAAATCACTGATTTAAAGAGAACCTTGAGTATTCAAAGTGATTGGAATAATGAACTCAACAAACAAGTTTTTGAACTCAAAGATGAGAATCAGAGGTTAAGAGGCATTTGCAAGAACAACACGGTTTTCTTAAAACAAGAAAATGGTATGAATAATAATAGAAATTTCTCTCAAAACCGAATTACTATGCACAGAAAATATGCAAGATATCCAGTAATCTTCACCTGTTCATTTTGCAAAAGAAAAGGACATGTAGCAAAGTTCTGTTATGATCTATATCCCAGAAAACCAAGTGTATCCAAAACATTTTGGATACCAAAATGCACTAATATGTGATTGATTGCAGAATGAGGGAGATAATGAGAACACATGGTATCTTGATAGTGGTTGCTCCCACCACATGACAGGTAAAAAGGAACTTTTTTCTTATTTAAGCTACAAAAGGGGAGGTAAGGTCGTATTTGGTGATGATCATGTAGGAATTATTATGGGAAATGGGACAATTGGTAAGAGTCCCCTTCCCACTATTAAAGATGTGTTGTTTGTTAAGGGTCTTAAGCACAACCTTTTATCTATCAGTCAATTATGCAACTCTGAAAACAAAGTTGTGTTTGAGTCATCTTCGTGTGAAATCATTAGAATAAAAGACAACAAGTTGCTGTTTAGTGGAACTAAGAAAGACAATATGTATGTGGTCGACTTAAACTGTCTGAGTTCGTTTAATGAAACATGTTTTCAAGCTAAACAGAGTGACCTGGAAATGTTATGGCATAGGAAGCTAGGTCACATAAGTCTTTCCAAATTATCAAAACTCTCTAGATCTGAATCAGCTCGTGGAATTCCTTTGTTAAAAGAAAATTCAAAGTTTTTCTGTGATGCTTGTGTTGGAGGAAAACTGGTCAAAAAGAGTTTTAAACTGAAAAAGGATATCACTACCTCAGAACCTTATGAGTTAATTCACATGGACCTCTTTGGACCAACAAATGTAGTAAGTTTGGGAGGTAAGTCCTATGCCCTTGTTCTAGTAGATGATTTCTCTAGATATACTTGGGTTTATCTTCTTGCATCAAAAGATGAAACCTTTTGCTGTTTCAAAAGCTTTGTAAACCTCATATTAAATGAATCCAAGAATGGGATTAAAGCGGTTAGAAGTGATAACGGAGGGGAATTCATTTCTGATCAGTTTAGTGAGCTATGTAATGACAAAGGCATTAACCACACATTTTCAGCACCTAGAACACCACAACAGAATGGTGTAGTTGAACGAAAGAATAGGACTATCATAGAAACAGCAAGAACAATGCTACTTGAATATGGAACACCCAAGTTTCTTTGGGGAGAAGCAGTTATGACTGCTGTGTATGTAATAAATAGGGTCTTGATCAGAAAAATCATTAACAAAACGCCCTATGAGATTTTAAAACAAAAAACGCCCAATTTGGGGTATTTTCATCCTTTTGGGTGTAAATGTTTTGTTTTAAATACCAAAGATCACTTGTATAAATTTGATTCAAAGTCTGATCAAGGTATATTTCTGGGATACTCTCTTAAAGGACAGGCCTACAGAATTTATAATCTAAGGTCCAAAAGAGTCGAGGAGTCTGTATTTGTTAAGTTTGATGAATCTGGGAGTTCTAACAAAGTCTCTGCAGAGAGTATAAATTTATTGTTTCCTATATCAAATGAGGGAGAAAAGCCTGAAGATGAACTTGAGGATTCTCCACCAGAATCAACTGAAAGAGGCAAAAGTGAGGCAGTGGATGATGAGAAAATTGAAGAAGAAAGGCAGGCACCTCCACACATCCAAAAGAGACACCCGCCTTCACAAATCATTGGACAACTTCATGCTGGGATTCACACCAGAGGTAAGTACCAACCAGGTCAGTATGCCCTCGTTTCAATGATTGAACCAAGAAATTATAAAGAAGCTCTTTTGGATGATAAATGGTTAGATGCTATGCAAGAGGAACTTGTCCAGTTTGCTAGGTTACAAGTATGGGAACTTGTCCCTCGTCCACTGAATAAACTGGTCATAGGAACAAAATGGGTTTTTAGAAACAAAACTAATGAAGAAGGGGAAATCACTAAAAATAAAGCAAGACTTGTTGCTCAAGGATACTTGGAAGAAGAGGGAATTGATTTTGAAGAATCATTTGCCCCTGTTGCAAGGATCGAATCAATTAGAATGTTATGTGCGTATGCATGTTTCATGAAAATTCCTTTATACCAAATGGACGTAAAGAGTGCATTTTTAAATGGATAATTAAAAGAAGAAGTATACGTGAGTCAGCCACCAGGTTTTGTTGATCATAAACATCCTGATCATGTGTACAAACTGTCTAAGGCTCTTTATGGATTAAAACAAGCCCCCAGAGCATGGTTTGAAAAACTCTCATCATTTCTAAAAACAGAGGGCTTCACTCAAGGAAATGTTGATAAAACACTGTTTATTAAGAAAGAGAATGGTGATACACTAATTGTGCAAATCTACGTAGATGACATAGTTTTTGGATCTACAAATCCATCTATGAGTACTAAGTTCAGTAACTTAATGAAGTCTGAGTTTGAGATGAGCATGATGGGTGAGCTATCTCACTTTCTGGGGTTACAAATTAAGCAATTAGACTCAGGAATATTCATTAGTCAGACAAATTACACTGAATCAATGCTTAAGAAATTTGATATGCACTCAGTAAACCCTAGTACAACTCCTATGGCTACAAATTTGAAACTAGACAAGGATGAAGGAGGAACTCCTTTCTGTGAGAAGAAATACAGAGGGATGATAGGTTCACTCTTGTACTTAACAGCAAGTCGACCTGACATTCAATTTAGTGTAGGCTTGTGTGCACGTTTTCAATCCAAACCAAGAGAAAGCCACTTCAAAGCTGTTAAAAGGATCTTTAGGTACCTTAAGGGAACCATAGATATTGGACTATGGTACCCTGTAACTGATTCATTCGAACTAATTGGGTACAGTGACTCAGACTTTGGGGGAAGTCTAGTAGATAGAAAAAGCACAACTGGAACAATTCAACTTCTTGGTTCATCACTTGTGTCCTGGTTTAGTAAAAAGCAAGGTGCAGTAGCACTTTCCACAGCCGAGGCAGAATATATGGTTGCTGGGAGTTGTTGTGCACAAATAATGTGGACGAAAGCACAACTCTCAGATTATGGGTTTAAGTTAAACAACATTCAAGTATGTTGTGACAATACAAGCACGATAAGTATGACCAAAAACCCTGTTCAACACTCTAGAACCAAACACATTGAAATTAAATATCATTTTATCAGGGAGCTTGTACAAGTTGGTCACATCGAGCTTCAATTCGTTGAAACCGAATATCAACTAGCAGATTTATTAACTAAACCTTTTGCAAGTGAGAGATTTCTTCAACTCTGCACAGAAATAGGATTGAGATCCTTAAGTCGAATTGAAGATCTTTAAAGTAGACAACTCATTGTTCTGTGCTTTACATGCATTGGTGGAGAAAAATCATGATTATAAACCTCCAAACCTAAAACCTATTTTTCAGTAAGCTGATTGGATCATTAGCTCAAAGTATCTTTTACGTGTCTTGTTTTACTCAAAGTAAAACGCTCCATTTTGGCTCATGCCTGTCTCGTCCAATGCAACCCTCCTTTAGCTTAATCATTTCACAAACTAGAGTCTGCTGAGACTCTTCGTCTTCCAGGCCTCCTTCACTCCATTTTTCTCTATAAAAGGGAATAGTAACATCTCCTCCTCTCACATTGCTTTCAAACTCATCCACCAACTTGTCTATTCCCACAAACTCCGCTTTCAACCACAAAATGAGTGATCACCTTCCTCGCCCTTTCCGTTTTGATGGACTGGTGCACACATTCTCTGGCTACATGTTCCATGAGCCTTTGGTTGTTAACCACCATCGCTACCTTCAGCACTTCGACAAGCGAAGGCTCCACCACACCACCCAACTCGACCCATACGAATTTAACCTCTACAAGTATGATATAGTGTCCCTCATTGAAGGTCTTGGATGGGACTTCCTTCTTCGCCAACCAGTGCATCCTGCCTGTCCTGGTGCACTCAAGTATTTTTATTCAAATCTCAAGAGTCCTGGTATCAGCTCTAGGAGCTTTACCACTCTGGTATATGGTCATCTCCTGACCATACCAGTAGAGGCTCTGAATGGGATTTTAGGCTTCCCATCACAAGGGCTTGGGGTCGCTCACCCTTCTGAATTCTGGAAGCACGAGTTCAAAGTTGAGGTGGAATATGGCAACTTCTCAACTGAGCCAACTGGAGGCTCAGACATACCCATCCCTGTTTGCTGGCTGCCTCCAAGATTGAGGATTTTTCATCACTTCCTCACTCATGTCCTTTTTCCCCGATCTTTCAATCAAGACAGAGTCCTCCATATGGATCTGTGGATTATTGCAAGTGCTACTGCACGACGAAAGCTGGACTATTCAAGCATTGTGTTTGGTCAACTGCTGCCTGTTGGGGATGAAAATTACAGAGGATTAATACCATTTGGGTCGCTAATCACTCGTCTACTGATCAACCTCGGCGTAGATCTCTCTGAGTTTAGGAGTGTCTCCTCTACTATGTACATCAGTGCACTCAATGTGCTGATGGTTCTGGACCTTCCTACTGATATCTCTCCTCCCCCTCAACCATCTAATTCTCTTCTCGGTCCCCCTCCTAAGCCCTCAGGCATCAAGAAAACCAAGTCAGTTGGTGAATCAAGCAAGACCGGTGACTTGGTATTTACTATCTCTGAAGGGGACTCCTCGTCAGATGAATCTGCTGCCACAGCTCCTGCCTCCTCTCCTGCCTCCTAATTCTCTTCCTGTCCCTCTATCGTTCTGTCGCTTTTGTTAATCCTGTTGGTAGGATTTGTTGCTCTTAGTTAGGTTGTTCTTTTCTAGGGTTTTCTGCTTAGGGGGAATTTTAGCCAGGATGATATCCTGATGTTTTGGTGGTCCTTTTCTAGGACAAGGTCTTCATGTAATTCTGCATTTCAATGAATGAAATCCCCCCCCCCCTTTTCCTGGATTGCCTGTGCTGCTGCTTTCTGTTGTTTTTGTTTTTGCAGATGACTTCTCGGATGAAGGGGGAAATTGTTGAACCAAAACGACTCGACTTCCTGCGAACTAAAGTTACACGACGACGTTCTGGCTCTTCCTCTCTTATAACAAAATGATGCCGTTTTCACCTAAGAGATCATCCTTCGAAGTCAATCTCTGGACTCCTCGTTTGCTGATTGCAGATCAGCAATCTCGATCAATTTCCTTCTCACGAAATCCCTAGCTTTCCTTTATCCCGCTCCTCCTCGCACCGGCTCTATAAGAAAGACATCATACAGGCTACTGCAAGGTTGCTTCCTAAGTAACGGTCTACTCTTCTACTTAGTATAAAGCTGTAAGTTCCTCCATTAGCGAGGTGTGTACTTTGAGTGGAAATTGTGAGAACTTCTGGGTTTTGAATTTCTTTCAATTTGGATCAAAGGGTGACATCACTCTGGTAGAAAGAATCGCAGGGTATAAGTTTGTACTGGGTGATTCAATCTTGGGGAGTGAGTGTTTGTTGAGTGTTTTCTGTTTCTCTGTTCGAAAGAGCCAAGTTGCTTGGCTTGGCTAAGTGTTTTTGTACTAAATCTTTCCATTCAAATAAAAGTTTCATTTCAGCTAAATTGTAGAGAGTCATTAAGCAAAAGTTGATTACTGACTATTCAATCATCACATCACGCTGAGTTTACAATTTTTCCGTCAAGTAAAAAAAATGAACATCATGGGTTTGTCATTCTAAAACAAGCTATTTTCTCTAGTATAATATATATTATGCTATTATTTTATATCTTAGTGGCTAAAATATAATGTATTTTAAAGTTATTCAATGGTTCAACCACGACCAACCCAATTAGTCCAATTTTTATCATTTCAAATATATATTATGTAATTATTTGATATCATAATGATTAAATTATAGTGTATATTATAGGGAATCATTTGGTATTTGTTAGTAAAAAAACTAAACAGAAAGATCTATTTGGTTATTTTTAACATTAAAATTACCCTAAACATTTTCAGTTTCCTTTCGAAATTCTATAGTTTTATTCCCGAATCAGTGATGTGCAAAGGGCGAATTGCAGTCATCTCTTTTTTTTTTATTTTTTATTTTCAAAATAGAAAGTTTAAAAGTAAAGAATAATTAGAGTTTGACATGAGTCGGTCAAACATGCTGAATTTCAAGTTTTGGTCCGTTTTGATCAAGTCTAATTTATAATCACATGGTTCCCTGATACCAGATAAAAATCTCAATCCAAACCAGTTTTGCAGGTTTGTCCGTGTTTACCACCATTTTCTAGGGATACAGGAATGGTGGTTCCTATCCCAAATCGTGTTGTTCATTCTTGATTTCTTTAGATTTTATCATGGCTTGGCAAAAAACCAGAAAGCACAATGATGACAAGATGAAAGTTTTATAAAGCAAATTAATCGGCCAACGGGCTGAGTAAAAGCTAGCAACGATTGTGAGATGCTTATTTCCCGAAAACCGACGGGATAGGCGATTTTTTATTCGAAATTCTGGAATTCGGTTTCTATAAAACTTACTCCACCTCATTATATTACCAGAAGCAATATTGTTTCACATGGTAACAGGTACTTGATTTTGGTTCATAAGGCTGATTTTTTATTCGTTGCATCATTCATGTCTCTTGCCTACTAAAATTCACTATTTTTATCACGTGTTTCAAAAAAAAACTATACAACAATAAGCTATACACCCCATTACATTATTAAATTTCATATCTCACCTTCCTCCGGCCAAATGGTCAGTTCCACGCTAGTTAATTAAGATAGAAGGATCAAAAAGCAACATAAACCAGGAAAAAGCGAATGCAAAAGCGGAAAATGTGCGTCTTTCAAAATATTCTATGTCTCCCTCCTCAACTTATAATTCCTTATTCCATAAAAAAAAAAAACTTATAATTCCTTATTCTTTCATCACCTCCCTCTCTTTCCACCATTCTCTTCCTGCACCATCATCTCTCACTTTCCCTTTCTACCTTTCATTAATGAAAAATATCTCCAATAAGTTTCTCTTTTCATTTCTTGCCTGAGAATTTTGCTCTAGCCTGCATAATCCAAAAAATGCATTTCCCCAAGCTTGATGACTCGCCGATGTTTCGGCAACAGGTTCGTTCGTTAAACACCCGTCTTCCCTCCCTACTTTTTTCTCTCTTTAAGATGCAATTATTAATTGCTCAAAGATTCTGCCACTTTGAAAATTTGGAAATAAAAATGTTTGAGTTACATATATTTTCTATTGCTTGTATTTTGTTGGTGAATATAGATGCAATGTATGGAAGAAAATGCTGAAGTGTTGAGAGGAAGATGTTTAAAGTTCTATAAGGGATGTCGAAAGTATACGTAAGTTTTTTTTTTTTTTCTATTTTCTTCTTTAGTGTTCTTAAATCCCTAGTTCGTCTTTTTCACTAATAAAATTAAATTAGAGGCATGTTGTATATGTAAATGGCCATTCAACAAAGCTCTTTCTGATCATAATCTTATAAGCACCTTAATAAATATGAGATGAGAAGAAACATTCTTCCCTAATCATCTAGTATGATAAATGTGTTAGGAACTATTTAAGTCTGATGGTCTTAAGAATTTGGTTACTAGAATGTTAAATATGATTTACTTGGTTGGATGAATACGTGTCTTTGTTAAAAAAAAAAACAATCAATGTTATTTCTGATCAAGGTTGTCAAACCGGTTTATGCCAATGTGCCAGTTTAGCAAGTGGAATGGTTCGACCGGTGGCACATACCGGTTTGTGCCAGTTCATACCGGTCAATATTACAAATAAAATTATAAATGCTCATATTAAACATGACATTTAACGTCAATACTTAAACATTTATACTTGAATGCAACAAATAACATCAATATTTAACTTTTATACTCATAAAATAATTAATAAATTTTTTTATCAATTAAATTCACTAAAATAAGACCATTTTACTTAGAAATTCGTATATCGATCATGCCGGTCATACCAGTGGTGTCACGCCGGATTTATGACCGATATCGGTTAAATCAGGTTCAACCGGTGACACCCCGACCGGCGTGACAACCATGTTTCTGATTAATGGTATTGCTATTCTGTGTCCTATTCGTAAACTAAAAGTTAATTCCCAAATTTTCTCCAACTTTAGTTTCCAAATGATGTAACATTTTAAATCATCCCCTTGAAATTGCAGAGAAGTCTTGGGTGATGAGTATGATGGAGATGTTGCTTTTGCAAGTACTCTTGAAGCCTTTGGAGGTGGACATAATGATCCCATTTGTGTTGCTTTTGGAGGTATGTATGTATTAATTATCCTCTTAATGACAAATTTTCATGGATAGGTAAAAAAACTATACGACTCGAATTAAATTTCATGTATATTTCTAATGCCTTCCCAATTATTTTCTTATGTTGTTGGCAAGATGATATATTAATCTGAGGTTCAAAATTTATGAAGTTGATCTCTTATGCATGTGTGATTATTGTATAATATGTCCAATGAATTTTTGCAATGAATTTTGTTTGTCATTGGTACTAGGAAAATTCACACCAAATCATAGAAAAACATCATGCTTAGTCCTATTATAATGTATGTTACGATATCTAACATCAAGCTTGCTATTTTTTTACTGTTTTACATTTTTCTAGGCCCTGTTATGAACAAATTCACAATTGCCCTAAGAGAGATCGGGAGTTACAGAGAAGTCCTTCGGTCACAGGTATTAGAGATTGCAAGAACCACTTTTGTGTCATCTAAATAAGTTCCTTTTAAGCTCCAAATTCATTACAAACTCATGGGATCGATTCGGGCAAAATATTATGCATAGTATAGAGCGTTATAACCTAGTGATTTACGTAGTGACACATTCTTTTATGATTTTGTTGCAGGTAGAACACATGTTGAACGATAGATTGTCACAATTTGTGAATGTTGACCTACAAGATATCAAGGTACTCTGTGCTCATGGGGAGAATACTTTAATTTTATGCATGTCTATTTTCTACTTGAAAGTTCGGTAGAATTTATGATTGATTTTGTTGCTTGGTTGCTATGCCACTATGTTTATGTCATAAGCATGCAAATTTCACTACTGACCACTCTAAAAGAATGCTAACCTTTGAGTAGAGTTGGTCTCAAGCTAGTTGCTTTTTATGTTTGTCAAGCATAGTGTTTCCCTAAACTAGCATAATTCGCTCTTTGCTTCCTTCTTCTTTGATTTCATTTTGTTGCCATTACTATTCCATTTTTATGCCCAAATTTCTCTAAACTTTAGACATTTTGTGATAAGAATTTAGATTTGGTGAGGAAAATAAATCCTTGGTATAGTTTATTGAACTTGATGACCATGTCTATCATTGTTGCAGGAAGCTAGAAAACGTTTTGACAAGGCTTCCTTAATATATGAACAGGTTGAATATTTCAACATACATGATTTGACTAATAATATTTCATCTATCTTTTATCTTTCATTTTTCAGGTTCTATTATTACTATTGTGTATCTATCATGTCATTTCAATTATCTATGTTCTTGAGTACTATTCATTAGTTTATGTCTTACCCATTGTAAAGTAATAATGGTGATTTCAATACTCTTCTAGTTCCATATTTGGATAACTTGAAGTTGTTGATAGTAAACTTATGAAGACCCAATTTCTTAAATATAAAATTGTTGTATTATGCTCATTCCTCATGGGTTCTTGAATGATTTAAAATGGAAAGATATTTGGGATCCAAAACTACAACATATTGTGATGCTAAAATTTTCTGAAAGGATAATTTCTCAAACAATTATGTCTCTAGGATGCTACATATCCTCCAGATTGATGAGAAAGGGGACTATTTACTGTGTTTTTAATATGTGAATGTATGTGCTTTTGTGATGCCAATCTCTGAATGTGAGTGACTTTCACTTGAGAGTCAAGTTTTAATGTCGAATAGTGCCTATGGTTCAACTATTTATCTTTAGGTTTGAACTTTAATGATATTTGGTCTTGAAACATTAACACATTGACAATACTTTCGAGAATTTGATTGTTTTATACAATTCATGTATCTTTATGATTCTCAATTGACCATACCGATGTAGGCACGAGATAAGTTCTTGTCATTGAGAAAGAGTACTAGGATGGATGTAGCCACAACAATAGAGGAGGTATGTGTCTAGTGTCAAAACATTTTTCTTGATAGTACCATTTAATTTAGTACAATGATTAACAACTCCACCTTTTAAAGAAAAATTAGTTTAGACCTAATTGTATAGAGACATTCCAGGAACTACATAATGCAAGAACATCTTTTGAGCAAGCACGCTTCAATTTGGTAAGATTTCCTATCACCATGCAAGAAACAAGTTAATAATATTACTACTTTGAAACGATGAAAATTGGAAAGTACCTTTACTCTATCCAGGTTAGTGCTCTCTCTATTGTTGAAGCTAAAAAAAGATATGAGTTTTTGGAGTCTGTAAGTGGCATGATGGATGCTCATCTACGATTTTTTAAGCAGGTATTCTTCCTCGCAAATACATATATCCCTCTACTCTTTTTTTATTTCTTTGTTCCAATTTTGAATTATATTTCTTGTAGGGATATGAGTTACTACATCAAATGGAGCCCTTTATTAACCAGGTCAATTGCTCATATTCTTTTGAAGTAATAAAGTATATCTAATTTTTTTTTTGTTTCTTAACAATATATAAAACAATTATATCAATGTTATAGAAAGCATAAATAGTAACATGAATGTCTCAATCTAAGAGATTGTATTACTGTCGTAAGAACTAGCAGGTAGACCATCAGAACCATGTCCTCTGAGCATTGAACTCATCAGGAATTAGAACTTTCAATTGAAGCGTGGATCGAACTTTAAATTGGAATATGTGAGCATTTTGTGGAAAACAGACACATTTGATTTTCGTGTCATACTACCATAACACATTATTAATAAATAAAAATAGTATTACAATTTTTATTATTATTTTGATATTGGATAATATTTATAATAATATTTTATCAAACTATATAACTACTTTTGTTTATTTGACCTTTCTGCTCCTAAAACAACCTTTTCTTTCGAACATTTATTTCCCTCAAAAACTTTTTTATGCCTCCCTACTTTCTTTCCTCTCTTAAGAAATGGCTAAATTACACGATTGGTCACTCAAATTAGATAAATCTTTCACTTTAGCCACCCAAATTACTTTTCTTTCTCATTATATATTTTTTTATAAAAGAATTACGTAGGTATATTTTAGTTATCTTCTGGCGTAGGAATTATCATATATTATCGTGGAACATGACTAACTATGTATGTATATTTTAATAATATTATGGTGTAGGAACATGTCACGTAAATAGGTGATCATGATAATATATTTTACTAAGCATGTTAGCATTTTGACTTCATAATATTATCAATAACTAATGCAGTGCACACAAAAGTTTGTTATTTTTTTAGTATATAATTATATGAGTGGATTAGTATACATATTTATAGTATTACAAATAAAATATTACATTGTTTGTTTGAAATAATACCAAAGAAGGTTGTTCTTTGATTTCTCATATTTTTCAACCCGAAATGAATATGCTATAAAAATTAACTAAGTGTTTGAATTTGGATAGTTATTGAATTTTGGCTTTTCATTATTTTTTTCCATTTACGGTTTTGTTCAAAAAATTTTATCTATTATTGAATATATCATAAATAAAACTTAAACATAAGTTATTTTTGTTTATTAATAATTTTTTTATTATAGATATAAAATATAATAGAAATCTTCGTTGCTTTAATTAATGTCAAATTTAGGGGAAATGTTTTTATAATTAAGTCGAATGTCAACGGGTAAAGCAAGAGATCACATTAGAAGGTCAGGTATGAAACTGTTTCATGAGATGAGTAGTAATCTTGTTGTGGTTGATAGCATCACATAGAATTTATCACATTGGTTACACTCTAAAATATATTAATTTGGGTCTCGCAGATTGTAGGTTTGAATCTCAGTGATGATTATATATCTCTTTATTTTTTTTAGCTTAGACGAACATAAAAATTTATAGAAAAACTAAAATAATAAAGATGACATGGAAAATTATAAAGTTTCTTGAATCTTACGTGGCAATAGATTGCTCTAAAACAACTATAATATAAGTTATAGAAGATAGAAAGATAGATGCTTACTATATGATGGCCAAATATCCAAAACATGCCTTTTTTCCCCCAAAAAAAGTTCATTTAATTAACCCTTGACATTCTTTATTATGTTTGAATACACTCCTCCCCTAGAAATCTAAATATGTACTTTAGTCATTAACTTGTGGGAGTTGTCTCAATTGATGTAAAGTTATTGGTTGATATGGTATATAGGTCCTAGCTTATGCACAACAATCAAGAGAATGTTCGAACTATGAGCAAGCTTCTCTAAATGAAAGGATGCACGAATATATGAAACAAATTGACCGAGAAAATAGACAATCCCTACATGGGAACAACGGTTCTCCTCATGCTGATGGAAGACCATTTGTTAGAAGTTCCCAAAAAGTGATAGAGGCAGTTATGGAAACTGCAATGCAAGGAAAGGTACTCTTGTGCATAATTAAGATCATTCTTCTTAATTAAGATATGGGGTTTACACTAATTATGTTTTTGGTTTAAATGATGAGTCTTTCTTTGCTCATATTTTTTTTTGGAACAATCATATCATAGGTTCAAACCATCCGACAAGGGTATTTGTCTAAGCGATCTTCAAATTTAAGAGCTGATTGGAAAAGAAGGTTTTTTGTGCTCGATAGTCGAGGAATGCTTTACTACTACCGAAAACCCTTCACATGGGGACATGTATGTGAAGACTTCTATGTTGTTTCTAGTCTTTTCATAATTTACAACACTCTGTGTACTATTTGCTTAATCATTCTACATATTTTTAGGCAGGTGGGGCCCAATCAGCTCTGCAGAGGAATACTGCCTCTGAGAATGGTCCTGGATTGTTGAGTAGATGGCTCTCTTCTCATTACCATGGTAGCGTTCACGATGAAAAGACCGCTGCACGTCACACAGTAAACCTACTAACATCGACAATTAAGGTCGATGCAGATCAGACCGATCTGAGATTCTGCTTCAGAATTATTTCGCCTGTGAAAGTCTATACTTTACAGGTGCATTTAAAAAATTCTCATGTATACCCTATAACTTGATAATAATTTGTCAAATATTTTATTATTTATTACAGTTTGAAAATCATCATTTAACTAAACTATGTATATGATCCATTAACATTTTATATTATGGGGTGCAGGCTGAAAATGCTATCGATCAAATGGATTGGATCGAGAAGATAACTGGAGTCATCACTTCGTTATTGAGTTTCCAGACACCTGAAAACGTAAATCTAGGGAAAAATTTATTGTGTGGTTCTAGATTTTGGACTTAAATCTTATTACTAATAATTCATTGGGGAAAAAACAAAAATACTTCACAGTGTATTTCTGCAGCCTCCATGGGATTCAGCGATGGTCAATCTTGTAGTGATGGTGGCTCATTAGCAGATTCTCATGACATCGATAATACAAATTTTGAGGAGGTCGCATCTTGTAATCTGATCGCCGGCAGACATTTGAATCCATTGCGAAACTTGCGGCCAATCTGCAGTATGAAAGCTGAAAAGCCAATAATTCTGCTAAGAAGAGTAGCCGGGAATGACAATTGTGCAGATTGTGGTGCACCTGAACCAGACTGGGCTTCCCTAAACCTTGGAATCCTTGTATGTATTGAATGTTCTGGAGTTCACCGCAATCTTGGTGTGCATATATCAAAGGTAAACTTACAAAGATCTTTGTGCTTTTGAAAAGTTTATGCTGCTCCCTCTACATAAAACAATGAACTATCATATCAAGATCTAGGGCCTGATTTGCTCAAAATTTAGTTTTAAGATCTATCATTTTAATGCACAAATGTATTAAGACTTATTTGGGTGTCTTTTGTGGAGCACTTCTACTATGCTTTAAAAGTATTGGTGCTTTAAAACACAACTTTAAGTTGTACCATAACGTTAAAGGTACAAGTTAGAGTTGTACCAGAAGGGAATTTGACCTTTTGTTGTGGTACAACTTCAACTCTTCAAGTTGTACCATAAGTTAAATGTACAACTTTTGTTTGTACCATAAAGAGATTTTACAAAAGAGAGTATAGGTACAACCTAAAGTTGTACCATAACGTTAAAGATATTAGTTCAAGTTGTACCATAAAGACAAAAGCTAAAACACCACTCGTCTTTTGTGATGTCTTTTTTCCTTTGATCTTTTGCGTTGTATATTTTTCAAGGTCACAACCATACAAAACTAATCAAAGAATGCTAAGATCTCACCATGCATGAATGATATAGAAAATAGGGGGGTTTTGAAATTTTATAAATTTTTTGGATCTCTTGTTCAGTATAAATACAGAACATCTCATAAGAGCATTTGAAGATGGCCGAGTGTTCAAATAATTGTTTCTGGTGATAGGTAAATAATTAACAACTTAATTATTAATCATCTTATTAAAAAAAACAACTATGTTAATTTAGTTTTTGAATTATGGAACCGTAAACCTTGTACAAAAGGGTTCCTTTTCTTCTTCTTAGGGATAAGGAGTTACTGGGTCAATCTCAATAATCCTTATTCAATTAAGAAAACTCCCTCAAACCCACTAGAAATCATGATCACGTCACCATTAACAATTATTTATATGGTTAACAAGATTATCCATATCGCACAAGGATTCTTAGTCTAACTCCAATTAGTTAACCTTCCTTGCATCACCACCTCTAAAGCCTTCTCATTCATGTCCATGATGTGCGACCAATTAGCCCTTTGTTTCATTTTGAATATAAAAAAAAAAATTGAATGTAGGTAAGATCATTAACACTTGATGTCAAAGCATGGGAGCCATCTGTGTTAATGCTGTTCCAATCGCTTGGCAATAACTGTGCAAACTCAATCTGGGAGGAGTTAATGAATTCAGATCAAACTTCTTCCGCTACCACCACCATTCAGGCTACCGAAGAACTACCAAAATGGTAAATTGACCGGATGCATCTAGTTACAAAACTCAAAACTACAATTTTCCTCCTTTCATCTCATTAATCTACCTCCATGTTTCTCTGTGTCTTCTAGCCCCTTAAAAGCTGACAAGGCACAACCCTGCAACATAAAAAAGCCTAGCCAGAACGATCCCATTTCACTCAAGGAACAGTTCATCCATGCAAAGGTGATCAGTTCAGTGCTCAACAGAAGGGGTGAAGTACTGGTTTATTTCCTAGAACTGAAATGATTCTTATGTGTGTTTTGTTTCAGTACAAAGACAAGATTTTTGTTGGCAAGATTCAGGACATTGTGGCGGTTTCACAACAGCTGTGGAGAAGCGTCTCAGCGAACGACAAAAAAGGAGTTTATCGGCAGATTGTATGCTCTGGAATTGATTTAAATGCCGTCCACAGGCAGTCCTTGATTGGTAATAAGTAGCCAGCACTTGTTAAGACTTTGAAGCTTGGAGTATAAGCAAAGAAATCTATGTAATTAACTTTAGGCCCCCCCAACAAATTTGGTGCAGGTGATCAAGAACATCTCCCGACGGAATTATCTGATAACTGCTCTCTCCTTCACCTGGCCTGCCTAAATACTGATATTGGAATGGTGGAATTGCTTCTACAATATGGAGCAAATGTGAATGCGTTCGATTCGAAGAACCAGACTCCGTTGCATCACTGCATTATGGGCAAAAGAAGTGCCATTGCGAGATTGCTTCTTATGAGGTAGTTATCTCTTTTCCTCAGATAATTTTTGTTAAGTCTCGTACGAGGGTCTGTAGAAACTGTAAGGAATTAAGTACCATACACGGGCATGTATAAGATCCAGCATGACCTTTTCCAAAAAAATCGAGTTATTGGGACCAACTGGTTTTATGACATGTTCTCAGAGCTGGTTTGTTCGTGAGGTCACGTGTTCAAATCCTCACGACCCCCCAAGCGTGCAAACTTCAAGTCCATGAGTCGGCTTTTCATTGGAGGGGGCGTGTAAGGAAGTGGTTAAGTACCATACACGAGCATATATAAGATCCAGTATAACCTTCTCCCAACAACTCGAGTTATTGGGACCAACTGGTTTATGAGAGACTAACATAGTTCAATTAATGTAATACAGGGGTGCAGATCCACGAGCTGTGAGCAGAGATGGTAATACAGCTCTTAAGCTTCTGTCACAGTCCTCCCTCGATGATCATGAGCTAGAAGGTCTCTTGGCAGCAAAATGAAAATGGCATAGCAAAAACGTGTAGCCGGATGATCATTACATAATCTGGAATCTACGGAACTCAATGTTGCAAGTGATAGAGATAAAGATCAACTGAGCTTCAAGAGTGGCAACATTTGGTGTCATCTTAATTTCTAACCCTTTAAATCACTTGAATTTTTCATGCATTGCACATCTACCGTGCGGTCTATGAGTTTTGATAGTATATTTTGGTAGGGCTTTGTGTCTAAATTATTTGCTTTGCTCGCAATTGGAGTATTGCGATATCATTTCAAGATCCCCTAGCTCTCTGCTTTTTTGTTTTATGCTTACTTTTTTGCTTGTGTGAATTGGAGGGTGATCATAGGCAAAATAGCAATTTTAATTTACTTCTCCCTGTAAAGGTATCATGGAGGTGTCTATAACATGTTTTGTGAAACCTAACCGGAAGTCATACCAGATTCATTTGTGGTAGGGTATTTTATGGTATGATCATTGTGGCTTCGACCATTTTATACTGGTAAAATACCATTTTTATAATAAAAAAATAGTTTAATGTTAAAAACCCGTACCAACAAAATCAGGGTACCGTTCCGGAGTAATACCGAATAAAATCGAAAGATTCCAAAATATTAGTTTAATATTATGCGAAGCAAGGAAAGACGGTGGAATTTCCCTTGAGTACTTCCTAGTTAGGTTACCGATTCGAGAAGCGGGAGCTAGAGCGGAAGCGGGAGCGAAAGCGCAAGAACATCTATCGTCTAAGAATTATGTATTCAGAGCGTTGATAGAATGCTAATATTATATTATATTAATTAATAACCAACCAAATTTTGGATGAAATACTAAATTTATAACCAAAAATTAGAAAAACCCAGCAGGTACAACCTAGACTATAAGGAAAGAGATTTAATAAGCCCAATTAATCTATCAGACTAACGGTTATCATTATTTTTATTCATAAATGAATTACCTAAATTTGTTCCTTTGTTATTGATTTTATATATTGTATTATATATTGTGATTTAAAAAAAAATGATAAAGAAAGTACATTGTACTCGTCTCTCTTCCCACTACAACCCTCAAACTTCTCCCAAATGGACCCCCACTAATTCTCTCTCATCTTCTTCACAAACTTTCCCAACTATTCATCTTCAACCCTTCTTTTGTCCCCACCCTCAAGGGATGCTGCCAACCGACCGTGAGGGAGCTGCGGTTAACCGGCCAACCAGGGCCGTTTCGATTTTAAGCTCGATTAGCCGCATACCAAAAAACTTATCCAAAACGCTGACGTTTAATCCATTAAAAGAAGTAGAAAAAACTCAAAAAACAAAAGTGATTGGGCGTCTTCCTCAAATGCCACAACAATAGTTATTTCTTTCCATTGTAGATATGTTCCTTCTCTATTTCCTTCTCTCCATTTTTAACAGGAAGAAGCAGCAATCGCAGGGGAATGGAAGCACGGCAGGAACCCGTCGACGCGAAGGAGGCGGAGGCGATGGACGCGGGGAGAGGAGACGCTCGCCTTCTCCGTTGATTTTCTGGGAACGGCGGCACGGCTTGACAAGACGAAGGCGGAGGCGACGAAGGGCCCGGGCAGAGGACGTGCTCGCCGGCGCGACGCGACGTGACGGAGGAGGACGAGCGCGACAACAATTGAGCGTGTAAGCGGAGACGGACGAGCGCGGCGGCGATCGAGTGTGACGGTAGAGGCGGACGACCGACTGGTCTGGGACGGAGACTCGACGCGGGGAGGAGTGGATTCGGCAAAAACAAATTTTGGATTTAGGGTTCGTCTAGAACCAGATGGGGAGGGGAAAGGTTAATTGGATTCCGTGCATGCTTTTATTCCTCCTCTTTTTTACATTTTCGGTTGTGGGTCGGTTAGTCGGTTAACCGCCTTTGGTTACTCAGCTAACCGAAGAACCCTTCACCCTTGCCAAACACCGATCGCGACTAATAACTGGTCGGTTTTTGGTTAGTGGCTAACCATAATTAGTGGTTAAAACCGTCGGTTAGCCGCTAACCGGAAACCGACCTGTCACCCTAGAGGGCACACAGGACAGGCGACAGGGAAAAGTTTCAAAGCTTAATTCTTGAGCATAAGTGATCCAAAAATCCTGTAAGTAACGCCTAATCCATCTATACATCATAATTTATCGATTTAGAGCTTTAAAACGACTTTTTGGATCAGGAATTTCTTAAGTTTCCGATCAAAGAAATTAGGGTTTCGGAGGTTCCGGAAGCTGGATTAAGCACAAATTTCATATATGAGCTTCCTGCAGCGAGGTAATTAATCCTCTGGTTCTAATCTAAGAATTTCGGCTATTATTTAGGTCGAAGTCGGAATCGCTGAATTTAGCTCCAACTAGGGTTTGATGTGTTTTTATCGAGATTTTGACTCGGAGCCTAGAACTAACAATGACGGGGACACCACATGGGATATACTAGAATGGTTACAGATTTTGATTCCGAGTTTGTTGAGAAAATCAAAGTTTTAGTACGAGAAGTTAAAACCGGTGTTTGAACTACCAGAACTGGTGAGGGATTAACACGACATACCGGGTTTGTCGTATCACGATAATTATACTTATGCTCAATGCAGTCAAAATCGTGCTTTAAAACTTAAAAACTTACGATTTTACGTTTCTAGGTCACTAAAACGGTTCTACACAAAATCTCAGTTTTTATAACTTATGTAGTTAAAAACTCCGATTTAAAACTTAAAAACTTATGATTTTACGCTTCTAGATCACCAAAACTTTTATATGTAGAAACTCATTTTTTACTACATTGCTTATGCTTAGAATTGATCTAGGTGAACTAGAATGGCATGATTAGGGGTGTATGGACTTTTCTGCTATATGATGAACCATGGACTGATGTATGATATTATTGACTTGCCCTAATCCATATGGACATTATTTATGTTGATGATTGTATATATGTTTCCATATGTGGGTTTAATTGTGGATATGACTTATGATGGTTTGATAAAGTGATTGAGTATGATTTTTCATGATTATTGTATTTGGACTCACAAGTGGGCAAATATATATCTCATGATGATATTATGATGTTTTAAGGAGAATGACTTGCACGAGGGTTCATCCCGAGGAAGTGCAACTATACCATTCCTGGTTTACCTATGTTGAGCAAATTATGATCAGGTTAAGTACATGTGCAAGTAACATTATGATTAAGCAAGATGAGATGTGAATCATGTATAAGGATACCAAATATGAGTGTTATGATCTCATGGTCAATTACATAGTAATTAGGGCTCCCCATGATATTACTCTATTATGATAAGTATGATAGTCACACCTCTCATGTGGTGGTGACTGAAGATTTTTCACGAGATATATGACCACACCCAGAGCGGTGTCGGGGTATGACTACACCCATAGTGGTGTGGGCTATGTATGACCACATTCGACGGGATGTTGGGGTATGTATGACTACATCCGACGAGATGTGGGGTATGTTTTCCGGGAGAGTTATTAGCATGGGAGTAGACAGATGCCTATAAGTAAAACATGATAAGACGCATATGCGTAAGTCAAGGTAGTTGAGTCTTTTGCCTATTGGGATGTTGGATAGCTGAGGTATGATCCTAGTGCTTTGGCTTTTTTTCTAGATGTATGATAGGGGTATGTTTTGTTATGAACTCACGATACAATGATTGTCTCACTCAGCTATGAGCTTACCCTCTTTTATCCTTTTCCTCTGCTTATGCCATGTGTAAGCAGATCATCAGCAGCAGCAGTAGATAGGTGTATAGGTGGGAGATGAGCAAGAGTTGAAGACAACATGAGGTATGGTCTTCAGCTATTCTATGCTTGGACGACTACTCGGGATTTTGGTTAGTGATCCACACCTTTTTGTAAAAATATTTTGAGAATATTTTTCATGTGCATACTAGCTTCTGATGTAGTGTGAGATATCCACAGGTGTGGAAAGTTGATGATGATATGTGTATATTTGTGTAATTATGTAAGTTGTGACGATTATGGCATGTATAAGTATGGTATGCAGTTGTAGAGTATGAAAATTATGGCTATGGCTTGAAAAACCAATTGTATATGGTTATGAGTATATGTGTATGTCTATGGATGCAGGGATTCAGATAAATTAATTTGCAGGATTTAGTTACAAGAACTGTCAGCCCATTACGCGAGTCATTCATGTCGAAATTTTTATTTGGGTAAATTTTGGTAATTAATGTAACACCAGTTTTAAATTTCGCTGCAATTGTATGAACAATATGATTAGGCGAAACGTATAGGGTAGGGTGTTACAGTTTGGTATCAGAGCCTGGTTCCCTCTTTTTGTTGTTATGGCGTACTATGCCCAATAGGAGGTTAAATACTTCTAAGGAGGGGACTTAAACTAGGAATTGAGTTTTACATGATTATGCGTATTGTATGCTAGATGGAATTAGTTGCATCATAGTTTTCAAAATTGAGTTTTGAACTTATTTTCCAAATAATTATTGGGAAAATTTTGTTTTAACCAAGTGAGAGATTTGGTTAAGATTTGATTTTTTACTTGTAGCTTGCACGGAACGTTTGAAAATGTTCCTACTGACCAGTCAAGAGTAGGAATGTCAACAAAAATCGAATCCATTGGTACCCACCCGACCCAACCCGGTCAACGCGGGTAAAACCCGTGTTGATGGGTTTTAGGCCGGGTTTGGGTTTAAACCCGTTCACTATTCATCAGGTTGGGTTTGGTTTAGGTGTACCCGACCCATGGGTACCCAGCCACACGCATATAATTAATTTTTCCGGTATATTAAATATTATACGCAACTAATCTTCTTTATGTTTGTGGAGATATATCTAATTTTTTCTTTCTAATTGTGTAGGATGAAGTTGATATTATCGAGTGTAGAGTGAAGAAACTTAATTGACGAGGAAGAAACTTTCAATTAATCATGTTGTTTATGTATAATCTTTTATTTGCTTCAATTTTCTTCAGTTTTTTAGATTGGTGTTGAACAATTTGTATGGTTAATTTGTGATTTGCTTGAATTTTCTAAAATAGTGTTATATATATGGATTATTTGTATTGAGAGATTGATATTTGACTTTTATTTTGATAAAAACTTGTTATTGTAAATTTTTTACGACAAACCCATGGGTACCCATGAATCCGCGAATACCTAGTGGGTTGGGTTGGGTTTGAGTTTTCCAAACCAAGTGGGTTTTACCCCGGGTTTTTTGCACGGATAAACCCATGAGTTTGGGTTTGACAAAACACGACCCAACCCGACCCATTGCCATCCCTAGTCGAGAGGAGTGGGGGCGGGTGATGCAAGGCCGCCAGTATTAGACTATGCAAAGATGAAAAGTTTGGGAGGTAGGGACTTTAAAGGAGATGTGAGTCCGGATGCTGTGGTAGAGTGGTTGAGGGAGATGGGAGATGTGTTTGAGTATCTTTATGTCATGGAGATGTAAGAAGCAGGATCGGGTCTCTAAGTCTTCCACGGAAGCGGAGTACAGGTCTATGTCAGAGGTTAGTTCAGAGTTAGTATGGCTGCAGCGGCTTCTAGGAGAGCTGGATGTTGAATGCAGCATGCCTATGAAAGCTGTTTGGAGACAATACGAGCGCTATCTGGATAGCTACCAATCATGTTGTACATGATCGTACTAAGCACATTGAGACGCATGTGCATTACATAAGGAAACTCGCGACAGAGGGAATCATTCAGCTTAGTTATTTGTCAACAGAAGATCATACAACAGATTTGTTGACAAAAGCTGTTGGAACCAATTGTCATTGGTTTCTCTCTAACAAATTGATGTTGCATAAGCACCATCAATTTGAGGGAGGGTGTTGAAATTAAGTTCTTTACTTAGTTTAGGTAGCTTATGGTAATTGTCCCTATTACATGAGTTCCTAGACTAAGCCGGTTTAGGGTTACGTCTGTTATGTAACCTTAAACTATAAATACCCTCTCTATATATTATGTAAGACTAAGTTGAATAAGATTAATTCTGGAGAGTGCTACCTCTCTCGTGGACTAGTACCATAAATCCGGTGTTCGTGTTCTTGATTTCTACTTCTTATCACTCTAACCCCATCTAGGGATGGCAACAAAACCCAAACCCACGGGCACCCACCCGACCCAACCCGGTCAATGCGGGTAAAATCCGTGTTGACGGGTTTTGGGTCGGGTTTGGGTTTAAACCCGTTCACTATTCATCGGGTTGGGTTTGGGTTTATGTAAACCCGACCCATGGGTACCCGCTCACACCAGCGGCGGATCCAGGACATAGTAGAGCATTGGGCCGCATTTCATTATAAAATTAGATATCGTAAAAAATTATATTTTTTTTACATTATCTTATACACGTCAATCTTTTAATATAGTGAAATCATCAATAAAGGAGTCTACATCCATACTAATCGCATACTACTCTTTTACAAATAAAATAGTTAACCAATCGCTGAGAAATTCATCGCTCATTTTGTTGTGCAAATCATTTTTCACATGTTTCATTGTTGAAAATGTTCTCTCCATAGTAGCTGTTGAAACGTACAATGTCAACACTAGACAAATCAATTACCTAATCAATTTGTATCGTGTATCCATCCTTATTTACACCACCTGCTCTAGTGATTTTTTCAAGTGAACAAATCTCATATTTCTTTTAGCCTTTTACGTTTTAGAATTTTAGGTTTCATTGTTTGTTTTTCTTTAGACGAGACTCATTTGAGCTAGAATTTATAGACTAAATTTAGAGTTATGATTTGAATATGTTTATCTTACCCATTTTCCTAATTACACACAATTTTATTATAAAATAACACTGGGCCAAATGACTAAAATCGATAAACGCATAAGGCTATACTAGTTCCGGATCCAGAGGAGGGCTGGGCCGTGGCCCGGGGTGGCCACCCCTGGATCCGCCACTAGCTCACACCCATATAGTTAATTTTCTCGGTATATCTAATATTTTAAACAACTAATCTTTTTTTTTTTGTCATAATCTTATTTATGTTTGTGGAGACATATCTAATTTTTTCTTTCTAATTGTGTAGAATGAAGTTGATGCCATCGAGTGGAGAGTGAAGAAACTTAATTGAAAGGAAGAAGCTTTCAATTAATCATGTTATTTATGTATAATTTGTGATTTGCTTCAATTTTATTAAGTTTTCTAGATTGACGTTGAACAATTTGTATAGTTAATTTGTGATTTGCTTGAATTTTCTAGAATGGTGTTTTATATATGAATAATTTGTATTGAGAGATTGATATTTGACTTTAATTTTGATAGGAACTTGTTATGTAAATTTTTTACGACAAAAACCCGTGGGTACCCATGAACCCACAGATACCCAGCGGGTTGGGTTGGGTTTGAGTTTTTCAAACCCAATAGATTTTACCCCGAATTTTTTTCACAGATAAATCCATGAGTTTGAGTTTGAGTTTGAGTTTAGCAAAACCCACCCAACCCGACCCATTGCCATCCTAACCCCATCCCATGTCATCGTTAACCGTACAAAACACGACAGAGCAATTTTCTTTTATTTCATTTTTCGGTAAGGACGACAAAGCCAATTTCCCCCGTAAAACAGAACAGCTTTTCCACCCGACTAAAGCCGTCGGGAAACAGATGGCGTTACTGTTGACATAAACACTACTGATGGCTCTTAAGTATCAACCAATGGGCAGTCGACAGATACACTAACGGCAAAACTAGCGCCGTTTGTGGTCTCACCCTCCGGAACCGGAAGCCTCCTTTATTAAATATTTCTATCTATCTGGTCCCTGACCCCTCTGACGCCACAACCCACCGGCTGTAGGCAGTCAATGCGACCGGTGAATGCCAGTTCGCCCAAGGAGACCGGTTAAAAATTGACCGCAGTTGAAATGATTGCCCGTAGTTTTGACCACTCTGGTTAAGTCTCGACTACTCCCCCAGACAAAGAGAGAGAATGATAGAGCAGAGCGAGACAAGGAGGTAGAGAGAGAAGAAGCAAGAGAAGGGAAAGAGAATTGCTAAGCTGCTCAACACAAAAAACCTGTGGTGGTTGCAGAGAGGATAGAGAAGTGAGAAAGGGTTAAGGAAGGCGAGGAGAGAGAGAGAGAGAGAGACAGGTGGAGTAGATTTTCCGTGCAATTGAGAGTGATTTTCGGTTTCTCTGTGATTGTGTTGTTGTTTGGTGGGGGATTTCTTTGCTCCGATCGCAAACTGGAGACATCGAAAGGCCGGAGATGGTGGATTAGTGTGGAAATTTCAGCTGGTTTTCAAGGGATCTGATCCTGTGGAGGTCATAGGTTTTCGTTTATGGCGTCTTCCGAGATTTCGATGAAAGGTAACAGCGGGAACGTCAGAGGAGAGAGCTTTACTTCTGCTTACAGCGAGTCTAACGACGGTAGGAAAGCTATGGATAGCCAGAAAGGTGCTCCTGTTGCTCATTCCAGTGCTCCCATGGGTAAATTCCTGTTTTGAGTATCTTTCTATTTCATGTAAAATTGCGTTGAGCGATGTGTCGATTTCCTTATTGAATCTGGTTTTGCTGTTCGTTGTTCTCTCTTTTTCTTATTGTGTTCATCGTGTTTAGACGCTGAAGCTGCGCTGTACAAGGAGCTATGGCATGCATGTGCTGGTCCTTTGGTGACGGTTCCTCGTAAGGGAGAGCTTGTTTTCTACTTCCCTCAGGGACACATCGAGCAGGTTGATTTCACATACTCGCTAGCCCTCTCTGAAACTCTCTTTACTCTTCCTCTTGCAAATTCAGTTAGTTTCCTCCCTTACTACTTTCTTTATTCCATGAGTTGCTCAAATTTGCCGATCCAATGATGGCTTTAGGTTGAGGCATCCACCAACCAGGGGGCAGACCAGCAGATGCCACTGTATAATCTTCCGTCAAAGATCCTATGTCGCGTGCTTAATGTTGAGCTCAAGGTAAGGCCATTAACTCTATGATTGTGGAACAAGTTTTTTCCAAGTCTGGATTTTTCTTGTTTTCGTTCTGCTAACGATGCACTTCATGAAATTAGGCCGAAGCAGACACTGATGAGGTGTTTGCACAATTGACCTTGTTGCCGGAGGCTAATGTAAGTGATTTTAGACTTTTACGCATTGCCATTTTTGATAAGTCCTACTTGTTTGAGATTGTACTGTAAGTGCCCTTGATATTTGTTCATTGTTATTTCAGCAAGATGAGAATGCAGTGAAGAAGGAGTCACCACCGCCTCCTCCTCCGAGATTTCATGTACACTCGTTTTGCAAGACCCTGACTGCATCCGATACCAGCACTCATGGTGGATTTTCAGTGCTTAGGAGGCATGCTGATGAGTGTCTGCCACCACTGGTATGCTCTTATTTATTTATCGATAATACTGGTACGCTTTTGCCTTGCAGGGCCTGGTGCGTTTGTATTTGATTTAAACTGCATCAGTCTACATTTTTACCTTTGCTAAATGCAGGATATGTCAAGACAACCTCCAACCCAGGAGTTGGTTGCCAAAGATCTACATGGCATTGAATGGCGTTTCCGTCATATTTTTCGAGGTACCTTTTGACACTGAGCTACAATTATATTAGGTGTACGCTAAAATTTCCCTTGGTAGTTGCTGTTCCATGCATTATTGCGTATCTGTAGACCAGCGTTTGCCAGAAAGTGACACTTGTTGCCAGACACATGCCATCATATTTGGAAAATTCTTTACTCCTTTGCAAATGCTGTGAATTGTTGGATTGCTTTTGCATTAATAAAATTTCTAGTTTCTATATCTAACTTCAAACATGTATGCTAGGTCAACCTCGTAGGCATTTGCTTCAAAGTGGATGGAGTGTGTTTGTTAGCTCTAAAAGACTGGTTGCTGGCGATGCCTTTATATTTCTAAGGTCTGGAATCTTCTTCATCCATCAATTATGTCTTCATTCAGCTTGCTCCGTAATTGCAATTAATATACCGTTCTATTACTTGGGAATTTTCTTCTAGAGGTGAGAATGGAGAGCTCCGTGTTGGTGTTAGGCGAGCAATGAGACAGCAGGGAAATGTCCCCTCTTCTGTTATCTCCAGTCACAGCATGCATTTGGGCGTTTTAGCCACAGCCTGGCATGCAATTTCTACAGGAACCTTGTTCACTGTATATTATAAACCAAGGTATGTGGGTGACTTTATTCTTGTGGTAGTCATTGAGAGGTTGTGAGTTGAGTGTACGTGTTCATTTTCTGTTCTCGGTAATGGTTTTCTGATCTTGACAGTGATATGCTTTATATTGATGTGCTAAATATAATGTCTTCTTTCAGGACAAGTCCAGCAGAGTTCATAGTCCCATTTGATCAGTACATGGATTCAGTGAAAAATAACTATACCATTGGCATGAGGTTTAAAATGAGGTTTGAAGGAGAAGAAGCTCCCGAGCAGAGGTATAATGCTGCTCCTTCATTCTTTCTTTGTTATGTTAACCATGAGTTTTATTAATGATTGACCTAATGGTGGTTGGTTGCAAGTCTAAGGAGGACGTATAGCTTATTCTTGTGGCTCTTTTTTCATTACAGATTTACAGGAACAATAGTTGGGATTGAAGATGCTGATTCAAATAGATGGCAAGAGTCGAAATGGAGATGCCTGAAAGTAGGATTGCTGACTTTTTGGCTGATTCTTCTGTTTATCATACTTGAAAAGGTGCTCACATGATGGTGTAATTCCAGGTGAGATGGGATGAGACTTCGACCATACCTCGTCCGGAAAGAGTTTCTCCCTGGCAAATAGAACCTGCTTTGGCTCCTCCTGCTCTGAGTCAACTCCCAATGCCGAGGCCAAAAAGACCCAGAACAAATATTGTCCCCTCATCACCTGATTCTTCTGTGCTCACCAGAGAAGGTCTGGTCATGCAACCTAGACTTAACTGATTCTCCACTTTATATCATTGTTGCAAGCTTTTTCTTTGTTTCAGTGCATCTCTCAACTTGGGGTTATAAAAGTGCTGTTTTTATTGAAATTGACAGTTTCATCCAAAGTTACTGCAGACCCTCCGCCAGCTGGTGGATATGTGAGGGTCTTGCAAGGTCAAGAATTCGCGACCTTGAGAGGCAATTTCACTGCTGAGAGCAATGAGTCGGTAACAGCCGAAAAGTCTGTTATGTGGCCACTGTCTGTGGATGATGAAAAGGTTGAAGTGGTTTCTACTGGTAGAAAAACTGGACAAGAGAGCTGGATGCCCTCTGTGAGGCTCGAGCCGACTTACACAGATTTGTTGTCTGGCTTTGCTGGAAATGCTGCTGGTTCCTCCCAACATGGATATTTTTCTTCATCCTTTGCTGATCGAAGTTCTGTTCCTGCAAGGAAGCGTTCAATGATATATCAGGATGGGAAATTCAACTTGCTTGGAGATCCATGGTCCTCGATTTCATCAGGCCTTTCACTCAAGGTGTCGGATACCAACACAAAAGCTTCAGGAGAAGGTAGTGATTATTTAGGTCGTCATTCAGTGGGGTCAAATCTTAGATACAGTGCATTTAGTGAGTATGCTAGGGGGGCCGACCAGTTGCATCTCAACTGGTTGATGCCTCCACCATCATCATCCCAGTTTGAGCATCATCATTCCCAATCAAGAGAATTGATGTCGAAGAATATTCTGGCGCCGGAGCCTGGCAAATCCACTGATGGGAACTGCAAGCTGTTTGGTATTCCTCTTACTGGCAACTCTTTGGTTCATGAGGCAGTCATATCGCCTAATAAGAAAGTTATGAATGACTCAGTAAGCCATTCAAATGGAAATGGTGCCAGCCAACATAATCATCCACTTGAGACTGATCAGCTGGAATCAAGGAGTTGCAAAATAACTGATGACAGCGAGCATGAGAAACGATTTCAACAGGGCCACTCACGAGACAATGTTGGGAAGTCGCAAAGTGGTTCAACTAGGAGTTGCACCAAGGTATCGTATGTTAATAAATATAATATAATTTTTCCTTTGTGTCGCAGTATTTGCTTGAAAGTGAAGCTGAATCCAAGATGCGTTGGTTGCTTCAGGTTCACAAGCAGGGGATTGCCCTAGGTAGATCAGTTGATCTGAGCAAGTTCAGCAACTACAAAGAACTGATAGCTGAACTGGACCGCTTGTTTGAATTTGGCGGCGATCTGAATGACCCCAAGCAGAATTGGATGATTGTGTACACCGACGACGAGGGAGACATGATGCTTGTTGGAGATGACCCTTGGCAGTAAGTATTTCTTACACCTGTATATTGTGTACACCTTTTGTTTGTGATTAAGGAAGTTATGCTGAGATGTTGTTGTGATTAATCAGGGAATTTGTTGGGATGGTCCGTAAGATTTTCATCTACACCAGGGAAGAAGTACAGAAGATGAATCCAGGGACTTTGAACCCGAAGTGCAGCAACAATTCCGATGGAGAAGGCGGCGGCGGCGACACGAATCACTCGGGGGGATGCGCGTTGCCGTCTGGGTCGGATAACTGATAGGTGGGTGGTGGGTTGATATATCACAAAGGCATCATTAATGCGAGGCAGTAGTTGCAGATTTTTGGGGCTGCTGATATATATATGAATGAATAGTATTTGATTGACGGTGTTAGTTGGCGGAGGAGCATGGGAGGAGGGGGGGAAGGCGGGTGGCGGTGGGTATTCTCAGGGATTAGACGGACCACCAATTTTTTGGAGGATTTGTGGAGTTTAGTATCCTCCTATATCAAATGGTGTCTCTCTATAGTATGATATGATAGTAGATAAGCAAAGAAGGAAGAAATATGATTGTGCAATGGCCTCCCTCTCTCTCTCTCGCCGGCCTGCTGCTATAATAGGGTTGATTAAAAGCGATGATTATTAGTAAGTAGCATTGCATTGCAGTTTTTTTTTATGTAATCCAATATCTCCTGTAAATAGAGAATGGGTTTTCCTTGTCCCCATCCCCTGCCTGGAATGGATGTAAAGGTGTAATAAATAAATAGTGTATACATAACATAACATGGGTGTAGTAGTGTAGACTAGAGTGGGTTTTATTTGATGATGATGATCATCATGTGCGTTGGTTCCCAATTCTATCCCCTAAAGGATAAGGGAGTGGTTGGTTGGTTGGAATGGTCCCTTACTGCAACTGGACAGTAGCAGAGAGCAAGTAGTAGCTAGTGTCTGTGTGTGACATCAAACAGACAGGCAGAGGCAGAAGCATGTGGGAATGCTGGGACTCGGTGGCCCTAATCTGGTATGGTATGGTATGGGGCGTGTGAATACTGAATATTGATGGGTGGTATGGTAGGGTTGGGATGGACCTGTCTCTGAACGGTCATAAAAACCCACACACCTCCGAGGGTGGTTTGTTTGTTCCTTCCCTTCCCTGCTGCAGCTGCGGCCTAGTATCACTCTCTTTCTCCATTCTGCCTCTGGCTGTGGTAAGCTATTTTGATTTTGCACTAGTTGGAGCCGAGGGCATTGGAAAAATTGTATTATTTATTGCTCAAGGAGCGTCGTATTCGGTAGGGCTGGGTGGGTAGGAGTAGTGTGGATTGCTGCAATCAATATTTTTTTATTTACCCTTTGTTCAGGTCAGCTGATACAACTGTGATTGCCTAGATATTTCTTTCTTTTTTTTTTTTTTTTACTTGACTACCTACTTTTTTAGTAGGGCTGACAATCCAGACCGAACCGACTGGAAAATCGTTGGGTTTGGTCCGATCGCGAGACTCGAATCATGGTTTGGTCTGGCTGGCCTGACTTGTTATCTCCCACTTTAGTGTGCGTTCTGATTTGAGTTTGACTGTGATAAATTGCGATGAACTATGACAGACTGTGACCCAGTACTCACTAATCCAAACCAACATAACATCCAACCTTTCTTTATGCATTTGGAAGAACAATTCGAGCCTGATCAATCTGGCCATGGGAAGTAAACAATATGATCTTATTCTAGATTTCAGTACAAACACAACAAATCTTTTGATTCTTCATCCGAATGAAAATCAACGAATTGCTCAAGCGATCACTTTTGTGTTATCTCATAGTGAAAGAACCACACAAAAACAAGAAAAGGATGGGAAAATAATCTCCACTAGCCATGTCTAGACTCTGGAGTTGATTATATAGAAATATAGAACAAAAATTATTTACGTTAGGTGAAATAAGAGAAATTCTAGCACGCGAAGCGACCAATCAAGTGGTTCAAAACAGTCTCGATGTCGTTACAGACTTGCAGTGGGGATTGAGTGGGAGAATCTTCCGGACCACCTGGAGACCGAGAGAAGCGATAGCATAAAGAGGAAGAGAGAGGCAAAGTTGTTTGTTTGTGTTTATTTTAAGTGGATACTGAATAGAGTACTGGAGACTAGAGTGGGAGTAAGAAATAAAAAAAAGTCCTTATATTTCCTCGTAGGTTAATTACAGTCACTAAAATTTTGTTTCACTAGGATATTGATCACTAAAGTTTTCTATTTTCAGATTGTACCAGACTACAACGTACATACATAGTCTAATATGAATCATATAATATATGATTTGTCTTCTAACCTCTCAGTCTAGACCTTAGACCGTATATATATTCCAATCTAGTCCGGACCTCATTATTTTCCACCCCTAACTTTCCGCGGGAAAATAATAATAAAATAGTAATAAAGAACAGAGTTTACCGATTAACTTAGCAAGAGTGCATCATTTGCAATTTGCATGGCACTCTGCGGTCACGTCAGCATTATAATGAAATCTGATGAGGGAAAGTTCTAAAAAGAGAAACTAACTCAGAGACTTCTCCGAACCAAAGCAGGGATCTCTGAATCCAATACTTCCTGAAACCATAACATACAAACCCCCTCAAACCCCAATTGCCTAGTTCTACCTCATCCATCTAACAGGTGCTATTTTCCCTCTTTTCTTTCTTTGCTAACTGGAGCCAAATCTAGGGCTGACCACCTACTACGCCAAAAGCAAAAGAACCTAAATCATTCCTTGGAACCCACCGGCCGAATCCAGAAGAACGGCTTTGATTTCCTCTGGGTGCACGTCCTGACCTTCCTTGCATTGCTGCAAAACGTATCCAACAACAAAGTCAGCATATTAACGGTTGAGAGAGCAGAAGAGGTGGGTGGGTTCAGTTTTTAGCAGATATACCTCGGCTCGGAAGATGTCCATGGCAAAGCCGTTGAAGCAGCTAATCACTGCTTGCTGTATGTCCAGCCCAAGGTCGTCCAAGGCCTTCATTGTGGACAGCAGAAGCCCCGGCCTCCGCCCACAGAACATGTGGATGTTCACAGCTCTCCCTTCTCTCACTCTCACTTCAACCTACAGGGAGCAACAGCACCAAACAAATGAAACAATGAAACATATCATTCATTGAAAGCTAACCCCTTTATTAGCTTGGACCATACTGCCTTTTTTCCTAGAAGAGGGAGAGAGTTCACGAGATGTTTACCCTCGCAGCTTGTCCATTCGGACTTGGCAGAGGGCTCGGGCAGAGTTTGTCTTTCATGTGGCTGGACAGCGCCGACGGGGTCGGGGTCAGTGGATGAAATGCAGTTGTGGCTGTGGGTGTCAAAGAAGAGGACCCTGGAGGAGTTGATTCCAGTTCATTGTGAAGGTCATTGATCCTCTGCAGAAGCTCCTTCAGATACTCAATCGCATCGCCAAGGATCGAAGCTCTGTCCATCTGCTCCAACACAAGTTTGCCATTATATCAAATGTCATTATAAATTTACTTAAACTCTGAAGAAACTGATGCCATGCTTACTAAAACATCTCATCCCCCAATTCACAATCTATAACTAACTGATTGAAACTATGGCTAAGGAGGAGAGAGCCAAAGCTTTTCAAGTTATTGGACAGAAAATCAGGATTCAGTTAGCTAGTCAAACCATCCATATGCAAGTGTATGCTTATGCTTAGTGGTCCTTTTTCTTCCGGGCATAACAGGACAACAGATATTAATTGCATGAAAGTTGCAGCACCATGGCTGGCACCACTGGCAGTGAGTGAACACGAGAGAAAGAAGGCTCTAGTTAGTACGTACTGTTTTGTCTGGAAAAAAGCTGCAAACGAAACAAAAATTGCACTCACAGATGGGTACAGAGAATGAATTCAGTACTCTATTCTCAACGGTTTTCTTTTTTTTAAAGAAAAGACAAAAAAAGATAGCCGAGGAACATGAAAAGCTCAAAGAGGCAGACAATTGAAACGGAACTCATACAGTCTGATTTACCATGGAAAAGGAGGAATTAATCATGAATCTCTCTAGCAGCTTTGAATAATAAGAACAATAAATTACCTTTCCCCAACAATTTGGTTGGCCCAAGAAAGGCTAAAATCATGTGAGTGAAGGCAAAAATCATGTGACAGGAATGAATGCGATTCTCTTGTGTACAGCATGCATTTCAGACACAAGGGACCAACCCAAAAATCGCAAAGCACCAAGAACACGAACTCTCTGAATCATTGTAATCCCAATCATGTTTCCATTTTTTTTTAATGAGAAGAACATCATCGTTACTAGTAACAATAAAGTAAACCACGGATAGAAATCACAGGGAAATGCTGAGAAAAGATGGTACGAGAGAAGAAAGAAAAATTCCTTACTTTGCTGATCTTTGGAACAACAGACCTCAGCATGTACAGCCTATCATTGAGCTTCTTCCTGCGCCTCCTTTCGGCCATCAAATTCTTAGCAGGAAGTCCCTTCTTCTTCCCCTTCTGATCCGGAGCACCCCCGGTGACACCACTGTTAGCATTGGAGCTCAACCCTCCACCGCCGGCTTTGCAAATCTCGTCCAACTTAGTGGTGTTCTCAGTGAACTCATCGGAGTCATAATTCAACCCTACTGACCCATCAATGCTCAAATCATCCAAAAAGGAATCACCACCATTTGAGCTCAACATCATCCTCCTGTTCTTCTCATGATTATCTTCATCACTAGTTTGAATCATTTCCTTCTTCCCTTTGTCCCTCTCAGTCACACCCCCCAAAACTCCCAAATTGCCTGCCTCACCACCGCCCAGATTCTTTCTCAAGGCAGCCCTTTTCTGAAACAATGTCGGCTGTGCACCCACTGAAGGGTAACTCTCTAGTGGCCTCAACAGCTTAGACCTATTCAAAATCAGCCCATTATTCCCATTCCCCTCCTCAAACCCTCTAAACCCTGTGAACCCTGTTTCAGGCAATTGAAGCATTTGATGAGGATTACTCCCAAATTGGGGCAAATTGTGAGCACCACCCCCCATCTGGTTGTTCACTGAGCCAAAATCAGCACAACCCCCCAATAACAACCCACCATTCCCCCTGTTTAGAACGTTACCAGTTGCTGTTGCAACTTGATGATTGTCGAGGAACCCAATTTCCCCCAAATCGAACCCATGGTCTAAAGGGTTGTTGTTGGAGACTACATTGGCTAGCAAGGAAGATAAGGAAGAGTGGTGGAGTGGCTGCTGCTTGTTGATGGGTTGCATAAGGTAGTGTACCTGAGAAGGGTCCATGTTGTTGAAAACCGAGGAGGAAGGTGAGCAAGACGACGAGGAATCGACTTGGTTGTGGTGGTGGTGGTGATGAAGCAATAGCCCATCTGTGGAAAAGCTCATCTCTTTGACGACGTTGTTGTTCTGGTTGTTGTTACCCACAGCGTACCAATCCTCTTCGCCTACTTCAAGCATGGATTTGAAACCCATCTCTTCTTTTGTCTCCATCACCAATTCACAGGTGTTGCTTTCAATAATTAAGTTGTTGTTTGTAGCGTCGAGTGCTGGTGTTGAAGTGTTTTGCTGGTGCTCCTTGTTAGTGTTGTCATCCATCCAGGGACTACCATTCAGCTCGGACAACATTCTTTTCTTGGGGGCTGCCTAGTTTAGCTTTCACTTGTTCTCTGTTTCTTTCTGCGAGGGAAAACAAAAAACCACAAACAACACAATGACGAAAGCTAAGCACCAATGAGCCAAAGCAGTTTGTTTGTTTAGAAAATGGCTGAGAGAGAAAGACGGAAGGAAACCAGAGCTTTCTTTAAAGGACCAGCCAAAATAAAGAGAGAGAATGAAGAGGACGTTTGCAGAATGCAGAGGGAAAAGGGAATTGGCTTTTTTCTATCTGTTGGGAATTCCTGGCTATTATAATTTAGCATAATCACAATAATACTACAAATCTACAATGGGTATACCTTGTTGTTCATTTTCATTTCAGGTTTGAGCTGGCTTGGCTGGCTGTTGCCTCTTCGAACGTTACAGCAATGACTGCAGCAAGCAACTCACTTTTGTCTGTATTTGGACTTGAGCACTCAATACGCTGTGGGGGCCTCTTCCTTTCCTTTCCTTTCCTTTCCCAATAACTTCATGCAAACTCTCCATTTATAACTGTCACGAGAAAGAACAAATCTAATCTTACCCTTCAATGACCGTCAATGTTCAAGATCTATGAGTTTTAGCAAATTGCAACTTCCAACTACCATATTAATCAAGGAGTATAGAGGTCATAGGTTGACATTCGGTTAGGCGATTAGCGATTACACCTATAAACTAACTGATAATCGACGGTTAACGATTGTATCGTTAACCAATCACAAGTTAGCGGTGCGGTTATCAGTAGGTTGAAATGGCTTCTGGTGCATCCGATAATCAAATAGCCGACTAATGGTTAGCCAACAACTAACCGAATATAAATATATATGTTTAGCTCCTCCAAAATGGTCATGTCCCTCCTATTAAAAACTTGGGTTTTTTCCCAGAAATACCACTGTTTATAAAAAGAATTCCAAAAATACCACCAAACCCCAAAAAATTCCAAAAATACCACCTTTTTCAAAAACCGCCACCCCACCCTGCGGTTTACATGAAAACCGCTTGTAGTTGTCGGGGTCGCGGTTATAAAATTTTTTTTGGACCAAACCGCTGGGTGTTCCGCCACCCCACCCAGCGGTTTGGTCCAAATTTTTTTTTTATCAACTCCTAACTTCGGCCGAAACTTCAAACGAACGTAACTTTGCACTCGGATATCCGATCGTAGCGATTTTTTTTTCATTTCGCATAACTTTTCAAGATCTACTACTCTTACTAGGATGAAATTTTCAAAACAGGAATTATTTGTGGATATAAGGGACCTTGAGAATAACTTTACCTTTACTTTTCACAAATCCATGTACATTTTGAAATTATGATTATATTAAAAGTTGTAGATCTTGAAAAGTTATGAGGAATCAAAAAAAATTTCGGATTTTGGAGCTCAAAGTTATGGCCGCCCAAAGTTTGACGAAAGGCGAGACCCGGCGGTTTGCGGCTTGCAAGATCTCAAAAAGTTTGCGGCCTCCATTTTTTGAATCCGAATAAATTTTTGAGATCTTGCAAGCTGCAAACCGCCGGGTCCCACCTTCGTCTCGAAAAAACGTCAATTGCCACCCCGAACGAGCCTTTTTTTTTTATTTCGTTAAACTTTGGGCGGTCATAACTTTGAGCTCCAAAATCCGAATGTCATGAATTTATTTTGGGCAATGTCTATTTTTTACCCAAACCTTTTTCAGATTCTTTTATTTTAACCAAACCTATTGAATTCCTAAAAATTATCCAAACGTTAACTCTCCGTCGACTTTTCTGTTAGTAATGCTGACTAAGTATGACCATAATGAGTTGACTTCCTACGTGATGGTCATAATACCATCACTTACTATTTTTAATAAAAAGATTATCAAAAAATAAAACAAAATCTCACCCCTCACGTGGACGAAATAAGTAACGGTAACAGAATGAATGCCCAGACTATGATAAATTATAATACGTTTGGATAATAAATAGAATTTCTATAGGTTTGGTTAAAATAAAAGAATCTGAAAAAGGTTTGGGTAAAAAATAGACATTGGCCATTTATTTTTGATTCCGCATAACTTTTCAAGATCTACAACTTTTAACATAATCATAATTTTAAAATGTACATGGATTTGTGAAAAGTAAAGGTAAAGTTATTCCCAAGGTCCCGTATATCCATAACTAATTCCTGTTTTGAAATTTCATCCTAGTAAAAGTTGTAGATCTTGAAAAATTATGTGAAGTGAAAAAAAAAATCGCTACGATCGGATACCCGAGTGCAAAGTTACGTTCGTTTGAAGTTTCGGCTGAAGTTAGGAGTTGATCGGGAAATTTTTTTTTGGACCAAACCGCTGGGTGGGGTGGCGGTTTTGGGCCAAACCGCCACCCCACCCAGCGGTTTGGTCTAATTTTTTTTTTATAACCGCCCCCTAGGCCCGCGGGTTGCATAGAAAACCGCGCCCCCGACAAGCGGTTTTCGTGTAAACCGCAGGGTGGGGTGGCGGTTTTTGAAAAAGGGTGGTATTTTTGGAATTTTTTGGGGTTGGGTGGTATTTTGGAATTCATTTTTTAAACAGTGGTGCTTTTGGATTTTTTCCTAAAAACTTTTGAACTTCGAATAAACATTCTTGATACGCTCCATTCTATACATATTTTGACCCCTTAGACTTGGTTGTTTGACATGTTTAGCATCGTCTTTGGAGCTATTTTACACTGGATTTTGGAATGCTTTACTATGTTTCCTGCCATGGCGGGTGAAATGGGCGAAAGGACTGAAAGTCAAACGAAAGGGTTCACAAATGGAGCAAAACGGAGAAAAGTGCACAAATCACGGGCTGGAGGGGATTATTACGGGCAACAAACTGAAGATTAAAATGAGATCGTGAAGCTTGTAGATTTCCAGGAGCTTTCGTGTGTCTCACTCGCAAAGCAATGATCGCGGTCTCTGACTGTGAAGCCAACATGAAAATCGTGAAGTGTGTTAATGAAACAACGCATTTTGTGTTGAGATCACAGTTTTGTTGCACAGTTCACAGGCATGACATGAAACTACGAAACATGCACAGTCGATCTATATAAAGAGAAGATCCTATTTTGAAGGGAGGAGAGTTTAGAGTGAGATTGAGTTTCTTGTTCCTTAACCTAGAGAGAGAAAGATACAAACAAGGGAGATTGAATGTGGATTTTACCTGCCCAAGCCAAGAGGAGGCCACATATAATCTCCAAGGATCAATTCAAGCAACTAGGAAGAAGAAGAATAGAGTTCCAATGGGGTTTTCATCTTTTCTAGTTGTTGTTCTTTTCTCTAGCTATGAAGTAATTTCTCTTTTCACTTGGATGATGTGAACCCTAGTCTAGGATGTTGTAGATTGATGATTGTGAACTCTATGTGATGATGGACATGTTTAATTATATACGGATTGAGTACTTATCATGAAATTTGAGTGTCATTGATCAATTCCCTCAATTTAGGGACAAATTGACCTAAGAGAGAAGATCTCATTAAGGAAGGGTGATTATTCAATCGTCGTAGAGAGCCATGAATTATTATGATTGGTATCTTCATGCCGTTCCGGGTTAAAACCTAAGGGAGTGGATTTGGTTTCCCTAGTCGTCTATTGCGGTAGCATGGTACGCCCCTCTGATTAGATTGATTAGGCGGGTTAGGATGCTCTCAAATAGGGGGTCCTAACTATATTTGTTCTCCTAATGATATACAGAACTTGCCAATCGAACTAGAGTGTCACAATTTCCTCTCAACACGGGACTAGGGGGAATATCATCTGAGTGGAGCCTTATCATCTTAACTTCAACATCATTTTAGTTGTTTGTTTGCTTGATAGTTTAAACAATGTTTTGATTGTTAGATAATTTTTGGTCTACTAAAGTAAGGGTAGACAAACCGCCTAGGTTGATAATTGAAAATATACTTGCCCCATACTACACCCGTTGTAGGATTATACTTGGCCTACGGTGGGAGTGTGTATTAGATCGCGAGTCAAGTTTTCTTAGCGCCATTGCCAGGGACAACGATTCGTTATTCAGTAAAAGTAAACTACTTTTAACTTTTCTATCTTTTGTTTTATTTTGTGTTCTACCCCTTTTGTTGATGCAAATATAAAACATGGATCCGAGTAGCTTCTCCTATACATGGGCGTATCACCTGAATGGTGTTACCCAGGACATCTTGGAGGAATCAAGAAGAAGAAGACTACGGATTCGGGTTCGAATACCAACCCTTTCCCAAAGTTGAACAACCGTACCCCCGGGTGTTCAAGAGTTTCAACCATTCCATGAAGACTACCCTCCACACACAAAAAAGACGAAGAGCCAATTGGAGCTATTGGCAGAGCAGTTTGTGTCAGATAATGAAAGATCATGCTCCACATCGGCCTTCCAAACCATGGATCCACCTTCCTCAGATTTTCTTTATGAAGTAGAGCAAATTCTCAAGCACACCGAGAAGTTGAACACGATGGTCGAGAAAGCTTGTGCACAATTGACTCAGGAAGAAGAGAAAGATGAAGAGGCAAACCCCAATGACGATTTGGAGCAAAAAGTTGTCACGGAGAGCCACCGTGATACTCAAGATCTGGAATGTCCTTTTGAGGTAGCCATCATCCCTCACTTCACTTTAAACTTTAAAGAGATTGTCACTAGTGAGGAGATGCGAGCTGATCCTATCAAAGACATCGCTTGGAAACTTGATATCCAACATATGCTTGAGGAGGAGTGAGAAAGGATAAGAAGAGAAGTTGTGGAGGAGGAAGAAATCTATGAGGAGAAATTTCTTGAAACTTCACAAGGGGAGGAATCAATTTATGAAGAAGAAAAGGTGGTGGATGAAGCAATTGGTTTTCATGCTAAGGATGAAGTTATGGTGGAAGAGGCTAGCATCGGCCATGATTTCATTGTGAAATCTCTACCAAACTTTGAGGAATTGCTTGGCAAGGGTGGAGAGTTTCAATGGTGGAGAGTTCATGATGCCTCATCTGGTTTGGGGTAAAGAGGAGAAAGAATAAGCGAAGGAGAGGTCTCGAATGTGGAGACTTCCTATCAAGCAAGTACACGAGCCGTCGTCACATTCCATACCACATGATAGGTACTTGAGACCCTACTTCACCGACAAGAACCTCAAATTCAAAGAAGTTTTGGGGATGACTGAAGCTTAAAGAGAAATCATCTAGCTTATGACATAAATATAGCAATTGTTGGGAGGCAACCCAATGTTGGTTTGTATTTCTTTTCCTTAATTTTCTCTTTTTGTGTGCGTGATAGAGACAAGTGTGTGAGTTGTGAATGATCACCATTCCCATAGTTGATGTGTGTTGGTCAATGAATGTGTAGTGTTTGAGTTTGGGGTACTGTCGAGTTGATTAGGGTAAAAAATGGACAAAACCCCCCTATTTTTTGCACACATCATGGTTTTGGTGGAATGTCACGGTCTTAGACAATGAAGATTAACCACAACACGTGAAATAAGAAGGGATTTCTGCCAATTCGTAAACATCAGGGGTTGCATGTAATTTTCACGGGTAAAGCCCATGATAATTAAATGCACAATGATATAAGAACAAGACACACCGTTTTGTGCAGAGATCACAGTTTGTGTGTTAAGATCATGGTCCAAGACCGTGAAAATAACACCAAAATCGTGATCATGACCATTGGACATTATAAAAGAGTCGTGAAGAATCCCTCAAATGTGAACTTCACCTTTGCTGGAAAATTTTGAATTCTCACCAGAATAAGTCACCTCCGAAGGTTTTTCGATGATTTTATCTACTTCCGGCCACCCAAATTGAAAACCAAGCACATACCCATTCTTCCCTGACTCGGCGCTCTTTCAATGAGTTTTTAGGGCTTGTTTTTATCGTCGGAAACCTTTCTCCGGCGACAGTCGGGCGACCTTTCCGGACAATTTTTCAGCCAGATTTTGACTCCCTCACTTCCTCCTCATATTCTTATTCAATCTTACATGAGTCTCTAGGTGTTTTGAACTTTTACCTTGTTTATTGTGGAGAATCGCATCTAGGGTTCTTAGGTGAGGAGATTTGGGAATTTTTGCATGAAAGATGAAATTGGGTGAGGGATTTGTCGAATTATGATTGTGTGCATGTTACTTAAGTGATTTATGGGATGTTTGTGGGTGGGTGAATTTTTTTTTTTTTTTTGTATGTTATGATGTTTGGATTGAAAACGCCCACCAAGTTTATGCTAAAATGTCTAGCCTCGATACACTTTTGTGCATGTCGAATGTTGGCCGTCGAGGCAAGATCTAGGCTTACATTTGCAACATTTTTTACCTATGAAACACCTAGTTTGCCTCGTTGTGCTTTTGGGATGATTGTGCTTAAATGTTGTCCATCCGACCTTGTGTAATGCCTATGTCGGCTTGTCACCTATGTTTGAAAATTAAGTGTGGGGTAGTGATTGGATCCTCCATAGTGCTTTGTCTGATGTTTGGTATTTTTGTAGGATGGTTGACCCGATGCACCCATGTATCTAGCTATTGGTGAATCACCCCACTTATGGGGACCACTATGAGTCATGAAGGAACAAGGATATTGGACCCCATTGACGCCTAAACTTGGATATGTTTGAGTACCTCCAATGCCAAGTTGCGATCTTCGAAGCCATTTCTCATCCAAAGTTGTACAATTTGCAAGCTTCGACGAGCCAATCTATCGAGAGCTCTGCTTTGAGTTCTACACGTTCCGAAATGAGCATCCAGGAGGGAGGCGAGCCCAACCATATGTGGAGTTCAGTATGAGTGGCGTCATCCACACCATTGGTTATGACACCCCAGGCTTTGGGCCTCACATAGCCATCATGACCATGATGGATCTCGTGTACACGCGAGATGTGGAGTGGGTGTACAAGGCGATCTGCCTAGAGGAGCACATAGATCATAGGTCTCGTGTGGGTCACACGAGGAGACTCATTTCCGACCCTAGTGGAGGATCCTCCACATGTGACTAACACAATCTGTGATCCCAAGTCTACTAGCTCAGTGGCCGGTGACCCTTAGTAGGATCGTGGTGCTTCGCACTATGAGTAGACTTCGGGAGGCCCTCCATCTAGGAGGGTTTGTGGCGACATCATCTTTGAGGTTCTTGGGCTGGGTGCGCATCTACACGATGCACATGGGGCCCATCATCACTCGCCTGGTGAGGTACTACAGTGTGGACACCGCCATCTACATGATGTTCGGGTGGACGTAGATCTTTCTAGTGGCGACACTTCACCACATGGGACTTGTCCGGACTGAGAGAGGCATCGAGTGTATTGATGGCCTCTAACCTTCAGCCCTCATCCACCACTCAGCCGACGTTGTAATATCTACGCTTCATCATCATCGGAGCTGGCCCTTATTCCTCGGTAAACATTGAGGCCTGAGTCAATGCACTAGAGGGCCAGGTTGTTGGATTCTCCTCTCAGCTTGTCAAAGAGCGTGATGGCCGACATCATTCACATTGTATGGAGGAGGAGCTCCTATGTGCCCAGGTTATCCAGTTCCAGGATTCCTACAACATCCTTCACCTCCTCGCCAAGAGCCGCCTCCCCAGGATTACCATTATCAGTTTTGAGGGCCATGTTGGCACCATAGTACCACCATTTCACTTCTGCCCACTTTGACTATAAGCTCTTTATTTTTTGGTTTTGTGTGTTGAATTCGTACTATTGTGATTTTATTTTCTTGTGACTTTGAATATTGTGTTTGTGAAATAACCTCAACTTTGGCGAGCATGTGTTTGTGTTTGTGTTTGTGTTTGTGTGTGCGTGTGTGTGAAGCTCTTCCTCTCCCTCAAAACTGGTCCAAATCTAGTCCGGCTTTCACTTGCCAATGATTCGCTAACTTCTTTCCACCCTTATTCTTGTTTCCATTGGAGACAATATCGTGCTTAAGTGTGTGGGGGGGGGGGGGTGGCATTGAATATGTATGTGAATGGCGAGTGAATGCTAATGCTAATGTGATGAGTGACCTTTACCTTGAATGCTTTGCATCCTTGTTATTGCCAAATTCCTACAATTTGAGGACTCCAAGCACTTGTGTATGAATAATTGAATGTTGGCCTACATTGAGAATGTTTTAGAACCTAGAATGAATGCTCAAAATTTAAACTTTTAGGGGGTCCAAACACATTGTCTCATGTATGATTCCTACTTAGTGTGCTTGGAAAAGTTTAATGTTGTGATGGTGTTGATTATAGGGAGTAGTGTGATGCTACAGAGATGATTGATCATGAGTGGTTTTACTTCTATTTCCTCTTGGATGTGTTGATATTTTTTACTATCGAGGTTAGGACATGTGTGCAGGACTATCTCCCAAAAGTTTGGACTCCAATACATTTTGCAAAAGGTGCTCCAATTTTAAAAATGAGTGCTCTCACATGGGAGGCAACCATGCATAGTGTTAAAGGTAAGCCGTCAAAAGGCTTTTCTCTTGATCCAGAGTGACATTTGAGAATGTGGCTGGGGATCAGATAGCTTTTAAGCGTCCAACCATCTTCCTTTTCTAATTTCCATTCCTCTTACACCTCTCCTCCTCATGGGACTTGTATGAGAGGAGATAGTCGGGAAACCTCGGCTCCCGTTTGTACCTCACATGTGTGGAAACCTGTATGCCGTTGAGACGGGAGTGCAATTTGGGAATTGGTGTTTGAGAGATAGGGCTCACACCGGTAAAAACAAAAAACTAAATAATATACTTATATAATATACATTGTGTTGATGACATGCTCAGATTCCTTATTTTTGGGTACTCTAATGTCGATTTTAGTGTCCCTACCAAATTTACCTAACCCTAAGGCCAGGATCGTATTCTCTCAGGTCTCTCGCAAAACCATTACTTTGGAATCGAGGTACGGTAGATTTAGTGGGCTTGTTGATCATGATGTAAAAGTCATTCACTTTCCAGTGTTTAACTTTGTGTATGTTTTGTATTAAAACAAAAACAACAAATTCATTTAGTGTAATTGGTTATGATTGTTGTTTTTGTTTGAGGAGATTCGAGTTCAAATCTTAATATTGATATTTTTTATTTAAAATAATTAATTAATTGTAAAGACAAAATGTCCTTTCTACTTTCATTCTCGTTGCAGGAAATTTGAAATGGAGAAAATTACACAAATCTCTACCCTGGAGGATAGTTTCCGTGCATAGTAAACAGTTCTCGTCCCGCAAGTAATCATCATTCGTTTTTCTCCGTTTCTTGTGGCCCGCCTTGAATGGCAGTTCCCTGATTTGTCTTGTGTTGCAGCTGTAAAGAACCATAACGTATGTATCTACGTATTTTTGTTTGGATCAACAAATCAATTGCCTCGAAGTCTTGCTAGGTTGGCAACCAGTTTGCTTGTTCCAGGTGCCACTGCGATGCTTCTTTATTTGTCAATCCTCTACGTTTACAATTCAAATATGGACAGCTGAAGCTTCAAAACCCTTCGCCCTGAAGCATTTCAATATCACCCATCACTTGGCAGAAAGCTAGAATTGCAATTATAAAATCATATCATAAAATCCACAATTATATCCCACCAAAGGAGGCCTAAAGGAGCATTCGGAAGGGTACCAATGTATAACTTATCCATCACTACATCCTTGCACTATGAGAGCTATAGCTAAAACCAGCAGGCTACCTAATTTTCCACCACGAAGCAATCGATTCCCAGCCCATGGATCAGCATCCATGGTGTTGTGAACTTGAACCCTCCGATCCTCGCCCCCATCTTCCCCTTGGCCAAGTAGCCTGTCCACTAGCCAGCCAGACCCCAAGTTTCTACTGTTCTAGCCAGTACAAATAGTTTTTCAAACAACCAAAGCTACATGACAGCACCTTGGCTTAAGTGCAAATAACTGCCTCTAAGCAACAGACAACACATCTGGCAAGGCATCAGGGGTGCCACTGCTGCCATTGAGAACAATAACGTTGCCCTCAGAATTGACATCCACGATAACCGAGTCACCCTCTTTGATCTCTCCTGCAAGCATCTTCTCGGCCATGCTATCCTCCAGGAGTCTCATTATTGCTCTCCTCAGAGGTCTTGCTCCGTAGCTAGGGTTGTACCCTTCATCCACAACTCTTTCTCTGAACCTCTCAGTCACTTGAAGCTCGATCTCTTTCCCCTTCAGCCGATCAAACACCTCCCTCAACATGATATCAGCAATGTCCTTCACCTCCAGCTTAGTCAGTTGTCTGAACACAATCATCTCATCCAATCTGTTCAAGAATTCCGGCCTGAAATACTGTTTCAGTTCCTCAGTCACCAGACTCTTGATCCTGTTATAACTGCTGTCCTTCTCATCATAATCAAGGTCAAACCCTATCCTCCTTCCTCCCTTCTCGATAACGCTGCTGCCAACATTAGAAGTCATGATCAAAAGGGTGTTCTTGAAGTCCACAGTTCTACCTTTGCTATCTGTCAATCTTCCATCTTCGAGGATTTGAAGCATCATGTTGAAGACATCAGGGTGGGCTTTCTCTATCTCATCAAAGAGCACCACGGTGTAAGGGCGACGTCTAACAGCTTCAGTCAGCTGCCCACCTTCCGTGTATCCAACATACCCGGGAGGCGAACCAATGAGCTTGGAGACTGTGTGTCTCTCCATGAACTCGCTCATGTCGAGCCTGATCATGGCTTCTTCTGACCCAAAGTAGTAGGCAGCAAGTGCTTTGGCCAGTTCAGACTTTCCAACACCAGTTGGACCGGAAAAGATGAAGCTCGCAATTGGCCTGTTAGGGTTCTTGAGACCAACTCGGGCCCTGCGAATAGCACGGCTGATTGCCTTGACAGCTTCATCCTGACCAATGACTCGTTTGTGCAAGGTTTCTTCCATCTTCAATAGGCGATCAGACTCATCTGTCGACACCTTCTCAACAGGGATTCCAGTCCATGAAGAGACAATGTGCTGAATGTCTGACTCATTCACAATGGGGCCTTCATCTCCAGCTTCCGTCTCAGCTTTGCTCATTTCCTTACCTTTCTCCACTATGGCTGAGATCTGTGCCTTTAGGTCCATTTCTCGGTCACGCAATTCCCCAGCCTATCATCACACCACAGTTTCAATAATAATAATAATAATAACAACAACAATAAAACAGTTATACCAAAAGACAGCAAATTGGAGAAGGATAGTGACGGTGGTTACCTTTTCAAAGTCTTGATTGCGGACAGCTTCATCCTTCTCCTTTATAATCTGTCTGACCTCTTTCTCAAGCTCCTTAGCTTCCTCAGGGACCTGTGGGAAATATTACTTGAGAAATAGAACCTACAACCATATGGTACAAAGAATTGGAAAGAGCCCAAACCTGTGCATGACGAAGACGAACCCGAGAGCCAGCTTCATCAATCAAGTCAATTGCCTTATCAGGCAAGAAACGGTCACTGCAGGAATGCAGAGAAAAAAATGGTGAATGAATGCAGATTACAGATTTCCCATATAAAAAGTGGACAAAATTTTCCACTTCTACCCAACACCAGCCACTACGACGCTCACAAAACAAACAACCATGAAGCCCACAATCCAGCTCAAGAAATAGAAGCCAATGTAGAAGTCCTGCCTCTTTTCAGGACACCATTAAACAGTGCAGACATGAACAGAAGAACTGGAAAAAAAAAAGTTAACTTCCATGGACTTCGCACCTGATATACTGGTATGATAGCTGCGCAGCAGCAACTAGAGACTCGTCGGTGTACCGAAGCTTATGGTGGATCTCATATCGTTCACGTAGACCTTTCAATATCTGGATTGTTTCATCCACAGTAGGCTCAGGTACTTTGACTGGCTGGAATCGCCTTTCTAAAGCCGGGTCCTTCTCAATATGCTTTCTGTACTCATCAAGTGTTGTAGCTCCAATGCACTGTAAAAATCAATAGGACAAGTAATGAAGATCACTCCGATATATGAGAATTAGAGAGGCATCACATTTGGTACTACAATACAGAATGTCCTTCGAAAAGACCCAACAGGACAAACCCACATAATTAAATTTGTTCATGAAAATATTTAATTTAGAGCTGAAAACATAAAGTACCTGTAATTCACCCCTAGCAAGAGCGGGTTTCAAGATATTAGCAGCATCGATAGCCCCTTCTGCAGCCCCAGCACCAATTAACGTATGCACCTCATCAATGAAAAGAATGATTTCATCACTCTGCTTGATTTCCTCCATAAGCTTCTTGAGCCTTTCCTCAAATTCACCACGGTATTTTGTTCCAGCAACAAGAAGACCCATATCCAAAGTAATAACCTATTACAAGAGAACCCATGCTATTGATTAAGAACAATCTCGAATTTTGTGAGTAGTATGATAATTGACAGCAAACGAGATGGAAGTTACTTTACCACGACACTATTACTGTAACAACACATTATAACACCAATCAAACTAAACTAAAAATGCCCACCTTCTTTCCTTCAATTGTTTCCGGAACATCTCCAGTTGCTATTCGTTGAGCAAGACCCTCAGCAATTGCTGTTTTACCAACACCTGGCTCTCCAATTAGGCAAGGGTTATTCTTAGTCCTCCGACCCAAGATTTGGATGACACGCTCTATTTGTGGCTGCCTTCCAACGACGGGGTCTAATTTACCCTGGAAAAGAATAATGAATCAGCTTCTACAGCTCCAATACAAAACTGACGGGAATTATAGCAATATCATTACCTCCTCTGCAAGCTTGGTCAAATTAGTTCCATACTCCTCAAGAGTTGGCATCTTTGTGTCTCTGGTATTTGGCCCAATATTAGCGGTAACTTCATTGTTCTCACCCACCATTCGAATGACCTAAAGCAAAATGTACAATTAACCAAAAATAAGATGCTGATCACACTTTCTTCACAGATTACATCAATAATTAAGGTGCGACACTCACCTGTGTTCTTATGTTACTAGGATCAGCACCCAAATTCTCAAGTACACGGGCTGCAACACCCTCGCCTTCACGAAGAAGTCCCAAGAGCAAGTGCTCAGATCCAATGTAGTTATGACCTACACAAAAGGTTGAACTCACATATTATTGAAAGTTTGACTTACAAAAATTAATAATAGGGTCAATACCTACACACACATATAAGGATCCATGGTAAGCTAAACTCTCTGCATAAATGTATGCCTATATAATTTCCAAGCGCCAGTCATCTAATATACACTTCTACCTAAAGGCACAATGAACTTTCAAACCATACCAAAACAACTTCGTCACCTTGGTTATTAACTAAAGAAACTGATAAGTAGAAATGGGAATGGAACATACAATGCTTCAGAAAAATGCTTTAAATCATAATCAGACAGAAAGGATTGAGAGAATGAACATTATACCAAGTTGGCGGGCTTCTTCAAGTGACAACTCTAAAACACGCTTTGCCCGAGGAGTGAATGGGATCTCCACAGCAACAAATCCACTACCTCGTCCAATGATTTTCTCCACTTCCACACGAGCATCTTTAAGATTGATTCCCATAGATTTAAGGACCTTTGCAGCAATTCCAGTGCCCTCACCAATAAGACCTAATAAGATTTGCTCTGTGCCAACAAAGTTGTGGCCAAGCCGTCTCGCCTCCTCTTGGGCAAGCATGATAACTTTTATAGCTTTTTCTGTGAACCGCTCAAACATGGCTCTAGCTGCAAATTTTTTACCTCTCTTCTGCTTAGGAGACATAGTGATAGCAACTCTGGAATGAAAATCTTGTCCAGATTTCACTGTTGCGTCTAAGCAGTTGTAGCTCCGCAATCCTGAGAAACCTGTCAAAGTGCATACCGGTGCTTGCGACCTAGACATCATCTTGACAGCAGTCCTCCTTGATTTTTCAGAACCATGAGACTGGATTCCCTTCGAGGGAGGAGCCAGAGAAGGACGAGCTAGAACTGTCGTCATTTTACAGCTAGAAGACCTGCAATTCATAATGATAAAAAGAGGCGGCAGGTTAGTTCAAGATTGGAACACAACGCCATCAGAACAAACGGCATAGTAAAGTTACGATCGGATTTGAGACCAAAACTGGTTTACGGTACTTATTAGAGATTGCTACATACACAGGCAGGCCAACCGATATAGTATATACATCAAACAAAAGATGGATTTTACCAAAAAGTGTCAAGCTTGTTCATTCATATAAAAAGGCAAATCCAGAAATGAATTCAGCTATTCACTTGATGGCATCAATCATAAAGACATTTCAGGAACAATACTTGAACTTGAACAATTACTGAAATCCAGCTAACAAAATTAACGCCTCAAGCCAAGACACCACCAAACAATTCAAACTCGAGCTACGAAACAGAATCCAACTCAGCGATAACAGCTTACAAGACGAAACAAAAATGATTGCATCAGGAGCAGCAGCCTCCGATTAGCTCTCGAAGACCAACGTCTATACCGAGACTCTTGACCGAGAAAGAGAAGAACAAAAAGTCAAACACCAACAGCAGCTAGGAATCCCTATCTGGATAACATATCCACATACTACCCACAATTCAAGAATCAGAAGACCCTAATACATCGAGAATCCAACGTCAACCTGTTACAATTAGAATCATCGACATTTAACTCAAAATCCCTAATTTCATTTGCACATCCAAACCAGAAAGAACCCCAAAAGGGCGGAAAAGGAAACAGCGGAAAGAGCTCGCAGCTTTAGTCGGAAAGACCTCACCTGAACCCCAGTGAAGGGTAAAGCTCCTTCGCCGTCTGAGAGTACGATGAATGGAGAGAGAAAGAAGGAAAGGAAGATAGAAACAGCGAGACCCTCTATCTTTTTATGGTCGGCAAGCAAGCTAGGAATTGGGACGAAGGATAGACGATTTTTATAGATAAATAGAAATATCAAATTTACGCCAATAAAAGACAATTTTTTCACCAAAAAAAAAAAAAAAAGACAATTTTTTGGTTTCTGAAAAATAGTTTCCTCCCTCTCATTTCTCAAATTATTTGATGAATTGGGTTGACAAAATATGTAGAAATATAATAAAAATATCAAATTTTGTATATAAAAGACAATTTTTTGGTTTACGGAAAATAGTTTCCTTCCTCAATTTCCAAATTATTTGACATGGTTGGTTTAACAAAATATGTAAAAATATAATAAAAATATCAGATTTGCTCTTATAAAAAAAATTTGGTTTCTTGGAAAATAGTTTTCTTCCTCACTTCCCAAATTATTTGATACGATTGGTTTAGCAAAATATGTAGAAATATAAAAAAAAATTATTAATTTAATTATATAAAATACATTTAATAATGATCTATTTATAATTTATATTCTTAACAGAATAACGTATATTTATATTTAAATTCAATATTAAACATCAACACCAAAACATTTATATTTGAATCCAACAAATAACATCAATACTTACTTTTCAAATTTATAAAACAAATCACAAATTAACTTTTTAATCAAATTCACTAGCATGATTTTATTTATAAACCAAAAATCGAACATATTTAACCCGTCTGACATTCCACAAACCCCTCCCCATTTCTCATTTATTTCCGCTCTATATCCCATCCCCCGGCCACCGTTATATTGAAGTCCACGTCGCCCACGAGTTGCTATAACCACAGCCCAATACTCGGACGAATCTCACAGGCCCATATTCTGCCGTTCGATTTCAGGATCCTACGACGTGGCCAGCGTAGAATTTTAGTGGTGGTTGCAGTGACAACCTATAATTTTTTCCCCGACTAGTAAATGGCTCCCAAGTTCGCCCGTCACTATGAGACGGCACTGTTGTGGACATTTTTGCAACCATGAATATTTGTGCGCACGCACTGGCACGAGTTCTCGGCTATATTCACTTTAGCAACCATTTATTAATATTTTTTTTATATTTCTTACTAAAAAAAAATTATGTATATCGATGTTAGAATTGTAAGAGTTATATAGTTATGCCTATAAATAAGAGCACCCAAATCTATTAAGACACTTAGATAAGAAGAACTCGTCTCTCTCTTCTCTTGTATTTTTCTCTCTACCTTTGCTCTTGTTTTGTGCACTATTCTAATAATTTCATAACACGTTCATAATACGGAGGCTGGTCTCATTCTCAGTCAACATAGGTAAAGTAAGGAGCTGATAAGCTCATTCACAGTGCCTCTGACACATCTGCGGCATTCTCTAATCCGGGATTATATCAAAACATTGTTGGGGGACTTCAATACTTGGAACTTCACTCGACCCAATATATCTTTTGCTGTCAAGCGTGTTCTTCGGTTTCTCCAGGGTACTTTAACTCAAGGTCTTGTTTTCAACCGTTCAACAAAGCCGCAACTTCATGGTTACTCGGATGTTTCCTTCGCCTCATGTCCACACGACAACAAATCCATTGCGGGCTTTGTTGTCTTCTATGGTACCATTCATGTTTCTTGGTTGACACGTAAACAAAAGGCGGTGGCTCGTTCATCTACTGAAATGTGAATATCGGGCTCTTGCTACCTTGGCATCTGAAGTCATCTAGTTACAAGCTCTCCTCCTAGAACTCAGATGCCCGCTGCGACCTACTTGGCACATAATCCGGTCTTCCATTCTCGCTCCAAGTATCTTGAGATAGAATTTCAGCTTGTTCGTGATCGAGTCAACAAAAAACAGCTTCATGTTCACTACCTCCCGATTACCGATCAGGTGGTGGATGTGTTAACAAAACCACTCACTCACCTTGCCTTTCGTCAATTCGTGTCCAAGTTTAACCTCTTCGAGGTTGTATTTGCGGGTGCATTATAGAGCAGCACAACCTTCACCCATCTCAGCATCCTAATTCCAAGCAATCTGTTGCAATCTATTTCTGCCTTTTTCGTAGGTTCGTACACGTCAAAATATATTAAAATACCAATCAATCCTATTTCCTCGGGAAGAAGATAACTACTGTATATAGAAAATAATCTTACATTCAAACTATATTGGGCATGATCTCTATCGATGCGCAATCTGGCAAACATAGGCATCTATCCGCCTATCATCCCACTGTCACTGAGAAATCAATTACATGTAATGTAGAGGGTTATGAACCAAAATATAAAGTCGAAAAAAGAAGAATTACACATGATGCGAAGAACAAAGAAAACTAACGATACAACAACTTACAGAAGAACAAACAAGATGAAGCCCCTAGGGAGGCGTATAATCACCGTAACAAAAAAAGGGTCTCCACAAAGTTGCCCTACGACGAGTTGTCCGAATCTGTCGTAGATTTATGATTGGCAAGTGAGGACTGGTCGATTTCTTTTCGTGATGCTTCCCAAAGTTGTTGCTCTATGCTCAACTTCCTTAGCTCAACCAATCCTCGTTCAACTGCAGCAATGGACGTGCAAGACAGAGAACATCAAAACATTGTCATATGTTAAGGCCGTTTCCCTCTGATAGGGCCTATGTTGTATGAGTGGAGGAAGAGAGAGGCAGGTATACCATCGACAGCATCATGCGAAGTGGGCGTCTTCCCGCTACGACTGATCCAGACTTGAAGACGTTCTTCTGCTATATCCTCTTCCACACCATGCGCTTTGGCTCTTCTCCAGAAATATGTTAGCCATGCCTATTCACAAAAGAATAAACAAATTCCAAAAATACACCTCAATGAAATGTTTGTACTGTAAACTAAGGGGCAAGATCAACTGTCTACGGCGAAACCTTAGTCAGTCACTTGACAAAGTAAATTTCAACCATTCAATTTTATTTCAATCTAATGATTGGAAAAAGAGCAGTACGTGGTCATTGACATGTTGCCGAGACCAGTAAGGATAACAGAAAGGAAAAGGTTGTTGATTCATAGGTTGAGACACTGGAAGGTTTTTTTTTTTGCAAAAATCAGTAGTTCCGGTCCTCAATGTTACTCCTCCAGCAGTAGTACAAAAGGATGATGAGGGCTTCACTCAAGAGGTTAAAGCAGAAAACTAAAAATAATGAGTCGGGAAGTAGTTCCAGTATGCAGGCTGTTGGTAGGCTTAACGAGTTGGGTTTTCCTGGCTGACTCGACCACAATCAGTGCTAAGAATTAAGAAGTTTGGTTCCTCCTTCATCGCCCAAGGGCGGAGGAAGGGGGAAGCGTAAAGGTAATTGAATGTTCTCAGCTGGAATATCAGGGGTTTCAATGCCCTTGATAAACACTCAACTGCCTTGGAGCAGTTGAGGAAGTAATAAGTATACAGTTGAGGAAGTAGTAAGACAATAACCACATGTACTTTCTTCTTCGTGGAAGCATATGAAAAACTATTCGAAATCAAAATCTGGCAGGGTTTGGATTTTTTGGGAAAACGGGTATTACAAGGTTTGCAGAGGGTGAGCATTACTTGAAGGTTTTGGTAGTGGGTAAGGTCACAATGATCTTAATGTTTGTTTATAGTCCTAATAAAGAGCAAAAACGAGCAGCACTATATCATGAAATGCTGGGACTGCAGGACAGTCGAACTCCTTGGACAGTATTGGACGACTTTAACACCATTGCAGAAGCAAATGAAGCCTCCAATTCGCAGTTGATAACTCAGAGCATGAAGGACTTTAGAAGTTGGATTAATGCTATGAAATTTGTGGATCACAAGGTAACAGGATCGTGGTTTACTAGGTGGAATAAACTGAGAGCTAACCCTATTGCACAAGGGATTGATCGACTGTTAGTCAATGAAGCCTGGTTGGAAAAGTTCCCGAAAAAGTTCAGCTAGCACTATCCCACTCAGTGTGTCTGATCATTATGGCAATGGCAATCTGTTGAAGACTTCCCCTCCCCTGGCTAAACTTCCCAAGCCATTTAAATATTTTCAACTTTGGCAGACTCATCCAATCTACTTGTAGATCATTAAGGATGCTTGGAAGTTTTCTGTTACAGGTTTTCCCCATTATGTTCTGTATGGAAAGTTGAGAAAAGTTAAGAATGTGCTCAGCAGGCTCAAAAGGAAGCATATTCTGATGTCTCTGACAGAGCTAAACTGGTGGAAAATGCATTAGAGCAAGCTCAGTTAGAAGTGCTATCAGACCCTACCGCGAAGAGAATTGAGAATGAAGTTTGGTAGGGGGTAGGGTGCCATGAGACTAGACTTACAGAAGAGTTGTTCTAGAAGCAAAAAGCGAGGGCTAAATGGATTCAAGAAGAAGATTCAAACACAGCGTTCTTCCATAAACAGGAGCCGTATGAGGTGAAAATCTCATGTACGGTTCAGTTCGAATTCACACTCAACATCAGCAGATTACGAGACTGCTCGACTCTGAGGGTAAGAAGATAACTTATTATAAGTACGTTTTGTAAATATTGTGTATTGATTATAAAATATTTTAGAAAGCCCCATCAAAATTGTCTTCTATTTATCGTGAAAAAACAAAAAACAAAAATAGAAAGGTGGTAGAGATGCAGAGAGATAGTGAGAAGAGAGCAAAAGAGAAAAGAAAATTAAATAGCTTTTCCTTATAGCATAAAATACCACAACACTTAATAAAAATCTCTCCCTTAATTTCATTATTGCATCTATTAACTTATATCTAAGGGCTTAATTTCACCATTGGGTCTGTAAACCTTTATCTAAGGGCTAGGAGGAGTTTAGTCACTTGACTAGAAAGGATCTTCGCCCTAGAAACCAAACTTCGCATCAACATTATAAGTTGGGTGTACGCAGCGATTACAAGGAAAGCCCAACAGTCAATGTCAGTACTTGAACAAGTTATTGGACCACGCATGGTGATGACAATGGTTTACAAGAAACAATGCCCTTCAGATACATGATACAGAAACTGGACATAGAAAAACAGGCATCGCGAAACAATTTAGTTTATGTGCTAAAACCAGCTAGCTTAATATCTGTATTCCCGGCTAGTCTGTTTTGGTTTTAAAGTTTGTATTGAGCCACAGGTTCAGCAAAGAAATGAATAAAGGTTGCTCATTCCTAGGTTTTATTATAATCCCTGGAAAACCCTGAGAACAGTAGTCCTTATCAACCGAGATGTGCTTTACAAAGGAAGACAATGGGATGGGACAGAAAGGAAATATATGGGAAAACAATTGACAAGCAGTATAGTTCTCACGATCATCAACAAGACAAAAACATGGTTAGGTAACTGACCTCTTTGAAAAGAACATCTTCTGCCTCCGCTTCACTCAATCCTGCATTAATCATAGAGTTTAATTAATGACCTAAAGCAAGTCATGTACGAAGAATAAGAATGAGAATTCTATCTTTTACCAACGGCTTCAGAATACTTGGGATCACCAAGAGTTCTCAAATCTGACAAGCAAAATGTAACAAGCATCAGTATTAATGCAAGATATTTTCTTATAAATGAACAGAAAATTGTCGTTGTTAAACTGACAGTCCAAGGAGGTCCAATCATTAAAACATAAGAACCCGACCAGCTGGCAATTCACGATTAATACTGGTTCCAAGGGTTTCATGTTGACATTAATCAATCATCACAACAGATTGTGGGATGGCAGCAGGTAATGTAACAAAAAGGGAAAATCACAAATATCATGATGGTCATATTACCAAAAGCAAGTTAAGCTACTTCGATGTAAATTTGATCAAAATGAAAGGAAACTTAAGCAACTTACTTGCTCGTCTGTGCTGACCCAACGCAAGCACAACAGCATCCTCAACCTGAAACCATGATATGCAGACCAATCGCTATCACCACATAGGATAAAATTTTGATTGTGTTTTATTCTTATCAAGTGCAGAGATGAACTTGAAGAAAACATCACTCATGGGAGTCCCATATTTCAGAAGTTTAAAAATTAACCTTCAAAGAAGCCAATTCCCTCAATCCCATTTCAACTGAAAGCATACTCTCAATATTTCCTTCTCCTGTTAAATCGCTCAAATCACGAGCAGACTTACTCCTGTCCGAATTATTGCCAACTGCATCATTACGAACAAAATGGTTAATACCTACAAAACTTTCATGCAGATGCAGAAAAATAAGCAGAATGAGAAATAGGTTAGGATTAAAGCAACTAGCCTTTGTCCCGAACTTCTTCCTTGGCCTTCTGCCCAGCAGAAATGACAACCTCAAATGGAAGGGGAGCAAAAGCAGACCAATGTTCATGCTTTGGCACTGCTATATCTGCACAAATTCCTGGTACATAACAAGATACAGAAAAGTCAACATATCTTTCACCATAAGACAAAAGTCATAGGGTTGCGACACTATGAACATTGCATGCTTTTAGGAACCCTAGCACGGTGTATGCTCGTTATTTTGTCCTCAAGAAAACAAAAAGACATGGAAAGAAAAGAAACACATAATCTTTCAAGCATGTTTGCATATTTGAAAGTATATCATCAAATGGAAGGGACGTCTTCTGTGATACCATACAACTTACAGATAAAAACAAAAAGGTTCTTTCCCTTTTGGCATTAATTAAGCTAAAAATACACTGTGTTCCAACTTCTAACGGGCTAGTAGAATGTGAAATGATCTACAATCGAAGATAAACCAATTAAAAACATGTTATCTCCATTAAATATCGTAAATAAATCACCTCCCTAGTAAGCACCTAATAGATGTATTCAATTCATTACCATGTTGCACGGCTAGACTCCAGTATCGAGCAAGCCAGCATCTCTTCAAAACTACTTCCTCCTGAATTATTATCAGTACATAATCAGAATCCATAAACTGGAATCAACAATTCAGAGTGAAAAATAAGATGCACGGACCATCTCTTCTTGAGTCAAAATCATTCTTTGTGTCATCGTGCGTAGTGCTTTAGCTTCAGATTCTGCTTCCCGTAGCTGCTCCACAGCTGTTACTGTCTCATCCTTTATATTCTGAATGAATGAATTAAGCAGAAAAGAAGCATGACTCCTCGGAAGTAAACTGAATCATCTGAACAAAGACCAGCTAATAGCAATGTTTAACTACCTCAAGCTCTGAGCGAAGAGAAGCAATCTCCTCATCTCTGCCATCTTTGGTCTGCTTTGCTGCCTTTAAAGCGGCCTGTGACAGATTTTACCATTCAATCAAACACAATAAACGATGCTGTCAAACATTAAAAGAAACAGGCAATCAAGTTTCCCTAGCCTTGCCTCTCTTTGACGCAACGCTGCTTCTTTCCTGCACAATAAGAGGTATCAAATTCCGGACTTTGACATCAGGTAACTGGTACAGGATACAGGAGCAATCAGACTCACCTGCTTAAGAGTTTAGCTTCAAGGGAAACACCTTCTCCAAGGGCAGCTACCTGTTATGGAAATTGAAATGCATAAGATTTAGAACAAACCAATATGTATGAATGACTAAATTCCAAAAAATGAAAAGAACAAAAGTAAGAACCTGTTTCTCAAGCTCCCTTGCACGAGCCTCTGCTTCCTCGCGTCTTTCTTCAGCATGCCGAAGCTGTACAGCAAGCTCGGGTATAAACTCATGGGCACTAAGCAAACAATGCCGAATAATGAATTTATCACAGGTTAGCCGACAAACCTTGTCAAGTATGCCCTCATTCTCTTCTTGTAGCATATCAAGCTGGAAACAGAACGGAGTTAGTCGTGCCTCATGTTCAATCCATGAACTCACTGGAACAATAGTTGGATTGCACACAAACTTTTTGAAAGAAACATACTTCATCACGAAGTGCAGATGCTTCACGCTGATCTCCGTTATCTTTCTTAAGCTGCCCTACATCAGCATTAAACCTGCAGATAAGGACAAATATCAGCCCAAAAGCAAAGGAGAATTCAACTCTTTGATCCGAGGGGAGTCCATAGTAACATCAAATTACGTGATAGTGAGTTAAACGACCTTTTATCTCGGGTCTTGATGGCTGGAGGCTCAATGGCAGGTATAGCTACGGGTGTCCTTAAAGTTGACTTACTAGACGGCATCAATGAAGTTCGAACAGAAATCGTGGATCGCCCTGTTGATGAGGATCGAGGCTGACTAACTTGCTCTACAAAGTTTCGACCTAACTAATGCAAAAATACAAAATCGGAATCAGCTTTCATCAGGTACAGAAGATAATGAAAGTCAAAGCTTTGAAATAACCGTTTTACCAGCACTCTGCACTAGGGGACAGGAGTTAGAAATCTATAGAGAGGAGATGAAGTTCTATTGGAGTTCAAAGAGGATGCCTTGATCATCTATGGTGATGTCTTCCTTATCCTCTATGGCGTGATAGCTCTGTGTTGTTTAAGAATGTGTCCTTGATGCTTTATGCATCTACTTTCTATGATTTAGTAAGATTCTTATTTCATTCAATGCTCTACTCCATCGATGCTTGTATCATTAGATGTTTTATTGACTGCATGCTTTAAACATCTCTTGTTTATATAATCGATGCTCTATATCATCGAGTGCTTTAATCACCTTATGATTTTATCATCTATTGTATGTGAGTATGGTCATTGTTTATAATACTATCGTCTGTTTCATGGGAAACCCAACTTATGTGATATGCATCTATCTTATGCATGTATGAAGGGAAGTGCATCTCTTCTCATGCATGAATAAGATATATGCTTGATACTTAGATCATCATACCATAGACTATTACTATGGCTCGTATAGGCCCTAAATAGAAATGAACTGTCCATACTTCCTAGTTTAATTGATTGGTCTAGTGGATTAAGTGAAAGGACAAATTACTGAATTAGTTAATCATACTTCCTATTGCATGTGGGTAAAGCTCTATTAGGATGGCTTTAGTGGAAGGGATAAAACATCACAATAGATCGATGCATAGTAGCATCATACTAATGAGATTGTATGCATGATCATCTAGATGAAGCTACCTAAACAATAGTTTCAATTACTTGCTTTATTAATATTTTATTTGCTTTAGTAAAGTAGAAATTCGACCAAGGAAACCTCAACCCATATAAATTACTTTCTTTTTTACTATCTTACTCGAGTATAAGTGGTCATATTTTATTAGTTGTTATCAAAAGACCTCTTGGAATACGACCTAGTTTATCTAGAATTTTATTACTTGCATTGCACTATACCAGAGCATCAGCTGCCAATTATTGGTTCTGGATGTCGATCCAAAGGTTGATCTGGGGATCACGCTTCAAATGATATCCCCCAGAATCTCCTAGAGTGGCTAGTTCCTTAGTTGCGTAGGTTGGCGAACCCTAGAGGTTCTTTGACTATGTAACTCTTGGTTTTGGTATATATGAGTTCGATTTCATCTCTTTTCTGTTTGATTTATTTGCTTGGTTTGTTGTTGATGCGATTGCGTACATAAAAAATGACTATCTTCAAAGGTTACATCCTCAAACCCGACTTCGTGTGTGGATGACACTAGACAAAACAGTCCCTTACTATCATTACTCAATCGATCAAACTGGGTCCATATCATTTCCTATTAGTCTTGGTAAATGGCAGGGCACATGGTAGGAATAAACCTAGCAAGGGTATAGTAGCTCATATGCTTCCAAAATTAAGGTTTCATGTCAAAGTAACTCTAGTGGGAGCTTACCTATGCAACACATCACCCTCATGTTTCCTTTACCAGCCAGTAGTATATATTTACGTTTCCCACATTGCTCTTCCTTTCTTTCTAAAACATGGGGAACTTCAACTCCAGACGCACCTCAACCTCCATATTCTCGCTTTAAACTGCATCGATCTCGTCCCTCACCACCGGAGTAAGTGTTTGTGAGAGACCATAGTGAATACGATCCTGGTCTCATTTCATGCTAGGTTATACTTGGTTTAGTATATTTCAGATCCTAGTAGGTAAACATGGCAAAGGAACAATCATCAAATCATTTGAAGGAAAAACCGACACAAAAACAAGAGGGTGATACAAGTCACAATCCAAAGCATGCATATCACAGCCCAAGCCATGACATTTATAGAAGATGTTGTGAGGTTCAACTAAGTTCCAGGATCAATTTTACAAGTTGAGGACACTAAGTCATGGTTCCAAACCGTGACATTTACTAAAGAACTCGTGACTTTTGACAGGTGATTGCACATGTCACGGTTGCAACCGTGACATGGGCAACACAACTGTGACTTGTGCACCTGATGTGATCCATTTCTGGTCGACGTCACGACTGTGATATGACGTGAAACCTTGGAGAAAGGAAGAGAGATATGGCCAAGGGAGGGAGGGAGAGAGTAAGATCAGGGTTGGTATTTTTTTTTTTTTTTTGTAATTGCTTAATGAGTAATCCCACTAACTACAAAATATGTATCCGGACTAATCCCCCTTCCATACCCAACTAACGTGACTTAAGAAAATACTCTTTAATTATTCCCACAACTCCAAATAACCCTTAAATGTCTCAAATAATGAATAACGATAAATAAATTCAGATTATAAAGAAATAGCAAATATTTGTGTTTCTAACATCCCTGCCTCCTTCAGAACAACCTTGTCCTCAAGGTTGAAGCTTCTCCTCCTAATCTTGCTTCCTTGCCTCTTTCGCCTCATCCTCCTAGTGCCCCACCAGCATTATCAAGTCAGGCTTCGTGGACTAGTGTCCAAAGTTGAACTTCTCATTGCAGTTGAAGCGCTTTCCCTTTCTTCTCTTCTGCTCAATTTCTGTGGGACTTAGCCTAACAAACCCCTTTGGTGGAGCCCTAGGCCCCAGTCGAACCACTACTGACGCCGCTACAGTAGTGGTTCCCGCGCCGGTACTAGCTCTGCTGGTTGTACCAATCCCACCACTGACCTGCCCCTTGCTACTTCCTCCCCCACTAGGCCTCTCGTAGCAGCCTATGGTGCTTATCTAGCTCGCAATCTCTTCCTCCATTCGCCATGCAAGTATAAAGGAAGTCCTCAAGGAGTCGGGTTCAAATATATTAAATGCAGCAACTATCTCGGGTCGGAGACCCGCCATACACAGTTCCACCAGCGCCTCCTCTGGTACGCCTTTGCATTGATTGCCGAACTTGAAGAACTCTGCTCTGTACTCCGCCACCGTCCCGATCTGTTGTTGCTTTGTCACCTCTTTGACTTACCAAACTAATACCGGAGCTCCTCCTAAAACGTGGGTTAGGTGATCAAGGTTTGTGCCTCCCCATGCGGTCGCTCTAACCACTCCCACCACTATAGAGCATCACCTTCTAAGTAAAAGGATGCCAGATGCGCCTTCCATTTGGTTCTAGAATCATCTATCAGCTGCATACAACCATAGGTCTGGATCCTCATGACCATTGAATTCTGAAAACTCAATGGTTGGGGGTTTGGCCCTAAACACAAGCTCATCATCTGTATCATAACCAAGATGATACCTGCCATGCCTGCCAATGCCTGGAGTTCCACCATGATAGTCACGTGAAAATTGAGTATGTAAGGTAGCTATTGATGAACCATAATGGGTAATTGGAAGAGTATTATCATTTCCAAATGAGACTTCATCGGGGCCATGGTACTCGGAGTGGAGGGCCATGTTATTGAGGTCGGAGGTGAGGTGATAATTGGATTCGGAATCGAGAAGCCAATCTTGTGGGTTTGGTGAGGCAGCAAGGTAGGCAGATGGTGTAGGTCGAGCAGGATAAGGGTGGGGCACTGACGGGATAGATGTCAAAATCTCTGACAAGTGAAACACATTAGTGGGTTGTTTCCATAAACAGAAGGCAAATACCTGGGGGCAGAGTCGTGGCCCAAGGAGGGCGTGACTGGGGGAAGGGAAGGGCCCATAGGAGGTAGCTGATGATGGGCAATCCCCTCTGCCGCCGCGATCGCGGCCTCCACCACGTCCGCCATGACCATGACCGCCACGGAGCTGGTGTTGTTGTCAGGGGCGGAGCTACATTGTAGCTAGGGTGCCCCTGGGGGGGGGGAGGATTGGTCCGACCCTACGTCCTTAAGGATATTTAGTACAAATTTGATAAGTAGAACTTGTTTTGTGAATTGAGTCATGTAATAGTTATGTGGTCTAATGGTAGCCAAACTTAACTTGTGTGTTAAAGAACCTGGGTTTGATCCACATTGGTTACATAAAATTTTTTAATTATTTTCGCCCCCCCCCCCCCCCCGGGCGGTCTCGAAATCCTGGCTTCGCCCCTGGTTGCTGTAGTTGCTCGACGGGGGAGCGCATCGAAGAGGAGTCTGTGAAACTCGTCGAAAGAGAGAGGCTCTGGTCAGGCTTCAATTTTGCGAATGAACGTGAGGAAGGATTCACCCAGTCTTTTGAGGCAATAGGAGACAACATCGTCGTCAGATATGGGGTAATTAAGAGTAGTTGATCGGTCAGTGATATCCTTTGCACGGGCAAGGTACCTGTCAATAGAATCAGAAACACAAATGAGAGTATCAAATTGATCCTTGAGGTTGTGGATGCCGTGACGATTTGCAACACCATAGGCAGTGGCGAGACGAGTCCAGGCATCGAGTGTGGAATTGCAGCCCACCAGTTTGCAGAGAACAACGTCGGTCACAGAGGAAACAATCCAGGAGAGGACGAGTTGATCTCGTTTGTACCATGCAGTGTAGGCTAGATTGGGAACACCAGCAGCAGGGTGTCGAGGAGGAGCAGGGGAGGAGCCGACAATGAATTGAGCAAGGTAGAAACTGTTGAGAAGGGGAAGAAGCTGAAGTTTCCATAGAAGGTGATTAGTTGGGGTCAACTTGACGGCGATTGGCGGAGGAGCAAGAGTGTTGCCAACGGAAAGAACAAGAGAAGAAAGGGAGTCCGAGGCAGACAGAGGTGGACGTTGAGAAGAACTTAGGAGAGAGAGGAGGAAAAAAAATGGAGTAGAGAAGAAGAGGGGGTTGATTTGTCGTTAGGATTATAACGGTTCTGATTAGAGGTGGCAATTCTCAATCCAATCCACCAATCCATTAAAAATATTCACATAATCCAATCCATTTAAATCAAATCCATTTAATCCAAATCCAATTGGATTGGTGGATTCATGGATTAATCCATGGATCCAAATGACAAATTACAGTTTGATACCTATACTTTTTATATTTTATATTTGGTACCTAAAATTTAATTTTTATACGAAAAATATCATTGAAAAATTACGTTTTGGTACCTAAAATTTTCATTACAACATTTTAGTATCTAAACTTTTCACAGTTTACATATTGGTCTAAGGTTGAGGATTTCATTTAAATTCATGTGTAATCCACCAATCCACTTGATCCAATCCATGAATCCACCAATCCATTGGATCTATGAATCCACCAATCCATGGATCCAATCCATTTACCAGCTTTAGTTCTGATACCATGAAATCTCAGGTGATTCCCTGAGTTGATTGTTATTATCATTCACTACTATATACATTCATGATGGTGCTCGTGGCTAACCATCTGGAGAGATTACAAGGGAGGTGGATGCAACAAAGGTGGAACTAAAAAGGGTCATGGCAACAAAAGTGGAACAAAACACCGAAAGTAGAGGGAAAGAGAAGAATAACGGCGAGGCAGAGGGCAAAGAAGAAGAAGAAGAGGTCAAAATTCATGTTTAATTTCCTGGGTTTTTAGTTGGGGGATTTAGACTCAAATCCCTCATCCAATGGACCCCTCAATCAATTCTAATGCAGAAGCAGTTTTTTCAGAAGGAGGCTTTGGAAAGCTAAACGTCTCTATGCAGTCTTCAGCAAGTGAAACTTCCTCAGTTGTTGTTCTCTCTTTCCATGAGCTCGTCAACTAGGAAAGATCATCTGTATTCAATTATCCAAGGAAAAAGTTAGTCCCCTCCTGCCTGAAAGAGTGTGGCCTACCACCAGGGGAAAAGATAAACTGAAGAGACAACAAAGAGAGATGTTTTCCCCTGTAGCAACAGATCATAGAGGCGAACAAGCTCTTCTGGCTTGGTAACTTTCTCATTTTTGTCATCACGGCGCTTGGCAAGTTTACTCTTACCAATACTAACAGACGGCTATACTCTGTGGTTCTCAGTACTAATACAGGCTACAGCTGTGACAGCATCGTGAAGACCACTTCAGTTATCTTTCACAGTCGGCCTTTCCTGCACTAGTCTGGAACATACGGTATAGGAATCAGTATGAATGAGACTGGAAATGATAATTAATGATAAGTGTAACAAATTGCACTTATGGACAGTGACAAATAAACTATGAATAGTTCCGGAATAAATGTGGCAGAACGCAAAAATCACATACCACATCACTCCGAATATAACCCCTACTCTCATGGTATGAAGTAAAAATGCCGTCGAAGACTGCTAGCCTTTTGTCCACTGGAAGTGAATCTGTAGCTGGACCATGCAAATTCTTCTCTAGCTCTTGAGCTGAAAAATCATCAATAACAAGGGACAAGGGAACCCTTGAGGCCTGGACCATTGCAGTACACTAAAATGATGGAAAAGTAGCTACTATATACAACAATATAACCATGTGAACTGATACGTTCCATTGACTAGTACACAGAGAAAAATGAATGCTCTCATGAAAAAGAATTCCAGGAACTGCATCCTACAGGGCATCAATTCTAGTCAAGAGCTCAGACTGAGTTCTCATTCTTAGAGAATGACAATACTAGTGAACTTAGTTCAACAAGCACAGGTACAGCAATAATATTTATATCAGACAGAATGCAAGGTGCTAAGACTTACCCAAGTTACAGGGGATGCACTAACTTATTTCAGTCGACAAACTTAGAGACACAGTGTAAGCCGCAAGAGATAAAAATAAGTCATATGACCATTGACATTGAACAGTTCATTACTAATACCCACCTCTAGCTACGGCTTGAAGAGATTCAGAGCAGAGCCTTCCATCTCACCAATTGTAAAAGATCATAGCTTTCAGATTTGACTCTAAATACCGGATGTTGAGGTTCCAGCTCCTCCACATGTGCTCCCTGCTGCCAGAAGATAGGCTCACGCCTGCTAAGCAACTCCCAACTCTCCTGGCTTTGAATCATCAACCTTGCCATCACAGGAAGTGCTAACTCGGTCTGGATTGATAATGTCCTCGAGCAGTGTGGAATTCTCAACCCATTTCAACCTAACAACGTCATCTAAAAAGCTCTTTGCTTCCTCTATCTTTCCTGCTCTATAAAGACCATGGATGAGAGACCTACAGGTGCCAGTGCTAAGCCTAGATCCTCCAGTGTTGGCTTCATCAAGCAACTTAAAGTCTTTAAGGAAACCATTTGCTTCACATACGGAATCAATCAGCAAAACATATATGTTTTTACATACTTTTGCACCCTTAAGTGTCATCTGATCTATCAACTTCAAAGCCTTCAAGAGGTTACATTCTTTCAAGCAAGTATCAATAATCAGCTTCCATAGGACCTCATCAGGCTCAATGTTTTTGGCAACCATCTCATCAAAGACAACAAACATTGCTTCTCTTCTCCCTGCACTCTCATAACCGTGTAAGAGTGTGGTGTATGTTAAAATATTTGGCAACAGATTCTTGTTTTGCATCTCCAGAAACAGTTGTTCTGCCTGTTTCATCATTCCACTCTTGCAATGATAATCAATCAGAATAGTATATGTCACTTCATTTGGCACAATCTTCTTACATGCTGTATCCTCCAACAGTTGGTTAGCTTCGCTCAGCATTCCTAACTTGCAGAAGCCGTCAACCAGAGCATTCAAAGCATGTGTAGAGTGAACTCCCTTATGCACCATTTCTAAGAACAAAGATAGAGCTTTCTCCATGTTTCCGGCTTTGCAGCATCCATCAATCACAGCACAATAAACATAGCTATCAGGATGAACCCCTTCAGCTGGCATCTGCTCCAAAAGCTGAAATGCTTTATTTAAACTCCCAGATTTGCAGTATCCATCAATCATTGTAGCATAAGTAACACTATTGCGAAACAGACCCTTCTTTTGAATTTCATCAAAGAGTTCCCTAGCTTTGTCAACTTCCCCGGCCTTGCAAAGTCCACTTACTAGTGCATTGTAAGTTACAATATTTGGACTAACATCTCTTTGACACATCTCATCATGGAGCTCGAGAGCCTTTTCTATATCATGTTGCTTACAGAAGCCAGAAATAAGAGAGTTGTAAGAAAAGACATCAGGTTCCAACTTTCTTTCAGTCAATTCAGAAAAAACTTGCATTGCTTCTTCAAGTTTCCCGTATGTAGAAAGACCTTGGATGAACACACTGTAAGTTTGATTGTCAGGTAATATCCCTTTCTCGAGCATAGATCTAAAAGTTGAGAATGCTTGTGCAGTGTCACCATCCTTGCAATGGCCGTTAATGAGGGCAGTATATACAACGTCATTAGGTTCTATACCATAACGAAGCATCTCTGCAAAACACTTTTGTGCAGCATGTGTTTCCCCTGCTCTGCAGTGTGCATGGATGAAAGATCCATAAGTATATATATTTGGCTTTATTCCCCTCTCGATCATATCGACCAAGTAAATCTTAGCTTCATCCATCTTATTGGCCTTGCAAAGGCCAATTATCACCATATTATAGCAGAAGAGGTCGGGTGCTGGTCCTTTCTGCTTCATCACCTTGAAAATTTCTATAGCCTCCTGAGATCTTCCTTTCTGAACATTACCTTTGATCAGAGTTGAGTAGAACATAAGATTTGGTTTCACACTCCAAGAAATCATTTCCTCGAACAATTTTGTGGCTCCTGTTAGATCTCCAATGTGGCAAAGGCCATTCATGATCAAACCACATGTGTAAGATGTGGGAATCAAATTCCTCTTCTTCATCTCAACCAGTAAATCACAAGCTTTTACTACATTCTGCAGCTTGCAGTACCCATCAACTAGAAAACCGTAAGTGTGTGCATTTGGTTTGAGGCCAACAGCGAGCATTTCACTGAAAAGGGTTTCTGCCTTCTCCATCTCCCCAGCTCTACACATTCCACTGAGGAGCATATTATATGTCAAAAAGTTTGGCCGAATTCCTCGAGTACACATGTCCTGTTTCAATTGAATAGCTTCTCCCAGTTTACCTTCTTTGGTTAGCCCGTCAATCAATGCGGTGTAACAAATAAGGTCAGGCTTTAAACCCAAGCTATACATCCCCTCTAACACCAATGCTGCCTCAGCTGATCTCTTCAGTTTACAGTACCCATCAATAAGACTAGTGAAAGTGTAGCTGTCTGGAACCAAACCCTTATTAGCCATTTTCTGCTTTAATTCTAAAGCTTCATCAAAATTCCCCGCTTTACATAACCCACCAATGATCACATTATAAGTAACCAAATTAGGATTGCAACCCTTCTCTTCCATTTCTGAGAGCAAACGTCTGCCTTCTTTAACATTCCCTTCTCTACAATGTGCATTGATCACATTTGTGTAAGTGTAAACATCAGGCGCTACTTTAGCATCTAACATCCCCTCGTAAACTTTCCAAAACAAATTTAATTTATTAAATTTAAGCAAATCCTTCAGAAGCGTGTTGCAGCACATCAAATCAACTACAAAACCATTGCCTATTGCACCTAAGAAAACATCAACAGCTTGATCCAACAGCCCCCTTTTCTTATAAGCATTGATCAGGATCCCAAAAACCACACAGTCCTTCCCACTAGACTCCCTGCTGCTCACAACAATCGCATCCAAAATCTCTAGATGCGACTTCCCTGTTTCCAACATATTATCTAAAACCCCATTGGCAGGGCCCAAAAGCCGAGCGTCGCAGAGAGTCAACGCGAGAATCGAAAATGATGAGAGATTTCGAGGGATACCTAGGTGATAATGTGTCCAATTGAAGAAACCTAGTAAGCGTAAAGGGTCTTTCACTGGGTTCTGTCTGATAACGGAGTGGACCAACTCCGCGTTCAGCTTCGGCCGGATTGGCGACGACCAGATGAGGTGCTGCCAGTTATGCTGCTCGAGAAAAGTGGCTATCTCCGTCACCATGGTGCTATTTTCAAGCTGCTGGCCGGCGGCGGTGGAGCTGAAAGACTGCGTTTTGAGGCGAGCGGTTATGGCGTTTCCGTTACACTTCTTCAAGAACTGGAGGCTCGGGTGACAAATAACGCCCATATTTAGCCGGCAACGGGGTGATAATAAGAACACAGTCCCCGCCTTACAGTAGATGTAATTTTTCTTTTTGATCCAATTGGGAAGCTTGACCATCAATGGCTGAAGAGCCGCGATGCCTCCCAACGGCTCTCCTCCATTTAGTCGGGCGTCCATTTGCATCCGGTGTAGCAGACGGTAGTGACGAAGGTGGACGGATCGCAAGAAGAGAGCGGCGGCACTGATGGACATCGCGATTCGCGACTCCCGTTCCCTTTCTCACCTTCCGCTTCGTGCAGAAAGAATATGAACTGAGAGAGTGAGTCAGTGAGAGCTATGGAAATTTGGGTGAAGTGCTGCGCTTTAAATAAAGCACGTCTAAATTACAGTCTAAATTACACGATTGATCACTTAGTTTATCAATCTTTTTCACATTTCCATTTGAAATTTTTTTCTTTTCTCACTAGTCATTGACTTTACACTTTCTTTTATCAATGGCCACTCGCCGTCAAACTCTGTTAAATTTGTTTTAAGTAGCAATCAACTATAATCTTTGACGGTTAAGTTTGTTTCTTCTCTGCCCTCACATGTCTCCTTCATTACCACCTCCCGTCGCCGATCTAGGTATCGACTGGTTTTTGTAAGCTTTTACCAAATTAGTAGCTGAAGTGCTTTCCTGCTCTTGAAACCTTAAGGTAAATCCAGTACATAACAGATACGTTGAATCAAAAGAAATATAATTCCAATCAAACATCAATAGGTCTAAGATAATAAATCTCACGGGAAGTTAAGTATTGCGAAGCAAACAGTTATGGAACTCTAGGGTCGTTTGGAAGTTGTGATTCTTCAAATTGATGAATTAGGTCAATTAGTGTATTATCATTTGATGTATTGATTCAATACATGTATTAGGAAAATACTTTGTTTGGAAGGGCAATGATGAAACAAAAAGTAGGGTAGACAATCCCTCGTTAACAATCTCACCTTTTAGTAGAGATTTATAATCATTCATTTTGAGTGATTGTAGGTGGACCCAACAAAAAGATAATGCATGCATTCTAACTCAAAGTGAACCAAAAAAACGACTTAATCTTATCATTACATGTATTTGCTAAATACCTCACTTCAAATCTCAACCTCCAAACGACCCCTAAATTACAGAAGGCATAGATTATAATCAAAGACAAAATAAAAAAATCTATCAACGACTGGGTGTAGTATAGTGGAAGCAAGTAATAAAATTATCAAACGCTAGGGTATCTAGATGTACCATTACTTTACTTACCTCAAGTTCGTTATTTAGCCAAACAAGAATAATGATTAAGAAACTAAACTAACCTAGCTACTCTTAACTAATTGCTAGTTGGAGCTGACTTAGATATGAATCCCCCTAATTAATTCATCCAATTGATATTGAGTACTACCCTATATTGATTGACTCGATTCTTCTACCGTGGGGAATTCTAGACTAGATTGGACTCCCTATTCGAGTTTTCCAACCCCGCTCAATTGCTTTACCCAGAAAGGGATCATAAAGTCGACCTAGGCAATTGAGGAGTTCACAACCAACTCCCATGATTGGACAAAACCCAATGCGACACTATGGGTCAAATCAAACTCATACAAAGACTCATAATAAAGAGTTGAAGGTGCTCTATTGAACATAGGGAGATATTCTCTCTCCTAGGCCAAAGCAAAATTGACATGTAGTAGGATCAAAACTCATGCAATTCATCAAAAACATCAATCAAATAAATAATATGAGTAATTAATCATGGGATTTGTCACATACATCAATAATCAATCTAAATTCTAGAACTAGGTTCATAAACCTAAGTGGAGGAGAGCTAATTCATAGTGAGGAGAGAGTAATATACTAAACTTGAGATCTTCATTCTTCATCTTTTAGGCTTGATTTCTTTGATCCAATCTCAATCCAAAGCCTCAAATCCATCCCCAAGATCACTCAATCTCTCTAAAAACCCCTTTGGGTGTTTTAAGCTGAAAACCAAATTCTCCTCAAGCTCTCCCTAACTCTCCATTTTTCTCCTCGGTGCTGCAAGCTTTTTATAGCAAAGCAATGCGAAGTTCACAGTCTCCTGTCACGTGCATGAACTTTGCATCGAAAGTGTGATGTCTACTAGATGCGCGTCGTTTTCACTAATGAAGTTCACAGTCTAGGTGAAATCAATACGACCCCAGACCATGAAACCTACAATTGCCCGCAAGACGTCTCCGCCTTCCTGGGATCCTGCGATATTCACAGTTTTGGTGAAATGTTCAAGCCCCGACTGTGAAGAAATGCTCTGAACCGTGAAGCATGACAGTTTTCACCACTTGGTCTCATTCTTGCCCCCATTCGTCCCGAAAATCATTCCTCGACTTTCCGCATGTACTAGGACCTAAAATATTACAAAAGAACAACAACCTAGCATAAAACAGGCCGAGGAATGACGATCACAAAGTCAAAAAATCAAGTTATGAAGGGTAAAACATGTATAATTAAGCCTGAACCAAACTCCCCCCACTCTTAACCGTTTGTTTGTAACCAAGCAAACCTAACTCAAACTAGTCCAACCTGCAAGAGTCTCACAATGGTATGCATTATAGATCTTTGGTAGAGGGTCAAGTAGAAACTTTCGATGTCAACCAGAGACAAGAAATCTCACCCCCAACTCGATGTGAAAATACAAACTCGAGTTCGGAAATTGTCGACTAAAGAGGTCTAGACACGTCACATGTGCATGAGATGACTCTAAAAAATGGGTTCAAAGTAATGGACTCAATGAAGGTGCTCCTACTTTAAAGCATTCAAACTTCAAGACTCAACTTAACATTGCCAAACATGGCATCAGACCTATAGTTTTGAAAAACAAGGGCTCAATCTCATGGCAAGAGCGAAAGCGACATTCACTTCCCTTTTCAGGCCTTCAAGCACTCACATTCACAACATTCATTCATACACACAAAGCATAATGGAACCCCCCCCCCCCTCACACATACACACACTTAAGCACGCCATTTTCCTCAATGGAGGAAAGATAAGGAGGGTAGAACGAAGTTACTGGATCAAGTGTGAATGATAGTGGAGGAGACAAGAGGACGGGTGAGATCTGAAAGAGCAAGCCAAAATCCAAAACACAGCAAGCCCACGAAGTTCGAATTATTGACCTGGAAACCAAACCAAACTGAAAGAAATTGCAAACCGGAGTGGTTGGGTTGCCTCTCAATAAGAATTTCTTTCGCGTCATGAGTCGGGCGGTAATGCTCAAATTTCGGTCCACCCCAAACCTCCTTGAAGTTGAGGTTCACATCGATGATGTGGAGTCTCAAGTCCCGAGCATGGGATGCTTCAAATGATGTAAATGGAGCGTGGACTTGGTGTGAATGAAGTCGCCACCCATGAGACATCTTCTTCTTTTCTTCTTCTCTCTTCTCTTTGCCCCATACCATGTAGGATATCATGGATTGATCACCCTTGCATCCACCAGAAGGGATTCACGATGGTTCAACCTTGGCTTGGAAAAGAGCCAAAAAGGGTCCTTCGCCAAAAGTGCATCAAGGTATGGTAGAAAGCTTTGGTAGCACATGTAACTTGTGGAAGTTTCATCCACCCCAACCTCGTCCTCATCTTAGATACCATTTGCATCTTCAACCTTCCTTCTTCGACTAAACTTTGTTCCTCTTGATGTGATTTCTGACTATGGCCAACACGAACTCTGGGCAGCGATGATGGACAGAAGAACCCGGGCCAGAAAGGGAAAATCCCGACCGGGAATAAGGAAGAAATGATAAGGAATTGGGAACAGGAGGACTCCCGACCAAGAAGGATGCATTTCCCCGATCGGGGAACAAAAGATGCGCGACCGGGGAATACTCTCTAACGAGTGAAAATTGTCGTTTTCAATTATGAATCTTTTCCTTTTTTGTCTTGTAATTAGATTTTGTTTCCCTGGACTATATAAAGGCTTAAACTCGAGTTTACAAGAGATTAGTTTTGTACTTTTGTTCAATTGAATTTTACCCTAGTTCATCATGTTGTTGCCTCGTGAATTTTGCTCATTGGTGGATTCCAATCGTGTTGAGTGTGTCTCTATATCAATCAAACATCCATCTTGCTTATGGTCGAACTTCTACCCTATATTGATATAGCCTTCTCCCAGGTGTGAGATTGCACTTCAATTCTGTTTTATCCTTAATCCTAACCCTTGTTCTTGGTTGTGCGACTTCGATAACTACGCGCACCGGTTCCGTGCTCGTATCAAGTGGTATCAGAGCTCCGGTTCCAATAAGTGGCAAGGAGAAGAAGATGACAAGCTTTCTTCAAGATCGGGAGTTGGAGCAACAAGGTAACTTATTCTACACTCGTTGCTTGGTCCAATATAAATTATGTTTTGTGGTCGTTGATGTAGAGATCAAATCCAATTTGATAATATCAAGGGAAATAGCTAAGTTAGGCATAACCACACAATGACATCCTAGTCCTTTCTTTATGCAATTGTATGTGGAAAAGACCTTTGTTTTTGTGACTGAACAAGTGTTTTTGGAGTTCAAAATCAAGGTCTATGTGGATCAGATTCATTGTGATGTTGTGCATATGAAGCTTATTCATGTGGTTCTTGGTAAACCATGGCACAATGAATTCCAAGCACGACAAAACAACACCACCAACAACATCATCTTAAGGCATCAAGGAAAGATCCTGAACCAGTCAGCTTAAGCTCCCAAAAAGAACAATTACGGAGTCTATAGAGTGTGATCCACGCCACCCAAAAACTTCCTCCCTGCAAAAAGAGTAACCAGAAAAGCCTCGCAACCGATGCAACATTCCAAGTTATCAAATCCTTCAGGCCAAGTCCACCCTCTCGTTTAGGAGAAGCAATGATATTCCATGCTACCTTTGCTCTACCCGTACCATCACCAAACCACAGAAAATCTGAACAAATCATCTGAATTCGTGTAATCAGCTTCTTAGGTAAAATAAAGATAGTCATCCAATAGTTCACTAAAGAAAACAACACAGAGGAGACTAATTCTAACTTTCCAGCATACGAGAGCTTATTAGCTCGCCAAGTTCTTATTCTCTTTGTAATTTTATCCACCAGCAACTCACATTCACTACTAGATAGTTTACCTGATAGAAGAGGAAGTCCCACGTACTGGAAGCTTACCTTCCTTGAAACCAGTCAAACTCGGGGCAATCTCCTTAAACTTCTCAGGAATTCCCCCAAAGAAAACCTCACACTTTGCTGGATTACACTTGAGACCCGAGATACTATAAAACTTGTCCAACACCCTTTTCACTCCACTTAAAGCTTGACGAGACCCCTCAGTAAAGATTAGGGGTGATAACCGGTTTCCCGGTTAATGGTATAACCGATAACCGAACCGGTAACCGGCGGTTATCGATTATACCGTTAACCGGCGGTACCGGTATACGGTGGCCAAAATAGTATAATCGGTATACCGGATTCAATCCGGTTAATAACTGGCGGTTAGCCGGTATACCGATAACCGAAACCACCCTCATATATAATTGCAAAACAATAGCCCCTCCTCCTGCCGATTCACCAAACCCTTCCCTGCTGTCCTTCTCTTCTCCCTTCACCACGAGAGTCACTGCCGCCTTTCCCTTCTCTCCAATCCAAACCAAATCTTCCCTATTCAAAGAAATAAATCTTCTCTTCTCCCCAATCGAATCTTCCCCTTCGATAGAAATAATCTTCGCCGGTCATCTTTCCCTTTCGACGGAATCTTCCCCAATCGAATCTCCCCCTTCGATAGAAATAATCTTCGCCGGTCATCTTTCCCTTTCAACAGAATCTTCTCCGGTGTCCCAAATTTCCAATTCGACAGAAATCTTCTCTTCTCCTTCTCCTCTCTCCATTCGAACCATCTTTCCCCACCATACGGCCACATCATCGTCTTCGCCGGCAAATCCATGCCAGAAAATCGTCGACCTAGGTCATTGAATCTCCATATTGGCACCGCTCTATCTCCCTCTCGATTCCAGATCTGCAGCAAAGGAGGAACAACATCTGCATGGCCAATCCCCCTGATTTCGTCGCAATCCCATCGTTGAAAGGCGTTGCTTCCATCGTGTGGGGTGATGGTGCCGAGGAATTTGGCGGTTTTTCGGTTAGCCGGTTGATAACCGGTAACCGGTTATCCGGTTAGTCGGGTAACCGAGTAGGAAACGATCTCGGTATTCGGCTTCTGTTTTGTGATATCCGGTATACCGTATACCGGCTAGTCGGTTACCGGTTAACCGGTAACCGACCGATTACCAGCCCTAGTAAAGATTAACAAATCGTCAGCAAAGCATAAATGAGAGAGTCCAATTGAAGCACATTGAGGATGGAAAGGAAACTATTTTAATTCCACTGCCTTGTTGAGCATTGAAGTGAGCACTTCTATAGCCAAAGTGAATAAGTAAGGGGACAAGGGGTCCCCCTGCCTCACACCTTTTTCTGCCTTGAAATAGCTAAACAGGCTCCCATGAATCATAATGCTAAAATGAGCAGTTTTGAGACATTCACTGATCCAGTCGATAAACAACCTTGGAAATCTCATCAGATGCATAACTGTAAATAAAAATTTCCAACTAACTGAGTCGAATGCCTTCATAAGATCGATTTTCACAACACTTCTCGAGGTTATGCCTTTCCTATGGTAGTTGTGTACTAGCTCTTGAGCCATTAATATGTTTTCCAGAATACTCCTTCCTTGAATAAATGCATATTGATCTTGACTAATTAGGTTAGGAAGAACTACCTTTAGCCTATTAGCCAAAATATTAGCAATGATTTTGTAGGTCACATTGATACAAGCTATCGGTCTATAGGAAGTCAAAGAGACATCATTGGGAATTTTTGGGACCAGAGTAAGTGATGCTGAATTCATACCTCTAGGAAGCTATTTTGTGATAAAGAAATCCAGAATCCCCTCTGTGACCTCCTTGCCAACTTCATGCCAACATTTCTGGAAAAACCCACTGTCCAGCCGTCTGGACCAGGAGCTTTTTGAGGGTTCATTTCAAAAAGGGCATCATGAACTTCCTTACCTGAAATTGTTTGAATCGATAAATTGCAGTCAGACTCAATCAGATGACTAGTTAAGCAAGATTTAATAAAGTCTTCATCTGGATGAATATCCGAGTTTGAAGATCCCGGGAGCTTAGTATAGAATTTAATAGCCTCCTCAGATATTTCCTCAACTTCAGAAAGCTCCTGCTCATCTTCAAAAATCAGCTTCCTTATTTGTTTCCTTGCTGTCCTGAGCTTAGCCATCTTGTGAAAAAGGAACTGTTAGAATCCCCTAGAGTTAACCAGCTGATTCTTGACTTTTGCTTGTAGAAACTTTCCTCAGCCTTCCTAAGAGTTTGATAACTCTTAATTGCTTCCTTGAGTAGCTCAAATAGCTGAGGAGTGGGATCTGCAAGCGGCCAAGCGCTACAAGCTGTGCTTGCTTCATAATAACTTTAGCTTCCTGAGTCCTTGCAGTAATATAAGCAAATGACTCCTTATTAAGATTTTGGGTATGCCTACGATGACATGCATGTCATGGTAACATTGATTTTTCGGTCGACCTAATCCTGATGGAGGTCGACCGAATTCTCAAATTTGGGCAGCACATGAAAGCATCACGGTCGACCTCAAAGATCATCTGGTCGACCATACTTAGTTTAAGTTGTTATTTTTGGTCGACCACAATAAAACCTCGGTCGGCCATTTCTTTGGCGTCAGAAACAACATAGTCGAGCGTAAAGGTATATAGGTCGACCACTTGATGGCAGTCATTAACAACATAGTCGACCAGATACAGAAAGAGGTCGACCAGATAGAAGACAAGTGTTCGATCAATTTGTCCAATCATTTGACGTAAAATGTAGATCAAGTGTTGGTTTCGAGGTCGTCCTAATCCGGTATGTGGTCGATCGAATACAAGAAAGTCAACCTATGCCCCGTGTCTTTTTGCTTATGTATGTCGATTTGTGGGGTTCTTTTGCTCGTACAAATTATGTTTCAAACCATCATAACTAGTCATAAATAATGATAACAAGGACGCATCACTTCATAGCATAACAACTAAACAAACTAACAAGAAATACAATAAAACAGAAATCATAATTATTCACACATAAAAAAAAACTAAAACAACAGAATAACAATCAACAATCGTTTTGACCACTTAACAATAAAAACACACAATCTAAAATCTTCGAGTTCCTACTCATGTCCCCTCTCTCCCTCATCCACATTTTCTTCATTGGTGTTGCTAGCATGATGGTGGTCGGATGTGGTCGGATGCTTGTATCTTCTGCTGAAAGATCGCCACTCATCTCGCATCTCATTTGAAACATCCCACTACTTTGAACTTGGAAAAAGACATTTCTACCCCGGGGTATAATTAAAAATCTCAAATAACACAACTTTAAAATAAAATACCAAACTCAAACATCTTAATATCTCAAATCGAAGCCCTAAACATGTGGGCAAAACTTAAATCGTCCATAAGAAATGAATCTCCAGTCTTTAACTCTTAACCATAAAGTCTTCATAACTTGAAAAGTTCTTCGGTGCTTACTCTGACGCCTGACTCGACATCTCTCAGAGACGATGGTGTTGAGCTCCTCTAGCTTGCTGATCACGAACTGGCTGATTAGGATTTCCTCTACGATCTGGTGAGTGAGCTTGGGGTCAGTCTACGCCCTTACGTTTGAAAACCCTAGTATTTCTTACTTGATAACTTAGCTTAAACTGGTGGATGATACTTCTACTCTAAAAAAATTTATACTTAAAGCTCAAATCTCAACTTAAATGTTTGACTGACACTGGGATCCCTCACTAGCTAGTCCGGTTGCCAACTCATACGTATGAGAAGCCATCTAGGCTTTCCTGAAACTTAAACTTATCGTGGAAGGCTCTTCTTCCACGATTCTCAAGAGCATAACTGCTGCTCATCTTAAAATATCTCAAGAGCATAACTGCTGCCCATCTTAAAAGTCTTAAGAGCATAACTGCTGCTCTATCTCAAAATCTCAAATGGCAACGGACTGGCGCTAGTGACTAAAACTCTTAAAACGGTTTCACCTTCTTGAAGGTGAAGTACTTCTAAAAAGAAAGCGTGTTCTTAAACTTCAACTTATTTATAAATATAACACACATTATCATATGTATAACTGGAAGCATAAATCACACGCAATCACATGCATCAAACAAACACACAAAGGCATATATAGCACATAGCGGTCAACCTCAAAGCTGAAATACCGTAAGGCGTAGAATTTACCCCCTTTACACTCACCTCTCAAGTGTCGATACTTTAATTCGTTGGACGCGGAGATCGTTAACTTGATCGCTTCCTTAATCCTATCAATTGAGATTAATTACTCTTAGTCGGTATTCCTTAGATTTTTTTTCGTCCTCCCAGCTTAGTCCCAAAATTCCTTAAAAAGACCCTTAATCACTTGAATTAATTTTTCTCAAACACTGGAAATCTTTCCCCAAATTGACAAGGCTTAACCTATTACCAATAACATAAAAATCCATTAAATAAATCTCCTAAATTTCCAACAAACCCTTTCCATCTTAAAAACTCCAAATTCTGACTTTGGATAATTCATAACATAAACTAAAATTATTAACTATAATTTACATAGTAATTAACCCCTTCTTCCTATTGACTTGCAACCTAAATATATTTTATATCTACATTAACAACATCTAAAATTCCCGATCTTAACTTTAAAACAAACTACCAGTATTCTATTTTTTTTTAAAAAAATTAATAAATTAATTAAAGATATGCAAACTGTAATTTAATCAATTAAAATTGACATCTTACCAATTTTCATAATTACAAAAATTGACTCTAAAAACACCCAAATGAATTATGGATAAACTCATGGGTATTTGAATTCTATTAAAATTATTAAATCCAATATACTCGCTTGAATAATATTCTATTTGGTTAAAACTTCCTTTTTACCTATTTTTTACACTTATAAATAAAGCTCCAAAAATTCTCAAATTTATATTCATACATCCCACGAATATCCCCTAGCTTATAAAATTAACAACTCATAAAAGTTCGTACAGTACATGGACAAATAATAATAACCTTGAGAAAATACTATTTTCGGCCCATTGTTATCTTTCAAAATACTAGGGACTAAGCTGCTCGAACCAAAAACATGAGGGACTAAATTGGACATTTTCTAGGAAACAAAATTATCGCCACAATCCTTATGCTTTTCGAATAGACAGATTAGTACCTGAACTATCCGGTTCACGCCCCAAGCTTTTGAGGCTCGTATCTTCCTCGTCCGATGTTGAAATTCAATTCCGCCAAAACCGGGATGTTCCTGAAATCCCCCTCCCCACGATGGTACCAAGGTTTCGAAGCTTTGTTGAGATCGACTATGCCGAGGCTGCTGTCGGAGCTACGATCTTCGTGTGCGTTCGTTGGGTTAAAGGGAGTTTAAGGTTCGAACTTGGGACATGGGAGATCGGGGACCTTATCTCTAAAATGCCAGAGGACACGCTGTCGTCGATGGGGGCAGCTCTCTTGATGCTGTCTCTAGGCTTCTTGCTGCTACTGCTACAAATTGAAAAAGAAATGGTTGCCAAGGTAGATGGATGGGTCGCTATTGGTCGATTATTGCAGCTTTTGTTTTGCTAGGGCAGAGAGGACGAGAGATATGGGGTCGGGTGAATTCCTTTTCCACCGCCAACGTTTTTGTTAATTATAGAGGAGTGGGTAGAGAGATTGGTACGTTAGGAAATGGAGATTAATTTGGTGGCGTTTAATTAGATGGGAGCGTAAGAGTGTAATGGTGTTTGAGTTTTTTTTTTTTGTCCATCCTTTTTGTTGTTGCTGGGGTAACGTGCAGAGGAGGATGGTTATTATTAGGATTGAGATAATAACAATAATAACATTAGTTATTAATGTTATTGTTATTATTATTATTTCAAATTTACGATTTTCATGCTTCGTACGTAATCGTCGATCCAATCGTTTGGTCGAACCTACACCCAAATATCGGGGTGTTACATTTCCTCCACCCTTATGAAAATTTCGTCCCCGAAATTGGAACCGTAGAATACAACTGTGAATGATAACTTGCTCGACCATAAACTACGTTTAACGGAACTGGTTTGGTTGGGATATAATATTTCACTCCCCCTTAACAAAAAATTTCGACCTCGAAATTTTGGGCTAAACTGAGTTGTTGGGTTCGGGTAACTAAACTGAATCATTGTGTCTATTATTGAAATATCGAGTAACGAGAATTGAAGGATAACTACAACTAGATGCGCTAACCACTGATTTACGCACCGTTAAACAACTCTGGATATTTCTCTCTCATGCAACTCTCTGTCTCCCAAGTTGCAGCCTCGCGGCCCTGGTTCCTCCATATAACTTTTACCATAACAATCTTCTTCCTCCTCAACTCTTTCTCTTGCCTATCCACGATCTGTACTGGGACCTCCTCATATGTCAAATCGTCTTCCAACTGAATGTCCTCATGATGGATCACATGCTCCGGGTTGGACCGATACGCCCTTAGCATGCTGACATGGACAACATCGTGAATCCTGGACAGGCTAGGAGGTAAGGCTAGTCGATAGGCTAAGGGTCCAATGCGCTCCAACACCTCATATGGACCGATATACCTGGGACTAAGCTTCCCCTTCTTACCAAATCTCATCACTCCCTTCCAAGGGGACACCCTTAGGAATACCATATCACCCACTACATAACTTCGCGAGTTCCCCGGCCTCTCAGCATTACTCTTATGCCAGTCCTGAGCCGCCTTCAAGTTCCGTCGAATCACCTCAACCTTCTCCACTGCTTTCTGTACCATCTCTGGACCCTCTAGTTGTCGCACGCCCTTTGCATCCCAGTACAGTGGTGTACGACACTTCCTCCCATACAATACTTCATATGGAGCTGCTTGTATCGAGCTGTGATACTGGTTGTTGTAAGCAAACTCCATTAGAGGAAAATGTTCGTCCCAAGATACTTCCATGGTCAAGACACACGCCCTCAGCAGGTCTTCCAGTGTCTGAATCGTCCGCTCTGACTGCCCATCCGTCTGGGGGTGGTATGCGGTAGAGAAGTGAACTTTAGTGCCCATTGTCTTTTGAAGACTCACCCAGAATCGTGCCGTGAAGCTAGGGTCGCGATCAGACACGATACTAAGTGGAACTCCATGCAATCTCACTATCTCCCTCACATACAGTCTAGCCAGCTCCTCCAGCCCTGGCTTGAACTTGATGGGTATAAAATGAGCCACCTTCGAGAAGCGATCCACAATCACCCATACCCCATCATTTCCCCTTGGAGTCCTCGGTAAACCATACACAAAATCCATGGTGATCTTCTCCCAAGTCCACTGCGGGATCTCCAACGGTAGGTGCTCAATGACTGGAGCTTGATGTTCAGCCTTGATCATTTGGCACTCCAAGCATTGGAAGACGTGTGCATCTACCTCCTTCTTCAACCCTGGCCACCAAAAATGCTCTTTGAAGGTACGATACATCTTAGTAGTCCCCAGGTGCATCGCATAAGGTGCAAAGTGAGCCTCGTCCAAAATATCCTTCCTTAGCTTGTGAACATTCGGAACGCACAGTCTTCCTTGATACATCAGTACCCCATCTACCAATTCAAATTTGGTGTCTTTCCCTTCTAACACTTGCTTCTTGTACTTCTCTAATTCCAAATCTTCACTCTGCTTCTCCTTGACTCGTTCTTGCATCATAGGACGAATTTTCAAAGTTACTAACAACTTTGTCACCTCCTCTAACTCCAACTCCACGTTCATGGCCCTCAAAGAGACTAACTCCGGTAAAGGGCTCTCCCTCTTCCTGCTCAAGGCGTCAGCCACCACATTTGCTTTTCCCGGATGGTACTTAATGGTACACTCATAATCACTCAACAACTCCATCCACCTCCTCTGCCTCATGTTCAACTCCTTCTGATCAGTCAGGTGTTGGAGGCTCTTGTGATCAGTGTAGATGGTGAACGTCTCGCCGTAGAGATAGTGTCTCCATAACTTCAAAGCAAAGACCACTGCTACCAACTCCAGGTCATGGGTGGGGTAGTTCACCTCATGGGGTCGTAGCTTCCTCGAAGCGTAGGCAATCACCTTCTTATCCTGCATCAGTACACAACCCAAACCTTGGTAGGAAGCATCACTATAGATGGAATACTCCCCACCGTTAGTCGGTAGTGCTAACACCGGTGCAGAGGTCAACTTCTCCTTCAGCAACTCAAACGCCGTTTGACACTTCTCGTCCCAAACGAACACTGTCCCTTTCTGCAATAACTGTGTCATGGGTCTCGCAATACTTGAGAAGCCTTCCACAAATCTCCGGTAGTACCCAGCTAAACCCAAAAAACTCCGCACTTCGGAAACATTCTTTGGTGGAGCCCAGTTTGTTACAAGCTTCAATCTTCTTGGGATCCACTTCAACTCCCCGTCCTGAAATCATGTGACCCAAGAACAAGACCTCCTCCAACCAAAATTCACACTTCGAGAACTTGGCATATAGCTTCTCCTCCTTTAATTTCTGCAAAACCACCCTAAGGTTCTCTTCGTGCTCTTTCTTGCTTCTCGAGTAGATGAGTATGTCATCTATGAAGACGATGACATACTTGTCCAGGTATTCGTGAAGAACCCGGTTCATTAGTGCCATAAAAGCTGACGGTGCATTACTCAGACCGAATGGCATGACCAGGAACTCATAGTGGCCGTACCTGGTGCGAAAAGCCGTCTTAGGTATTGAACCATCTGCCACTCTCAACTGATGATACCCTGACCGCCGATCGATCTTCGAGAACACCCTTGCTCCTAGTAGCTGATCGAAGAGATCATCTATCCTTGGCAAAGGATAGCGATTCTTGATGGTAGCCTTGTTCAGCTTCCTATAGTCAATGCATAGTCTCATACTGCCATCCTTCTTCTTCACGAACAACACCGGTGCTCCCCATGGTGATACACTAGGGCGTATGAACCCCTTCTCCAACAGCTCCTGCAAATGCTCCTTCAACTCCTTTAACTCCACTAGTGCCATATGGTAAGGAGGAATAGATATCGGTGCCGTGCCAGGAATCACTTCAATGTCGAATTCCACCTCTCGCTGCGGCGGCAGCCCAGGAAGGTCTTCGGGAAATACCTCAGGGTATTCCCTTATGACAGGTACATCTTCTATCTTCTTCTCTTGCACCTCCTTAACATGAGCTAAATATCCTTCACGTCCTTCTTGAATCAATGAGAATGCCTTAACCGCAGAGATTAAGTACCCAGGGATAAGCTTCCTAGTCCCTTTGAACAAAACAATGTCCTTTCCTTCTATATCCAGGCTAACCTCCTTCTTGTAACAGTCCACCTTTGCTCTATTCTTTGACAGCCAATCCATACCCAAGATAACATCCAACTTGTCGAAGGGTAGTAGAATTAGGTTTGCCTCGAATTCGTGCCCCGCCACGGTGATAAGACAATCCTGAATGACTGAGTCCACTATAAGGGTATCCCCCACGGGAGTCCTGGCCCCTAAATTCTGCCCCAACCTCACAAATGGGACTCCTAAGGTTCTAGCAAGCTTGATAGAAATGAAAGAGTGCGTGGAACCGGAATCAAATAATACAAAAGCTTACTGGTGGTAAAGCGAGATCATACCAGTCACCACCTCAGGTGCAGCGTCAGCTTCTTCTCTCCTCATGGCAAACAGTCTTGGTTGCCCAGATGCTTGAGATCCTTGCCCTCGATCTCGCTCATTGCGGTTGAACCGCCCTGCATTGCCTCCCTGCTGGTGATAAGACCGGTTTGACTGGTTGCCAAACTGTTGTCCGGTCTGAGTTCCTCCTCCTCCTCCTCGGACTGATTGTTCGGACTGGGCTCTCCCCTGCCCTCCTCTCCTAGGGCAGTCTCTGGCATAGTGGCCCGGCTTGTTGCAGTGATAGAAGATTCCTCCCAGGTGCACCTTACACTCTCCTGGGTGAGTTCTCCCACACTTGTTGCATGGGTCCCGAGGAATGTAGGTCGGCCCTGATCTGGTGGAGCCGGCCTGACTCTGGGTGGCCCCATAGTAGCTCTGGGATGGTCGCCTTCTCTGCTGACTCGGATGTCCTCGCCCCTCAGACAGGCTAGCAGCCTTTTTCTTGTTTCCTTCACGTTGCATTCCCTCCTCATGCAGAGCTATATCCACTCTCACCAACCGAAGAGTTGCCTGATAAATCTCTTCCCTGTTGTTCCAACTCAGTATGCTCAGCTGGCGCCGAAAAGCAGGCTTCAGACTCTCTAGGTAATGGGTGCGTTGAGCTGCTACATCCTGAAATTGAGGCCCTCCATAGGTAAGTAGCTTGTCAAACCTGGCCGTGTAATCAGTCACGCTTTCCCTGCCTTCACTGCCCCACTTCTGCCTGATCAGCAGAAATTCCCTCTGCTTCCCGATCCGGTAGGCCTCCGGTATGAAGTGGTCTTTGAATAGCTGCACGAACTCTGGCCAAGTGATGGCCGGTGGGTCGATCAATTTGTCCAATCATTTGACGTAAAATGTAGATCAAGTGTTGGTTTCGAGGTCGACCTAATCCGGTATGTGGTCGATCGAATACAAGAAAGTCAACCTATGCCCCGTGTCTTTTTGCTTATGTATGTCGATTTGTGTGGTTCTTTTGCTCATACAAATTATGTTTCAAACCATCATAACTAGTCATAAATAATGATAACAAGGACGCATCACTTCATAGCATAACAACTAAACAAACTAACAAGAAATACAATAAAACAGAAATCATAATTATTCACACATAAAAAAAACTAAAACAACAGAATAACAATCAACAATCGTTTTGACCACTTAACAATAAAAACACACAATCTAAAATCTTCGAGTTCCTACTAATGTCCCCTCTCTCCCTCATCCACATTTTCTTCATTGGTGTTGCTAGCATGATGGTGGTCGGATGTGGTCGGATGCTTGTATCTTCTGCTGAAAGATCGCCACTCATCTCGCATCTCATTTAAAACATCCCACTACTTTGAATTTGGAAAAAGACATTTCTACCCCGGGGTATAATTAAAAATCTCAAATAACACAACTTTAAAATAAAATACCAAACTCAAACATCTTAATATCTCAAATCGAAGCCCTAAACATGTGGGCAAAACTTAAATCGTCCATAAGAAATGAATCTCCAGTCTTTAACTCTTAACCATAAAGTCTTCATAACTTGAAAAGTTCTTCGGTGCTTACTCTGACGCCTGACTCGACATCTCTCAGAGACGATGGTGTTGAGCTCCTCTAGCTTGCTGATCACGAACTGGCTGGTTAGGATTTCCTCTACGATCTGGTGAGTGAGTTTGGGGTCAGTCTACGCCCTTACGTTTGAAAACCCTAGTATTTCTTACTTGATAACTTAGCTTAAACTGGTGGATGATACTTCTACTCTTTAAAAATTTATACTTAAAGCTCAAATCTCAACTTAAATGTTTGACTGACACTGGGATCCCTCACTAGCTAGTCCGGTTGCCAACTCATACGTATGAGAAGCCATCTAGGCTTTCCTGAAACTTAAACTTATCGTGGAAGGCTCTTCTTCCACGATTATCAAGAGCATAACTGCTGCTCATCTTAAAATATCTGAAGAGCATAACTGCTGCCCATCTTAAAAGTCTTAAGAGCATAACTGCTGCTCTATCTCAAAATCTCAAATGGCAACGGACTGGCGCTAGTGACTAAAACTCTTAAAACGGTTTCACCTTCTTGAAGGTGAAGTACTTCTAAAAAGAAAGCGTGTTCTTAAACTTCAACTTATTTATAAATATAACACACATTATCATATGTATAACTGGAAGCATAAATCACACGCAATCACATGCATCAAACAAACACACAAAGGCATATATAGCACATAGCGGTCAACCTCAAAGCTGAAATACCGTAAGGCGTAGAATTTACCCCCTTTACACTCACCTCTCAAGTGTCGATACTTTAATTCGTTGGACGCGGAGATCGTTAACTTGATCGCTTCCTTAATCCTATCAATTGAGATTAATTACTCTTAGTCGGTATTCCTTAGATTTTTTTTCGTCCTCCCAGCTTAGTCCCAAAATTCCTTAAAAAGACCCTTAATCACTTGAATTAATTTTTCTCAAACACTGGAAATCTTTCCCCAAATTGACAAGGCTTAACCTATTACCAATAACATAAAAATCCATTAAATAAATCTCCTAAATTTCCAACAAACCCTTTCCATCTTAAAAACTCCAAATTCTGACTTTGGATAATTCATAACATAAACTAAAATTATTAACTATAATTTACATAGTAATTAACCCCTTCTTCCTATTGACTTGCAACCTAAATATATTTTATATCTACATTAACAACATCTAAAATTCCCGATCTTAACTTTAAAACAAACTACCAGTATTCTATTTTTTTAAAAAAAAATTAATAAATTAATTAAAGATATGCAAACTGTAATTTAATCAATTAAAATTGACATCTTACCAATTTTCATAATTACAAAAATTGACTCTAAAAACACCCAAATGAATTATGGATAAACTCATGGGTATTTGAATTCTATTAAAATTATTAAATCCAATATACTCGCTTGAATAATATTCTATTTGGTTAAAACTTCCTTTTTACCTATTTTTTACACTTATAAATAAAGCTCCAAAAATTCTCAAATTTATATTCATACATCCCACGAATATCCCCTAGCTTATAAAATTAACAACTCATAAAAGTTCGTACAGTACATGGACAAATAATAATAACCTTGAGAAAATACTATTTTCGGCCCATTGTTATCTTTCAAAATACTAGGGACTAAGCTGCTCGAACCAAAAACATGAGGGACTAAATTGGACATTTTCTAGGAAACAAAATTATCGCCACAATCCTTATGCTTTTCGAATAGACAGATTAGTACCTGAACTATCCGGTTCACGCCCCAAGCTTTTGAGGCTCGTATCTTCCTCGTCCGATGTTGAAATTCAATTCCGCCAAAACCGGGATGTTCCTGAAATCCCCCTCCCCACGATGGTACCAAGGTTTCGAAGCTTTGTTGAGATCGACTACGCCGAGGCTGCTGTCGGAGCTACGATCTTCGTGTGCGTTCGTTGGGTTAAAGGGAGTTTAAGGTTCGAACTTGGGACATGGGAGATCGGGGACCTTATCTCTAAAATGCCAGAGGACACGCTGTCGTCGATGGGGGCAGCTCTCTTGATGCTGTCTCTAGGCTTCTTGCTGCTACTGCTACAAATTGAAAAAGAAATGGTTGCCAAGGTAGATGGATGGGTCGCTATTGGTCGATTATTGCAGCTTTTGTTTTGCTAGGGCAGAGAGGACGAGAGATATGGGGTCGGGTGAATTCCTTTTCTACCGCCAACGTTTTTGTTAATTATAGAGGAGTGGGGAGAGAGATTGGTACGTTAGGAAATGGAGATTAATTTGGTGGCGTTTAATTAGATGGGAGCGTAAGAGTGTAATGGTGTTTGAGTTTCTTTTTTTTTTTTGTCCATCCTTTTTGTTGTTGCTGGGGTAACGTGCAGAGGAGGATGGTTATTATTAGGATTGAGATAATAACAATAATAACATTAGTTATTAATGTTATTGTTATTATTATTATTTCAAATTTATGATTTTCATGCTTCGTACGTAATCGTCGATCCAATCGTTTGGTCGAACCTACACCCAAATATCGGGGTGTTACATCATTCACGGTCAACTGCATTGTGCTCATTTGGGCGGTCATTTGCCCCATGTAGTCGTACACTCGTACATGCCAGTCATCTGGCTGAAAATCTGGCCCATGTACTCGTACATGCCAGTCATATTTTTGCGGTCATAGGTCGACCTCAGAAACATCATAGGTCAACCTCGGCAAATAGAAAACGTGTCTGAATAGGCCCAAAAGCTTAAAATGTTGAGTGTGAAACAGATCAGGTCGACCGCAGCTAGTTTTGCACAAAGAATTCGTAGAAGAATGGCAAACCTCGTATTTTTGCTGTCATAGGTCGACCATAGAAACATCATAGGTCGACCTCGGCAAATAGAAAACGTGTCTGAATTGGCCCAAATGCTTAAATGTTGAGTGCGAAATAGATTAGGTCGACCTCAAAATCACAACAGGTCGACTTCAGTTAATTTCGCACAAATAATTCGTAGAAGAATGGCAAAACTCGTATTTTTGCGGTCATAGGTCAACCTCAGAAACATCATAGGTTGACCTCGGCCAATAGAAGACGAGTTTGAATAGGCCTTTATTCTTAACATAATTGTCTTCGAAGGTAAAACCAACAAACTTATCTTTAATTTTCTGTGCATTTTTTTTTTGTTGTACTCTTGTTTCAATCAAAGCTAAAACTTGAATTTTATGACAACGAACATACCTCAGCACAACATCCTGCTTCAAGGGGTCATTGAAACCCCTTGTATTCCATATGATAATAGTAATTTTCGTTTAGGAACTGCCTTCGCGGCTTTTGTTTTACTCCTTAGACCTTCACGACACCCTTATAAGGAGGATCTTGAAGCCTCACAACTCAACTGGATGAGCACAGAGCAGCAAATGCATTCGACTGCAAAACCACAGAAGCTACAACATGGATTTTTTGTGACTACGTACGCCATTAACCACCTTATTGAACTCTTCCTGAGAAGGGGGCGCATTTCGAGTGACTGGTGGAGTAGTGGCAATCATCACAGCCTTTCCGATGTCCTTTGGGCACTCTTGGACTGGCTCCACACTAGCTGGATTAACTAGCCCAATATCAACAGTCTTCAGTACCTTCTTTTGCCACACCCTTTTCAACTGAGAACCAGGAGGAAGTGCACAATCGTGTCCAAACCCCCCCCCCCCCCCCCCCACAAGATTCACAGACTGCTGGCAAGCCGCAATACTCCACCCTGATAAAGATAGGACATAAACCATCTGGAGTCCACTTAAAATGAATAAAGGATCAAATCTGATTAGGGATGGCAACAAAATCCGAAGTCACGGGCAAAGCAGTCAAAATCGAGATTTTACGTAAAATCGAAAATGGGGGTAAAATCAAAATCGTAGGATTTTAAGGTCCATATAAAAATGAAGACGGAATACTATTAGTAAGGAAAATCATGAATAACACAAAAGCACATAACACTTACAATGATAATTTTCAAGGTTCATGTTCCAATTTATCAAGGTTACTGTAAAGAGGTGGTGAATCGATGATGATTAATACGTTGATGTGAATTGATTATAGTCGATGGTGGTTAGTGTGAGAGAACTAGATGATGTTGGTGGAGGAGAAGAAAAAGAGGCGTAATTTTGCAAATTCTAAGGAAAATGAGTAAAATTGACTCAAAGATTTGAATCGTAAAATTTAAAGATTTTAAAGATTTAAATCGTAAATAGTGTAGGATTTTAGTGTCCATAGATTTTATAGTGAAATTAGAATCGGAATAGGTAAGTAAAATCGTAAAAGCGTAGAATTTTAGGATTTAAATCGGGATTTTGACTACTATGCTCTATGGTACACTACCCGGCCCAATCTGGTCAACGCGGGTAAACCCCATGTTGACGGGTTTCAAACCGGGTTTGGGTTTAAGCCGGTACACAGTTCACCAGGTTGGGTTGGGTTTGGATTTAGGGATATACCCACCCACACTTATTCCATCGCCCTATTCTCCCCAAACACTACCCTAATTCTAATTTTCGCCAATCTAACTCTCACGACTCACTTGTCGCCTCCCTACTCTCCCCAAACAAATGAACGAAAAACAAAAAATTGTGTGCTTTTATTTAATGTAATTGTGATTTGTTTGAATTTTTTAGATTGGTGTTTTATGTAAGGATAATTTTTATGAGAAAAATTAATGTTTAAATTTTATTTTGATAGAAACTTGTTATTATAATTTTTTTACTGCAAAAAAAAAGCGTACCCATGAACCCTTGTATACTTAGCAGGTTGGGTTGGGTTTAAATTTTCCAAACCCAATTACCCCGAATTTTTTTGGCTCATAAACTTGTGAATTTGGGTTTGGGTTTTTGCAAAACCCGACACATTGTTATCCCTAATCTGACGCTGCACACACCCTATCTGCTCCGTTGTGCCCCCAATCCAAACCGTTTCCTTTCCTCTTCCGTTTCACTTACCTTTTGCAGCGGTCGACGGTGGCGCTCCGCTCTTCACTTCCTTGTCGCGGCGGTCGACGTTGACCGTCCATTCTTCAGGACCCAGTCGCGGCATAGTCTACGAACCTTGGAACATCCATCTATCCACAAACTTACAGAATCGACTAGGAGAAGAGATGAACCAAAACAAGCTAGCTGCTATGACGGAGAAACGGAAAGCAGAAGAGATTATGATGGTTGGCGACGACTACAGAAAGGCGAAGGAGCATTTACGCAGAGCAAGCCAGCTTTTCCCCGCCATCGAGGACTTGGAGCCCTTGAAAACTGCTTGCGATATCTTGTTGGCAGCCAATGACGAGATCCCCGGGTGCGGAGTGGACCATTATTGGGTTCTCGGAGTTGAGCCCTCTTGTAGTTTCGTCGAAACTCGATCTCGCTACCAGAAGCTCGTCAGCTTGCTCCAACCCATTGGAAAAGCTCAGGCGTTCGCGAGGAGAGCTTTCAAGCTTTTGGAAAATGCGCTGTTGGTGCTCACAGATGTAAATCGCCGCACCGAATTCGACCACAGAAGAAAGAAAAGCTTGGCCGATTGTGAGATGTTTTCTGCTAGCATTGCCGTCTCTATGCCTACTTTGTCTGCAAAGGCTGCTTGGTCTTCAAGGGATCTCACAGCTGGTCAGATATGGGCTGTGTTTGGGGAAACGATAAGCTACTCTTCTATGCCTCGCCATTATGTTCGGTTTGATGAGATGATATCAGAATCACAAGCAGCTGTTACATACTTGGAGCCTGCGGGTGTTCGCGACCATGAGGTGAAAGCATTGAGGGAGAAACTCCCGGTTTCATGTGGGATATTCAGGATCAGCGAAAGGGCTTGCAGGATTGATCTGTGGCGGTTCTGGTTTCGTGTTAGGTACCAGCCGACCATGTCGTGCTACAAGATATGCCCACGGGAAGGGGAGGTATGGGCAATGCACAAAGATTGGAGTGCGAGATGGGGAGCGTCGGACTATGAAAGGAGTCGATGTATGATCGTTCGAGTCGAGTCAAGTGCTGAAGACGCGAGTAATGGGATCACTGTGAGTAGGCTGAGGGAGGTAGAAGGTTGCTTGACATTGTTCTGCAAGCTGAAGCAAGATGGATTCGATATGGTTCATGTAGTTCCAAATGCAAATATGCTTTGCTTTTCTCATCGCATTCCTGCATTTAGGGTTCCGGGGATCAAACGTTATGGGATACCAGAGGACTCCTGGCACCTGGAACCAAATGCCTTGCCTCTTACAATTGGTAACTGATCTTCAGTGTTGTAGTTGCTAATGTCAGATCGATGGAGGGATAGTGTTAGTGCGTTGGTGGAGTAGTTATTTTACCATAGAAGTAATAGTTTTGAATATGATCAGAGTCCAACGTCGGTGTAGTCAGTTGCTAAAGACAGGATTTGGTTATTATGTTTGCTTTCATTTAGTAGGGATGGGAGTTGATTGAAATGTAATCAAATTGAAGTCAATTGCAGCAGTAACACTGTAGTTCTGGTTACTTGACATGGTTGGCTAACTGTCAATTAATGTTGCTCAACAGGGCAGTAAATAACCTTGCAAAACGTTGATTATAAACTTGACATTCACGAGTCCCTGTGAATCGATGAGGAAAGATGGAGAGCATTGTTATAAGGAAAAGTTAACACATTGACCTTGTTTACCAATTTATCCAAATCCCTTTATGCCAAAATTGCAGGTATCCCAAAAATTTGTAACAGAAAACCCCAAAGCGCAAAATGCGGAACTCCTCAACTTCTACAATCCTTTGCAAGCTCATTCTTTCCCTACCTTTGGTTATAATAGCAAGTTGGCATAGCTCATTTTCCCCACCACCTACTAATGAGACCTTTCTTTTTCATCCTGGTCTCTAGGGATGGGAAATCAATGTATTCATAAGCAAGATCTCGAATGATTGGATTTCTAGCTATGGATTGGAAAGGTGGAGGGAAGGCTTCGATGCGTGGATGCTGAGCTGGCTTCACATTTGGATCAGCAAGAGCAGACTCATAGGCGTCAAGATTCTGAACAAGGAACTTCTGCAAATAACAAGCATTCATTCCATCGTCACTGTCAACAGTTGTCCAAATGCGACAGTATAATGGTGGACAATAAGATGGCAAAGCAGAAGTTAGTTACCAAGTTGGTAGTCCCGCTCAATGATAAAGCAGAGACTCTAGTTGAGAGATTTTCTGGAACCTTCTCTTCCTCCATAATCCCTAGGGCATGCTCTATGCAACTACTGGATCTGCACTCACTGTATAAACCCTTCAGCTCCTTCATCATCACCTGTCACACAAAAAAACATCCAAAAGAAATTGAAGCCAAAAAGGTTAACGCACAATGCCAGGAAGGTAGAGTAAGAGACGATCAACTAAAAGCTGAGCAACATAGAGAATAGCTAAAGCTTGGGTTTCCCTTTTCGGATTTACCCAAAAGCAAAGTACCTCATCTTTCTCATTCAGATCTTGATAATTCTTCAAGGCCTTCTCTGCAAGGGACTGGGCATGGGAGAACAGAGCATACGCTTCTGCTCTTTTACCAGCTATGCTGTAAGACTTTGCCAAGAAGAAACATCTGCAGAGAAGTTGCCAAGCACATAAAGCAAAGATAAGTAAAAATGAACGGGATGAGAAACACAAGAACCACAACTAGCAGCTTTAACAAGAATTCCACAGAAAAGTGAAGAATATACAACAGGCAGAAAAGCATAAGACATCATTAAAGCAAAAAAAGAAGAGGAGACATCGTAACAAGGATATTCAACCAAACAACCTTCCGACATTTGTGTAAGGAAGAACATTGCAGGAGAGGCGAATATAGACTGAAAGAGACAGCCTTACAGTATAGCAGCCATGACATGGAAAAATTAATGCATACATGTACTTGCAAATATGATTCCCACAGACAACTGTAAATGAGTCGACAATAACCCATTTCAGACCTTTCAGCACGGAAAGCTAAACGTCTGCGTTCACATTCTTCAGCAAATGCAACTTCCTCAGCTGTTCTCTCTTTCCGTGAGCTCACCAACTCGGAAAGAGCAAGTGTATTCTGTTAGCCAAGTTATGGAAAAAGTTAGTCACCTCTTAACTGAAAAGAGTCTGTTGCCTACCACTAGGGATGGCAATGGGTCGGGTTGGGGCGGGTTTTGTCAAACCCAAACCCAAACCCATGGGTTTATCCGCCAAAAAAACCCGGGGTAAAACCCGATGGGTTTGAAAAACTCAAACCCAACCCAACCCGCTGGGTAAACCGAAACAGAAATAAAGGGATATGTTTTCACCTCTAATAACAGATCATAAAGGCGAACAAGCTCTTCTGGCTTGGTAACTTTCTCATTTTTGTCATCACGGCGCTTGGCAAGCTTACTCTTAGCAATAGTAACCAAAAGACGGTCACGCTCTGTTGTTCTCAGTCCTAATACAGCTGTGACAGCATCATGAAGGCCACTCAAGTCATCTTTCACACGCTCAGCATTTCCTGCACTAGTCTGCAAATTCAGTAGGTTAGGAATGAGTATGAAGAAAGAATAGAAATGATAATGAATCAGACAGTGTAACAAATCACGCTTTCTGAAATACCAGCAAAATGGTGTCAATGATAAAATAAACCAGGAATTGTTTCAGAATGTGGCAAAAATCTAAAATCTCATACCAAGTCACTCCGGATATAGCCCCTAGCCTCATGGTATGCAGTAAAAATTTTGTCGAAGACTGCTAGCTTTTTTTCAGCTGGAAGTGCATTTGCATCCTGACCATGCAAATCTTTCTCCAGCTCTTGAGCTGAAATATCATAAAAACAGGCGAAAAGGAAATTCTTGAGGCCTGGACCGCACTGCAATATACTAAATAATGGAAGAGTGCTGCCATATCACACCATAAAGGACACATGACCCAGTAAGTTCGACCCACTAATTATAGATATAAACTATGAATCCATGTTTCATGAAGAAAATTCCAGGAGCCGAATCCAACAGGGCATCAATTCCAATCAACAGCTCAGCCTGAATACTAGTGAACTTTATTTAACCGGCACATCTACATCAATAACCATTAGCTCCAGACAGAAGCAAAGTGCTATAGCTTACCCAACTTAAGGAGATGCACTGGCCTATTTCAGTCAACAAAATCAGAGACTTAGAGAAAGACAGAAAAGATAAGAGTACAGCCTTACGCCAATGGACATTGGAGTTATGGTCAACATTAGAGGAGAATCAAGACATAGGATCATAATGAATCATACTAACAAACAGTGTAATTCAATAAATCAGTAATAGTTGAAGCCATTGACAACCTTTTAGAATGGCAACTCGAGTTTTTGCATTAGGTATAGGATATTTGTGCCCAAGCCATTGAAATTCAGTCAAGGATGCTGCCTGTTGAGACCTTGCCTCAGCCATAGCAGCCTGCAAGCGAGGAGAGTATCAATAAAAGAAGTATGCAATGACTGGAAAACATTAAGAATCATAAATACCCAGTTCCTATTACCGAGAAGGCAAACACACCCAATAACCGAGCATAGAATATTTCTGCCCCGCCAAAATTAGGAGAAATAAACTAAAATGTATTGGCTCATGACATACATGCTGGAATAGGAGTCCAGTAAAATATATGCATTATGCTTAATCATATATAGCAGATCGCTCAATCATTTGACTAATTACAGACATAGAGACGAATTATTTTATGACTATTAAAGTAAGCTACTTGTTTGGGAAATTGCATTTAGAAAGAAATAAATGTACATTTTCACTCACAAAACGGTTGTTCCTTCCTCCATGTGCATTATATCTATGTTTTTTATTTGCATTGATTTCAGAATGAAGCATACAGTGAGGTTCACGTGCTTTCCAACTTTGCTGATTGTAAATAATCATCAATATTATTCTATTGAGACAGAAAAGCAGAACTTAACCAGTCTTTATTTTGATAACAGATAACAAGCAGCACATCAAGCATGATTAAGCAGTTCATTACTAATATTCCGAATTCCCACCTCTAGCTTCGCCTTGAAGAGGTCCAGGGCAGGGCCTTCCACCTCGCCAATTTGCAAGAGATCGGAGGTTTTCAGATTCGACTCCCCAATTTTATGGCGGCAGTACCGGATGCTAGGTTCCAGCTCCTCCAAACGCTCACGGCACAGGACTTGATTCTCCAAATCTCCGTATTTCCCCAGCTCTTCATAAACAGCTCTACAACAAATTAACAGACCGAAATTAAGCCTTGTACTTGAGCACAACCACTAGGAAGCGCAAGTCAGCTGAACAACGTAATATCTGTGAACCTGGCACTTAAGAAATTCTTCAGTGCAGTGTCCCAATTCCGGTCTTGTTCAAACAGTAAAGTCCCATTCATATAGGATGCATAGGCCTGCAAAGTAAGAGATGGGGATGAAAGAGAAAAATTAATAGAGCTCAGACAGTCACAGGTTACAAGAACCAAGAATGCTGGTCCCAGGTAACATGACAGATGGTTAAAATTGAATTCCAACTATGAGTACTTTGAAATGAGAGGAGAAAGAATTGTATCTTAAAAGGGCACACTGTGTCCATGAACAAACTTGCAAACTCAGAAAATTGCACAACTCATATTAACAGAAGACACAAACCTCGGCCTCTAAAGATGTCCTGGAATCTCCCTTGACAGCACATAGTCGGGAAAACTGATTAGCCCATTTCACTGCCTTTCTCAGCCTGCCAATCAAATAGATTCTCTGTCGTGCATTGGGGCCATCTGGGAGCTGTCGTTTCTCCATTGCATGACTCCATGCTCTTTCGGCACAATAAAGTACCACATGCAGAAACCTGTTTTCTTCCAGAAAAAAGAGGCCTATAAACTTGAAGGACTGAATAAACTCAGAATTCATTTCAATGTTTCCAAGAAATCCATGCCATTTTCATAAAACACAAACAAAAAGGAGCTCCGCTACTATGATCATAAGCATTGGTGCTTCCATTTACAAAAAGAAAAAACCCTTCATGGTACAAACTGAATTTGTAACTTTAATGTTATGGAACAAATTCAATTCCTACCTATACTGTATCGTTCAAACTTGAGACCATGACGAAGCAAGTAGCTCAACCATACATACCTCACTTCAGTAACAGTTGCTTCGGTGATGGCTCTACGAGTGTATTTACCACGTCCATGAGTGAATTTCAGAGATTTGTACAACCTCCTCAATCGAGCAGAGCAATACCTTCTGCACTATAATGGGTCGGTTGATTCAGCAGAAGTATATATATAAGGAGTGAACAAGGCATTAGAGAAGCAATGCACGAACCGATATCGAGTGTAATCTCCATGTCGCAGTCCATGCTGCATTTGTGCTGATTTGAGGAGCTGCAGAACTGACAATTGGAAAAATCTCAACCTTCAGTTCAATGGATGTCTGAAACCCCCTTGCTGAGTTCAGAGAACAGTTTCTTTGCAATATATGAACACCAAAATTACCGTTAATCGAATATCTAGGATTAATCTGATCGGAATCATTGGTTTTCGAGCCGTCGACTACCATCGCCGTCGCTTCGTTGTCCTTTCCCATCGCTCCTGCAAAATAAACCAAATAGGTATTGAACTTCATTAACTGCGGGACGAGATCAACAAACAAACTGGCTTGCTCAGGATAATTCGCCGGAGAAACCAAACACCAGATGGGCGATTTGAGATTCATTCTTAGATGCAAAATAAATTTTATAATCTTTCCATCGCCAGGATTTGGCATTCCAAGAAACCAAAATCGCCCATTATCTCCAGTTATCGGAAAGCTACATCATTCTTACCTGCTATTGAACTCTCAATAGGCGGCGCTTCGCCGTCATCGTTGAACTTGAACGTAATCCGCCGACGGCTACGGCTGCTGTCAGCGATGCGTCGTGATATTGCGAACTCTGGTCTGCGCCTGTCTTTTTTTTTTTTTTTTTTTTGGCTTTTGCACAATTCTTTTTAAGCTTCCTCGCCAAACCCCGTAAAATGAAGTGCTTACTTTGCGTCAGTTTAGCCAATTAAAATGGTTGTTTGGAGAACAGGATTTGAATGATGGGTTTATAAATCCATAGATTTACCAAAATGTTATGTTTTTTTTTCTACTCTTTGTATCATGGATTGTAGGTTTAGAGATTTTAAATTTCTAAAATCTAGAGATATCAAATCATGGATTGTAGGTTTAGAGAGATTTTACATCTTGATTTTAGAGATTTTCTCTCTTACTCTATCTCATACTTTTTTTAATTTATCCCACTAAATTTCATTATTGTTAAATTTTTCAATATTTTTTTAGCCAATTTAATTATTTTTGTTAAGGATAAACATGTCATTTTATAAACAAATATAATTTCTTTTTTTATTGTATGTTAACAATCGCAGTTATCAAACAATGAACATTTTCAAATCTTTTTTCAACAATCTGGAGAGTTCAAATCTTTGAATTGTTTAGAATCTAGCAAGGTTGTCAACCCGCGGGTTGACCCGGACCCGGTCGAGCTAGTGGGTCAAGGGTAATAGGTCAACCGTTTTAGCCCGGTTTGGCCTGCAAATATAGAAAGAGTTATTATATTGTACCTATCCTCATAAATTATATCAAATCTTATCTAACATATGAGTTATAACATATAATATTACACCAAAATAACATATCGTACTTAGATCCAACATATAGTGAAAATTCACACACACTTATATAACATAAATATTCAAATGTTCAATTTAGTATTCCAAAGATTGAGTTAGGCGAAAAGAAAAATTGGAAAATAGGCGCATTTCGCAAACTAAAGAAAAAAATGACACAATTTGACCTCCAACCCGGTACCTTATAGCGGTCGGCCCGGCGGGTGCGTGCGGCCCGTTTTTCTCACCGGGTCAGGGTCAAATTGGATCGACCCGTGGGTCAACCCGCGGGTTGACAACCTTGGAATCTAGAGATTTAGACTCTAATTCTCCAAACGAGCCCTTAGCACTTTGCTACTACGGTGACATGCATGTCAAGGTAACATGTACTTTTCGGTCGACCTAATATAGGATTAGGTCGACCTAATTTGTTGTTTCAAAGAGTGGAGAGGTGTAAGAACTCCATGAGTTTAGCTTGTGTTTTTGTTGTTATGCGGTTTTCGATTTCATGAAGTGTGTTTTATATGAACAATTATGAAGTGTTTATATTTCTTATTAGTGTGTTAAGTTGTTATGTTAAGAAGTTATGAGTCCTTACTATCATGATATAAGACTGATTCCAATGACTATCAAACGTAATTTGAACGATAAAACGAACCACACACATCGACATACATATGCAAAAAAGTCGAAGGTCATAGGCTAAATTTCCTTAATTCGGTCGACCTCTTACTGTATTCGGTCGACCTCGAGACCAACACTTGATCTTCATTTCACGTCAAAAAGGGATGGATAAATGGATAGAGCACTTTACTCTTCTGTCTGGTCGACCTCTTAATGTAAATGGTCGACCTCATTACCTTTATCGGTCGACCAGTTTGCTTCAGACTACAATGAAAAGGGCGAACCATGTTTTATTGTGGTTGACCTCTAATGTCACAACTTAACTCAAAACGGTCGAATCACTACATTTTAAAGATCGACCGTGATAAGTCATCATATTGCCCACATTAGTGTATTCGGTCGACCGCAGTTAGGAATAGGTCGACCGAAAAGTGCATGTTACGGTGACATGCATGTCACCATAGGCACACACAAACAATTATTAACATCAAATTAATTTAATCGTATATAAAATATGTTTGAATACAACTTACTTACATTCATATTCATATTTAAATATCTCACCCAAAAAAATTCATATTTAAATATGATACAATATTTGAAATAAAATAATAAACTCATATTTAAATACAACAGTTAAAGTCAATACCTAAAGTCCTAAATGTTGATACTTGAATCCAACAAATAAAGTTTAAAATTTTAAAATTTTAATTTCATGCAATAAATAATAGATAAATTTTTTATTAATTAAATTCACCAAAATGAAATCATTTTGCTTAACGGTCATATGTCGGTTATACCACTGGTTTGATTTCAATGGCTGGCTTCGTGCCAGGATGTAACTTTCTTTGTTATCAATATATCTGATTATCTTTTGTCAAAAAAAAAAAAAAAGTTCACGTCGGTTTCATGATTGCCACTAGTATGATCGATTTTTGGGTCGTTCATGAAATTGATGTGAATATCACCGTTATGAACGACATGATCGGTTTTCGGTCTATAAACAAACCGCTGTCATTTTGGTGAATTTAATTAATAAAAAATTTGTGATTTATTTCATGAATTTAACAGTTATAAAATCGGTTTGAATATCACCAGTATGACCTGATTCACTGATGTCGGTCATGAAATCGATGTGAATATCATTTGTATGACCAGAATGATCGTGTTTCGACCTATAAACAAAATGATGTCATTTTACTGAAATTAATTAATAAAAAAATTTGTGAGGTATTTCATGAAGTTAAACGTTAATTTTTAATGTTAGTTGTTGGATTCAAGTATAAAAGTTTGGGTGTTGACATTAAATGTTATATTTTTTTTATCAGAACCTGTACCAGATTTTATAATGTAACCCCGTGAGGGTAATTAAGATTGATTGCACGGCCTGAAGTAACTACCTCATCTTGAGCCAAGTATAACTCAAGACGGCGTTGCTAATGTAGTGGTCGATCAAGGTCGTATTGCACGGTTTCGATAGCCTAGGTTACTTCTCACTTCGTAGTTATCTAATCGTTTGGTTTACGGTTGTTTTGGAGATCATATGGAAACTACTGGTGGAGAAAGCAAAGATAAAAACATGTACTTCGGGGTTCCACCCTCGCCCTAGGTCTATGTCTATCATGCAAATGGTTTAGATTGTAGAGTTTGTGGTAATAAGGCGCGGGACTCACTAAAGTGGAGTGATAACACCTAAATTGATGTTATTTACCCCTCATAATAAGGTTTGTCTCGTGCCAATTCATGTGCATAATTGTTTGAACAGTGTCAATTGCATCCCTATTTCCTTCCTATTTGATTATATCGTGATTTTAGGATGCTTTAGACAACACATGCGAATTAGGTACAAAATAAGGTCACAAGTGTAGCAAAAGGGACTGAAAACTGAAGATCGCAGCCTGAAGCCAGAGATCACAACCAAGAACCATGCTTGCGAAGACAAGCCAAAGAATGTGGCTTGGAAGCTTAAGATCGCGATCGCGATCTGGAGGGTTCCTGGGCGCGAACTTCGTGAGGAAGTAGCCAAGGAGAAACAAAGAGTTTCCCCAGGCAGACCACGGTCGAAGCACAAACTTACCGCGAGGAAGTTTGCGGCCGCGACTCGTGGATTGCGACCTTTGCCCACGAACTCCTTGTCCTCGAAGGCAGAAATGGCAGCATCTTAAGATTGAGGCCTCCATGCAGAATCGCACCCGCGATCTCGACCCTTCCTGCCCGTCATCTTCTATGTCCTTTTATGCCTATAAATAGAAGAACCTTTCTCCCCATTCAAGAGAGCTCATTTTGAGATAGAATTTTTTGGTTTTAGAGATAGAGAAGAGAGTAGCTGAAGGAAGGAGAAGGCGAGAAGGAGAATGAGCTAGAAGAAGAGGAGCCATCTTCCTCAACATCAAGTCTTCCTCCACCTATTCTATGTATCTTCTTCACTCCTTTATGGAGTGGTCCTCTAAGGTACTAAGGGTTCTAAACCTCAAACTCTAGTGTCAAGGTTACTATGTATGTATGGATATTTTAGGGTCTTAATGAATGAATGTTTATCTAGTCGATTCTTATGCTTTCCTAGCTTTGATTGTGTTTGGGTAAGTCGCCCTAATCTTCTCTACTAGCCTACTTGAGCTACTACGTTGGGTATGGAGTTTTAGGGTTAGAAGGCTATGCGCCATCAAGCAAATTCGGGTCGTTTGCTTCATGGATTTGAAAAATGAGGGTTTTGGTAAAACCTGGGTTTTGGAAAACCATGGATATATGATGGATTTGGTGGCATTATGGATTTGAACAAGTCTATTGTTTGCTTGATGGATTTGATTATGGACTTTGTTTGATTAGATTTGTGGATATTAAATACAAATTACCTAGTTACCCTTATTTAATTATATTTCGATATTCTAATCCAAATCTTTAATTTAAAACTAATCCAAAACATAGAAAGAAATTTCAAACTCTTTACCACTATGTGGATTAATAATTCAACTACAAATATAGAAATGTATTACAATTTGGCACTAATTAACAATTCATCTAATAATGTACGCAATATTATGTATCAATTGCAGCCAATTGCTCGCTTTATTGCTACAACTCATCATCTTCTTGCTAACTCACCGATGTGGAATCCGACAATCAATCAAATAATAATGTACAAGATGAGCATAAAGTGTTTCTAGGTGAATCTAACAAATCACATATACATTCATATTTAAATAAAATACGATATTACAAAATGAAATGATAAATTCTCATATTTATAAAATACGAAATTATAAAAGTTTACAGTTGCATGACCATTGAATTAAAGTAGGACAAATTTATAATTAAAGAAATAATTAAGGGTAGAATGGTAATTTACCATCATGGATTTTAATCCATCACCCAAATCCCACCTCAAGAGGTGGAACTTCCAAGTCCGTGGGGTCCACGGATTTGGAACCCCAAAAGAGGTGGGCCCCACAAATTCCATCTCCCTAATTCCCTAAGGCAAACGATGGATTTCGGTTCAAGTCCATGATGGATATATTTCCATGACCAAATCCATCACCAAAATCCTCAAGCAAACGACCCCTTAGGTTAGATGTATGAATATGATCCTATAGATGGGTAGTACTCATTGAAATAGGAATGTCTTCATAGAGGGAACCTAGGATGAAACCTCGGTGTGGACAGATGGTAGTACGCATTGAAAGGAGCTACGAGCTTAATGCCCCAGATATGATAGCCTAGATCAAGGTGACTATAAATGGGTTTAGGGGAGGCGTATTTGGAGCTGTGTGGATAACCACGAAAGCCCACAGAAAAGATCTCACTCACCACATTCGACAAACCCTAAGTATCTATACATTGCATAGTAGTCCTAAGCTCGGGTGAGGGATAGTTCCCTGAAGTACCTACTTTTATCTTTATTTTTCCTCTTAACTAGTAGTTCATTCATATCCTCAAAAACAAACTCTTCAACCGATTGGTTAGATAACAACAACGTGAGAGGTAGGCTAGGGTACCAGGACCTGAATGAATATGACATTGATTGCCATTATACGAAAATGCCATTTTAGGTTAAACTTGGCCTAGGATAGGGTAGTTGTTGACACGTGTTAACCATTGACAATAGCTTTCACGAATGAAATGGAGCTTGCATCGGTGCTTGCCCTTGAAAACCAGTAAGTTTCCTATCCGATGGTGAAGACCATATGAAATTAGGATGATTCCTCCATCACGGGTTATAGGTAGCACTATATGGATAGTTGCCCCTTTGTTGGCCTCCAACAAAGTTAGCTTGCTCATGTTCAGTCGATGCTTCTACCATTGCCTTGCAATCTTCTAAATTATGATGATATCACCGCACCAATCATATTTCATCAATTTTTTGCTATTGATATTCATGGTTGATGCAACAAAATCAATCCTTTATTGTCAATTGTTGAAGATGAGTAGTCAACGAGGATGGTTCTTCAATTTGTAGCACACTACCCTTCATTTTACTCTTTCCTCGCCTTCTATCACCCCCAATCATAGCTATTGAGAGTCATATTTTCAATTAGAATTTGCAATTCACCTACTTCTTTGTTTCGAATAGCTCCTAGCTAGCAACATCAATCAAATTCCGGGACTCATGAGTTAGCCCATTATACAAGCTTTCCACTTGTAGCCAATCGGCTATGCCGTGGTGTGGGCACTTGGGTAGAAGAGACGTGAATCTTTCCCAAGCTTCAAATAATGGCTCGTCTTCCTCTTGTATGAAAGTTTGTATTTAACTTATCATCAATGTCATCTTTGAAGGTGGGATGTATCTTGCGAAGAACTTATCACACAAATCCGCCCAAGAGTTCAACCCACTACTTTTCCACTCCACCCAAGGTAAAAGGGAAAAGCCTTAGTCTAATAAACTCTTGAGGGATCCCGTTTACTTTGATACCATCTGTAAGCTCATAACATGTTTTGATATGAGCATGTGCATCTTCATTCATCAACCCTTTGAATTGAACCGCATTCTGAAGCATAGTAAGCATCCCTGGTTTGATATCATAATTGTTGTTGGGCATAGTTGGGTGAATAATAGGAGATTGCAACTTCTCCACACTAGGACTCGAAAATGACCCCATCGTGCTCGACCTTGGTTGAGGTTGAAGTTGAGGTTGCGGTTGTGGTTGAGGTCGAAGTGGTTATTGATCCATCATCGGTTGAGTTCGAAGTCTTGTAATTCTTCTAAGAACTCTAAGGGTTTTCTCAATCTTCGCATCACGAGATACTATCTCAAGAGATTCTCTCCTTTGCATACAAATCAACTTCAAAACTAAAACTCAAATGGAAAGTGCCGGTGGAGAAAGCAAAGATAAAAGCAGGTACTTCGGGGTTCCACTCTCGCCCTAGGTCTAGGTCTATCATGCAAATGGTTTAGAGTTCCGGGTTTGCAGGTAATAAGGTGCAAGGCTCACTAAATTGGGGATTAGCTCAATGGTCATGAAACTAATCTCTTTCCTAGCACAATTCCTTGGCCCAATGTCACATCGATCAAGTTCAACATACTAGGGATGCGTTCTAGACCCTTTAAATAAGTTTAAACTATTTTCACACTAGTTCGACATATCGATGGTCACGCACGCATCGCTCTAGCATTGCTTAGGAAGGCCAACCGATTGGCAGGGGATGGTCATCTTGTCCACCAATCGGTTCCCTAGGTTTTTACATCCATGATCCATCAATCCTAATTAGCATTAGGCGCTCAAATCCATTCTAGATCATAAACTCCTAAGTGGTACGCTATATGAAAAGGGTTGGATAGACAAGACAATGCATAACTGATCAAAGATGAAGCATATAATCACAGCAAACAATAAGCTACTCTTCTATGCCTCGCCATTATGTTCGGTTTGATGAGATGATATCAGAATCACAAGCAGTTGTTACATACTTGGAGCCTGCGGGTGTTCGCGACCATGAGGTGAAAGCATTGAGGGAGAAACTCCCGGTTTCATGTGGGATATTCAGGATCAGCGAAAGGACTTAGCAGGATTGATCTGTGGCGGTTCTGGTTTCGTGTTAGGTACCAGCCGACCATGTCGTGCTACAAGATATGCCCACGGGAAGGGGAGGTATGGGCAATGCACAAAGATTGGAATGCGAGATGGGGAGTGTCGGACTATGAAAGGAGTCGATGTATGATTGTTCGAGTCGAGTCAAGTGCTGAAGAAGGGAGTAATGGGATCACTGTGAGTAGGCTGAGGGAGGTAGAAGGTTGCTTGACATTGTTCTGTAAGCTGAAGCAAGATGGATTCGATATGGTTCATGTAGTTCCAAATGCAAATATGCTTTGCTTTTCTCATCGCATTCCTGCATTCAGGGTTCCGGGGATCAAACGTTATGGGATACCAGAGGACTCCTGGCACCTGGAACCAAATGCCTTGCCTCTTACAATTGGTAACTGATCTTCAGTGTCGTAGTTGCTAATGTCAGATCGATGGAGGGATATTGTTAGTGCGTTGGTGGAGTAGTTATGTTACGGGTAATGTCTATTTTTTACCCAAACCTTTTTCAGATTCTTTTATTTTAACCAAATCTATTGAATTCCTAAAAATCATCCAAACGTTAACTCTCCGTCAACTTTTCTGTTTGTAATGTTGACTAAGTATGACCATAATGATTTTAATTCCTACGTGGCGGTCAGAATACCATCATTTACTATTTTTAATAAAAAGATTATCAAAAAACAAAACAAAATCTCACCTCTCACGTGGACGAAATAAGTAACGGTAACAGAATGAATGCCCAGACTTTGATAAATTATAATACGTTTGGATAATAAATAGAATTTCTATAGGTTTGGTTAAAATAAAAGAATCTGAAAAAGGTTTGGGTAAAAAATAGACATTACCCTTATGTTACCATAGAAGTAATAGTTTGGAATATGATCAGAGTCCAACGTTGGTGTAGTCAGTTGCTAAAGACAGGATTTGGTTATTATGTTTGCTTTCATTTAGTAGGGATGGGAGTTGATTGAAATGTAATCAAATTGAAGTCAATTGCAGCAGTAACACTGTAGTTCTGGTTACTTGACATGGCTGGCTAACTGTCAATTTATGTTGCTCAACAGGGCAGTAAATAACCTTGAAAACGTTGATTTTAAACGTTGCATTCACGAGTCCCTGTGATTCGATGAGGAAAGATGGAGAGCATTGTTATGAAAAAAAACAAAAGTTAACAAATTGACCTTGTTTACCAACTTATCCAAATCCCTTCATCCCAAAATTTTGTAACAGAAAACCCGACAGCGCAACATGTAGAGATGACAAACTCCTCACTGCCAAATGTGAATTGCCGATCGAATGTCCACTACAATCCTTTGCAAGCTCATTCTTTCCCTACCTTCGGTTACAATAGCAAGTTGGCATTGCTCATTTTCCCCACCACCTACTGATGAGACCTTTCTTTTTCATCCTGGTCTCTAGGGATGGGAAATCAATGTATTCATACGCAAGATCTCGAATGATTGGATTTCTAGCAATGGATTGGAAAGGTGGAGGGAAGGCTTCGATGCGTGGATGCTGAGCTGGCTTCACATTTGGATCAGCAAGAGCAGACTCATAGGCGTCAAGCTTCTGAACAAGGAACTTCTGCAGATAACAAGCATTCATTCCATCATCACTGTCAACAGTTGTCCAAATGCGACAGTATAATGGTGGACAATAAGATGGCAAAGCAGAAGTTAGTTACCAAGTTGGTAGTCCCGCTCAATGATAAAGCAGAGACTCTAGCTGAGAGATTTTCTGGAACCTTCTCTTCCTCCATAATCCCTAGGGCATGCTCTATGCAACTACTGGATCTGCACTCACTGTATAAACCCTTCAGCTCCTTCATCATCACCTGTCACACAAAAAAACATCCAAAAGAAATTGAAGCCAACAAGGTTAACGCACAATGCCAGGAAGGTAGAGTAAGAGACTATCAACTAAAATCTGAGCAACATAGAGAATGGCCAAAGCTTGGGTTTCCCTTTTCGGATTTTCCCAAAACCAAAGTACCTCATCTTTCTCATTCAGATCTTGATAATTCTTCAAGGCCTTCTCTGCAAGGGATTGGGCATGGGAGAACAGAGCATACGCTTCTGCTCTTTTACCAGCTATGCTGTAAGACTTTGCCAAGAAGAAACATCTGCAGAGAAGTAGCCATGCACATAAATCAGAGATAAGTAAAACTGAACGGGGTGAGAAACACAAGAACCACAACTAGCAGCTTTACCAAGACTTCCACAGAAAAGTGAAGAATATACAACAGGCAGAACAGCATAAGACACCATTAAAGCAAAAAGAGAAGAGGAGACATCGTAACAAGGATATTCAACCAAACAACCTTCCGACATTTGTGTAAGGAAGAACATTGCAGGAGAGGTGAATATAGATCTGAAAGAGACAGCCTTACAGTATAGCAGCCATGACATGGAAAAATTAATGCACATGTATACTTGCAAATATGATTCCCACTGACAACTGTAAATGAGTCGACAATAACCCATTTCAGACCTTTCAGCACGGAAAGCTAAACGTCTGCGTTCACATTCTTCAGCAAATGCAACTTCTTCAGCTGTTCTCTCTTTCCGTGAGCTCACCAACTCGGAAAGAGCAAGTGTATTCTGTTAGGCAAGTTAAGGAAAAAGTTAGTCACCTCTTAACTGAAAGAGTCTGTTGCCTACCACAAGGGGAAAATCTAAACTGAAACCGAAATAAAGGGATATGTTTCCACCTCTAATAACAGATCATAAAGGCGAACAAGCTCTTCTGGCTTGGTAACTTTCTCATTTTTGTCATCACGGCGCTTGGCAAGCTTACTCTTAGCAATAGTAACCAAAAGACGGTCACGCTCTGTTGTTCTCAGTCCTAATACAGCTGTGACAGCATCATGAAGGCCACTCAAGTCATCTTTCACAGGCTCAGCATTTCCTGCACTAGTCTGCAAATTCAGTAGGTTAGTAATGAGTATGAAGAAAGAATAGAAATGATAATGAATCAGACAGTGTAACAAATCACGCTTTTGGAAATACCAGCAAAATGGTGTCAATGATAAAATAAATCATGAATTGTTTCAGAATGTGGCAAAAATCTAAAATCTCATACCAAGTCACTCCGGATATAGCCCCTAGCCTCATGGTATGCAGTAAAAATTTTGTCGAAGACTGCTAGCTTTTTTTCAGCTGGAAGTGCATTTGCATCCTGACCATGCAAATCTTTCTCAAGCTCTTGAGCTGAAATATCATAAAAAACAGGCGAAAAGGAAATTCTTGAGGCCTGGACCGCACTGCAATATACTAAATAATGGAAGAGTGCTGCCATATCACACCATAAAGGACACATGACCCAGTAAGTTCGATCCAATAATTATAGATATAAACTATGAATCCTTCATGAAGAAAATTCTAGGAGCCGAATCCAACAGGGCATCAATTCTAATCAACAGCTCAGCCTGAATACTAGTGAACTTTATTTAACCGGCACATCTACATCAATAACCTTTAGCTCCAGACAGAAGCAAAGTGATATAGCTTACCCAACCTAAGTAGATGCACTGGCCTATTTCAGTCAACAAAATCAGAGACATAGAGAAAGACAGAATCGATAAGAATAGAGCCTTACGCCAATTGACATTGGAGTTATGGTCAACATTAGAGGAGAATCAAGGCATAGGATCATAATGAATCTTTCTAACAAACAGTGTGATTCAATAAATCAGTAATAGTTGAAGCCATTGACAACCTTTTAAAATGGCAACTCGAGTTTTTGCATTAGGTATGGGATATTTGTGCCCAAGCCATTGAAATTCAGTCAAGGATGCTGCCTGTTGAGACCTTGCCTCAGCCATAGCAGCCTGCAAGCGAGGAGAGTATCAATAAAAGAAGTATGCAATGACTGGAAAACATTAAGAATCATAAATACCCAGTTCCTATTACTGAGAAGGCAAACACAGTTCAAGCCCAATTCAGAACCGAGCATAGAATATTTCTGCCCCGCCAAAAATAGGAGAAATAAACTAAAATGTATTGGCTCATGACATACATGCTGCAATAGGAGTCCAGTAAAAAATATGCATTATGCTTAATCATATATAGCAGATAGCTCAATCATTTGACAGATTACAGACATATAGACGAATTATTTTATGACTATTAAAGTAAGCTACTTGTTTGGGAAATTGCATTTAGAAAGAAAGAAATGTTCATTTTCACTCACAAAACGGCTGTTCCTATCCTCCATGTGCATTATATATATGTTTTTTATTTGCATCGATTTCAGAATGAAGCATACAGTGAGGTTCACGTGCTTTCCAACTTTGCTGATTGTAAATAATCATCAATATTATTCTTTTGAAGAGAGAAAAGCAGAACTTAACCAGTCTTTATTTTGATCACAGATAACAAGCAGCACATCAAGCATGATTAAGCAGTTCATTACTAATATTCCGAATTCCCACCTCTAGCTTCGCCTTGAAGAGGTCCATGGCAGGGCCTTCCACCTCGCCAATTTGCAAGAGATCGGAGGTTTTCAGATTCGACTCCCCAATTTTATGGCGGCAGTACCGGATGCTAGGTTCCAGCTCCTCCAAACGCTCACGGCACAGGACTTGATTCTCCAAATCTCCGTATTTCCCCAGCTCTTCATAAACAGCTCTACAACAAATTAACAGACCGAAATTAAGCCTTGTACTTGAGCACAACCACTAGGAAGCGCAAGTCAGCTGAACAACGTAATATCTGTGAACCTGGCACTTAAGAAATTCTTCAGTGCAGTGTCCCAATTCCGGTCTTGTTCAAACAGTAAAGTCCCATTCATATAGGATGCATAGGCCTGCAAAGTAAGAGAAATATTAAAGAGAAATATTAATAGAGCTCAGACAGTCACAGATTACAAGAACCAAGAATGCTGGTGCCAGGTAACATGACAGATGGTTAAAATTGAATTCCAACTATGAGTACTTTGAAATGAGAGGAGAATGAATTGTATCTTAAAAGGGCACACTGTGTCCATGAACAAACTTGCAAACTCAGAAAATTACACAACTCATATTAACAGAAGACACAAACCTCGGCCTCTAAAGATGTCCTGGAATCTCCCTTGACAGCACATAGTCTGGAAAACTGATTAGCCCATTTCACTGCCTTTCTCAGCCTGCCAATCAAATAGATTCTCTGTCGTGCATTGGGGCCATCTGGGAGCTGTCGTTTCTCCATTGCATGACTCCATGCTCTTTCGGCACAATAAAGTACCACATGCAGAAACCTGTTTTCTTCCAGAAAAAAGAGGCCTATAAACTTGAAGGACTGAATAAACTCAGAATTCATTTCAATGTTTCCAAGAAATCCATGCCATTTTCATAAAACACAAACAAAAAGGAGCTCCGCTACTATGATCATAAGCATTGGTGCTTCCATTTACAAAAAGAAAAAACCCTTCATGGTACAAACTAAATTTGTAACTTTAATGTTATGGAAGTGACTTCATGGTTGTATGTGTATATGAATGGATGAATATTGATATGGGGACTTGGGTTTTTGTGGAATATGGCTTATCTAACATTTTTTTTTTCAACGTTTAATCTCGCCTAGGCAACGATTAATCGGCCTGGGCGCTGGGCGGTGCCTCCTCGCCTAGATAGCGCCCAACGTCTTCTTGAACATTATATGGAACAAATTCAATTCCTACCTATACCTTATCGTTCAAACTTGAGGCCATGAAGAAGTAAGTAGCTCAACCATACATACCTCACTTCAGTAACAGTTGCTTCGGTGATGGCTCTACGAGTGTATTTACCACGTCCATGAGTGAATTTCAGAGATTTGTACAACCTCCTCAATCGAGCAGAGCAATACCTTCTGCACTATAATGGGTCGGTTGATTCAGCAGAAGTATATATATATGGAGTGAACAAGGCATTAGAGAAGCAATGCACGAACCGATATCGAGTGTAATCTCCATGTCGCAGTCCATGCTGCATTTGTGCTGATTTGAGGAGCTGCAGAACTGACAATTGGAAAAATCTCAACCTTCAGTTCAATGGATGTCTTAGACCCCCTTGCTGAGTTCAGAGAACAGTTTCTTTGCAATATCTGAACAACATAATTACCGTTAATCGAATATCTAGGATTAATCTGATCGGAATCATTGGTTTTCGAGCCGTCGACTACCATCGCCGTCGCTTCGCTGTCCTTTCCCATCGCTCCTGCAAAATAAACCAAATAGTATTGAACTTCATTAACTGCGGGACGAGATCAACGAACAAACTGGCTTGCTCAGGATAATTCGCCGGAGAAACTAAACACCAGATGGGCGATTTGAGATTCATTCTTAGATGCAAAAAATTTTATAATCTTTCCATCGCCAGGATTTGGCATTCCAAGAAACCAAAATAGCCCATTATCTCAGTTATCGGAAAGCTACATCATTCTTACCTGCTATTGAACTCTCAATAGGCGGCGCTTCGCCGTCACGTTGAACTTGAACGTAATCCGCCGACCGCTACGGCTGCTGTCAGCGATGCGTCGTGAAATTGAGAACTCTGGTCTGCGCCTGTTTTATTTTTTTTTTTTTTTTTTTTTGGCTTTTGCACAATGCTTTTTAAGCTTCCTCGCCAAACCCCCTAAAATGAAATGTTTATTGACGTTAGTTTAGCCAATTAATTGGTGGGTTAATTCCCTAAATATTATCATTTTTATTTATCATAATGATTTAAAAATTATTTACAAGAATATTGTGGTTTTTGGTATGTTGAAAGCGCAAGCCTTAGACTCAGGCGCGATCGCTAGGTGTTGTTTTTCCAATAAAATTCAGCGGCGGCGTACGAGACGGGGGCTTGGGCACTTGAAAAAAAGCAAAAGCGGTGGCGCCCCAGAGTGAGGCTTTGTCGCTGCCTTCTTTTCTTCCACTACAGCACCATATATACTCCACCTTTCCTTCGGATCTTCACCACCAAAAAAACTTAAAGAAGTTTCGAAAGAAGCTCTGGTGTTGCTGTCTGGTTGCTGGGAAGATGGCTAATAATAGGTAAGAGACGTATTTTTTTTTAATGTATTCTTCATAATGATTTTGTCCAGTTAGTAATTAGTGAGTTTGTTTTTTTATGTAGTGATTTAGAAGATTTGAACTAGCTGTTCGGTGGAAATCAGAGAAAGTAGAGGACAATTTGGGTGTCCATTTCGTTGGTGGAGTGAGTTTTCAGATGAACATTCCATCCAGGGTGAACTATCAGAAACTTTGTGATAATCTAATTCAGAGAATACGGCGTAGAGACGAAACAGTACAAGATAGTGTTGTGATTACAGGTTTCACTTACTGTCTTCCAGAATGGCAGAATGGTGTTTTATTTCATTATGCAATGCCTATTGTCGATGATGATAACTTAAATGTGCTTTGGAATTTTATGGCACAAAATCCATATTGTTTGTGTGCTGAGATACATGTTGAGCTCAGTGAGGATCGGCGTGGAGATGAAGAAGATGACACATGGAGCATGCCATCCGATCATGACTATGATAACGGTGATGACGGAGAGGAGGAAGACGATGATGAGGAGGAGGAGGACGACGACGACGACGGGGAGGAAGGAGAACAACCTAATTATCCTCCATATTTTTACTTGCAGGGTAATGAAGAGGACGAGGAATTATCATATGCTGATTCATATGGCGTAATTCCAAGGCCTATTGTTGGTGGTTTTGATGGAGAATTCTACAAGGGGAAAATATTTCACTCGAAACAAGTTGCAGGTGGCGATTAAACACTATGCACTACAACGCAACTTTCAGTATAACGTTGTGGAGTCGTCACCTTCAATATGGAAGATCATATGTTTGATGCACAAGGAGGACAAATGTCCTTGGATGGTGCGGTTTGGATGTCGAGATGTGGGAGGCGATTGGAGCGTGAGAAAGGCCGAGTTGGTGCATACTTGTAGCAGTACGACTCAACCAAGGATCATCGCCATCTTGATGTCGACGTTATATCTGAGTCCGTGAAACACTTGGTACGTGCTCAACCAAATTTGAGTGTTCTAACTGTGCAGGCCGAGTTGAAAGATAAGTTTAATATGCAAGTTACTTACAAGAAGGCTTGGTATGGGAAACAAAGAGCATTGGAGAAGTTGCATGGAAATTGGGAAGAATCCTACGATTTTTTGCAAACATTCTTGCGGGTGGTCAAGAGAAAAAATGCCAACATCGGTGATTGATTGGGTAAGAGTTCCTTCGACTCAACCATGCCATTCGATATTTCAGCGAGTATTCTGGGCTTATGGACCTTGTATAGATGGATTCAAGAATTGTCCAGTCTTCATGGTTGTTGATGGAACATTTCTTACTGGGAAGTATAAAGGAGTGCTACTCATGGCGAGCTCATTTGATGGCCGGAAGAAGATTTTTCCAATTGCATTTGCCATAGTGGAGAGTGAGAATACTGATAGTTGGTCATGGTTCATAAGTCACGTTCAGGGTTTGACTGATCGAAATGATGTCTGCATCATCTCATATAGACATGCAGGACTCTATGAAGCCATGAATAACATCGGAAGAGGTTGGGAGTGGAGGTAGTGCATGCGACACTATGCAAGCAATTTGCAAAGGAAGACTAAAAGCAGAATTATATATAAGCAACTATTCCGAGTCGGTAAGCCTTCTTCATTTAATTTTGTTATTTATTTGCATGTAATTTTGTCATGAATTTATCTAACCCGTGTGGTTGTTTATTTTGTTAGCCGGAGAAAAATGCTTGGAGAAGTTCGATCGTCAAGTTGAGCAATTTAAGAAGGTGGTCACTGATAGAAATATTTCATGTGATAACTGGTTGGACCAACATCAAATTCGTTGGAGTTTAGCACATGATAACTACAATGGTGGGCGTCGTTGGTCTATCCTGACATCCAACATGGCAGAAAGCATCAATGGTGTTTTCAAAGGTATTCGTGCACTTCATATAGCTTCTCTTGTGCAACATACCTATTGGCGATTGGTGGAGAAATTCGATAAGATGAGGTTGGAGACAGGAGCAGAAATTAGAAGTGGTGCACAACAGTATTCCACCAAGTGCGAGGAGCTGATGAAGCCGTGGTCACAAAAGGCAGTTGTACAGGTAGAACTGATCTCCATGCTGACGGGTGTGGGCCGGAAGCCATCGAGGCCACGTGGCACTGCGTCCTGAGTAATCTGCGCACCCGTCTCCGCATGTAGTGGTGATGTATGAGAAAACCGCTCCCACGTCCAGATCATCAGCAAGGCGGACCATCCACCAAAGTCACCACCCAGTGAAGAAGATGTCGTCATCTGCAGCGCCGATCTACCCATCTCACGGTACAAGTAGGATAGCACAGCTGCTCCCCAAGCAAACCTCCCCGCTCTGCGCCAAACCTCCACAAAAAGTAGGTAGTGCAGGTGAACCGAACCTCCAGACTGATAAGAGAACAAGACACCTGCCATCAGAGACAGCGCATACGCTCGTGCAAACTGCTCTGTCGTTTGGGGTGATGCAGAAAGCGGTAGCTCATCGAAAGTCTCCCTGAGCCAAGCAATCCTAATGACGCCGCCGCCAAGATCAGTAGGAGCCCGTCCTAACAGTCGAAGACACATAGCCGACCAGTCCTCGTATGGTATGTCTACTACGACGGCATCATCGTCGATCGCTAGACCGGTCAGTGTCGCAACGCCCTCTAGGGTGATCGTCACCTCACCGAACGGCATGTGGAAGGTCGATGTCTCGGGTCGCCAACGCCCTACAAGCGCAGTAATCAAACCCGGATCATCGGTAAGAGAGGCTAGTGGCAGAACACTAGACAAGCCCGCATCGACGAGATACGGCAGGTAAAGTGGATGGTATCGCACTAAATTGGCCGTATGGCGAATGTGGTAAGATCGATCACCAGCCTATAATTAATGCACAAAACTTATATTAATTCAATTCACCTAATATTTATATTTATATATCTAAACCAAACTTATTCTAATACTACTCGTAATTTAATCTAATTATATTCGTAATTTAATTTAATTTTATTCTATTCTATTCAGCTAATAAAAAAACTATAGAAATAGTTTGAAAACTTACCTCGTTTGCCCAAACTGCGTCAATACGATGGTGACCATGCCCCCAAAGAAGTTCCGGATCCATCGGAGCTGTATCGATTGTCGTGGGTGGTGGTCTCATCGAACAAGGATCCATAAACCTAGGAACATAAAAAAAAATTTGCCGGCGGCGGCGATAATCCGGTCACCGCCACACTTACTCCTGTAGCGTTCGCCGCCGCCACGACGCCCTCTGCCCCTTCCTCTGTCGGGCGCCTGCTGCTCGTCGTCGGACATGGCGGGGAGAAGGGAGAATCATATCTGCGCTGCTGGGTCTTGCGACGGCACTCTGGGATTGGCGCCTTCGTCGGGTAGTGGGCGCGGCCGCCTGAGATTGAGGCGTGACCGTGTTTCTCTCGGCGTCGTCGCTGTAGGCGCTGGGTTGGAGGTGAGGGAGGGTCAGGGACTGGTGTGGTGTCTCAGACGGCGTCGCTGCCTTCCCCCCTTCAAAACACAATATTCCTGTAAATACTTTTAAATTCACTATATTGATGGTAAATAAAAAAAGACTATATTTAGGGAATTAACCCTTAAATGGTTCTATACAACCGGTTCATATCGGCTTAAGATAGGGTTAGTAATAACCTATAAGTAACTAAATCTAAACCTTTAAATCTAAGTAGGTCCAGAAAATTCAAATGTAAGAGTTGTCAATTAAAAGCATTTTATTTTCCCTAGTTTTTTTTAATCGGCTCTTCTCTTCTTCGTTCTAACTTGGATTTCAATTTTTTTTGCACAAATGAGACGAGTTCGTTGTGCTCTACAAAATGAAATCAATTTTCGATATATTTCGAGAAACCTTTTTTTACCAACTACATACCATATGGTAACTTCTTCGTTTTTAAGTTTTTTTTGAAAACGTTTGCTTAGAAGGAACGAGTTCATCATGATCTATTGGATCTACATATTTCTGGGTGAAAAAAATACTGGACGAAAAATTATCATACTTTACCAGTATGGTATGTGGGTGGTAACTTGTAGTAAACAATAGTGAAAGTTGTAAATGACAGTTACTATACTCCTACTATCATGTATTCAACCTTCTTACCATATTGGTATGTTCATACCATCATGGTACGTTTTCTTACCATATGGTATTAAATAGGAGCATACCATATGGTGATGACTGGTAAAAATTTATTCAATTTTTTTTGTACTAAAAATATATCAAAGTGGATATCATTTTAAAGAGCACAATTAATCTGATTTATCTGTGCAAAAAAAAATTTAAATTTCGACTTAAAACGAGAGAGAAATCGTCCGTTAAAGGTTAAAGGGGAAAAAATAAAAGACTTTCCAGAAGAGAGAGGGATACTCATGTCATGCTGATGTGGACGGGTTACTCATGGTTACTGACCTGATCCATTCCCGTTAACTGACCACAATTATTAACATCAAATTAATTTAATTATATATAAAATATATTTGAATATAACTTTACTTACATTCATATTCATATTTGAATATAACACAATATTCGAATTAAAATAACAAATAGTTATATTTAAATATAACCGTTAACGTTAATATCTAAAGTTCTAAATGTTGATACTTGAATCCAACAAATAAAATAAAATTTTAACTTTTAAATTCATGCAATAAATAGTAGATTAAATTTTTATTAATTAAATTCACCAAAATGAAATTACGAAATAGGGATGTAAATGATGATATATCAACCATAAAGACCACAAAATGACTCGAAATGATCCTAAATATGAAGGTTAAATAACAACATTTTGGGTGTGGTCTTTTTACTAACCAGAAATTGTGATCATATTATCCGTCTCTATCTGGTCAATCAGAAAGATAGATGCTCTGTCAATCCACACAATACAATCGTTCCACCTCATCCTCGAGTGTGCTATAATGTGAGCAGCTTCATTACTGGTCTAGGGTGAGGACTGTCACGAGCTATCTTTCTGGCTTATGCTTCCCTCCTTAATAATTCTTGCAACTTTATTGACTTTCACTCGGCGCAGATCGGGGGGTTTCCCTTGCATAGGCCCTGAGCTAGGTAACTCTAGATTCCTCTTTTCCTGGTTGGCCTTGTAGTCTTCAAAGAAGTATTATGCACACACTACTATTTCATGTTCCTGCAGCAGACTATCAATAATGTGTGCATTTTGTTCTTTCCATAGGAACCATAACAAAACGCACCAAGCTTCCAAAACTGAGTCGTCATGTGTTTCCATCCCAATTCGGAACCAATTATATCAGTGATTACCATCTCGCCAGTGGAAAAAGTTGACAGGTCCGATTGCCTCCAAATTCTTGTCATCCATTCACACTTAGAGAAAAGATGACTTTGGGTCTCACGAAGGTCACAAAACTTTGATCTTCGTAATAACTCAATAACTCGATCCCTCGTTAGTAGGACACTGACCATAAAACGCCAAAAGTGCTTTTGGGGGGGGGGGGGTTCATCAACCAAACTTGTTTCCATGTCGAAACCTCTCCCAACACAGCCACATGATGTTTCTCCTTAAATCTCTAAAGCCATAACTTGTATCCATCTGTCATGGTGAAGTCATCAGAATTACTTTTTGCGTAGATCAGCATGTCAAGCTCCCCATTGCCTCTCAAAGGGACATTCTGGATCCTAATAACAGTGTCGGTAAGGAAGCAGCTCTCAACCGCAGCTTTGTCCCATTACTCTATCACAGGGTTTATCAGGTCTCACACCAAAACATCCAACATTCCAACGATAGTCCTTAGGTGCGGAAGAGTTATAATCCGACGAACAGTATGGTCTCCAACTATCTCCCCAAATCCTGACAGCCTAGCCATTTCCAATCACCCATCGTATCCCTCCAAGGAGGAAGTCTTGGGAGCTCAAGAGGCTCCTCCATATGAAAATCATCCTAAAATTGATGTGAGCATCCAATAATGAGTTGTTCTTGTGATATTTTGCCCTTAATATCTAATTCTAAATAACCATGCATACATTCTTCTTAATAAGATGCATACATGCATCATCTACCATGATTCCCTCTCCTTTTCTCTAAGGCCACTATCTACCTGTACACGCGCCTCTTGCGATATTTATTTTATTAGGTAATGCGTGCTTTCGCTTCATGCCATTACATAATCAATAAAGAACAAGGAAGTTAGGATATCATTTCCTTAATTGTGGGCTTCTACGAACCATAACTCTAGTCTATAACATCGATGACCTAAGAATCAAGCATCATCCTTAGTCATGTATAGAAGGGTAGCTAATCCTCTTATACACGCCTAAGAAGAATGCCTATTACATGAGATTAGTTTCCTTGTTTCCCATAATAGTAGTATAAATGATGAATATAGTAACATCATAGTAGAGTCACACGATAGATAGGTTAAAACATAATATGAAACAAAGCATCAATGATCATACACAAGAGATGATTAATAAAACTCGAATTCAATAAAGCATTCAAAGGCATAGGCATCAATGGTCATAACATAAAATAGATAAGCATCTTATTAACTCATAGAAAGTAATACACAATCAACATAGAATTCACATCCCTAAACAGATTGACTAGCAACAAAAAGGAGAGTGGAACGAAATCACCATTGATACAGGCATTGATGATGAATTCTTCCTAGACGAGCTCCAATTGGGCTTCTCCTCCTCTTCTATGGATTGCTACTTGTGCCCAATGTGGTAGAGTGCTGGTAAATGTATTGTTCAATTTGTGAAGGTCTATGCCCCTATTTATACTAGTTATAGAAGGGGGTTTCTAGTCTGTTTCCTCCTAAAAGTCGGCCAATTTATCCCTATTCGGCTTGAACTCGATTTCCTTTGACTTTTGGATGAAGTAGCTTCTTCAGTAAGTCTTCTAGAAGCTTAGAGCGACGATTACTAATAGAATATTTCGTGGGCCTTGGTTCAAGTTCGGCCAGCTGCACTCACGGATCTGCTTGTTTTGGCCATAAAGTGAGCATCAGATGTCCAAATCCATCTCTGATTGGGCCCATGAGTTTGTATTCTCCTCCTACTTTGATTTTCAAGGTCTCTTCTTGATCCAAATACATCTTGGGTGGTTTATAACCCTGAAGAGCACAAAACAACACCTGAAAGGCATCAAATAGTACAAAAGCACACACGTGGTCTATCTTGAGCAAATTAATCAAATACTTATGAAATATAGTCAAAACTACTAAATATTCATTGATAAGAGGAAAAAATGTATCAAATCTGGAAGTGATAAACACTATAACTCGAGTGTTATCAGAAATACCCCACACTTGAACTTTGATTATCCCCAAGCAAACACTACTCACAATCACACAACTCAATGAAAGCTAAAAGGCATCACTTAATTTCGATCTTAGGTAGTGGATCACAAGTAACTTACAAGGTTAACAAGAGCACGAGAGAATTCTAAAAACATCAATATGCAAGAACATCATGCCACTTAATCCAATCATCCACAACTAATCATGCATTAGAGTCTCAAAACACAAGGGTTAAGCTTTTGATAAACATTTTTAGGCTTTGAATGCTTCTACAATCAACTTGACATACCCTTTAATCACTTTTTCCTTTACAACCACATACTCATTTTTTAATCCTTTTCTTGATTTTCTTTTCTTTCAAACAACTAAATTTTTACGAACAAGGGTTCGGCCTAGTGGTATTACCACTAGCCTAGAACCTGGAGGTCCCAATTTCGAATCACTTAAGTAGTACCTTAATAAAAAAAATGTAAAACCTATATCAACCTTAGCAACAAAAAAAAACTAAAATTTTCTTTTTCTTAACTTTTCTTATGGTGGACAACTCTTTATAGTTTTACCCTTATTGGTTGAGCAAGAACTTAGAAGTACCTATACCTCAATTCGTGTGGAGGGTCAATGAAACTAAGAAGCGTCAGATGTTTTACCCATGCCCTTAAGAACACATCCTCAAGTTGTCAATCAATTCCACAGGTGGAAATTTTACTTGTACTAGAGAGGAACTAGCATCACCTTGTAGGACTTCCCCACTATAACTCAACTAGTATCTCTTCCAAAACTGATATGATGCAATGTAAAGATGCATCACATGTTGGGTTTACCCTATACTTTATTCTTCACATAACATGGCAAATTTTTCGAATGAAACAATGTCTTCGATGGGTAGCAATTTTTCATTTTTCTAAAAGGTATAGTTCACCCTTGGAAAAAACTTCTAAAAAGTGGGAGACTACTTTGCATGATAAGAAATCTTTGAATGAACTAAACCACATAACATTCGAACACAACATATAATTATTAATCTCATTGACTATCACATCATTCATAGTCACTACCCTATCCGTCCTAGAATGAATGACATTCTCTACACTCATTGATCCAAAGTAGGATGAGCAGTGAAAAGCTTGTGGGGATGACTAAAAGTCAATAGATAGAAAAATATCTTTAATTTTTTCAAAAGGATCATAAAACTAGTATTTTCGAATTTGAATGACTAAAAATATGTCATGTATCAAGCATAGTCAAGTAACATGTATTAAGCAATTCCACTCCACACTTTAAAATGAACATGGTACTCAATGGACTAAAATATAGTGAGCTATGGAAAGTTTGAAAACAAGGCACCCAACTTATTCATATAAATTTTGCAAGTAGGGGCATAGGCAGCAAACACCTATCATCTTTAGAAAGTCTTGCTAGAGATCACACTATTGTTCGGCGTTTACTAGATGAATCTATAGTAAAATGGTACAAGGATGCGGTCGATACGGATGAAGACGCCTCAACCTACGAGGATGAAGATACACTTCATCCCTCCCCACCATCTACACTCGATGAGGTGGAGAACGACGGGTCAACTTCAACTATTGAAAACCCTAAACCACTCCTTTCAACACTTCATCCCTCTCCTACGCAACTTGCAAGCCATGCACTATACCTGCTAACTCAATACGAGTTATGGATCCTCCTCCTAAATTGACAGAGAAGGCTTTAATGAGTCGGCGACCATCCCCTCTAGGACTCCTCCTGCTGCTACACAGCCATTTCAAACTTAATCATTCATAAAGAGACTCATCCAACCTTTCAGAGAGGCTTTCCATGAGATGAAATTTCTACTCTAGGTGCTCCCATTTCATAAAATCCTTCCCGATGGCCTGCTGAATTTGTTGATACAAATGTAGCGCCTTACCTTTAAGCTTGGGGGAGGGGTAAGCTGCCCTTCAAACAACTAAGTGTTCCTATTCTTCCATAGACCCCAATAGGCCATGCAAAGAGGGTTGGATCAATCCTCTTAAAGCGTTCTGCTAAGTAGTGGATCACCCAACTAGCCATACCATCCCGGAAGAAGAGCTCATTCGGTTTGTCCTCGAGGAACTCCGCCCAAACAACTCTTGAGAATGGACAATCTCGCACCACATAAAGTGTGGTATCTGCATCTTCAGGCATGATTGAGATGTCGACAGATGGTGCATGTACCCCTCATTATTTTTCAGTAACCTCTACCAACCAGAAGAATGTGTGGATTTTTTGTGTTGTGGGGGTGCACTAAATAGCCACCTAGATCGGATGAGTGCCACTTAGTTTCTCTTCTTCATTCCTTAAATAATATATTGTTTTTTGTGAGAAGAATAGAAAAAGAGGTATACCTCCAAATTGGGATGTCAGAGGGAAAAAATCTTGGAGATACATGACATTCCACTCCCCATTCAGCATCATATGGGCCATGCTCGGCGACATCGCTTTCTTTGGTACATATACAACAACTTTAGCCATCTTGGAGGCATCTATCTTACCAGAATAGGGCTTGCCAGCCACTCCTAATGTTCCACCTAGTGGCTTCAGGAGCAAGTGTTTACTCGAATGATGCCTTTCCAAAGATTTGAAATGCAACCACTCATTCTCAACCGCAACTCCAAATTTGTTTCCATCATATATTTTGATTTTATTACCTGAATCCAAAAGCTATTAACTTTTGTTAATAAGAGCCAAGAAATTTTTAGCATGTATGCCTCATTCATCCGTGTGGCATTACACAACCCCAGCTCTCCTTTTTCTTTAGGGTGGCAAATCGTGTAGTGTTAAAAAAGGTGAACCTTCCTCCCCCTTCTTAGCTGCCCCAAACAAACTCCATGATCTTTTGCCAATGTACTCACGCACACTAGCCGATATAAAGGTTTTTTGCATGGTATATGTTGGCAGCAATGCGAAGACTAATTGAGCAAGAGTGGTCCTTGTTGCAGACGACATAATAGCTACCTTCTAGCTAGCCAGCTGTGAGTCATCTTGTCAACCACAGTAGTATAGTTGATCTTAGACACTCAGTCGTGAATAACCGGAACTGCCAAATATCAAATATCATCCTAGATTCTTGGTGTCCTGGATACTGATGGCTGAGCTAATGGTTTCCCCTACTACTGACACATTCTTGGAGACGTATATTCTTGATTTGAGCTTGCTTACTTGTTGACTAGATGTTGTGAGATTGAGACATAAATTAAACATTATTTGCACAAGTAATTGCCCAAATTATCATATTGTCAAATTACAAAAGTCAACAAAAATACATAGTTGCATGTTGATTGATAGTCAAGAACTTGATGGGTCGAAATTACCACTATTTTCATGCAGGTGGGGAAAGCAAAATCCTCCCAAAAAATGACGGGTATGGTATTTCTTTATAGGTCGTTTGGATGCAACGTTTTCGTTCTATAACATTTCGAATCAACATTATGCATTATTTTGGTATGCAACATTTCATGTTGTATTTCAGTTTGGAATGTGGTTATTGGGTTTAATTATCTTGTTTGGATAAAACATTCAAAAATTTTGGTATTTCACCATTTAAAGAATGGTTGGAGTGATAAAAAAAAGGTTGAGAGATGAACTATTTGAAATAACTAGGAGTAGATAGGTATTTTAACAACTCACAATGAGTTATTTCAAGCGCTTCACAAGTGGTGTTGCGTCAATTGGAGGCTCGTTCAATTGATGATGCTCATGTTAGTGTCTTTTACGCGAGGCTTGGTCTTTGTTAGATCAATTACCATGGGTTCATTGTGCGTACACTCCTCGAGATGCGAATCGGATAACCCATTTAATGGCACGTCATGTCCTACGTTATTCTGGTCTTCACAGTGTACTTTATGATTTTCTTTTCTTGTTTATTAGATTGGTGTTTGGTCAACGTTGGTAGTGAATCAATTGTGGTACCCTACACTCTCTTTTTTTTTTACACCCACACTCTTATATTATTTTTTTTGTCGAAACCCACTTTAACACTTTAGGCAAATCCCACATCGACAAAGCACATGAGAGATCCATGGTTCATAAGTAAGAAACCGGTTTTAAATGACAAGACGCGTTTTGGGGTGAAATGGGGGAGTTTTTGTGAAAACTCTGAAATTAAACGTGCTCAGTGTGGAGTACAACAAGGATGGGTGACCCTATGGGAAGTCACCTTGAATCGCACCCCAAGTCGAAAACCATGAGGGTCCAGGCCCAAAGCCGACAATATCTTCGTCGGGAAAAGGTTCGGGATGTTACAAGTGGTATCAAAGCCTCTCTGCGTCCTTCTTGAACGATGGTGGGGCAAACCTCAACGAGGGCGTTGAGTCCCAAAGGGGGGGGGGGGTGAATGTAACACCTTAGGCAAATCCTACATTGACAAAGCACGGGAGAGATCCATGGTTCAGAAGTAAGAAACCGGCTTTAAATGACAAGACGCGTTTTGTGGTGAAATGAAGGAGTTTTTGTGAGAACTCTGAAGTTAAACGTGCTCAGTGTAGAGTACAACAAGGATGAGTGACTCTATGAGAAGTCAACCTTGAATTGCACCCCAAATTAAAAACTGTGAGAGTCCAAGCCCAAAGCGGACAATATCTTTGTCGGTAAAATGTTCGGGATGTTACACCAACACTCTTATCTGATCCATTGCAACTTGCAAGGATGATTATGACAAAGAAAAAGAAATAAAAAGAAACCCGCCCAATTGGGCCTGCCTAAGCCCAAATATGATGGGAAAGCCGAGCCCGAATCCATTTGTATCCGATCGCCCGCATAAGGAGTTCCGTCGTTGCAGTTCTTTCCCCCGTTCCCGCTCACATTGAACAGCAGCGGCAGTGCTCTTGCTCTCGTTCTCTAGGCGAAGATTGGGAATCGCGGAGTTTCAAAATCCGAGAATCTGCTGAAATGGAAGATGGAAACGGAAGTGATTTAGAGAGAGAAGAGGGAGATTCCGTAGGGGAGTTGCTGCGGGACCGGTTCCGCCTCTCTGCCATCTCCATAGTCGAAGCCCAAGGTTCATTCCCTATCCCTAATTTCCCTCTTCGCTGCTACTGTTTGGTTATCGAGAAATTGGGGGGAAAATCGCTGGGTCATTAGAATGCCTTCTTATGAAGCGCTTGCAGCAGTGATTTGCATTAAGTTTGAGAGTTGAATGTTGAAGATGGTGACACTGCTTTCTCATCTTGAGCAGCGAAGAAGAACGAGATAGAGATATCTGAACCAATCACAGCTTATATCTCAGACTTGGCCTTCAAATTCACAGGTACTTTCTTCTTGTTTCTTCTTTGTAATTACTGCCAAACCTCTGTCTGCAATTCTCATATTGATTAAAACGGATTGATTCATTCAGTCATGGTTTAGAATTGGACAGAGTTGGTCTAATAATATTGATTGAAGACCTTCCTCTTAACATTTCCAGCTACCTTGTGTGTGTGAGTGAACCCTTGTGCTAAGTGAAGAAAACTGTGCATCAGAATTGGTTAGGCCGTATCATTTTCTGTTTCCGTTATCTCTTTTTATAGGTAAAAATAGAGAGTAAAACATGTTTAGTTCTCATTTCATATATTGTTGTGGGAATTAGAGTTGGCAACACAATAGAAATTAGATGAACTCAGTGAAAGCTTTCTCGCTCTTTCTAAAAGCTGTTTCTTGTGAGAACCTTCAAGTTGTTGGAATGGTTTTATTAAAGAGAATTTATGATCAAATTTTATCAGACCCACTTTTTACATATTTTCCCTCCATTTTATAAAATTCATTCTCGAAACCTTATTGCCTATTATTCCATATATTTGTGTCTCAATTTTCTCATAACTTGCCATGTCACATTATTTTTATTTTTTTTCATTTTTCCAAATTTTGTCTTAGTCTCAACATTAATACTAAATAGAGCCAAAAGAAGTAAGTCTAAACGTGTTTTTATTTCGGGTTATCAACCTCTATGATTTTTCAAAAGTAACAACTGAATGCATTTCTATTTTCTATTTTCATGTTGTTGTGGTTGTAAATCTGTTGTCACAACTGTACTGCAACCACAAGCGCAATAAAACTATGCGAATTAGGAGTAGCTTGCTTGCTCTAGTGTGATGTGTTCGTTTAGACCAACAACTCCTAAACAGAATTGTTATGAAGTTGGAGTGAACACCAGCCTTGTTGTCTGTGGAAGCAGAACAACTTGGTAAGGACGTAGAGCTGTTTGCGCAGCACGGTGGGCGCAAATGTGTGAACATGGAGGATGTCATTCTGTCCAGTAAGTCTTGTGTTTTGAGCTCTCTTCGGCTTGTGTTTCCGTGGTTTCGGGCCCTTTTGATGTATTTAGGTTAGGTCTACTTTTGATTCCACTTTTGTTGCAGCTCATAGGAACGAGTATTTAACTTCATTGTTGAGACCCTTGAGCAACGAATTGAGGGCAAAAGAGCCACAATCTGAAAGGAAGCGAAAGAAGACATCATCGTCTAAAAGGGAAGACGCCAACAACACCAGCAACAAGGGCAACAATGTTCCGCATTTGTCCCCTGACCAGTGACCACTAATATAAGATAGAAACATATATCTACAAAATCCTAACAAATGGAAGATTTAGAGTTGTTCATTAGTATGACTCAGATTTAATAAGAGACAAAGAGGAGCATTCTGATAATTTTGGTACCCTTTTATATTTTCTTTGGCTGACACGGATCAGAGGAAAGAGTACACCTTTGACTAGTCAATTTTATTTTTATTATCATTTTCGTATCATTTAAAATTTAATTTTTAAAACACGTGTTGGTTGTAGTCTTGTCATTATCATATCATCATGATGAGATGATGATATGATGACATACCCAGTAGTAGAGTTATAATTTGAAACTAGGTATGTCTTTTTCAGGAGTCATAGTTGGGGGGAGTACTTCTAAACTCGCGCCCTACTGTGTCATCTAACTTGGTGCCCTTCGCAGTTCTGCGCTACACAAACGACTCTATGATTTTTTACCCAAGCTTTGCTCCACACGGGAAGTGTAAAACTAGCATTGCGCAAATTTTTAAAAACTCACCATAACCCTCTCGTCGGTAAACTAGCTTTCCTGTCCTTTGCAATGTCCAACTGTCCAAGCGACCTTATATCTTTCCTCGATCGAATCTGAATACAAAAAAAAAAAAAAAAAATTAGAAACATACCTTTGTAGTCAGGAAAAAATTTAGAGAAGGTAAAAGCTTACCTTAGAACCTAGTCTTCGTCATCTTCGAAACCATCAGAAATCCAAGTCTGAGACACTTTTCTTTTTCTATGCACTTGTCGACAACTAGAAACTCAAAATCGAAAATGAAAAAAAAAAAAAACATTAGAATAAGATCCAGAACTGAAAATGAGAAAAATAAATTAAAAAATAAGCATGCACTCTTAGTTCCGAACCCTTACTAAACTCCGACGTCCATCGACGTCGTCGTCATCGATGTCAATCTTGTCATCGTTGTCACCTTTCATTTCCTCCTTTGATCACGTATGATCGAGCTTGAATTTTTATTATGATGCTCACTCACTTCTATCCTAACGATGCCAAGTATAACAAAGCTAGGGATGTAGTAAAACGGCTCGGTCATATTCCACGAGGTCTTGGATCTACTGCTACTTCAGGACTAGTTTACTATCTAACCTAAACGATAACTGGGTGTGTACTAAACTAGTGGAGCGACTACCAGGAGTTTTAATTCGAGTATAATGGATGTACTTGGGGCTAGTTTCTCCCTAACCTTAGATAGACTCAGATTTGAATACGAATGAGATGTTCTTTCCCTATGTGATGTTGGATTCCTCTTATATCTCTACTAGGGTAATGGTACGTCATGTCGCCAAGAGCACTTCTAGTAGGCTTCTAAACTCAATGGTCATGCAACCGAAAAATCGCCAGGGCGGTAAGACCAGATTCCTACGAGGGTAAACCCAAGGACAAACACAACTTTAACTCAATGTCATGCAGTTCAAATCGAGTCTCAATTGATATGTATTCTTGGCTTGACCTAAGGGGATGGTCACCTCAACCTCAACCTAGACCAAGAGCTAGTACTATCCACTTACACTAAAGCAAAATAATGGAATCATAAAATATCAATTTACCATAAATAGTGGGAGAGAATTCATATATTCATAATCAAAACCCTAACATCCATCTAAAGGTTCGGGGTTCTTACCCCAAGAGCAAAGGGGATTACCCTGTACAAGTGGAGGAGAAAACAAGAAGAAAGAGGAGGGAACCATTGGCTTCATAAACACTAGCTAGAGGCTAGCCTTCAATCATCAAGATGACTCCCTTTCTTCTTCTTCTCTTCCCCTCTTCAAAGGAACCCTAGGTTCCTCTCTCTAACCCACATATCTTTCTCTCTCTTGAAGAGTCAAAGCCACATAAAATCCCTAGGCTACCTTGTTACGTCAACAACTCATCTATTTATGGACTTTAGAAATCTCGGGCAAAATCATGGTTGAGGAGCAGAAGATCGCGACTATGATATGTAAGAGATGCATGCGATCCTTTGACGTAGTCATTTTGATATGGGAAGGGCAAGAGATCGTGCCCTGTTGCACACGGCTGCGAACAGTATCTCGTGGCCATGAACTTTCTCGATGCTTTGGCTAAAGGGGGTTGCGATCCAACTGTCGAGACCTTCTATTCTCTTTTTGTTGCCTCCTGTTGAATTTCATGGCTGATGGCCCTGAGGTCGTGGCCGTGGTCTCCCTCATTCCAAATCACACGACATTGTCCTAGATGATCACCATGAATTTGGTGTAGTTGTCCATCTCCCGTGGCAACCTCAAGCATTCTTTTCGAGAGATGTTGCCAAAGAGTGAACCTTGTTGGGGTGAAGAAATCAAAAGCATTATTCTCCATCGTGGTTAGGCATGACCTAAAATCTTTTTCACTTAGATGAAATTTCGTTTTCCATTGTGCAATTTTCTTGATTTTTCTTCATCCATCCAATGTCGTGTGATTTGTTGATGAGGCTTTCATGTTCCCTGAATCAACATTCTTGATTTCTAACGTTGAGAACATATGGACAAACTCCATACCTTGATCTAATTTCTTCGATTTGACTGCTAGGTTGGTTGGGGGAGTACTAATATCTTGAGGCATATTTATGATGAGCTTCCTATTTCTTGACTAGAGCATAACTCTTTGATTAGCTAGCTCTGTCATGGCTCATGCCGTAGCTAGGAAAAGTCTCCCTAAGATAATTGATAGACCGTTAATTGCACATGTTTTTACCCCTATTCTTACACCGTTTGAGATGTTGATTCTCGTGTTTTAGGCCGATTTCACGCTAGGTTGTTCTTGTTTGTGATATTTCAGGTCCTAGTACGTGAATGAAGGTTTGGGAACGAGTTCGGGGTCAATTGGACGAAGATCGGACGTGTGGCAAGAAGCTGAGGATGCCACACGGGCACTCCTAAAACCCACACGGCCGTGTAAGGAACCCATGTCGCCGTGTGGGATTTACCGAGCCTTCACACGGGCATCCTGGGAATTCCACACGGCCGTGTGTCCCTGGCCGTGTGGGAAGCCTGAAGTCCACTTAATCGAAACTCCGCGTTTTGACACTCACACGGGCAGCTGGGTAAGCCACACGGCCCTGTGGCCTTACCGTGTGATTGGGAAAATCTGGGTTTTAACCCAATTTCGAGCCAAAGGAGAGGGAATCGACTTTTTGGAGCAAAAACAGAGCCCTACAGAGAGAAAGTGCGAAGAACACATCCTAGAAGCGATCTTGGAGCTGGGTTTCATCAAATCGAGCTTGGAGATCATCATAGGAGTGAAAATCATCAACCCAGAGCAGATTATTCCCATTGTTATGAGTATGACTGCTTTGTATTCTGTTTTCCCCTCTCTCTCTAGGAGTAGAACTTTCTCTCACTTGGGTATGAAGAACCCTAGTTCCATGTGTTAGGGATATTGATTGTAATGACTTGGGATTGTTAAACTGTTTGATTATAATCAAATGATGCATGATTCATTGAATTAATTGAAGTCTGATCAACTTTTCTGGATTTCTGCTGCAACTTGAGATAGATAGAATCTGATTAGGTTGTTAGAGCTTCATCATTCGGTAGTAGTAGATTGGTTATACGAGAGTTAGTCAATCTACTGCTTTGTACTGGAATCCAATTCCAGTAGTGGAGTTATGTGTTCATAGCCTCAGCCTTCTATCCCGGTGAAGGTTAGTCGCCTGCCGGGTAGTTGGACTGAGAGGGCTTGGTCAGCTTAAGAGATTCCAAGCTACTGTAGGATCTTCCGCAGTTTAATCAACAGTAAATCAACCCAGGGTAATTACAATTGAGACCTAACTAAGGAGCTAGGGGGACTCATTCCCGAGTGACTCTTCCTTTGCTTCAGAAAACCGAACCATTTCCTGCTTTCTTACTGCTTTTACTTAAATCAACAATCACTTGACTTAGTTGGCTAGATAATAGATATTCACGGAGTAGGCAGTAGATCTAGACCCCGGGTTGCCATTAGAACTTGCCTGTTACTGCATTTCCAGACTGCGATTACAATTGGTCGCAGTTTGGTGTTGTGTTTAGCGTGTCAATAATTGGTGTATTTTCTTCGCTCTTCGTATCCGATAGGATGAATCCACCCGGTAGATACATTTTCCCACCTTCAATCGAATGTCTTCAATGGAGCCCTTAGAGTGGACTATTTGTTCCATCAACCATTTGGATAGCTACTTTTTTGTCTTCAATCCCTCTAGAGACAACCTCTTAAACATGTTGTATGTCATCATATTCGTGCTAGCCCAAAGGTCGGCCACGGCTCTATCGGTTGATATTTCTTCAATCTTGAAGGGATAAAGAAAATACCCATATCTTCGCATTTTGATGGTGCCTTGTGGTGAGGTAACGGTTGCCTTGCCTCATCTGATCCTTCTATGAGCATATCTTCAACCTTTGATGTGGTTGAGGGAGAGTAGACTACTTTTTGTTCCTTGAGCGTTGGTTTGACACACTTTAAAGTTGAAAATGTATAGTTGCTCTTCGTACCCTGATCGATTCCCATTTGTTCAATTTTTCCCACAATCTTCCTATAGGGTTTATTGGAGTAACTTATGATGATTTAGCTAGCATAAACTTGTCCTCCAAATCCCCACATGAACTGGTTGTCTGAGTTTTTGTAGGGATGGAGCCTCTTCTCGAGACTAACTCCTCTTTTCCCTTAGACAACATTTGTGTAACGAACACCAAAGAAGTTGACATGTTCTCCATAACGGTTGAAATTCTCTTTTGCTCGACTTCTCGAGATTCCATATGATGACTTGTTCGCCTAACAAATTTATCCAAGCTTTCAAAATTCTTCTAGCTTACAACTATCCATTGCATCATTGTTTCCAAAAGTGTGCCTATTCAACTTTTGAGTTCTTGATCACGAAATTTTTGAGTAATCACCCATCACTCGACCAACTTCTCTTTCAATATCTACACATACTTAGTAACACCTGTGAATGCAACAAAGAAAATATATGTACAGAAACAGAAAATGAATTTCTGAAAAGTAAAAATGGGTAAAGTAGTAACGTCATCCTTTTTCACAATAACCCAAAGGTCCCCGGCAACGGCGTCAAAAACTTGATTGCGCATGATCAAGCTTTAATTTCTATTACAATGCTCACGCACTTCGATCCTAACAATGCCAAGTATAACAAAGCTAGGGAGATAGTAAAGCGGCTCGGTCGTATTCCACGAGTTCTTAGATCTATCTACTGTTACTTCAGGACTAGTTTACTATCCAACCTAAATGATAATTGGGTGTCTACTTGATGACTCGATATTTGCACTTGTTTTCCCTTTGTTTCTTGATCGTTTAAGCTCGCATTATCGCTTCTTTGGCCTATTTTACGCTAGGTTGTGTTTCTTTGTGACATTTCTAGTCCTAGCACATAAAGTGAAGCATATGCGCAAGTTTCAAGTCAATCGGAGATCAATTGGTGACTCGGGGGAAGAAACTCAGGCTTGACTTGAAGAAGAACGGATTTATACCTCATTTTGTGACCATATAATTATGTAAGCTTATCATGAGAAGAAAGAGGACGAGACTACAAGCATCTGGGATCAAACGACACCTGATTTGGAGTCCGAACGAAGGAGAAACGAAGGATCAAAGACAGGGGACCTGAAACTGTGAAATACCCGGTATTTTGAGCATATGATAGGGTATTTTTGGTAGAATCAGAAGGCCCCTCAGCCGTGAACCAAAAATACCCGACCGGGTATTTTTCCTTTTTCCCAGAAAAGTGACCCGGTGCATTTTGTTGATACCCGACCGGTTCCCTAAATATCCTACAGGGTATTTGGACCGGTTTTTGCGAACGCAGGTTGTTAAAAGCCTGTTTTGTGCATTTTTGGAGGGGGAGAGCTGGATTTTGGATCCCAAACACCCAAGGGACGAACCAAAGAGAGAGAGAGAGAGAGAGAGAGAGAGAGAGAGAGCGATTTGAGGGCAATCTTGGAGTGGAATTGGAGGATTTCTTCGCTTTGGAAGCTTGAGGAACAAGCCCGGACTTAAAGACTGATCATGTGAAAATTCTTACTACAATATCTCTCTTCTCTATGGAGTAACTTCCCTTCACTTAGGTTTTGACTTTTGAGGAACCCTAGCTATGTTTGTTTGATTGTATGATTGTATGAGTACTCCTACTTGATAATCTTGAGTTCATATTCAATCTATGCATGTTTTCATGATGCAATTAGGCTTTAGTCGAGATTATTGATTCTGCGTTGATCCTATGAGAGCGAATACCTGATTAGGTCAATAGAGCACCATAGATTGATAGTATTGGATCGATTGCTTTAGTTGAGGGTTGATTCACTACTTTGTATCGATTGAGAACCTCATTCGATAGAGGGAATCTAGTTCAGAACACCTTGATCGATTGTTCTAGAGAAGGATACATCCCTTTAGGCAATTGACTCAAGAGGGCCTTGTTCATTTAGTCGAGACTCAAGATCTAGTTAAGGATTCTCTACATTGCGAATGAAAGTGAAACAGGTTAGAGATCATCAATCATTAATCTGGCTAGTGGCTAGGGGGAATCATATCTAAGTGAGTTCCCAACCTGTAATTAGATTAACTTTAACTGTAGTTTGTTAGAGTAGTTTTAGTTCTTCCATCTTAATCTGGTTTGCTAGATAATGAACTGAAGTTGAGTAATAGTAACTCTTGAGACTCGTGGATTCGATATTTATCACTTGATCCACTATACTACAGTCCCTTTCATTGGTTACACTTGGCCTTTGTTAGGATTTGTGTTTTAACGAGTCAGTACTAAACTAGTGGAGCGACTACCAGGAGTTTTGGTTCGAGTATAGGAGAGGTACTCGAGGCTAGTTTCCCCCTAACCTTAGATAGACTCATGTTTGAATACGAATGAGATGTTCTTTCCCTATATGATGTCAGATTCTTCTTATATAGCTACTAGGGCAATGGTCATATCACCTAGACAACTTCTAGTAGGCTTCTCGGCTCAATGGTCATGCAACCGAATAATCACTATGGAGGTAACACTAGATTTCTATGAGGGTAAACCCAAGGACAAACACAACTTCAACTCAATGGTCGTGCATTTCAAATCGTGTATCAATTGATATGTGTTCTTGGCTTGAACTAAGGGGATGGTCACCTCAACCTAGGCCATGAACTAGCACTATCCATCTCTATTGAAGCAAAATAATGGAATCATCAAATATCAATTGACCATAAATAGTGGGAGAGAATTCATATATTCATAATCAAAACCCTAACATCCATCTAAAGATTAGGAGTTCTTATCCCAAGCACAAAGGGTATTACTCCATAGAACAAGAAGATAAAACAAAACAAAAAAAAGAGGAGGGAACCATTGGCTTCTCAAATAGAAGCTGGAGGCAGGGGCGGATACATGCATGTCTAGGGATGTCCCGGGACACCCCTAAAATTTGGAAACACGATTATTCAACCTCCGATAGTAGTTTGTATATGAGGGAAAAAAAATGTTTAAGTGGTAGTGGGACACCCTTAAAATTTGGGAAAACGATTATCCAACCTCCCATATTAGTTTGGGTATTAGTACAAATAATATTTTAGTAGTAGTTTATGTGATTTAAACTTGAGACACTGCCACTATTAGTAAACATATTTTCAATTACACTACAACTCATTTGTTATTGTGTTTTAGATCCAAATATAACAGTAAAATGTTATTCTTATCCCAAATTATTTTTAAAACCTAACGATTTAACCCAATTACTGGATACCCTTTTCTAGTAGGATATGGAGAAAGATCATTGTTGAGCAGTATATACACCGAATGTATTTTACCATTTTACGAAACATGTCTGAACTTTTAATGTAACTTTTATTAGTCACATATTTTCATATTTAATAATAATTTAATTTAATTTTAATATTTAAATTAATTTAATTTTTGAAGAGGACACCACTATATAGAATTTCTGGATCCGCCAATGGCTGGAGGCTAGCCTTTAATATTCAAGATGACTCCTCTTCTTCTTTTCAAGGGAACCCTGGGTTCTTCTCTTTAAACCACAAATCTTTCTCTCTCTTCAAGAGTCAAAACCACCAAAAACCCTAGGCTCACTTCTTCCTTTAGTAGCTCCTCTATTTATAGATTTTAAAAATCTCGAGCAAGTTCACGATTGTGGAGCAGAAGATTGTGGTCGTGATATGAAAGAGATGCACACGATCCTTCGACGCAATCGTTTTGATATGAAAAGGGCAAGATATTGCACCCTAATGTTCGCAGCCGTGAAATTTCTTACGACTTTAGCTAAAGGGGGCTACGATCCAACTATCAATACCTTATGGTCTCTTTTGTTTGCCTCCTGCTACAGTTCACGGCTGATAACCCTGAGATTGCAGTCAGATCTCCCTCATCCGAACCTCGATCTTGTGCTCAACTATTCGGTTTGTGTTTCTTGGGCGTGACCATGCTCATGCTCCTCTGGCTGTGAACTCGGTGTTTTCCTATATTCCTACACATTAGCCTCATTTTCTTCCCTTTTCTTCTTGTAATGTCAAATTTGACCTATAATGACATGATATGACAAAAATGAAGCATTCTAGGCTACAAAAGACACCATATAGATCTAATCATGCTCAAAATGATATTAATATACCTAATAAATGAAGGTTAATAACATCGTTTTGGGCGTTATCATCCTTTCTTCTATTTGATACCAAAAAGAAAGAGAGAGGGCAGACTGAGAAAGAGGAGGTAAGTTTAGCTTTTTGGATATGGGTTTCTACATGAGAAGCAAAAAATCAAAAGGGGAGGGGAAGTAATATTAGGGTTTTTTTTTGTTATGAAGAAAATGATAGGTGAAGAATCATCTTTTATTTTTGCTCATGGTTTCAGAGAGAAGACAAGAGGGAAGGAGATTGAAGGAGAAGTAAAAAATGAAGAGGTAAACAATCAAAGGGGTTTAGACTTCTTCAGTATATTTGGCCTTGAAACCCTAAGAAAATTAAGGATAAAAGAATATTTTTGCATTGATGGCATTAACAATCTTGGGAGACAAGGGGAGAGTGAAATGCAAATTATAAGATTCAAGATTGGGATTAATCGATGGTTGCGTATTAACTCTAGGGAGACAACATGGCGTGATGGGATGATACATGATAGCCTATATACCCATATATGCCTTGTTCAGCTTGTGATGGGAAGATTTCCTTCAGTCGATACTACTTCGACTTCCTCCTTATTTAGATTATTCTATGTATAGATGGGAAGATTTCCTTCAGGCTTTTGAGGTCTAGCATAAATTATGAGTGCAAGTTGACGTTCGATATTCTGGTAGCTTGCTTGCAAACCAATGACTGTTTCCTAAATTTTCCAGAATCTAGTATGTTACTGACTGGAAGAACCTTCTCCTTGTGTCTTATATTTATGTTTATTTCCTAATCTAGGTGGATTTATCTTTTTATTCCATTGTGCTTCATGAACATAAATGGGCATTAGTAGATGTGATTGAGGTGATCTTTGGGCTTCTTTCCTCCTAGGGCTTGCCATTGACCATGAGGTTGGTTGAATCTCTGGTTAGGAGCATAGACTCCTTGTTGTGGCCTCTGTTGGTATCCTTGGTTAATGTAATTGACATCAGCATGCCCTTGCCCTCCATGGCTCCAACAACTGAATCCTTCATGGCCTTCTTCTTCACAAGCTTCACACACAAACGAGGTTGCCATGATTAGGTTTCATGAGGCTTTCTTTAGTTGATGAGAGAGTGATTCATCATCTCACAGAAGATGGCAACAACTTTCTCACTTTTTGGATAACTTTTAATGGTTTAACTAATGGTCGCTTGAACTAGTTATTTGATTCCTTGCTAGAGTGGCGAAATGTCATCCGGCTCCCAACATTGTAGTGAAATCACCATCAAAAGATTGATTTACCATCATTATCGTATCTGAATCCAAACCTTAGGCCAAATACATAACTACTTGCTCTGGTGTGAATCCATGATGGGGCAATGCCTTGACATTCTATTGGAATCTCCTCCAAGTTTCAAGAAGGTTTCTCCTTTCCTCTACAAGAATTGTGTGATTTCATCTTTCAGCTCCTCTATCTTCCATTGTGGAAAGATCTCTTCAATTAGTGCTTTTGATAGGGTCTCCCACGTGGTGAAGGTGCATGGTGGATGATAATCTAACCATTGCTTTGCCTTTCCTATGAGCAAGATAGGAAAAGTGGTAGTTGGATTGCATCTCTAGTAGCTGCATCTCCTGGAATGAAATTGACAATCTCCAAAAAAAATTAAGATGTTGCACACAATCATCATCATTCATTCCTACAAATCTCCCCAATTTTCCACCATTAGTATAATTTGAGTACGAATTCGATGGTTGTTTGTGGTGCAACAATGCTTGATGTGATATTCGAGGCTTTGGGTCTCGAATACTCATTCAGAGTAGGTGGGACGACTACTCTTTGGTCTCGTGCCATCGTTGATGATGTAGAAGAGGATATGGAAGACGTTTCTTATCCTAGATCAAAGCTACGACCTTCGTCAATGTTCTCCTTCCAACTCGAGTTTAACTCTTGATGGATAGGCTCAAAATCTCCTCATCTTCTAAGCTAGATGCTCCTTATTCTTTGATGATATGCTCCATGATCTTTTGATTTTCAACTTCTTTTATAGTAAGGAATAAATCATACTACAACTTTCAAAATAATTATAACTAAAACTAAAAAGGGACATAAGATGGTTTGATATAAGATTAGAATCCCCGACAACGGCGCTAAAATCCTAACAACTCTAATATAGTTCAATGCAAGTAATAATATAAGCATCAATGTCGTAAAGGAATAATCATCAAGGACATAAAACATTAGATCACATAAGCATCGATAACATACACATAAGCATTGAATGAACAAGCATCAATAGCAGCATAACATATATAGGCATCGAAATACACAAGCATCCAACGACAAGCATCATATGAAATCATAGAATGAAATATAATATCATAACGAGTTCACATCCCTAAAAAATGGATTCAAACTAGCTATAAATAGAAGAGAAGGATGGTACCACCATTGATAATGATGACATCTCCTTGACTGCCCCCTCCTATGGATGCTAAGCTCTCACTCGAACAGAATGTTTATAGAAGTATAAAGTGGATTTTCGTAGTGTACAAAAACCTAAAACCTAGCTCTCTATTTAGATTTTTCTTGGTTTCTTCCTACTCCAAGTTGGCTAAGGTGTCCTTCCTCCATCAGAACATTGAGTCTTTGACTTGGGGATGAAGTAAGGACTTTTGGAAGCTTCTTTGGGCTTGGATTCTCAGCGGCAGCACCCACCTACATCCTTTTTCTTCTTGGACTGCGTTGTTTGTCGGCCAAGAAACTTTCCCTGAGAATTTGGGCGTGACTTGATCAGGCAGGGTCGGCAACGACTGGACCCATCTTGAGGCCAACATCAATTCCTTCTTCAGATTGAGCTGATTTTTCTCCAGTGACCTCTCTTGGGCTCTAGTTAAGACTTCTAGTAGGCTTCCCTCAATTGGACTTTGTCTAACAAGTGAAAAACTATTTAATCTTCTCAAATATGCTTCATTAGTCCTCCATAGTTATCCAAGCATCGAAGCAAATCATCATTGATTGTATTTTACCTTGAAAAGCACAAAAACATGAAAAAATGCATAAAAAGATACAAAACACAACCTAGGTCTAATAATAATTCATTAATCAAATATTTATGAATTAAGCATAAAATGTAGAGAATATGCTAAAGATGCATTGATAGAATCGAAAAATGTATCAAACATGAGAATAATGATCATATAATTTGAGTGTCATCACAACATCAATGGGTACGTCACTCCACACAAATCTGGATTCATGAAGCACATTAAAGCCATTATTGAAGAAAGGAAGTTCATGCACTTACCAAGAGTCATTCTATGAACCAAGATGATTGTTCGAAGCTCCAAAATTATTACTTACTAGTTTTCTACCCGGCCAGTTGGCCGGAGAAGTTCATTTTATTATTTATATTAGTTAACTTATCTACATATTTTGAACTTTTTGGATCTTGTATACATTTTATGCTCTCGCTTCATAAGTGAAAATGTGGTATGTCTATATCGAATAATATTTAATAGTTAGCACACTCGCTTGTGATGTTTTTATTCTCTTATCATAAATCATGTCGTAAAGGTTTATCACGTCCCATTTAGGATCGTATATAAAAAAATTTCCACCAAGACGCTCAAATTTATTATCTTATACAACATATATCAATTCATGATTCTCGAGTTTGTACGAACTCTCACCCAATTAACCAGAGTTCAAATTATTGGAAAAATATACTTGATTACTGGATAAATTATGTTTATCCCAATTGAAATTTGACACACATCGTATCCCTTAAAATGATTAAATTCTCTAAACCTCACTCATTTTTATTGTTGATGTTCATGAAGTCTTTGTACAGCAACTTATTACAATTGCTAATATTTTAAGTTTGTACTAACCCTCAACCCATGCATTTTGTCTAGATGTTCGTTTAGAATCTGAATCCAAGGATTGATAAAAAAAAATCTGAATCCAAGGATTCATATACACTGTCGAAGGTTCTCATCTTAACATGTTCCTTCAATGTATAACTTTTCAACTATTTGAATGTCCATTCGCTAAAATTTCTTTATATTTGGTGTTTGTTCTAGAACAAAATTTCATTACTTATATTAATAATTGGTAAAGTGTGTATACGACCGACAAATATTTCAGGTGCATTCAAAATTATATATTCCTTGAATAATTAACTTATAATTTTTTAACAAAATATTTTGTAGCAAAATTTAAAAGTTCATCCAAACATTGTGACTTTTCACGTGTATTTAAATTATTGGATGTATTGTAGACACATCTATTGTTATTATCTAAACATATATATTGTTAATATCTAAACATATATATGATATATGACATCTATTGTTAATATCTAAACATATATATGAGAGTTTATTTTACTTTCAACGCTAATTAATACCTTTGAACTCTTCTCCTTGGGTGGAATATGATATCATTTTTTTTTATTATTGCCAAAATTTGGTATGAAATTACAGACTCACAACTTACAATTTTCTTACTAAACTCATATTTATTAAATATTCTTCTTTTGACCCAATAGCTCGGTTTACACTATTGTAACTATAAATATTTTTTGTTATATATGTGAAGTAAAACATTAATGTTTATTTATTACCTCAATTTTCGAATTTAGTTTTTTCTTAGCATGAAATGTGTTGTTTAACATACATCCTTAACAAAGATTTCTCAAAATTTCATACATTTCATTTTTCAAGTCATCTCATGTCTCATCCTAGAATATGAAGTCAAAGTTCATCAACTATTATACTCAAGTCATTTTAGAAACTTAACTTTATAATTTTTAACAATAAATAACTCCAAGTGTGAAAAAAAAATTTCTTAGCATAAGATGTAAGACCTCAATAGAGCTTGCTCAATCAACATGACCTAGAGAAAATATTAGTAATGTAAACTTAGGATACATTATAAATACTGCACATGCTATTCATATGTTTTCACTTGATCAGAATGAATAAGAAGTTTTTTTAATAAATCACTATTATTTCTTGGTCAAGTTTCTTTCAGACCTTATCGAAAAAATATTATTATTTTTGTGTGTTTGTTTAAATTATTCATTAAAAAGTAAATTATTATTAAGTTTTAGTAAAAATGAGCAGAAATTTACATGGTAATCTTTAATCATATATTTTTTTGTTTAAAAAGTGTGATATATATGTCACTCTACGAACATTAGTATACTGTTGCGTACATCGATATAATGAAAAACCAAAATGTGATATATGTCACTCTCCATCATGATTGTCATGTCAGCCGACATGCCACCGGTTGAACCATTCAACCGGTACCAGTCATGAAATCGACATGACACCATCGGTATGATCGTTATGATCGTTTTACGAATTTCTAAGTAGATTACGTAGTTTTAGTGAATTTTTTTTTGGTAAAACGTTTTAGTGAATTTAAGTATGAGTACATGCAATTTTATTTGAAATATCATATTTTATTCAAATATCAATATGAATTGTACGTAAATTGTCTTCAAATATGGTTTATATATGATTAAATTCATTTGATATTAATACTTTTTGATATTTCTATATATTTTATTATCCGGCATGAAACGACACAAACCGGTTGTACCACTGGTAAAACCATTCCCCTTGCTAAACCGGTTTGATAACCTTTCTCTCTATATATTATTTATAGATATAATGCAAAAACAAAAGCAAAATAATTATTGGATAAAAGAGAATTAAATATTAAATGAAGAGAGAGGGACAACTCCATAAATAGGTCAATAACTATTTTTTTTGGTAAAAAAATTGTCCACCTTGGCAACTTCAAAATTATTACTTATGTATCTAGACTAGTAGGAGTTAATTTTCTATCTTCTTTTCCTAGTCACCTGAGCAGTATAAATAGCACCCTCATTTAGAACTAAATTTCATATAGAATTATCAATCAAAGTATCAAAATGGAGTTTTTTTCAACTCTTTTGTTCTCTAACTTATCAAGGCTTTCTCTTGAAAACTAATGGCGTAAAAAACTTATTAATTTGTGTAGCAAAATTAGATTGTGGCGCTTTTCAATCCAAGTATCTTAGCTTTTTATAGCTAAGGGGTGCGAATTTTATGTTATCTTCGACTCAACCTTAGAAAGATCCTTCCGCATTTCGGCTACTTTCTTTTCACGTTATTAGGGTGGCATCAATGATACTGTTGAGAAGAGAATGATCCAATTCATGGCCTAATGGCGCCATTGAGAAGCCAACATCGATGAGAGGAGCTAGAACTGTTCAAAATGAACAATACATATGTTCTTCCACAAGGAACTGCCTCATTGTCGTCCAGGGGTCTTCAAATGGGACAATTAACAAACAAAATAAGCCAAAATTTTATTAACCATGAAATATAATATTATAACAAAATTTACCAAATTAATACAATAATCAAATTAATATTTAAGCGGTATGGTTAATGGTTAATTGGTTCACCGTGTTAACCAATATAGTATAATATTTATATTATGTGAGAAAAAATCCCATAATACATCAATCCCTAATTTCTATAATGAATAAAATATAACAATTAACACATAGTTAACCGCTAACATAAATACATGCAACTAATACTATTGTTCTACAATTATCAGAACTAGCCACCTAACAAAAACATATGTCAATGGTACGAGGTTATTGAATTTTGTGTGTATTTGCGGATTGCCTTATTCTCATAGGAATTATCAGACGTTGAAAACTTTCTTCCCTTTCAGATTTTCATCCAACATAATGTATGAGTTTTAACTAAATTAGTTGCTTATATATATTATTGTCTACACTCTACAAAACAAAATATAAAAACAATAATGAACTTAACTATTTTTTATGGGTCCAAAAGGGATGAACTATTGAATGGTTATGCAAAGTATTAAGTTATGTATACATAATATATTGGACATATGCATAATTGCTTAACTGGTTAATTGGTTTGATTGGTTAAGAGAGTGAAACCAAACCAAACCAAATCAAACCAACCGCTGAAACCGAACAAACTATAAAATTTAACCCAACCAAATGAATTATTTCAATTAACCCAACCAAATTATCCAAAAAAAACTAGCCATCAAAATAGTAACCATGTTAACCCCGTTACCATCCCTACTTATAATGCCTGAGACTAACAGCTTGAGCGAGCCCATAACTGGGATGCGCCGGGGCAGCAGCTGGTTTTGATGTATTGCTAAATCGTTTGGTTGGGGGGAGGGGTTTGGTTTGACAATTTTTCTTTTGCCAAGAGTTTGACAATTCTTCGTCCACGGATTGGCGGACCCATTAATTTCAAGTACAAGTATAGCCATCAAAAAGGGTGGGTGGGTCAGTTGGGCACTTTTCAGGTTTGGTAAAGGATGTATACTTTGGCAATTGGTAGTAGCAGCAATGCATAACGTACCCTTGTCGTTGTTTGGTTACTACGCATACATTGCATAACGAACGGAACAGACACATAGTGGCCCCCTGGTCCAGAATTCCGGGTTTGGGAAATCGACATTTAGCAATAAAACTCGAACGGATAGGTTATTTACTGGAGAGCCAGGCAGGCATCGAAGAAAGTCCAGTGGCGAGTTACCCCGAATTACAAAGGATAGGAAGGAAGTAGAAAGGAAGAGAGTATTGGATCAGGTCATCGTTATCTGCATAGCAGCAACTTGGCATTTAATTGTAGTATTATATATATACTTTAATTTTGCTCAGAAACACTTTACTAGTTTTCTTTTATTCAAAACACTTTACTATTTGTTGCTGCTTCATTGTACAGACTTCAATGAGACATGAGAGAGAGAGAGAGAGAGGTTGAAAAAACCCCGAGTGGAATAGGGGTAGGAGGGAGGGACATCACTTTCAGGCAATTCAGTTTCAGAATTGCATCACCGTCCACGAAACGAAACATTACGTTTGTGTCCTAGAAACTGAGAGTGATTATTACCAATCCCGTTTTGGTTCATCGTCGATTCCTCTCCGGAAACTGAGTAAGTATTACCACCACTGTGCTGCCCGAGGAGTGGATTGTATTAATTGCTCGATGCTGCCGCTGGCTCAAATCTCGCGAAGAGGCGGGATTGTCGGGTCAAATTCGGTCCTTAAACCCTAATCCTTAAAGAGGATCTTAAACCCTTTTCAACCAATAGGAGGAGGAGAGATAAAATTATTATTAATCATTGCCTAACTTCCTACTAAGGGCATGAATGATATATAATAAAAAAGCAACTGTCTCCACTTTACATATTTGAAAAACTCATTCCCCTCCCAACCCTAAAACCATCCCGTCGTCCCCATCGTCTCGATACTCTCCGCCGTCGAGAAAGAAGACTACAACAGCTTCAGCCTGCGACCATCTCGCCGCCTTTCCGCTGTAAAAACCTCCGTCTCCTTCCCGCGTCTCCGGCATCGAGACGACACAATTGACTGCGTGGTCGTCGTCTCGTCGGCAAAGATATAATTAATATATGCCGCCGACATCCTTCCATGTCGACGACAAAGCTTACGACACTGCACCGAATATTATATATGCCGCCGACTCCATTACGCTGCCTTTAACACTTAAAATCAGAGCTTCCTGACACGCCAAAACACAACACCAAACTGCGACCAAGTGTAATCGCAGTCCGGGAATGCAGTAACAGGCAAGTTATATTATCAACCCGGGGTCTAGATCTACTGCTTACTCCGTGATTCTCTATTATCTAGCAAACTAATTCGAGTGATTGTTGATTAAAGCTAAAGCAGTAAGAAAGCAGTAAATGGTTCGGTTTTCAAAGTCAGGCAAGAGTCACTCGGGATTGAGTCCCCCTAGCCCCTTAGTTAGGTGGGTTGATTTACTGTTGATTAGACTGCGGAAGATCCGACAGTAGCTTGGAATCTCTTAAGCTGACCAAGCCCTCTCAGTCTAACTACCCGGCAGACGACTAGTCTTCACCGGGATAGAAAGCTGAGGCTATGAACACAGAACTCCACTACTGGAATTGAATTCCAGTACAAAGCAGTAAACTGGCTAACTCTCGTATAGCCAATCTCCTACTATCGAATGAAGAGGCTCTAACAACCTAATCAGATTCTATCTATCTCAGGTTGCAGCAGAAATTGAGAAAAGCTGATCAGACTCCAATCAATTCAATAAACATGCATCATTCGATTAAAATCAAACAGTAATATCATCCCAAGTCATTACAATCAAATCCCTAACACAAGGAACTAGGGTTCTTCATACCCAAGTGAGAGAAGGGTTCTACTCCATAGAGAGAGAAGAGAAAACAGTAATCGGATTAGTCATACTCATAATGATGAGGAAAATCTGCTCCGGGATGATGATTTCCACTCCTATGACGATCTCCAAGCTCGATTCGATGAAACCCAGCTCCAAGATAGCTTCTAGGTTGTGTTCTTCGTACTTTCTCTCTCTAGGGCTCTGTTTTTGCTCTGAAAATCCGATTCTCCCACTTTTGGCTCGGAATAGGCTATAAAACGAGAATTTCCCGACTCGCACGGCCAGGCCACACGGCCGTGTGGCTCACCACTTTGCCCGTGCGAGTCGAAACGCGGCGTATGGATTAGTCGACCTTCAGCCATCTCACACGGCCAGGGTTGCACGGCCGTGTGAGAATTCCAGTCTGCCCGTGCTCGGCCTCGGCAGAAATCACACGGCCAGGGTGCTCAATGGCACGGCCGTGTGAAGGTTGTTTGTGCCCGTGCAGCTTCTTTGACACCTCGCCACGCGTCCGATCTTCGTCCAATCGACCCCAGACTCGCTCCCAAGCCTCCATTCACGTACTAGGACCTGAAATATCACAAACAAGCACAACCTAGCGTGAAATCGGCCTAAAACACGAGAATCAACACCTCAAACGGTGTAAGAACGAGGGTAAAAACATGTGTAAATAACGGTCTATCAAACTCCCCCACACTTAACCGTTTGCTTGTCCCCAAGCAAACCAAGTCAGACACTAGGTAAGCTTACATATTTCAATCAACCAACATTGGGGACAAGTCATAAAGGCACAGACCACTTGAATCGTACTGGTTTTCAAACATCGACACATGAACAACCTCAATAGCAACCTGGACAACCACCACAAAGGACATTCGAGTGCAGCAAAATCGAGTAAAGGAAGAGTCTCCCTTCTGTTCACCAGCCAACTTAGACTTGACTCAACCACCTACTCAAAACAGTCAACTCATGCATCCAGCTCAAAACATCAGAACAGAGACCAAGCAATCTAGGTCCTCACCGGGGTACAAGAGCATATAGAATATGAAAATGAATCACTCACTCTCGACCAGTGGGGTCAGGACAATTTGATGCGAAAGATGCGCATGCTATTTCTCTCAATCCCTATCATCTCTTCACCATGATGGCAGCCTCTAAATGCTAGAGTTCACATATGGGGTGTCACCACTAACTAATCAGGAGGTCTTAGACACAGGTTCAAATGACTGGCTAGGGTCTTGGACATGGGGGAAAGGCCTTTTAAGTGGTGGAAGTATTCATAGCACAAGGTTCCACATTTTCCAAACACACAATCACAGTCAAACAAACCGGTATTTTCTTTCTGCTATTCTGCATTACTCAATATCTCAATAGCACAAGAGCGAAGGAGGTATAAGCATCAGCATTTCCAAGCCAGGCTGCTAAGAAACACTACTAAATGGGCATTATTCAGATTTTTGGTAGTGGCTCTCTTTTGCTTTCAATTTTTTTTCTTTGTTTTACTTTCATTTTTCTTTTCATTTCTTAAGAGAGCCACCACTTCTGCACAAATTTCAAACACCTGCCCAACTTTTAAGCACTACCTCCAACACTCACATAGATTTTAGCAGAAACAGCAGAGAATATGTAAAAACCAATCTGTGGAACCTTCTAAAAGATGCAACAAGGGTGATTTTTTCCGTTAGAGACCAAAAGAAAGGATAACACACGGCTCAAAGGGGCTGACTAGGGGATATGACACATCTGGACAATCAATTTTGGTCGTGGGCTAATCCTATGCCCCCATCATCTTAGCTAGTGACAATGTGAATGCTACACATCATGGAAGAGGGATCTATCGCACAAGAAAGAAACGAGCAGGCTCAAGTCTCACATGGCTACCTATATGCTCTATCTCTCATTCTGATACCCTGAACTAGATGCATAAACGACTGTCAAGAACAAGTAATCGAATCAAGTCACAGTTGGTAAGCAAACAGTCGAAAGAACTGAACCCCTACACAATTCTACTGCACATCTCAGTCCTCATCATAGGTTGTCCTAGTCGCAAACAAGTTGTCATGCATTAATCTGAAAACCAATCAATTCATCAATCACAACACAGTGCCAATATGATCAAACAGCAGTACTTGGAGCCCTCAAATCGTAAGATTCGGACAGTGGACTAGGCTCCAAGCACCTAAATATATATTCCAACCGATACAAAGCACCCCCCCACACTTAAGTACGACATTGCCCTCAATGGAGTAGAGGGAGAGATAAGGGGAACGATGTTACCGGATTGAAACACTGCTGGGGGACTGGAAGTGGACCAGTCAGCGAGAAACAAACTGGAGAATGGACAGTTCTGCACGAATCGAACACCAAAAAACACACTAGCACACTGTGCGTTAGGGATAAGTGTTAGCCCAGACGGCTACATCAGAAACAAACCACAAAAGAAAAAGAAAAAGAAAAACAAACGACACTAAGTTCAAGCTCCTCACACATGGAGCAAACACCCAAAAGTATAAAACGAAAAATAAAACACACTGAGACGGGCAACGAGTACAGCCTACTCGTCGCCAAGATCATCCAAGTCGATGTCGATGTCAGCCATGAAGGCGTCATCACCAGCAGCTCCATCAGTACCATCATCACCGTCAGCTGGGGCATGGGGGAGTGGAGAGTCCTCCCAGGGAGTCCTCCAGACGGGCTGCTCGCCCGGGAGCAGCTGGAGCAGGTGCTGCTGGACCTCCTGCATGCGCCGTGAACGGCGCTTCTCCCGCTCGATGTGGGCGAGAGTCACCCCCTGTTGGGTCTGGAGTATGTCCAGGCGCTCATCATAAGCATCCATCTTGTTCTGGTACTGGGCCTGGTGTTCCGCATACGGCTGCTGGAACTGCATCTGCTGGTCGAGGATCTGCTGGTTCTGGATCCGCAGCTGCTCGAACTGATAGGAAAAGTAATCCTGGCCCGGGAAAGCAGAGCTGCTACCTCCTGCATGGAAGTCAGGCTGGGGTGGATCAGCAGCAGCGTCCACATCCTCTGGGTCAATATCCTCACCGGCCTCCTGCTCCTGGCCCTCGGGCTGGGCCTCAGACTCGGGCTCCACGGGGATCTGAGGTTCTGAAAATCCCTCGACCCATAGAACGCCGCGGTTCTCTCGCAGCAGGTGCATGTGACTGATCGTCGTCCTGCCAAAGAAGACGGTGTCTCCCTGCTGTGTGCACCCTTGCAGCGACAGCCCGAAGTAGGTGGCAATGCGGGTGATGAGAGGGGCGCAGTGGAGGCTCTTCAGTTCCTTGGCAGTCTTCTCAAAGGTCCTGGCCACCACCGATCCCAAGTGGAGAGGGTGATCGAACTGGCGCATCGAAGCGATGAAGTACAAGACCCTCTTGGTGATGGCGCTGGCACTGTCGGACGCGGGGGTGTAAGACTTCGCCAGCAGGTGGTGGAGAAGGCGATTGTCGAGCAGCAGGGTAGTGGCCTTCGTCCTCCCAGCCGCGAAGGGTTTCCTTTGGCCTGGCTTAGCTAGGCGGGTGTACAGCCACATGAAATCCACCTCTGGCGGGTCGTTGACCTCGGTGATGTAGTCCGCATCGTCATCCAGATCGAGGTCGAGAGCCTCGGCCAGCTCATGGTAGCTCATCGACCAGGGGGCACCGCCTAGCCTGAATCTGACGGCTGTACCGTCTTTCCAATCGGTCGTCTGTGTGTGCCTGAAGGTCGTGTAGAACTCCAGGACGGGCTCGTAGTAGACCTTCTCGCAGACGGTGAGGAGACGGCGCCATGTGCGGTTTTCGAGGGCAGCGAAGAGTTGCTCGTAGCAGTGCAATTTCCGAAACTCCCGTTTGGACCAGCAATGGTGTTACCCAAACGGGGTGGCCAGGACCTCCTTGAAGCGAGCCTCGGTGGGGCCCCTCCGTAGATCCCGGATGAACGGGTGCTTGAGGTCAGGTTTCGACATTGTCCTGCAAAAGAATACCCCAAAGTGGAACCAAAAGAGCCAAAGAAAACGTCAATCACACCCCCACACTTAAGAACAGAAAAACAGCCGAACCATAGTTTCATCCATAGTTCGGGGGGTCAAAAACTCGATAAATCAAGCATAATCTGAGTGGGGGTGCACATTCACGAGAAAATAGGCAACTCAAGGTTCACATCCATAGCAAATACACCCTCAAACTACATCATTAAGGGCCCCAACCGGTGGCCACAACATGGCATGAAAGACAGGCATTTCATCGAACACCTTGTGTGCACTATTAAACTAAGCATGAAATTGGCACAATTCTTGCACACAATGGCTCAAACAAGCAAGGGGGACTTTGCCCAACACAATTCAAACACATTCCATGCATTCCCCTCAATCAATTGCACAAAAATCCCAAGAATCAATAAGGTTCTCTAAACATACACCCTACACACTCAATTCTCCACAATTAACAGGGTTAAGGGCAAAATCAAACCTGGAGACTCAAGTAGAGTTGTAGGGGATGATGAGGGGAAGGCAATGGAAGTGACGAAACGCCGAAAAAATGGCCGGAAGTGCTCGTCGGAGCCTCGCCGGAAATCGCCTCCGGCGACAAAAACGTCGTCCAAATTCGCTAAAAATGGAGGGATAGGCCGCTTTGGGTGTAGAAAGGGTGGGTTTGTTGTTGATTTGGTGAAAAAATGACCCAAAGTGGCCGAAAAAATCGAAAAATGGGGGTTTTGTCGCGGTTTTCCGGCGAGGACAGAGGATTCCGGCGAGGTTTTTGAAAAATCTGACCTGCTCGGCCGTGCTGGCCGAATTTATAGGCCGTGCCTCGTTCGCACGGGCAGGCTCGCACGGCCGTGCAGGGAGCAATTTTGCCCGTGTTGGCCGACACGGCCTGGCCGAGGAACTCCGCACGGCCGTGCAATGTGCACATTTGGCCGTGCGGAATTTGCCGAGAGCTCGCACGGCCAGGGTGAAAATTCCACACGGCCGTGCGAGGAAAAAGTTTGCCCGTGTCGGCCACACGGCCAGGCCATGCTGAGTCACACGGCCGTGCAACTATTCATTTTGGCCGTGCGATTTTTGCCGAGAGCTCGCACGGCCAGGGGGGAATTCCACACGGCCGTGCAAGCTGAGGACCTGGCTGTGCGACATGCTGGAGCCCCGAATTCAACCTGTTTTCACTCAAAAACGACACGTGACTCTGGATCAACATCTCAAGACTCAAAAACACCAAAAATCAAAGGAAAAAGAGTAAGAAAATGCAAACCTCGGTGGGGTTGCCTCCCCACAAGCGCTTCTTTACCGTCTTTTAGCTGGACGCCAGTAGAGGAACTAAGGGTCCTCGAGCTTGATCAGTAGCTCTGCGCGCTCGACAGCACCTTCCAAGTACAACTTTAGGAGGTGGCCATTCACCTTGAATGGCTCGGTTTGAGCATTGCTTATCTCCACCGCACCATGCGGGAAAACTTGGGTCACCGTGAAGGGACCCGACCACCTCGAACGGAGCTTGCTCGGAAAGAGTTTCAGGTGTGCATTGAATAGCAGAACACGATCACCTACCTGAAACTCCTTCAGGCCCCTCAACCTAGCGTCGTGGAGACGCTTGGTGCGCTCTTTGTAGAGAAGGGTGTTCTCGTAGGCGTGGTAACGCCACTCCTCCAACTCCAGCAGCTGCAACTTACGTTCTGTACCTGCAACACTCAAATCCATGTTTAGCAGCTTAATGGCCCAGAAGGCCTTGTGCTCTAGCTCTACCGGCAAATGGCACGCCTTTCCATAGACAAGCCTATAGGATGAAGTGCCAATCGGGTTCTTATAGGCAGTTCTATACGCCCAGAGAGCATCATCGAGCTTGGTGGACCAATCCTTGCGGGACTGATCCACCGTCTTTTCAATTATGCGTTTTAACTCCCGGTTCATCAGCTCGGCCTGCCCATTTGACTGGGGATGGTAGGCCACCGACACCTGATGCTTAACGCCGTAGCGAGAGAGGAGTTTAGTGAATTGCCCCTGAAAATGGGTTCCTCTATCACTAATAATGGCGCGAGGTGCCCCTAACCGGGAGAACAACTGCTTCAGAAATGAGCAGACCCGTCTTGCATCATTGGTGGGCATGGCTTGAGCTTCTGCGCACCTCGAGACGTAGTCCACTGCAACCAATATGTACAGATTGCCAAAAGATGGAGGGAATGGGCCCATGAAATCGATACCCCAAACATCAAAAATTTCACAAATAACAGAGATATGTTGGGGCATCTCCTCCCGGGCAGAAATTTTACCTGACCTTTGGCAGCGGTCGCACTGTCGTGCGAAGGTGTCGGCATCCTTGAAGAGCGAGGGCCAATAGAAGCCCGACTGTAGCACCTTCCGCGCCGTGCGGTTTCCTCCATGATGACCTCCAGTGGGTCCCTCGTGACAGTGAGACAGGATGTCTCCCATCTCATGCTCCATGACACAGCGCCGGATCACGCCATCTGCTCTAATTCTGAAGAGGTAAGGATCCTCCCAGAAGTAGTGCTTCAGATCGGAGAAGAACTTGCGTTTCGCATGAGTAGCCATCCCCTTGGGTAACTGCTTGCCCACCAGATAATTGGCAAAGTCAGAATACCAAGGGGCCATGCTGTCCACCAGGGTCATCGCCAGCAATCGCTCACCCGGGAAGGAGTCGTCGATCTCTTCCTCGAAGTTGTCCACCGGAGGGGCTTCCAACCGCGAAAGATGATCTGCAGCAACATTCTCGGCGCCCTTCTTGTTCCGGATCTCGATATCAAACTCCTGCAGCAGCAGGATCCAGCGGATGAGCCTAGGCTTTGCATCAGCCTTGCTCATCAGATAACGACTCGCCGAGTGGTCAGTGTAAACCACCACATGAGAGAGCACCAGATAGGGTCGGAACTTGTCAAACGCATACACCACAGCGAGGAGCTCCTTCTCTGTGGTGGTGTAATTCTCCTGTGCATCGTTCAAGGTCTTTGATGCGTAGTAAATGGGCTGGAAGTGTTTCTCGCGTCTCTGACCCAGAACTGCTCCGACTGCATAGTCACTCGCATCGCACATCAGCTCAAAAGGAAGAGACCAGTCAGGAGTCACCATGATAGGGGCATGGGTAAGCTTCTCCTTCAGAGTCTCAAATGCAGCTGTGCACTCGGGAGTGAACTGGAATGGCGCATCCTTCTCCAGCAGCTTGGTCAACGGCAGGGCAATCTTCGAGAAATCTTTGATGAAGGGCCGGTAAAAGCCTGCATGACCCAGAAAGCTGCGAATCCCCTTCACAGAAACGGGAGGAGGTAGCTGACTGATCGTCTCAATCTTCGCGCGATCTACCTCAATCCCCTTCTTGGAGATCTTGTGCCCGAGCACGATACCCTCACGAACCATGAAATGGCACTTCTCCCAGCTGAGTGCCAGATTAGTCTCCTCGCACCTCTTCAGAACGAGTTCCAGGTTATGGAGACAATGAGTGAAAGAGTCTCCATATACCGAGAAATCATCCATGAAGACTTCCATGATCTCTCCAACCAGTCGGTCGAAGATAGCCAACATGCATCTCTGGAAGGTCCCCGGTGCGTTACACAGCCCAAATGGAATCTTCCGGTAAGCAAAAGTGCCGAAGGGGCAAGTGAATGTGGTCTTCGCCTGATCCTCCGGTGCAATAGGAATCTGGAAATAACCAGACATGCCATCCAGGAAGCAATAGAACTCATGGCCAGCCAACCTCTCCAGCATCTGATCAATGAAAGGTAGGGGGAAATGATCTTTCTTGGTGGCGTCGTTCAGGCGCCGTTAATCGATGCAGACTCTCCAGCCGGTCACGGTCCGCATCGGGATCAACTCCTTCTTCTCATTCGGGACCACAGTCATCCCGCCTTTCTTCGGGACCACCTGAGTGGGGCTGACCCACTTGCTATCAGATATAGTAAAGATGATCCCTGCATCCATGAGCTTCACAATCTCTGCCCGGACCACTGCCTCCAAGTTAGGAGACAACCTCCTCTGTGGCTGCCGGACTGGCTTAACCTCATCCTCCATCAAGATTCTGTGAGAGCAGAAGGATGGGCTAATGCCTCTGATGTCGGTGATCTTCCATGCCATGGCCCGGGCATACTTCTGCAGTAGAGCCACCAGCCTGCTCTTCTGCTCGGGTGTCAGATCCGAGCTAATAATCACCGGGAGCTTATTCCCCTCCCGGAGAAATGCATACTCCAGATGAGATGGGAGGGGTTTAAGCTCCAACTCTGGTGGCTCCTCCAATGATGTAGCGAGCCGGGGCGAGATGGGGATCGGCTTGAATGGTATCTCTCGCCCCTCGCTCGCAGCCTCGTCCAGCTCCGCAAGCTGCGCCTCCAGCTGCATATCCTGTGATGCCTGTTCCCCTAGCAAAAGACAATGCTCAAGGAAATCATCAGTACCCGCACTCGTGATGGCGAGTGCGGTCTCAAAATCAGCAACAACATCACAGTAATCAAGATCATCATGGAGCTGGGGGTGTTTCATATTATCAGAAACAGAGAAGGTGATTTGTTCACCCCCAGCTCTTAAAATCAGTTTTCCATCATTAACATCAATCAGTGCCTTGGCGGTGGCGAGAAAAGGTCTACCCAGTATCAATGGCACATCAACATCCTCATTAATGTCCAAAATCACAAAATCAACAGGATATGAAAATGGCCCTACTGCGACTATCAAGTCCTCTGCTATACCCCTAGGATGCACAATAGATCTATCAGCAAGCTGGATGCTCATCCTAGTATTACTGGGTTCACCTAGGCCTAGCTTCTTAAACAGTGAATATGGCATGACATTAATGCTAGCGCCTAAATCCGCCAAGGACTTCCCTACATGAAAACTACCAATCATGCAAGGGATAGTGAAACTCCCTGGGTCTTTTTGCTTCTCTGGTAGTTTGTTCTGCAGGATGGCAGAACACTCCTCGTTTAGCATCACCGTGGACAACTCCCCAAGCTTCCTCTTGTTGGTGAGGAGATCCTTCATGAACTTGCCATACTTGGGCATCTTCGATAATGCCTCCACGAAGGGCATGCTAATATTCACCTGCTTCAGCATTGCCATGAATTTGGCAAACTCAGTCTCCAGTCGGTCCTTGTGCAACCGAGTAGGAAAGGAAAGCTGTGGTACATACTCCTTCACCACTGGTTGCGGTTTAGGAGCAGGCACCTCAACCTCCTTCTCCATTTCTTCCTGATTAGCTGGAAGTGCTGAAGCAGGGGTCTCTCTCTCCTCTGCCCGAACAGGTGGATCGGCAGTCACCTTGCCACTCCTGGTTGTGATGGCACTGCAGTTGGCATCCGGGTCCTGCGGGTGAGGGATGTTCTGACCAGGCAAGGTACCTGGAGTCCTCCGAGCAACAGCCTGGGCAACACCACCAAGCTGGGTCTGTATATCTCGCAGCACAGCCTGTGTGTTTCTCTGACCAGCTTCTAGCTCCAAGAACTTGCCTGAAGCTTTCTCCATAAATTGCTCAATGTTATTGAATTTATTGGCACTGGAGGTGGCCAGAGAACCCACCAGATCTCTCAGTTCCGCCATCGGGTCACTCTGTACTGGGGCTGCAGGTGCTGCCCCTGCCTGCTGAAATGGTCGCACCTGTGACTGAGGTGGAACTGGCCCCTGTCTGGGCGGGTAGAGTGGCTGCTGTGGCTGCTGAAATTTCCCCTGTCTGGGCTGGTATGGAGGCCTCTGAAAACCGGGTGGTCCCTGGGGAGCTGGTGGTCTGGGATTTGGCCCAGCCCAAGAAAAGTTAGGATGCTGGCGCCACCCCTCGTTATAGGTGTTGCTGTAGGGGTCAAAGCGCCTGGCATTCCCGATGAAGTCCACCTGCTCCTGGGGAGTAGACGACTCCCTCATCGCCTGACAGTCCTCCACGGTGTGATGAGAGCTCTCACACCACTGGCAGTGCATCGCCTGCGGCTGTCCTGTACCTGCAAGCAAACCAGAACGATCGATAGCTGAAACCAGCTTCGATACCACCTGCACCAAATCAGATGACTGGGTGCCCACAGCATGCACACCCCGTCCTGGTGCTCGTCTCGATCTCCTGGCAGTGCCCCAGTCGTACCCGTTCTCCGCCATCTCCTCAAAGAGTTGATTCAGCTGTGGCGGGGTTTTTATCAGCATGTTCCCGCCACAAACCGAATCAATCAGCTGCTTGTCCTCCGGGAAGAGGGCGTGATAGAAGGTGCCCACCTTGAATGCATCATTGAAACCATGATTGGGACACCTGAGAAAGAGACTGGTGTACCTCTCCCAAGCATCATTGATGGTCTCATCCTCATCCTGAGCAAAATGTGTAATTTGCTTCTGCAGGTCAGCTGTCTTGGATGGAGGATGGTAGCGGGTGAGGAACTTGTCCGCCAGGTTGGCGAACGTGGTGATGGAGCCCGGAGGTCGAGTGTATAGCCACTCCTTGGCCTGCCCTTCCAGAGTCAATGGGAAGTACCTCAGTTGGATGGCATTTTCTGGTACCCCATTGATCTTGATTCCATCGATGAGCTCGTGGAATCGCCTGAGATGTGATCGGGGGCACTCTCCCTCCTTACCACGGAACACTACTGAATCGCGCAACATGGTGATTACTGATGTGCTCACCTCAAAATTGTTGGCTGGGACATGAGGGTGTTGAATGGGTGACCTTATATCCGCAGCTCTATCGGTCCAGTAGGATCCCATGGTCTGCTCCTCTAGGTTGATCACGTCATGGTTCTGTGGATCAGCCATCTCTTCTTCTTCTTCTTCTTCTTCTTCTTCTTCTTCTTCTTCTTCTAACTGCAGCTGTGATAACTCCTCCTCCGCAGCCAGTCGCGCCTGTAGAGCCCGCTTGAAGTTCCTGCAAGTTCGTTCAAGCTCCTGATCTAATGGTAGTAGTTCTCCCGACTGGCTACGGGTCATGCACTACCTGCACACAATCAGCAGAAGCAACCCGTGAAGGCACACAGGTGGAAGAGATAAAATGCAGTAAATAAAAAGCTAGAGTAACAAATTCTCACGTTTCCCCAATAATCTAGAGGGTTCCCCGGCAACGGCGCCAAAAACTTGACACGCCAAAACACAACACCAAACTGCGACCAAGTGTAATCGCAGTCCGGGAATGCAGTAACAGGCAAGTTATATTATCAACCCGGGGTCTAGATCTACTGCTTACTCCGTGATTCTCTATTATCTAGCAAACTAATTCGAGTGATTGTTGATTAAAGCTAAAGCAGTAAGAAAGCAGTAAATGGTTCGGTTTTCAAAGTCAGGCAAGAGTCACTCGGGATTGAGTCCCCCTAGCCCCTTAGTTAGGTGGGTTGATTTACTGTTGATTAGACTGCGGAAGATCCGACAGTAGCTTGGAATCTCTTAAGCTGACCAAGCCCTCTCAGTCTAACTACCCGGCAGACGACTAGTCTTCACCGGGATAGAAAGCTGAGGCTATGAACACAGAACTCCACTACTGGAATTGAATTCCAGTACAAAGCAGTAAACTGGCTAACTCTCGTATAGCCAATCTCCTACTATCGAATGAAGAGGCTCTAACAACCTAATCAGATTCTATCTATCTCAGGTTGCAGCAGAAATTGAGAAAAGCTGATCAGACTCCAATCAATTCAATAAACATGCATCATTCGATTAAAATCAAACAGTAATATCATCCCAAGTCATTACAATCAAATCCCTAACACAAGGAACTAGGGTTCTTCATACCCAAGTGAGAGAAGGGTTCTACTCCATAGAGAGAGAAGAGAAAACAGTAATCGGATTAGTCATACTCATAATGATGAGGAAAATCTGCTCCGGGATGATGATTTCCACTCCTATGACGATCTCCAAGCTCGATTCGATGAAACCCAGCTCCAAAATAGCTTCTAGGTTGTGTTCTTCGTACTTTCTCTCTCTAGGGCTCTGTTTTTGCTCTGAAAATCCGATTCTCCCACTTTTGGCTCGGAATAGGCTATAAAACGAGAATTTCCCGACTCGCACGGCCAGGCCACACGGCCGTGTGGCTCACCACTTTGCCCGTGCGAGTCGAAACGCGGCGTATGGATTAGTCGACCTTCAGCCATCTCACACGGCCAGGGTTGCACGGCCGTGTGAGAATTCCAGTCTGCCCGTGCTCGGCCTCGGCAGAAATCACACGGCCAGGGTGCTCAATGGCACGGCCGTGTGAAGGTTGTTTGTGCCTGTGCAGCTTCCTTGACACCTCGCCACGCGTCCGATCTTCGTCCAATCGACCCCAGACTCGCTCCCAAGCCTCCATTCACGTACTAGGACCTGAAATATCACAAACAAGCACAACCTAGCGTGAAATCGGCCTAAAACACGAGAATCAACACCTCAAACGGTGTAAGAACGAGGGTAAAAACATGTGCAAATAACGGTCTATCACTTCCCTTATTGTCACAGCGTGTTAGTTATCGGTTGATAATTGAAAAGATATAATTAATAATAGTTCCACAGTGGGTTTATAATTGTTAATAATATTGTTTGACGAGGAGGTTTAATATTATTGAAAGTGCTACTTTAAATTGTTAATAGCATTGTTGAAATATTCGAACAAGAGTTCCCTCATATTGATAGAGTGAGTTTGCTACCGGTTAATAAACCAATGAAAACATTATTAATAAGACCATAGTAGGGTAGATGCAACAATATTGACACAACGTGTTTGTACCGGTTAATAATTTCAACGATTTAGTTAATAATAGTGCCGCGATCGGTGAATAATTGATAATGATATTGATGATGACATAGTCTAATATTATTGAAAGTGTTGACAATACATTTGATAAGAGTGCGAAACATTGTTAATGATAATGGTTAGTAATTTGTTAATAACGACCTTAAATTATATGATGAACGCCGGTAACAGAACATAAATGTTAACAATGTTAACCAAAATAATTATTATGGAAACAAATGATACTTCCCCTTCAAATTAACAATGTTAACCAAAACAATGTCACTGATAGTGTTTAGCCAAACCTTAAAAAAGGGATTACAAGGCAATCCTTAATCCGATCAAAACCAATGCAAATAGTCGTCAATTCTTATTTCAAAGCAAAGGTTCCAACTCTAGGTCTTCCACTCATGTGAACTCCTCAAAATTGTAGCTACGATTCACTACCTAGCCACAAAAAAGCAATGATGGAACCAGTTCCTCTTCATACTTCTTGTACGCTAGCTGTTCCGTCCCACCCTTGAGGTAAGCTATTCATGAATTGGAATTGCTTGTTCTTTAAATCAACACATTAAACAACAAATTGGTCGTCCATACAGAGAGGGAAAAACCACTGCAATGCGAATGATGAGCAAAACGTTAATAATGGTTGTTAAAAACATTGATAAGATAAAAAATAAAAATTATGTTTTAACACGAAGAAGATATGATTCGATTAAAAAAATAAGTGAAAATAAAAATGTCTTAAATTCTTTATCATTATATATGGACTTTCTAAGCTCACTTAAATTTGATGGCTGAGATTTGTTTACTCATGGTGAGTAACATGGGGTTATTGACGGGAACTTGGGTCGAGATAGTGGATGGGTAATGAAGGTTATGTAGATTTATTTTACGGGAACTTGAGAACTTGGTCCGACCAGACCATTAAAGCTCAAACACCCCTTACTTGACCGGTTTAATAACTTAAACCGGTTTGACAACCTTGTATAAGTAGCAAGTTTGGTCATTAAGGAAACCGATGACGTGGCAAAAGCAAAACCGGAGCCGAGACTTCTCGCGGCCCTCCGAAATCTCTCAGCCACCACAATTTCAGGGTTCTTTGGCTGATTATCGTCTCTATCTTCCCGCTCCGATCACTCTCTGATTTCAGATTTCACAACCGATTCGACGGCGACCCGAGCTCTACTCTTTTTTCTCTCTCGTTGGAGCGCTTCGAGCTTGGGCGCTCCCAGCTCTCTTTGAAACGTGTGAATTTCCGCGTCTGGAAAACGCGACAAAAAAAAAGACGGCAGTGTTGTGGTTTAGTGTGTATCAGGTCGTGCAGGGCCTAAGTTTTAGGTATGGGAATGGGAGCGAGCTCTGGCTCGGACAAGGACTCCAATGGATGGGGCGGCAGAGCACAGGGATTGGCCGTCAAGACGCTTGTTCTCATCGGGGGTGCGCTCCTGGTGAAACGGTTTACTAAATCCACTACTCGTTGGGATCATGCTCGCCTCGTCTCGGAATCGCTCACCGGCGAAAAGGTGAGCGTTCTTGTTTTCTTGCGTTGTACATTTCTGATGCTTTGTTCTGGTTATTGGTCAATTTTTTGGTTTCGTTGGTTTGGCACTTTGCATAATTCAAATTTTGATTTGTGTTTATACTGTGCGAATAGTTCTCCAGAGAGCAAGCATCCAGAGATCCTGATAATTACTTCAACATTAGGTAGTTAATTCCTCTACGCTTTGTCTTGGATTTTGGTTATTCGTGAGTAATGAATCGAAATGAGAATGATGCTATGGGCTGTGCAATGAGTGCTCGAGCTCTCTACTGCAAAATTGTTGCCTCTCTTTTGCTTTTTGCTTTACTGTAGATGCTTTCAAATTGGTGTGGTGCAGGATGCTTATGTGCCCTGCTGCTGAGATGGTGGATGGTTCAAAGGTTTTGTACTTTGAGCAGGTTGAGTTATTGCCTAACTGCGTTAATTGAAGTTTTGTTCTTGATTCTGTTTCCATGTCAGACCTTTCTTATCAGCTTGTTAAGTTTTCTCCTTTTGGTTTTCACTCTTCTTAACAGGCATTCTGGCGAACTCCTCAAAAACCCTTTCGGCAGGTTGGTTGACCACCTTTAGCCAAACTATTGGCAGGGAAAATGCCATGGTCTGGACATGATATGATAGAACCTTGTCAATTTCAGATTTTTGTTTCTAAATTAATTTCTCCAAGCTTTTCATAGTACAGTGTGCTTCATCGTGATAATTTTGTCAGTGTTATACACTCCTTCAGTTTTTCATGCTAAAATGGCTAGGGAAGTGTTGTTGGAACTGGATTATCGGCTATCGGCTTTTGGGTATAGTTTACCACCTCTCATTATACTGATGATCTTTCATATACATGGCAGAGGTTCTACATGGTGAAGCCTTGTCCAAAGGAGTTAAAATGTGATGTGGAGGTAGTACCAACCTTTGTCAAATTTCTCCCCATATTGAATTTTAGAGTTGCTACTCAAAACAGCATAATCAATCTTCCTATCCTCCATTTGGGTTGCAGGTGAGTACATATGCAATTAGAGATGCAGAAGAGTACAAAAATTTCTGTGATCGGCCAAAGGACCAACGCCCACATCCTGAAGAAGTCATTGGTGTAAGCCTTATAAACTAATGTCATAATATGGTACCGAAGTGAAGCATATGTTGGAGTTGTTCACCTTACAACTTCACTGAAGCATATCTTGGCTGGCTGATATACTTAGTGTTGCATATATATTGATGCATGCATTTGCAACATGTTAAGTTTGCTTTTGGGGTAGAATGCAACATGTTAAGGTTGATAATCAGTTATTGAACAAATCACACAGCGTAGTCAATTTTTCCTTCCATCTCCCACCTGCATTCGCTTTCTTTGTCTTTTCTTTTATGAAAATGTACTGAGGTATTCCTTTTAGCATGTCATGCTCAATGGTGACAAGCATTCGACTGAAATTCAGCATATATATACATATCTGTTGGTTGGGGTTCGGTTGGTTTCAGATGAGTACTTGGAATTGTGATGTGTACTGCTACGTTGAGCCGTTTGCTTCATTAAATCAGTAATTATTATTGCTATCCTATGTTAAGCCGAGCAACTGTTGCCTGGATTTTGTTGCAGGATATTGCAGAGCACCTAACCACAATATATCTAAATCGTTGTGACCGTAGAAAACGTTGCCTTTATGAAGGTTCCACTCCACCAGAAGGATTCCCTAATTCATGGGTATGAGCAAAGTCCCCCCCACACCCCCCACCCAATTCCGCATCAATTTCAATGCTGTCTAACATTGTGTTATGTCTTAATATTTTACTCCACCAGGAGCCATTGCTAATGCCTAAATCCTTTTCCCCTTTCCAGAATGGTGCTTCCTATTGTACCTCAGAACTAGCTGTACTGAAGAACAGCGAAGTGCATATGTGGGACAGGGGCTACGATGACGATGGAAATCAGGTTTTAGCTTCATTTAATGCTACAGTTTAATCGAACTGTGAGATAGAAACATGCTTTTGGTAAGCACTGGTTCTAATATTCCCCTTTTGGGTACCTTCCACAGGTATGGGGAGTGAGGGAAGGTGCTTATGAATTCAAGACTGCACCAGCTTCTAGTAATCTCAATGGCATTTTCTCTTCTTTAAACTTTCCTCCTGCTCAGTCATTTGCCAAAAAGATAGAGGGCTCGTTTGTCTTGGAAGACTGATCACATTCACCATGTAATAACCAGGACAATACGATAGTGCTGTATAGATAGCATTGTTAATTCGTGATTATAAAAGGCTTGCCGCATTTCGGCTTTTGCAGGAGTTCCAATCGGGCTAGCCGAGAACTTACTGAAACCAAATTAGAAGAAGACTGAAAGTATGAAATTGAAGGGAAAGAATCAGCAGGATGTGGTTGGATTCTTCAGCCTTGGAAAGTGTTGTTGAGGTATGCAAGGGCGACTACTCCAACCACAACAGCAATCGGCAAAGCTTGCCTGCGAAAATAGCGAAAGGAAAATGTCTGAAGATGAGATTTGAAGAAGTGATTTGCCCTTTCTTCTTGGAATTAGTGCTACAAGGAGATTATCCCCTTTTTTGTTGGAATTAGTGCTACAAGGATATGGTTTAGGTTATGAGGAAATTGACCAACCCTCAAATAATTCTGGAGTTCTCTAATCACATCCTCCCCTACAATTTCTCATTTCTTCTGAAAAAATAACACGGGCATACTGTGAGCTCCTGAGCTTTTGTAGGCCTCATTCTTTTCAATGCTTTCTATATTTCCTTTTCTAAAATTGAATGTAAAAATGTTTTTATTAATTTTTTGGACTTTGCTACGGTGACATGCATGTCACGGTGACATGCACTTTTCGGTCGACCTCATATAGGATCAGGTCGACCTAATCTGTTGTTTCAGTGTAAAAATAGTTTCATGGTGCCTACTTTGGAGATTCGTATCTTACAATGGGCTAGATGGAAATTGGAGATTAAAGGCTTGTTTTGAAGCTGAGTGTGCCTCTACACATTAAAGTACTTGGGAGCTCAACGGAAAGTCCAGAAGACCATTTTTGAACCTGACCAAAAGGCTATGCCAAAACTGGGAAACTGCCTGAAAATGACTAAGTCTGGCAACGTGTTTGTCAAGCCTACTTTGGAGCTCAATTTGAGAAGCATGGATGCGAGTCAACTCTAGGGGCCTCTACCACGTTAAATTACGTATTTTTTATACAAAGGCAAGGCATTGGATGAAATATTGAATATCTTTAAGGCTTCAAACAAAAGGCTCGAAGTTGCTATGAAGCCTGTTTTTCTGGCCGCTTGCTTGTGCTCGAAGTCTGCCAGAAAAACAGCCTTCGTAGCAACTTCGACCCTTTTGTTTGAAGCCTTACAGATATCCAATCTTTCATCCAATGCCTTGAATTTGTATAAAAACATACCTAATTTAACTTGGTAGAGGCTCCTGGACTCGACTCGCATTCATGCTTCTCGAATTGAGCTCCAAAATAGGCTTCCCAAACACGTTTCCAGACTTGGCCATTTCCAGGCAGTTTCCCAGTTTTGGCATAGCCTTTTGATGAGGTTCAAAAATGGTCTTCTGGACTTCCTATCGAGCTCTCAATCACTTCAATATGTAGAGGGACACTCCAGATTCAAAACAAGTCATTAGTCTTCAATTTCCATCTAGCCAATTGTATGATATGAATATCCAAAGTAGGCACCATGAACTGTTTTTACACTGAAACAACAGATTAGGTCGACCTGATTCTATATGAGGTCGACCGAATCCTAAATGAGGTCGACCTAATCCTTACTGAGGTCGACCGGAAAGTGCAAGTCACCGTGACATGCATGTCACCGTAGGCACACCCTAATTTTTTAGTTTACTTTGCATTATACAGCCTCCGGAATTTTATTTTTAATCACATTGTTACCTGCGGTAAATAGGGACTTTAGATAGGACAATGTGCAATTTGAAATCGATTATTGTCCATTATGAACATCGACTGCTTTTCTATGAAAGATATTTGTGTTTTTAACCCCTTTTTTTTAGCCAATTTGTTCTTGATTTTTGCTTCCACCTTATCTCCTCCTGGATCATCACTTCATTTAGTTTCTTCTCTAGGGCTTTTCATCTGATCTCGCACAGATGCATTCATTTTCATTTTTCCGATTTCTCCAAATCTCTTTTGGCGTTTAGTCTTCTTTGTCTAAAGTTCGTAAACGAAGTTTTATTCCAGATTAACTTCATGTGTTCGAATCTTTTCTATCATAGACACAGTATTGCCTTCCTTCCAACTTTCATGTATTACTTGCTTGCAATCTGCATGTTGTTGCTATCAGTGCAGTCAAAATTGCTCATCAAGTCATAAAAATGTATGTTCTTGCTTGTCTAGTCACCAAAATGAGTCACATTCAACTAAAATTGTTTAGTGCACAAAAGCGTACAAAATCGCAAGTAGAAACAGTAAAATCGATAAAAACGCTCAAAAATACACTTGAACTATGTTTCTATGCGATTCCATTCACTATCTAGAAAACCGATATTTGCACCATAGTAACGTCGTTTTGGTGTCTTAAAATTAAAATATGAATAAAAATGACAGTATCAAAAGGAAAGAAAGGGATTGTTGGGCTCGAGCCCTCCAAATCCCTAATCCTACACAAAACAACCACTTTTCTCCTTTATCCCTTCACTATTGGAGAAGAACCCCAAATCGCCTCTCCCCCTAATACACCATCTCCTCTAGGGCCTCCACCACTGTCACCGTTGTAGACTTGAACTCCCACTCACCTTAGATGCTAGCCTGATACAGACATCCATTGGAGAAGGAGAAGCAGACTTCCCAACTCCTAAGTCCCATTGCCAGCCCTGTTCATCGAAGAAGCCAACTTCCCAGCCCGACAACACACATTCTCGTCTCCCATTATAAGAGGTTAAAAAGCTTAACTATCCCTTTCTCAACAACTCGAGTTATTGGGACCAAGTGGTTAGTTCGCTAACATGGTATCAGAGCCTATATACGAAAGGTCATGGTTTCGAACCCTCATGACGACCCCCAATTAAAAAACAATGGTTTAATACAAGGAATGGTATGTCCAACCTGTACAAACTGAAAGCCGAATGGGTTTGGCAGCACAAGGAATGATACGTTCAACCTGTGCAAACCGTATAAGAAAACCCCGAAGAAATATAGGCTTTTGTTTGAGGGGGCGTATAAGAGGTTAAAAGGCTTAACTATCCATTTTCCAACAACTTGAGTTATTGGGACCAAGTGGTTAGTTTGCTAACACCCATCGGGCAAGTATAGAAGGTTTGCTTCCTTATTATGTTCTTTTTTGCTTTTCGATTTGTTTGGCGTTGTTGTTTGTCGAAGTTGTTGTTTGTCTATAGTCAGCCTTCTCTGCTTTTACTTTGTTGCCTTGTTTCATCCTTTCCATTGAGACTAAAAAGCCTGTCGTCAAGGCTATCGACAACTATGGTTAATTGAACTTTTATTAATAATGGTGGCTTGGAGTTTTGGTGTTTGGTGATATAGGGCAAGTATGTTTAAATTTCAGAAAGTGAGATGCAATTATTGTGACAAGGAGTATGTGGTATATATTGATTCAACATCATCTTGCAAGAACAATAAAAGACTCTATGGTTTGTGCTGGTGCTCATGATGAAGTTAGGGGGAAATGGTAGAACTACTCAGAACAACTAAAGAAGGGAAGGTGACTAATACAAGGAAGCTGCATGATCTCAATTTTGGTCAAGATGGAGATGTTAGTGGTGTTCCAATTCGAGATTCAATTCACTCAAATGTGGCTAGTGGCACTAATAAACTAAAAAAAGTTCATTATTGAAGAAAGATCCTAGGGAAAAGGCTTGCAAGTCAATATCAAAATGGTACTGTGAAAATGCAATTGCATTCAATGTAACTAGAAGCGATAACTATGAACAAATATGAGAAGGTGTAGCTCAGAATAGTCGTGGTTTTTAGAGTCTTTTGTATCATAAGTTGAGGAAGACTTATCTGAAAGAAGAAATGAAGGAAGTGGAGAGTGAATTGGAGATCTTCAAAGCACTATAATATGAATAGACAGATAAAAAAACAAGTTATTTCTAACTTTTTGGTTGATTTTTGTCGTGGAACCGTATTGTTTTTTACCTCTCTTTTATGTTGTTCTAGTTTGGCTAGATTTGGTGAATCCAGACACTTGTAATACATTGTAAGAGTTCTCTTCATGCTTGAACTATAAACTTGATGGACCAAAGAACAACACGATGAGGAACTTCGTTGAAGTTTGCAAGAACAAAGATCAAACAATACCAAACTTTAAGAGTGACAGAGAGTGAAGGAGAAAACCCATATTCAGCCAAGAAGAGTTGGAATGCCTTACTAGTTACCAAAATGCTTGAACATATAGAACAAATGTGTTTTACCTGCGTAAATGGATCAAACTCTTCAAGCACAAAGATGATTGTCATCAAATGATGCATTAAGGAAAGGTTTCAAGATCAAGCGGTTCTGAACCTTATTGAGAAATCCATTACATGAAAATAATGTTGTATTGGCATAACACTTTTGTGAATAACCAGGAATGCTCCAAACGCAACTGCTTTGTAATTTCCCAAATGACCATTGTTCATAACAAAAAGAAGACTACGAAATCAACACAAAAATTGGGGGAATTCAACCATAATCTACTCACAAAAACATTTGTTCGTGTATAAATAAGCATGCATGGTCCATGGAGAATATATAGTAATGGAATTTACCTTTTTTTTATGAATAAGTTGTGTATTCATCAAGTAAGAATGGTAGAAAACCATTCAAACTGGCACCAAAACATCAGAGTCCCCCAGTTACATGATACAGACAGTCACTCAAAACCTATAAACTCAGCTACTGTCAAAAGAATCCGCCCAAAACAAACAGACAGAAGAACTCTACACAATATTTTGGATCTCAGACTCACTAATAACCAAACTTATTTGAGGGAACCCATTTCACAACAAGATCAGCAGCTGCTGCAACTTCTTCAGCAGATGTACTTCCGTCAGAGCACCACTTCCATATAAATGCCTACATCGCTCCCTCCATAGCTCGCTCACCACTGTCATCCAAAGCAACTTTCCACGATCAGAGGCTGGAGCAGCCGCCTTGAATTTGCTTATGGCTATCCCCAGATTGTCTTCCCAACACCTTCCAGAATAGTCCTGCGAGTGAAAAACAGCCTGGAGAATCCACTGTGAATACAAGCACTAAAAAAAGAGATGGTCCCTGGAGTCCACAGCAGTTGCACATAGAGGGCATCTGCTATCAACAGAGGGGTTCCAAACTTGCACTTTATCAAGTGTAGTTATTCTATTTTGAATGATAAGCCACGCCACCACCTTATCCCTTGGAGTACAGAGAGACTTCCAAACTAGGCCATACCATGGAATCTTATCATAACTGGGTCGAATTGTTTCCCAAACCCTATTGACAGAGTACTTACTCATGAGCTTACCATCCCAATAAACCTCTGAATGCCTGATGGTAAGGTGATGCTCCACATACTGCCTGGTTTTTAATACCTTTCTCCATGCCCAGGAATAGTTAACAGACGATGGAATGTCCCAAATAGATGTGTAGGTAAATGGAATTTACCTTTTCCTTTATGGTAAGATTGCATCCTGCTCAATGTAGTTTCTCATGAATTTAACAATAATATATACTCAGTTAAAAATGGCTAATAAGACTTTAATTGAACAAGGTAAGAGAATGGAGTGGCAACAGAAACTCGAACAGCTCAACCGATGATGATAGATCCTCCAATAGCGGCTCTGGGAGAAATTGACTTCAGGGCCAGTGACTACGAAGTGAAACTTCAATTTGTGGCAAGCAGTGAAATCATATTATCGAAAGAAATTGAGGCTCTGGGGGTCTTTTTTTGAAATAGTAATTTCATAATTGAACATGAAATATTAATTATTTCACTATTGTGAGAAATTTAAAAACTCACAACTAGCAACGCATGCGAACACCTCATTTCATATTGTGAGGAAGTTTTCAGATTATGTTACCATACTCCTTCATATAAGGAGGTCTTATTTGCAAGTGTGTTGGTACCAGACGGTCTCTTAGTTAGCACGCGGTCACTTCACCTCCCATAGTGATGGAGGTTCATGTTATCACATTTTTAAAGATTATCACATTTTGATGACCAGATAGTTAGGCTAGTTAAGTTGAGCTCAGAGCCCCATTTCAAGAAACGAACAAGGGTTTGCCTTAGTGGTAATACCACTAGACTAGAACATGGAGGTCGCAATTTCAAATCCCTTAAATAGTACCTTAATTAAAAAAAAAAGTAAAAACCTATATCACCTTTATCCAAAGAGCTCAGAGCTCCATTTCAAGAAAATGCATTCCAAGTAAACTAAATTTCTTAACACGCAAGCATTAAATGGTCATTGCATAAGCATGCACATTTTGAGTTGTTGAGTTTCTTCTTTCTTAGGTAAAATGGATCTAGGACTAGGAATGACCCCATGCCAGTATTAAGGATTTTTAGAAGTACCAGGAGCACACTTGGAGGATTGTTGAGTATTAAGGAGTTTTAGAAGTACCAGGAGCACACTTGGAGGATTGTTGTTCATCAATATCGTCGTTTTCGGAGGACTCCTGACTCGTCCCGAATACCACAATAACAATCCTAATTAAGGCTCAAGTATAAACCTTAACCGAGTGCAATATAAGGCAAGTATGTTTAAATGTCAACCCGGGCCGAACCATATACCCCTATTTCGATTGTTTGAAACATTATCTAGCAATTGGTTTTTGGTGAAAATAACGATCTATAACTAAAACGTTTGAAAAAGTAAATGGATTGGACACTAATTGAAAAGGCGTCACCCAGGTGTTGCTCCCCCTAGCCAACAATAATGAGTTTTCGGATCGAATGCATAGGTGTGGTAAAGGCGGTTGTAAACCGTTGGGAAGTGCAACTAGTGAACCAATGCCACTCGTTTGGTCAATAGGCCAAGGGATTCTGATCCAAGCTACCAAAGTAGCTCTCTTGGCATATCAACCAAGGGTTGCCTAGACTTCACCCTCGATTCAAAGTTCAGACGACCAAATTACAACCAACCCTAGGTGCTAATACGAATTAAGAGGTTTTCCCTAATTTAACCTAAGCAAGAGACAAAAATTGCCCAAGGAAATCCAGCTTTTACAAGCCTCTACTCAAAGGAGATTCCCCTCTACCTAGGTTAAAATAGCATAAGACATTGAAATTCACAAACACAATCAATCTTCATGAAAACATAACTTTGTATTAAAACACAGCCACACACTAATCACTAAATCCATACAAACATTCACATTATTGTAGCTAAGGTTTACAAACACCCAAGTGAAAAGAGAAACTACTCCATGCTAGATAAGGAGAAAACGCAAGGGAGAAGAAGGAAAACCATCTTGGAGATGCTAGCCTTGCTCCTTGTGGAGTAGAGATACTCCTTTGGGGAAGAATTTTCCAAAACCTTGCTTGAAGTTGAAACCCTAACATCTTTTCTTCTTTGGTTCGTTAGTTTTTATCTCTAGAAAGCTGAAGAAGAAGAAATTCTCACCCTAGGTCTCTCCATCCCTTTTCATTCAGCTCAGCCCTCCTTTTATACATAGGTCGAAGTCAGTTCACGGTCCCAGTTCACGGCCGTGAACATCCTTCCTGGACCGTGATGTCCATTATAAGGTGGTGTTGCAAACTCATAATGGTCATTATGAGTACCTGGTAATACCATTCGGACTGTGTAATGCTCCTTCTACTTTTAAGGCGGCTATGAATGAGATTTCTAACTCGTTACTGGGGCGGTTTGTGTTGCTGTTTTTCGATAATATTTAGATATATAATCCATGTTGGGAGGAGCATCTGCAGCATTTGTAGGTGGTATTTGATATTTTTCAGCAGCAGCAGATCTATGTAAAAGTCTCTAAATGCTCATTTGGGGTCGAGGAAGGCGTCACCCGAGTGTTGCTCCCCTAGCTAACAATAATGACTTGTCGGATTGAATGCATAGGTGTGGTAAAGGTGGTTGTAAACCGTTGGTAAGTGCAACTAGTGAACCAACGCCACTCGTTTGGTCAATAGGCCAAGGGATTCTGATCCAAGCTACCAAAGTAGCTCTCTTGGCCTATCAACCAAGGGTTCCCTAGACTTCACCCTCAAATCGGAGTTTGGACGGCCAAATTGCAACCAACCCTAGGTGCTAATACAAATTAAGAGGTTTGTCCTAATTTAACCTAAGCAGGAGACAAAATTGCCTAAGAAAATCCAGCTTTTACAAGCCTCTACTCAAAGGAGATTCCCCTCTACCTAGGTTAAAATAGCATAAGACATTGAAATGCACAAACACAATCAATCTTCATGAAAATACCTCATAACTTTGTATTAAAACACAACCACACACTAATCATTCAATCCATTCAAACATTCACATTATTGTAGCTAGGGTTTACACACACTCAAGTGAAAAGAAAAACTACTCCATGCTAGATAAAGAGAAAACACAAGGGAGAAGAAGGAAAACCATTTCGGAGATGCTAGCCTTGCTCCTTGTGGTGTAGAGATCCTCCTTTGGGGAAGAATTTTCCAAAACCTTGCTTGGAGTTGAAACCCTAACCTCTTCTCTTCTTTGGTTCGTCAGTTTTTCTCTCTAGAAAGCTGAAGAAGAAGAAGTTTCTCACCCTAGGTCTCCCCCCCTTTTCATTCAGCTTAGCCCGCTTTTTATACCTTAGTCGAAGTTAGTTCACGGTCCCAGTTCACGGCCTTGAACATCCTTCCTGGATCGTGGTGTCCATTATAAGACGGTGTTGGAAACTCATAATGGTCATTATGAGTAGCTGGTAATACCATTCGGACTGTGTAATGCTCCTTCTACTTTTAAGGCGGCTATGAATGATATTTCTAATCCGTTACTATGGCGGTTTGTGCTGGTGTTTTTCGATAATATTTTGATATATAATCCATTGGGAGGAGCATCTGCAGCATTTGTAGGTGGTATTTGATATTTTTCAGCAGCAGCAGTTCTATGTAAAACCCTCTAACTGCTCATTTGTTGTCACAGGACAGACACGCTATCGCCTTCATGAGTAAGATGCTCGCTCCTTCAAAGGAAGTGTGGTCTACTTACCAGAAGGAGATGTTAGCTATCATTACTGTCATACAGATGCGGAGACCATATCTTCTTGGACAGAAATTATGCATTTATATAGATCACTAGAGCCTCAAGCACATGCTCAGGTAGAAGGTGTCCACTTCAGATCAGCACAAGTGGATGTCTAAGTTGATGGGGTATGATTATGAGATACACTACAAGCCAGGACAAGATAATGTAGTGGCATATGGGTTATCCCAGAGCCAATGAGGGGAGAGGATGGAGGTGGTCACAAGGAATGTTCTGCAATTTTGTGAGGAGCTCAGAGCTGCGGTACAGTCGAGTCCCTACCTGCAGGAATGCCGGCCGGATTGTGTTACCTGTAGGATCATCCTTTGTTTCTACGATACTCAAGGAGTTCCACGGCCCGCTGGTAGGGGGTCATTCCAGGCAGGAGAGAACTATACGGAGGGTTCAAGCTCATTTTTATTAGCCTTAGATGGTGGTCGTAGTTCAGGTGTATGTGGCAAGCTGCGATACCTGCCAGCGTGTCAAGTCATCATTACTATGACCCACAAGATTGATGCAACCTTTTTCGGTCCCAAAGAAGGTTTGGGAGGACATCATCATGGATTTCATTGTGGGTCTACTTCCATCGGGTGGGAAGACAATATTGTTTGTGGTGGAGGATCGTCTCACTAAGCATGCACATTTCATGGCTTTAGCCCACCCGTACACTACAAAGTCGGTTGTCGAACAGTTTGTTCAGGGAGTTATTCGGAACCATGGTTTTCCACGGACTATAGTAAGCGATCATGATGCGGTCTTTTTGGGTCACTTTTGGCAGGAGGTATTTGCGATGGCAATGATGGATTTATGCATGAGTTCAGCTTACCATCCACAGTCCGATGGTCAGACCGAGGTAGTTAACTGGCAGTTGGAGCAGTATTTGCAGTGTTTTGCCCATTAGTAGCCGTAAGGCTGGTTAGCCACACTACTCTAGGCGGAATTGTGGTACAACACGACGTACCTTAGAGCGATTAGGATGACACTATTGGAAGCGCTCTATGGTAGGACGCCTCTAGTGTTGGTCTGATACAGAGGAGGCTGGAGCACTGTGAATGCGGTGGACATGTGGTTAGCTGCTTGAGAAGAAGCTTTGGTGCAGTTGAAGAGTAATTTGGCAGTGGCGAATAACAGGATGAAGCAGCTAGCGGACGCCGGTCGGAAGGAAGAAGAGTTCGCAGTGGGCAATCTAGTCTTCCTGCGACTGCATCCTTATCGGCAGTTTTTGTCTTTCGTCGAGCTTAACAGAAGCTCGCATCCAAGTACTTTGGGTTGAACGAGGTGCTAGAGAGAGTGGGGCTAGTGGTGTACATGATGCAGCTATCAGAGGCTTCGAGGATCCATCCTACCTTCCACGTCGCTCTGTTGATGAGGTATCGAGGAAGTTTGCATCCAGATGAGGTACCTGTGCCGCTAGTGACGACAGAGGGAGAGTTGTTGCTCGAGCCCTTGGAGGTCCTGGATACCCGTTGGGTGCCTAAAGGCGTCAAATTGAAGGAGTAGAGCTTGATCTGCTGGTGACATGTGGAGTCGGAAGATGCCACATGGGAGGATACAGAGACCATCAGGCAGAGTTATCCTACATTCGCCTTTGAGGGCAAGGTCGATCCCACAGAGGATAGGAATTATAGAAACACGGCTCGGTAGGTGGATATGGGCGGACGGGTCCTTGACCTGTGTTATTATTTGTTTGAGACACTATTTAAGGATTGTTTGGTATTGTTTTGGGAACTAAGCAAGAACAATTACAAAAATCCTATTCTCCTACCTTCTTCTCTCTCGACTTCCTTTCCCTTATAATCACTAATTTCTTTCTCAAATCCCTAATTATCCAACTCAATTCTTCCCCAATTCTCATGTCATATTCTTCATTCTAATCCCTAATTTTGTCTCATATCTAATAAAATGCAAATTAATTCCACACGACACGTGCTATAAATTTGCGTTTTGACATTGAGTTATTGTAGTCTTTTACGAAATTAGTCCTTACTATTTATTTTATAAAATATTAACAATATGTATGTGTCAAGAACCAGTTGATCCCAATAACTCGAGTTGTTGGGAAAGATTCAATCGTGGATCATATACCATTCACTAACACACCCCCTCAAACGAAAGCCAGTCACCTCATAAGGCCTTTCGTTTGCACAGGTCTGAATATACGATACCATGTGCTTCACAAACGGGAGTCACCGGGATTCGAACACAAGACCTTTTGGTCACATAAGACTCTGATACCCTGTCAAGAACCAGTTGATCCCAATAACTCGAGTTGTTGGGAGAGGTTCCGTAATGGATCTTATACCACACACTAACACACTCCCTCAAACGAAAGCCACTCACAAGAGCTTGAAGTTCGCACAGGTCTGAATACAAGAATACCATGTGCTTCACAAATGGGGTTCACCAGGATTCGAACACAAGACCTTTCGCCCACAGAAGGCTCTGATACCATGTCAAGAACCATTTGATCTCAATAACTCGAGTTGTTGGGAAAAGTTCAATCGTGAATCATATACCATTCACTAATAGTATGATGGACTTAAAGGTAAATAAAAAAAAATTGTTAGACTAATGTGGTAGTAGTGGATTTTGTTGGTTCATAGATGTTAACAACTAACCACAAAACTAGTATTTTGCTAACCACACACAATCCATTACTCGCAACCCACAAACTATGAATATGTTTAACCACAATGTGTGCGATTGATACGATTTATGAGTTATCTTCAAACCGCAAACCAAACTTCCACTCACCTGAGTCTGACTACGGTTGGAGGCGAAAGTTTCCAAAGCCCTGCTGTACCAGAGCTCATAGTTCCTCTCTCCCAAGAACACCAACCAAAATTTAAAAGTGGTACTCGGAAGGTTCAAAAGAATATTTCTATCTGTCCTTTGAAGCAAAATCGGGTTGACGGAATCGGCTGGCCTTCGCTTGTCATATCTCTTTCGCGTGTTCTTCCATCCATGAATCCTTCGATTAAACTAAACAAAGAAAACTCCGCCAACTCCCTCTCCATTTTTCCCCCCTCCAGTTGTTGCTCTAGCGAGAACCTCTCCTTAACTACCTGCTCTTGTGACATTCCAACTACAAACCTCCCCCTTGTCCTCCTATTCAAATCTCTACCTCCGTTTTCTTCTGGGGGGCACTCCCCCTCTCTTCTCCGCCTTTCCTAACGTCTCCCATCATTCCGTTGGGTTGGGTTTTTTTTTCATCAAGCTTTGTTGGTCAGAAATGGAGATCAGGAATTGGATATTCGCTTTGATTCTGTGTCACGCCGCTCTTGTATTGACGAGTTGCGCTGTGGAGCTGGCCAGGAGTCCGCCCACCGAGAGGATTTCAGGTTCGGGTTTTCCTTTTTCTTTCGATTTCCGATTTCATTTTCTTGTGGTATATTTATAAATGCTGCTGTTCCTTTGCGGTCAATTGCATTCCGTGATAGTTTCCCTTTGCCGCCGATGTTAAATCGGGTCAAGTTTGAGCTTTGGTTGATGGGTTGTCCGAAGTTATGGTAGTTAGATTTCAAGGATCTAGGGGTTTGATGGAAATCTATTGCTGCCGGTTACAGTTCCGTTCCTAGTATTTAGATAGCGAGGTCATACCCCGTTCCTTATTTGACTGTGTCGACTGTTCCCTTTAGTTTCTGATAAAGTTCTGATCTTTTCCAGTCTTAGGTTTAGTAATGTATCTGATCAAGCAAACTTTGAAGTGAATGATGAATCAAAGAGCCTTTGTTAACCTTTGGAGCTGAATTGTTGCCATTCCAAATTTTGCCTGCAAATGGTTAGTTGAAACAGATTAGGCTGATTGTCGTTGAGGTAGTAACTAAACTGGATTGGTAGGAACTTGGTGCTTATGTTTTGCGGCTGTAATTTGACTTCAGTTTGACCTAGTTTTAAGACAGCAAGGAATATGGGTTGGTTTTGCTTTGTTCATATTTTGCTGATACTGAAGTGAAGAGTTCAGGGAAATCACTGGGATGGGTCATTCCCCTTCCTTCTGGCTTTTCTTGAATTTCATGGGGACTCTTACCATCTTATCCATGGAACTAGTGTTTGCTAATGCTTTGGCATTGATTGGGAAATAGTGTTGTGTTTTGTTTCTTTGCTCCACTGCTGGTGAAAGTTTCCTGCTTTATAACTAAGTAAAGCTAAATATTTTTAATGGCGTCCAGGTAGTGCTGGGGATGTTTTGGAGGATGATCCAGTTGGAAGGTTGAAGGTGTTTGTTTATGAACTCCCCAGCAAATACAACAAGAAGATTCTGCAGAAAGATCAAAGATGCCTTAATCACATGTTTGCAGCTGAGATTTATATGCACCGTTTTCTTCTGTCTAGCCCAGTTCGAACCCTCAATCCTGCAGAAGCTGATTGGTTTTATACCCCTGTGTACACCACCTGTGACTTGACACCCAATGGCCTTCCTTTGCCTTTTAAGTCACCAAGAATGATGAGAAGTGCAATACAGCTAATTTCTTCCAACTGGCCTTATTGGAATAGAACTGAAGGAGCTGATCACTTTTTTGTTGTGCCCCATGACTTTGGAGCATGCTTCCATTATCAAGTGAGTATACCTCTTCTTTCTTCTCATCTTGTGTTCCACCACAAATAGAACAAAAAGAAGTGTGTTGAACTCTGTTTTCATTGTTCTATATGGTTGCTCTCAGGAAGAAAAGGCAATTGAAAGAGGAATTCTCACGATGCTTCGACGAGCTACCTTGGTGCAGACATTTGGCCAGCGGAATCATGTTTGCTTAAAAGAGGGATCTATCACTGTTCCACCATACGCTCCTCCCCAAAAGATGCAATCCCATCTCATCCCAGAGAGAACTCCTAGAGCTATCTTCGTGTACTTCAGGGGGTTGTTTTATGATGTGGGAAACGACCCAGAAGGTGGCTACTATGCAAGGTAATACTTATACAATACCTGTCTTATACTTATTTCGAAATTACTATTGGTGTTAGATACTCTGCATTCTCAATGACTTGCATATAGAAGATTGTAAGCACAGGAGAGCACTGACCATAGATTCTGTTGTTCCAAACTTACTACAGAGGTGCGCGTGCAGCAGTGTGGGAGAACTTCAAAGACAATCCATTGTTCGACATATCCACAGAACACCCTACCACGTACTATGAAGACATGCAACGAGCGGTCTTCTGTCTATGTCCACTTGGGTGGGCGCCATGGAGCCCGAGGTTGGTTGAAGCGGTGGTATTTGGTTGTATCCCAGTGATCATAGCTGATGACATCGTCCTTCCTTTCGCCGATGCAATCCCATGGGAAGAGATCGGGGTGTTTGTTGATGAGAAAGATGTTCCGAACTTGGACACCATCCTCACTTCGATCCCACCGGAGATAATACTCAGGAAACAGAGACTGCTTGCGAACCCTTCGATGAAGCAGGCAATGTTGTTCCCTCAACCAGCACAACCGGGAGATGCGTTCCATCAGGTCCTGAATGGACTGGCACGAAAACTGCCGCATGACAAGAGCATCTACTTGGCCCCCGGGGAGAAGGTTTTGAACTGGACTGCGGGTCCTCTTGGTGATCTGAAACCTTGGTAGCTGCTGTTTCAAACTAAAATGATATGTAAATTTGTTTTCTGGTCTTTATAGATTTTGCTTATACATGCTGGGGATTATGCAGTTTCTGTATTGCGGTTGAGTATACCATAATTTTTGCTTTAGTGGAGGAAACTTAAAACTCAGGGCTTGGTTTTATTTTCTCTTGATGTTAAGATAATCTATGAGTAGTACAACCAGAGTTCGGAATCTTGGGTGCTCTTTTCCATTAGAAATTTGTTCTGTATTCTGCTCTATGAAGTGAATTGAGTAGTAGACGTCTAATTGTCGCTTTGTCGGGATTTTCCACCAAATACATGCCACATTTGGTCAAAAGCGCCTTCGTTAAAAGCAATCTCTATATATTGATCGCCTTGGACAAAAGCAATGTCCTGCTCGTTGAAGGAGAAATCTATGCAAAGATTTAATCGTGTGGACAAAGGTAATCCATAGTTACTCGCTTCCAAAAACAACAATCCATATTTGATCGCTTTAAAAAAACACAATCAACTTCCGCCAGTCCGGTCTCTTTTAACCTCGCATATCTTCAAAAAAGGTTAGATAGCATCTTTGGATCAACTAGTCAAAATGTAGATCATGTTTGTCTTGAGCGATCAAAGTGTAGATCGTATTTGTCATGAGCGACCTACAAGCATATTACTTAGCCGTAAAGTGATCATTGAGATGATATTTACACTCATATGAGCTCACCCTATTTTGTCAACGCATATTAGTTAGTACTAGTTTTCTCACCCGCACTTCGTAGCGATAAAAAGCCAAAATCAATATGATAAAATACATCCATAAAATTTGCATATTGTCTTAATCATTATAAATTCTTTCATAAACTTTACGTAGTGTTTTAATAATTAGGGAAGAATTATGATATTCATTTGTTTAATTGAAAACATAAGAAATAACCATCCCCATGTAATGTATTTGTAATTTCTAACTTTATGTGTGGTCTAATAATAAAATCAAGTTATAGAAATATTACATTTGATTATAGTGCTATATAAAAGTTAACTGAACTTACGAAATATTTGCGTAAGGAAAATTGATGGCATAGTGAATGTTTTAGTTAACGATAAAGGGAATAACTTACCTTAGGGAACCTTTGTATTATACAAATTTATGAGTTAGTCAACCGCTTAATTGATAGTAAATGAATTTTCACATTTATATTATGGAGGACGAATGTTAGTAAGAATAAATTACCTTAGAGAACCTTTGTACAATACAAATTTATGAGTTAGTCAACTGCTTAATTGATAGTAAGTGAAATTTTCACATTCATATTATGGAGGGCGAATATAATTATTTTTTAATTGATACATAATAAATCATTATCCCCGGTAGAAATAACTATTCCTATATTAATTTTTACGTCATGCATTGATAACTTAAGATAGAACAATGGTACATAAATCCTTTGAAATATTGGTCTAATAATAAAATCAAGTTATGAAAAGTCTCATTGGTTGCTATTATGTAAAGTTGACTAATATACGGAACCTTTGTAGTAAAAATTGATGAGATTGTGAAATTTATAATAGTGTTACTTAAATATTTCATAATGTGTGTTTTACTAATAAAATCAAGTTAGGAAGCAATAAAAAAAAGCATAGAACAATGTTACATAAATCCTTTGCAATTTTGGTCTAATAATAACATCAAATTATGAAAAGCATCATTGGTTACTATTATGTAAAGTTGACTAATATACGGAACCTTTGTGTAATAAAAATTGATGAGATTGTAAAATTTATAATAGTGCTACTTAAAATTTTCATAATGTGTGGTCTAATAATAAAATAAGGGGTCGTTTGGAAGTTGCGAATGTTAAATCGTTGCATTGTAATGAATCACCATAATATAAATGCATGTATTGATACAATGGATGCATTTTAACAATACATTGTTTGGTTGTTGAGATTCTACTTTATGCATTGATTTACATAAAGTTACTTTTATTGGGAAATGTCACATTTACCCTCAACTTTTAGAATAAGACAAAATCTATTGGGGATAGAAATGAAAAGAAAAAGTTGACACAAATCTAAAACCAACAATCACAACAATCTCAACTTTTAGTTGAGATTGTATAATGCATAATTTTTTGTGATTGTTGGTGGGACCTACCTAAAACAATGCATGCATTGTTTGACATTTTGGCACTTCCAAACATTGTATTGTGCACAATACATGTATTCAACAAACACAACTCTAACAATCACAACTTCCAAAAGACCCCTAAATAAAATCAAGTTAGGAAGCAATAACAAAAAGCTTGCGGTTTAAAAAAAAAAAACTTACAATACAATTTGATATATGGGATAGCTCCCCGGGTGAACAGTAACTTTGGAACAAAAATTAATTGTCACCCTAATTTTTCGTATGCAACAGTGTAGGTTGCTTGGGCTTATAGGAGAAGGAAGAGAGATTTAGAGAGAAGAGAGAAAGATTGGAAGCAGAATGATAGGGAGGAGGAAGAAAGAACAGAGGAGAGGCAAATTGGTTCTGTTATTCGATAGTTCCCTTTACACAGCTTACTCCCTCTTTTATATGACCACCTAATTACAAACTAATACCCCAATTAAATCCTATTACAACTAAACCCTCATTCATTACAATCCCGACCTCTTGAGGACAGACTTGTCCTTAAGTCTGAAAACCGAATCCAGCACTAAAATAAGAAGGAAATGAGCTAAACAAGGTAAGGAAAACAAAACAAAATGAGTTGCAGCAACATGGCACTTGTAGGTAGCAGCAGTATGCTTCTCAAAGGCTTGAGACTTGGAGTTGAAGACATGTTGGGTCAGCCCACCCCTACTGTGGGTATCTTCCTTCCTCCAACTTCCCTTGCCAAATCATCCTTGTATGGTTCCTTGAAGTTGAAGCAAACAACCCTTCTTTCCAGTTTCACTCTAGGCCACCAATACCATTGAACTTTTGGTACAACACAATCTCCTTCACCAGTAACCCAAATCCCATTATGATTCCTGAAAACAAAGCCAGACCTGTTAGGAAATGATGCTCCAATGACAAATTTAATGCCATCAACATCTTGGGTATTCATCATAGACCCCAACTCATAAGCATCACCATGAACTAATTGGTGTTGCTGAAAACACAACCGACTCTTCACCACTCTAGGTGGAACACCACTCAAGGCTGAATCCTCCACCACATCAACATCCTGAGGTTCGATAATACCAATCATTTCACTCACAATAACCATGGCCGGAGTAGGAAAAGAGGTCCTAACAAACTGTGTTGGCTTCACTGACTGCTTGTACACTAGCTCTCGCAGTTGGCATTGCTTTAGGGATGGCTGCACCGAATCGGTGTTGAGATCTACATGTACTTGAAAGTCCAGCTGAAGTTGCAGCTCATGGTTAACTTTGATCTTAACCATCTTCCTTTTATTATACTCAGCATCATCAATAACAATTTTATCCAGCCCAGCAAACTCAGTTACTATTGTTCCTTCCCTGGTGTCCAGTTCCAAACCATTCTCAAGATCACAGTGGTGCTCGAGCTGACCAGCAGTAGGAAGAGAAACTGTTGATGGAATGCAAGAAGACTCTCCTAACCCTGCTTTGACTTGCAGTAAAGTGCCCTCGCTGCTGGCTGTAATACTTCTAGTATCAACAACTAAGTCACCATTCACAGTATTCCTCTCTGGGGTTGAAACAGGGTGAATCGATATATTTCTCTCTACACCCATCACACTCAGAAGAGAAAATGGTTTGGCTTCTTTATCAGATTCAGAATATGTTCTCTGTCTGTACTCATCCTCATCAACATCTGCTTCATTACTTAAGCTTTCAGCGAGGCATAGACCTTCTTCACTGAGATCCAACAACTCATCATGCTCGCTACCATTCTCTTCAAAGTCATTGCCATTGGCTGTCGCAACCATTAAGTTGGTATTAATCTGCTTCACCGCACCAGCACAGATGATCTTCCCACTAAATGTACTACTACTTCCCGTTGCCACAACTAAGATAGCATTCTTAGCATTCTCTTCTGAGACTGGAATAAGGGCAGTCGATACATCTCCATCGAGACTCCTCAAACGCATTTCAAATTGAGCTTGATGATAAGCTTGAGCTAATGTTTGGGGCTGCAACATTTTAACTATGGGTCTCAATTCCTCCTGCAACCCACTGATGAAATTGGAGATGAAAAACTCTTCTGTTAATGCTGGGTTATATCGTAACATATGGGACTTCAAGTCCTCAAAGTTTTCCTGATATTCAATTAAAGATCCCCTTTGTCGCAACCTCTTGAACTCACCCACAATTCCACCTGACTCCCAATCACTAAACCTACTACACAGGGCAATTGCAAACTCTCCCCAAACCAGCTCCTTACGGCAAGATTTCCACCCCTCAAACCATATCGCTGGACGGCGGTCAAAGTAACTTGCCGCCATCATAACTCGATGTTCCTCCGGAATGCCATACTTCGCGAACACCCTTGCACACTTCCTAGCCCATTCCCGTGAATTATTACCAGAGAAGAGAGGAATACCTGAGGCAAATTCCGGCTCAGCAATTTGTCGAACAGGTGGAACGCGCTGTAGGTAGACATCAGCTCTCGTTCGTCGCTGCTCCGCAGCCTCACTCCGGTGGCAGAATGCTGTGAAGTGCGCCAAGATTGTTTTGTTCTGGCGGCTTAGCTCCTCCATTCGAGCATCCCAATCCGCCCAATTCGTCGGCCGACGAACCCCATCGACGAACCGTTCTTCCATGGAAAACATACCCGTCAGGCCGTCATCAGTGTCGAGAAGAGGCTCTGATACCAATTTGTAACAGTCGGAGTCGGAATTGGATCTTCTCAGCGAGTTAATCGATCAAAGGAATGGAATGGAGATCTCAATTGAAGAATCAGAAGGAGAATTATAGGAGAAGGAAGAGAGATTGAGAAGAAGAGGGAGAACAGAAGCAGGAGAAGAAGAAGAAGGGAGAAGGCAGAGTATAGGAAGAAGAAGATTAATAAACTGATTTCTGTTATTCGATAGTTCCCTTTACACAGCTTACTCCCTCTTTTATATGACCACCTAATTACAAACTAATACCCCAATTAAATCATATTACAACTAAACCCTCATTCATTACAATTAGGAAGCAATAACAAAAAGCTTGCGGTTTCGAAAAAAAAAACTTACAATACAATTTGATATATGGGATAGCTCCCCGGGTGAACAGTAACTTTGGAACAAAAATTAATTGTCACCCTAATTTTTCGTATGCAACCGTGTAGGTTGCTTGGGCTTTTAATTAATTGATTATTAAGCTATAGGTATCTAAAAATTTAGACTTACTATATTACAAAAAAAATAATAATAATAAGACTTACTGTTCAATAAGAAAAATCGGAAAACACTGTTCACCTGTAGAGTTTAGCTTATCTCCAACACCTTTATTGTAAGCCCAAGTACTCCTTTTTTTTTTGTTGGGAGTACTTTGGAAAGCATGTCCATTGATTGCACATTGATTTGTCCGAGCATAGCCGTTTGATTCTCATGTATAATCTTGTTAGACACTCCACAATGTAGTGTAGTTTAGGGGGAAAAGTGGGGTAATAACCCACAATGTGGGTGCCTGGGTGGAAAAGATGGAAAAAGTGGAGAAAATGGGAAATTTTGGGTGGGAAAACCCACCAGAAGAAGACAAAAGGTGAGGGGGAAGGGGAAGGGGTGGGGCCCGCGTCAATTTTTTTTTTATTATTTTAATGGTTTAGTGTTTATTTGTTTGCTTTTATTTCTTCTTAATTATGTTTTTGTTCAACTATCAATGTAACAACTTTCTTGTATAAATTATTGTGATTTCGTCATTAATGACGTTAATTTGTGATGAAAAAATTATGTCCAAATTGAAAAAAATATATCGAAATGTTCCTATTCATTAATTATCACTAACTATGTAAAAATAATGATCATTATATAAAAATAAAGTGTTGAAATTAACTATAAATTGATTTTACTAAAAAAAGTGTTCTACCAATTACCCCCTTTTCCCACACCCACATTGTGACCAAACCCTCATATTTTCCCTCTTTTACCTCTTTTCCCACCTTTCCCACCCTCCCACATTGTGGATGGTCTTACTTCATTAAAAGAACCAGTACAAATGTAGTGTTCCTTAGAGTCACACCACTAGAAGGGGTTTTTTTTGTAATTTTCCAGTCACTTTTGTTATTTCCTTTGCCGTCTCTAATGGTGGATTTTTTGTAATTTTCCAGTCTCTCTTGTTCTTATTCTGGTGGCTGTGATGGTGTTTATGTAATTTTTAGGGAAAAAATCCCAAAGTACACTAGTTTTTAAAAAAAATTCCCAAAATACATAAGTTATAAAATTTTTTCCAAAAGTACACATGTTTGGGCATCACCGTGTTTGACAAAAGCGGTGAAGTTTATCACCGCGTTTGTCAAAGACGGTGAATACTTCACCGTTTAAGACCAAAACGGTGACGTATTCACCGCCTTTATCTAAAACGGTGATGTATTCACCGCGTTTGTTGAGGACGGTGAATACATCACCGTTTATGTTGACAACGGTGATTACCTTCACCGTTTTAGGTTAAAGCAGTGATATATTCCCACGTTTCCCACCCCTGGTAGGTCAAAATTAGGTCACACCTACCTATTATTCACCGTTTGAGACAAGCGCGGTGATGTTGTTCACCGTTTTTGACAAACACGGTGAATAATAGGCAGATTTTCCTATAAATACCAACCCACCAGCAGAAGCAAAAACATAACCACTCCCCCCTTCTTCAAATTTCAGCAACAAAAATCGAGCATAATACACAAAACAGACATTTTTCGGAATGTTGAGACTTTTCGTATTATTGTCTAATTATGTTTTTAGTAGTTATAGTATGATTAAATTTTCGTATTATGTTGTTGTTAGTTAGTTGAATTTATGTTCGTTAGTTATAGTATGATTTAATTTTCGTATTATGTTGTTGTTAGTTAGTTGAATTTATTTTCGTTAGTTATAGTATGATTTAATTTTCGTATTATGTTGTTGTTAGTTAGTTGAATTTATGTTCGTTAGTTATGAGATGGACAATATTAGTTGTACAATATGATTTTGGTTAATTTTACTGTCTTTAAGCTAATATATACTTATCCTCGATTTGTAGATATGGGTAAATTCAAGAAGTTTCATCTTACTATTCGGTGGAATGGAAGGGTGACAAACTCTAACATAGGCATTGATTATGAGGACGGCGAATCCATTATGCTGAACATTGGTTCCCGATTAAATTTTCAAGAACTCTGTGATCTTTGTGCAGAAAGGGTTTGTACGAGCGGACAGACGAGACTTGGCAGAATTACTTACCGGTATCCAGACATGAGTGCTGGCGGGGTCGTGTTCCAAGAAGTTGTCATAAACGATGATGACGCGGTTACGATGATGTTACAGTTCCTAAGCGATAACCAAGTCCGGCTTGCAGAGGTGTATGTTGAGACCGAGGCGGTCGGTGAATCTCATTCTCACCAGTATTCTTATGATGATGGTTTTGCAGGAGGGTACGAATGGGGTGGTAGTTCGAGCAACTGCCAAGGCGGTGGTTATACAGGAGATTATGGGGAGGGTGGTGGTTCAATCAACTACGGTGGATCGAGTAGTGCAGGATGGGACAAACACTCGCAACCTCCTAAACCAGCCCCATTTGTTGAGGCCGATGGTGTTCAATGGCCTGCTTGGGGGCCAGAGTGGTATGGAATCGAGAATACCATTCGATCAGGGCGTACTTCACATGAGCGAGAGGACGATGTTGGTGATCGTGGTCATGTTGATCCTTCTAGCCCGAGCTATCCATTCGAGTCGAGCGACGAGGATACTGAGGAAGATTTGAGATCAGTGAGCGAGGAGGAGGAAGATACTGATGATAACGAGGATGAGGCGGCATTTCGTGAGGCACCCACGCCATATTACACACAGGTTCCAACTCAATTTTTACATAGTCAGAATGATCCCCCCGATTATGTCCCTATGCCAGTGTACAATCCGACGGCCAATTTGGAGGTGGGTATGGCGTTCCCATCGAAAGACGCTGTGCAGGATGCGTTTACAGAAGAGGCGTTGAGGCGCAATTTCGAGTGGAAGGTAAAATATTCTGACAGTAAACAACTACATGTCATATGCAAGCATGATGCAGAGGGTTGTACGTGGCAACTGCGGGCTGCAAATATGAAGAGAAAGGGTGCTTGGGTGATTCGCAAAGCTGAGACGATCCACACATGCTCCTCTTCTATACTTTCCCAAGATCACAGGCAACTAAAAGCAAAGAAGGTTGGGAGAACTATTAAGCACCTTATAGAAGCACAACCAGATATCAAGGTGAAAGCTATCATGGCAGAGGTGAAGGATCGACATTCTTACACGATAAGGTATAAAAAAGCATGGCATGGTAAGCAGAAAGCCATGGCTGAGGTGTATGGTGATTGGGAGGATTCGTATGCTTTACTCCCTAGACTTATGGGAGCAATGGAGGAGTCCAATCCTGGGACTGTTTTTGTCCCAGTATACAACAATGTATACACTGAGGATCAAGTTCGAGTACAGGATAAGTTGATGTTCCATCGTCTTTTTTGGGCTTTTAAACCATGCATTGACGGATTTGGGTTCTGCATACCGGTTATTCAGGTATTTTACCAACTAGTTCCAGTTTTAAATGTTGTATTATTTGTTGTTTAGTATATTTCATACTAATTATAGTCTTAATTTTTATTCAGGTTGACGGAACTTTCCTTACTGGGAAGTACAAAGGATGTCTTCTAATTGCCACTGGCGTAGATGGAAACAGGCGGATTTTCCCGCTTGCATTTGCATTAGTGGAGGGGGAGAACAGCTTAAGTTGGGCTTGGTTCTTTGACCAACTGCACGAGCACGTGACACAGCGGGAAGATATTACGATTATATCCGATCGACATGCGGGGATAAGGAATGCTGTTGGTGGTTTTCCCGACGAGTGGGGGTGGAGATGGAGATGGTGTATTCGACACTGGCTCGCCAATTTCCAACACTGGCTTCGACACCCATCTCATGGTGAACTTCCGATACCACTGCATGTATCCATCGTGGTAGCCCATCGGTCTCGTCTCCGGCATCCCTTGCACCACCCATTGGTGTCGATTCTCCCAGATGTTGATGTAGAATCCATGCTTTCGCTGCCAGTTCTTTGACGAATGTCGGAGGTCGATAGCATGTAGCTCCCTGAAACCTGCTGGCGGGTCTTGTGGAATTGGTTGCTCCATTCGATATTGCCTCAGGGATCGATCGGGAAGGTGCCATTCCACCATGTGCCAGCAGATTAATGGCACCTTGCACAACCATGTGTCGTGATCCAGAGGGTGCCTAAGATGATGCAGCTCAACCACTTCACGTGGATATGGATCCCATATAACCTATATCCATTCAAAAAATCGGAATTAACTACCATTTACTTTGACAAAATTTAACTTGTTCAAATATGGACAAAACATGATTACCTGATTCCACCATGGTTTATCTAACTCAGAACGATAAAACAGTAACGAATGCTCAGGTTGATGGTCATTCGTATTTGCTCCTATCCACCTTGTAAGTAAAAGTACAAAATCAATTTAATTGAAATATAGCTAAGCATATAATAAATTAAATTGGTCTAAGACGGAATAAATTCAATTTAAATCTAGCTAAGCATGTAATCAAAATTAAATTGGGCTAAGTACGGAATAAATTCAAATTAAATCTATCTAATGTAATAAAATTTAAATTGGGCTAAGTACGGGATAAATTCAATTTATTTCTAGCTCAAGCATGTAATAAAATTTAAATCGAGCTAAGTACGAAATAAACTTACTTGACACCGTATGGGAGATTTTGCAGAAAGATGAGCTCATCATCGTTTCTCCGGTATGGACGTGGGTCGGCAGGTGCGAACATTGGAAGATGCTCCCATACCCACAGTTGTAGTATGAACATCGCAGCACCAGCTTGCTTTGCCCCAACCTTCGAGCAAGTACACAGCTCCTGGTATAAGCCCGCTAGCACGGCCGATCCCCAACTCTTTTGCCCGATTGCATCCCAATCACCCGTGAGCAACTCCAACCATATGCCTTGAATCCACCGTTTGGACTTGTCGGGGAACAAAAATCAACCCACCAAACCGATGAGGTAGATGCGGGCGTAGCGCTCGACTTGTTCTTCCGGTGTCTCGTCATTGATCACAACCTCTTGTTGGATGTGAGACACCAGCCACGGGACCGACACTTGGCCCGCATTCAACGGTGGATGCCCCCGTCCTTGAATTGGAGTGGTGGTGGCATGTCAAAGCCCAAACGATCACGTATGAGCGGCCCCTAACCTCCTTCGGGTTTGGTCTGGGGACCAATGACGGCATCCCCAGAAATAGGCATCCCGGTGAGGATCGCCACGTCTTTGAGGGTGATCGTCATTTCCCCCTCCGGAAGGTGGAACGTATGGGTTTCGGGACGCCATCGTTCCGCCATTGCCGTAAGCAGATCGTTGTCGATTTCGATCCGCAAGAAATGGCTCAACATTCCCAAACATGTCCTCGCTATATAGGGCTCCAACCTTGGATGCCAAGCGGGCAAGTTATTGGTCCCTTTATGAACCACGGGAACAAGCGATTCCTAAAAAAAATAGGGAAAACAACAATTTATTAGATTAAATAAAGCAAAATAAAACCTTAGAAAATAATAAAATAAAGCAAGAATACTCAAAAAATTACCGGATTGTTATCCCAAATAGCACGGGAGCGATGAGCTACTTGATCGGTTAAGAGACTCGCATCCCTTGGGCCATAATGGATATACAATCGAGGATCGTATATCTCGGCACCCATCTATAAAAAAGTAATGAAATCAGAGATTGTTTTGATAAAAATAAAACAAAAAATCATATTATTTCGATTAAAAAAAATTCATAAACAAAAAACCTACACGAAGAGCCTCTTCGTCCATTTTTTGGCGTAGGCCGGACAGAGGTTCGACGAGTTTAGGTTTGAGCGGGACGGGAACTTAGCGGGACGGGGGCTTTAGGGTCAAACTCTAGTAATTCTTTCTGATGTGGAAGATCGGACTTAGCCGCAACCACAGAGCATACTTAGAACGAGACTAGAGCGGATAAATTGAGGGAGAAAGAAGTGAAATGTTTGTGGGGTGAGTTGAAAGTGAAAGGGGAAGGGGGTATTTATAGTTGGGGGAAGGGGGAAGGGATCTGCCGAGAATTAAATTCTCCCAGCCTTCACCGCGTCTAACAGAAACGGTGAAGTCACCGCGTTTCTCGAGGACGGTGATAAGGCGCGGATCGAGCGACGTGGCTCAGCGTGAGGCGTCGGATCTGGAAAGAAAACCACGATCCGCGCCTCACCGTATCCAACGGCCACAGTGAACGCGCCAGCGACGCGGATCGCTGACGCAAACAAACACGGGGTATTCACCGTGTTTGTCTAACGCGGTGAATACCCCGCGTTAGTCCACGTCAGCGCCTTCACCGTGGACCACTTAAACGGTGAAGGCTTCACCGTTTTTGCCTAAAACGGTGAAGTATTCACCGTCTCTGTTTAAAACGGTGATTCCTTCACCGTTTTATACAAAAACGGTGAATACTTCACCGTTGTTTTTTAAAACGGTGAAATATTCACCGTCTTTGACAAACGCGGTGATAACCTTCACCGCTTTTGTCAAACACGGTGATGCCCAAACATGTGTACTTTTGGAAATTTTTTTATAACTTATGTATTTTGGGAATTTTTTTTAAAAACTAGTGTACTTTGGGATTTTTTCCTAATTTTTAGTGGGTTCTATTTTGTACTCTTTTTTTTTTTTGTGATTTTTTAGTCTGTGTTTCTTCCACTTTCGTTGTTTTGTCTCTCCCCTTTGAATGTCGAATGTGAGTCTGATATATATAGGTGTCACCCTAAAAAAGAAATTGTGGGTGTATGATTGGGAGTTTTCCTGCTGCTTTTTGTTCTCACTCTATGTTTTCGACTGTACAGTCGCATTTCTTTTGTGGTTCATCGGGTTGTAGAGGATCCCCCCTCTATTGTTGTCAGTTTGTCGGTTGTTTTCTATCTTTTCCCTTCTGTTTTCCTTATGTTATTGCTGCTTAGGTTTCTTATTCTGGATTTATGGTGCCTTATGATGTTTGGTTTAACTCTAATTGGCGGAGTTGGTTGTTCTTGCTTCCTTGCTTTTCCCCGTACTTCATTCATGTTATGTTTGTAGTGCTGTTTCGTCTGTTTCTTCTTGTTTTTCTTCTATGGTTTCTCATAATTCGTGTTATGTTTTTAGTGTTGTTTCGTCTGTTTCTTCTTCTTTTTCTGCTATGGTTTCTCATACATTGTTGTTGGATGTGTGTGAGACTGATGGTTTGCAAACTGTGCTCAAGCTACGGCTATTGCATGCTTGGGGTTCTTATGGTTTGAAGAACCATGGTTGATTTATAATTATTGTACGCTTTGGAATAATGAGGAGGTGGTGTTTCTGCATTTGTATTGTGTTTGGTTTGTGTACTTTGGAATAATTGTATGGTTGGTCACTGAGATTACAAAAAAATATTCATGTTTGGTCACTAAAAATATTTAAATCCAAACTTGGTCACTCAAATTAATTAAATGGTTTAAGTTTGGTCACTCTCTGTCCATTGACAACTTTCATAGTTGACTGTTAAATATGTGATGTGGCAATTAAAAATAAAAAAATAAACTTTTATATTTTCCACCTCATTATTACATTCATTAAAAATAAAAAAATAAAAAACCTAATTTCTTTTCTACACACCCCAATACCCTACCCGACCAAACCTCACCACCTCTAGAACACAACCTCCGGTCCGACAGCGGCATTCCTTCTAGATTCGGCGAGCTCCCCATCATCACACTATCAGTATCGAACACCTGCTCCATCCGGTAAACCACCAGCGACTCCAACCACGACGACAAAATCCCCCTGACCTTCTCGTTAGGGGTGGGCATCGGTCGATTCGGTTCAAGACCGGACCAAACTATACTCGAACTGGACCAACATTTCTTCTAAATCAAGGACCAAAGTCGAAGCATTATTACTTCGATTCGGTTTGGATAAAACCATATATGGCTCGATTCGGTCTGGAACATCTCATTGGACCGACTAATCTTTCATTCGGATAAAATCACTCTTAAAGGACAACACAAGAATTAAAAAAATGTAACTACACGAAAAGAAGTAATCAAATTATCCCAATTTAAATACTCCACAATTCTTAAAAATCACATGTTCCAAAATATTATGCAAAAAGCTAAACGAGAACTACTTAACTAACTAAAAGACAAAAGTCTTTTTATTCAATCTCATAGGTAGTCTAACTAATTGCCTCTCTAATCTTCCATTTTCATTTTCATAGTGCAGGTTGGACCGCCCAATCTCCAGAATTTCCACTGTTCATTAGAAAGCCTCTCTTCTACCATATAAGCACATGATATAAGGCATTAGAAAGGAGTTTAACAAAGTGACACTTACTCCAAGAACTAGTGCAATAAAACAAATGGTTCTTAACCTTGTTAATTTGCAGTGGTGTTGTCAGACTTGGCAGAAGCCTCTGTGGTGTCATTTATGCACATCTTCTCACAGTGTGTAGGTAAAGTAAGCAGCCTCTTGATCGAAGCAACGTGGATGAGAGCTCTGATTTGAGGGTAGGACTATAGGAGCGGGAGCGGCGAGTCAAAGTCAGGGAAAGTCAATCATATTTATAGGTAGTTAAGTCATAAGTGTTGTGTAGGGTACTAGGTTTTTCAACTCCAAGTCGACTTTCCTTCTCAGAGCCTAATAAAATAGACAATTAATTTAATTACGATTTGGTCCAGTCCTTAGCTTGATTTTATGGTTTCGGTCTGGACCGAACCAAAACCGAAAATGTCCCAAATTCAGGAACCAAAGTCGAATCGAAAGATAAACAGTTCGATCTGATTCGGTGTAAGAGTCGATTCGGTCAGATTCGGTTCGATGTGAATCGAATCGTTGCCCACCCCTACTTCTTGTCGCTGAGCCCCACCACCGCCACGCCGCCTACCCCAAATCGTTCCCTAGCAGCTCCCCCACCGGGGCAGAGGTCCTCATCGGATTGATCGAGTTCCCGAAGTAGTCTGGATGCAGGGGAAGATTCATTCTTCCCCTGTTGTTGGTCGTGAGACGACACCCGGTGATCTTCTCCGGAGGGAAATTTCGGGCTCGGTTTATGCGTCGCTAGACCAAAGCGGATAGGGATTGGAATAACGAGATCGTGGTGGTCCGGAATTGGTAGTTGTTTTTTTATTTGATTTTAGCAATCGATTCGTCCGAGATGTGGAAGAAGCGCTCGAGTAGGAATGGCAATGGGGCAGGTCCGGGGCGGGTATCTCGATACCCATACCCGCCCCATGGTAGGTTGGGTCCATGTCGGGGAATTTATTACGGGGCGCGGGTCAGGGCAGGTCGACCCAATGAGTATGTAATTTATGTGGAAAAACATTAGAAATATTTATTATTTTCATTAAAAGACCAAGAAAGAAATCATAATATGATAAAATCTAGTTAAATTATTGACGAAATTGAAGTTTTCACTTAATTGCAATTTTATTATAGCTAAACTATAATGTAATAAGAGGAAAATTCTAAGTAATTTAACTAAGATTATATGTAATTTAGGCAAAAACGGGTCGAGAATGGGGCAGGTCAGGGCAGGTCGGGTCGATGAGAGGTACCCATGCCCGCCCCGCCCCGCCTACGGGGCGGGTTTGACCCGCCCCAAAACAGGCCAAACAGGTTAGGTAAATCGGGTCAGGTCAAAATTGCCATCCCTACGCTCGAGGAGCTCTAGCGATTCATAGCAGCTAGGGATTTGATCTAACGGAAGAGGGATTCTCTCTAACATATCCCCGGAGAAGTTCCTGCTCCCGCACCCAATAGATCTAACTTGCAGCAGCTGCTGGAGACGCTGAACGCTGCTGGATTTCTAGGGGATTTAGCATGGCCTTCTAAAGGACTAGTTTTCCCAGGGACACTGAACGTCTTTCTGTTCATCTACTCCCAAAATCAAACCCCCGGTCAGTCCATAACTGTCGTCCTTCTCGATTGGAATCCGACCCTCAAGATCTGCCGACAAACTCAAAAAAAAAAAAACCCCACTGTCGTCTTCTTATTCTCCCTCTCCTCCCGCCGCATCCCTCGCGACCCAAAGATCCTCCTCCGGACAAAGCTCAACGAACCCAGATCTAGCCGTCGATGTTGAAGAGGTCGTCGCTCGACTCCTACAATCAAGAAGACTCTCTAATAAGGGACGATCTGAAAACCTTGGCATTTGCGACCTCCTCCCAGATATTTCCGAATCAAAGCACTCTTCCATTTATCCCATCTTTGTTCAAGATCTCATTAATTGCTCTTGGCGAGTCTGGGTCCAAATTCTACAACTAGTGAGGGAAGAGCAGATCGAGGCAAGAGCAGACAAATACCCGACGTCGGGTTGCTGGGGAGTGGAGGTGACATAGAAGACGAAACATAGAGACTAGAGAGAGATTGGACAGAATAGAGTTGAAAAGATAGAGAGGGTTGGTTCACAGCTCCAGTCGAACCTGGAAGGAATGTCGTTGCCGGGTCGGAGGTTGTGTTCTGGTGGTGGTGAGGTTTGGTCGGGTAGGGTATTGGGGTGTGTAGAAAAGAAATTAGGTTTTTTATTTTTTATTTATTTTTAATGAATGTAATAATGAGGTGGAAAATATAAAAGTTTTTTTTTTAAATAATTTTTTAATTGTCACGTCACATACAAACATGGTGGACAAAAATGTCAAACTAGATCGACAAACAATATAAAATGGAAAATTAACTAGGTTGACTTTGTAGGTTATGTCCTTGTATAGAGGAGTTTCGTATCAAAGTCAACCAGGCTGGTTTTTTTGTCATATAAACATTACAAACATGGTGCAAAAAAATGACAAAACTTACAAACATTACAAAAGAAACTGACAAACATAACTAAGCATACGAACAATACAACATACCACTACTTACAATAAAAATTGGTAAACTTGTATTACAAATCAATGAATACAATGTATACAAATCATAACTTAAATATACAAACTATACAAACAAACATTACAAATTACATTATATACAAATTAGTCATATAAACATTACAAACATAATAGACAAAAATGACAAACTAGAATGATAAACGATACAAACCGAATTGATATAAACATTACAAATCTGACTTACAAACATTACAAAATAGACCGGCAAACATAAAAAAAAAAACTACTGTTGCCCTCGGCGCTGGAAAAATCCTATTTGTTGCGTGAAAATTCTCTCTCTTTCTCTCTCTCACACACACTCTCTCAGTTGCACGTGGGGAAAATTTTCCATAAAAGGTGACCGACAGAGAGGCACCGGTGGGAGGGATACCAGCACCACGACGTCGCTCAGGTGGACCTACATTTTATATTTGTTAAATGTGTAAATCATGTAGATACTACATGTGAATAAGGAACTTCCTTAGCCACTTGATCTTATCCCGTTGCGTCTGCACGTTGTTTGGTGTCACGTGTCAATCTCCTAATGAATTGCTTAACATGACTCCGAATCTCCAATAGAGTGACAAGTCTGTGATACTAGGAGCCCGGTAAAAACCTTCAGCTCAACTGACATAGGCCCATACTCTCTCTCTCTCTCTCTCTCTCTCTCGTAGGCCCAGCCACGATATTGTTTTCCGAGTTAGATTTTGTAATTTCTGCTAGACTTTGAACAAAGCATTTTCCGATGGTCCATTTCCCAGCTCGGCCGGCGGAGAAAGAGCTGAACGAAGGGAAATGCAGCGGCATGGAGCTCGGAGAATTGGTTCCCAGATTGAGGTGGGCGTCAAGAGGAGCCACTCTTTCTGTGCTGTCGCTTCGCTTTCAGCACACGAACTTAATAAAGGTTTGCTCTGCTTCCCAGTGTCTTCCTCGTTCTCCCTCGGTCATTGTTGGTTGCACTTAATTTGCGAAAGATTGAACCTTTAGCCTGTTTTAATGTCCAATCAACCCAGATGACCAAATCTTCTGTCATCTTCTCGAGGCCTGCAAATTCTCGTCGGATATCAGAACTGCAACCGAAACCCACACCAGAATCATAAGATTTGGGTATGGAACACACCCGTCTCTCGTAGCTTCCTTGATATCTGCCTATTCGCACTGTGACCGCCTCAATGACGCTTACAAAGTTGTTGATCAGGTCTTTAGTTGGAGTGTGAATCTAGTTGCTCTGAATAAGACCCTGCACAGCTTCATTAAATCTAGAGATTCAGAGTTGGCCAGGAAGGTGTTCGATAAAATGCCTGACCGAGATGTGGTGACTTGGAACTCGATGATTGGAGGTTATGCTGATAATGGTCGTTTTCAGGAAGCCTTAAGTCTCTTCAAACTGATGCTTAGTTCAAATGTTGTTCCTAACAAGTTCACTTTTGCATCCGTTATGCCCGTTTGTGCAAAGCTTGGTAGTCTTCCCCTGGCGAAGTGGCTGCATCAGCTGATGATCGATAAGAGAATTGAGGTGAACTACATTCTGATTGCAGCTATGATCGACATGTATTCCAAATGTGGCGGAATAGAAGCTGCTAAAACTATATTTGAGAGGGTTCAGCGGGATGATGTTTCTGTTTGGAACTCAATGATCAATGGGCTAGCAATACACGGGTTTGCCCGGGATGCAATTGCAGTGTTCTCAAAGATGGATTTCGAAGGTATTACGCCAGATGCCATAACATTTCTCGGACTTATGTCCGCTTGTAGTCGTTCTGGTTTGGTCAAAGAAGGCCGGCATTACTTCAATCTGATGAAACATCGGTACTTGATTGAACCGCAGCATGAGCATTACGGTGCCTTGGTTGATCTCTTGGGTCGAGCTGGCCTTCTGGAGGAAGCTTATGCTGTGATTGCATCAATGCCAATTGAGCCAGATGTAATTATTTGGAGGGTATATCTCAGTGCTTGTAGAACGCACAAAAATCCAGGAATGAGTGAAGTCGCCATTGCTAATATATCACGTCTCAGAAGTGGAGATTATGTATTGCTGTCCAATACGTACTGCTCTCAACAGCAATGGGACAGTGCACAGAGAGTAAGGGAGATGATGAAGAAGCATGGGGTAAGTAAAAAGAAAGGAATTAGTTGGTTGGAATGGGGAGGCAGGTTTCACCATTTCAGATCTGGCGATCGATCTCATCCCGAGACAGAAGCAATATTCGAAGTTCTTGGAGGGCTGCTCGAAAGGGCAAAGGGGGAAGGCTTTGTCCCGAAGAAAGAGTTGGTCATGATGGATGTTTCGGAAGAGGAAAAGGAGGAGAATCTTTGTCATCACAGTGAGAAGTTGGCATTGGCATATGGGATTCTCAAGACTGGTCCAGGTACAGAAATCAGAATCTCAAAGAATCTCCGGATCTGCGACGATTGTCACAATTGGTTTATTTTGGTTTCAAGGATGTTAAACCGGGTGATTCTTGTGAGAGATCGGATTCGGTTTCACAGGTTTGAAGATGGTTTATGTTCTTGTGGGAACTATTGGTAAATTACATATTTGTCCGAATTGAATTTTAACATTGACACCCACCAAACATACCCCTCCCTTCCTCTCACTCTCCCTCCTTCATGATGTTTCCGAGAGCAGTTCCTGTGCATAATCTTGTGGTGAGTAATCATGCATAACCTAATTAGCATTCATTACATTAGTGCACATTCTCTTTTCTGGAAAATCTTTAATTTTCCCCCTTAATCTTTTACGGACGATTTCTCACTTGTATGAAAAAGCTTATCATGGTGGTATGAACATACCAAGACTGTAGGATGATTAAATACATGATAGTAGGAGTATACTAACTGTCATTTACGACTTTCAACATCGTGTACCACAATATATCACCTCATACCAGGGTGGTATTTTTTGGTCATGTATTTTGTTCACCCAGAAATTTGTAGATCCAATAGATCATGATGAACTCATTCATTCTGTGCCAAAATTTTCAAAAACGACTTAAAAACGAAAAAAGATACCATATTGTATGCAGTTGGTGACGAGAGACAAAAAAAAAATTTCTCAAAAAATATTGAAAATGCATCTCATTTTGTAGAGCACAACGAACTCGTTCTATCTGTGCAACAAAATTGAATTCAAAGTTAAAACGAAGAAGATATGAGTCGATTAAGAAAAAAAAAATGTCTTTAATTCTCCACCCTTAGATCTGGATTTTCTAGGCACACTTAAATCTGGTGGCTGAGATTTAGTAAATCATTGGTTAGTAACCAGGGGTTACTGACCGTATCTGGAGCCTCGTCCTACGACCATCCAAATTCGTCGGAGAAACGTCGACATTCCTTCTATTTCCTCTGACCATCCCTACATCCCTCGAATACAATTAAAAAAACACCCAAAAAACCCGAAAAGAAAAGAATTTGTGTTTGAGCCTTGGTAGCCGTGACGTGTGGCTGTGACCAGTGCCTCTTCTCCCTTCTTGTCCTATGTTTTCCAATCGTGCTCGGATGAACTCCAATCGATTCCCGATCAACAGAATTTTTAATTTCAATTTTATATTTTTCCAACTCAATTAAATAAATGAAATAAAACTGAGACCCCCTCCTCCTGTCATCTCTTCTCTCTGCTACTCCATCTCTCGATTGGATCTCCATTCCCTATCCCCATCTCCAGCGCTTCAAATATCTTATTGGTCTCCTTCACCACTCTCACTTGAATTCAAACCCAGATGTCGGTTCTTCTTGCTCATCTCCCTTGACGTACACAACCGTCTGCCTCTTCTCCTTCTTCTACATTGTCGACTCATTGATCTTCCTCTTTAGTGCCGTTGACTCCAACTACTGAATCAGCTCCACCCTCCATATACAAATCCTCCCAATCACCGCTCTCTTCTTCCTCTACTCGATTATGGGTTTATCAACCAAGTTCTACATAACCAAGATTCTATATCCTTCCAAGATCCTCAATCTAATCGCCCTTTTCATCTTCGACGAAGAGTTCCTACTCTACTTCGATCTCCTCCTCGTTCCCATCGCGATTTGCATCTTTTCAACTCTTCTCGAATTGAAACAATCTGGGTCAGAATTGAGTAGCTACATGATAACACCTAAAATAGGCGTTATTTAGCACTTATTCTTAATGGATCTGCATATTAATCACTGTGGCTAGGCCACATATCAAGTTATTTATGCCTATTTTCGTTCCTATTTGAAAAATATCCGTTTTAGCATAGGTATTCTTGATATGAAGGTTTTCATAGGGGAATCAACCCCACTTTGTCGTATTTATGCTTTTCCAAGTGTTGGTGATGAAATTCCATGTCAGATGCCACGTCAATGCTAACTGGATTTTCAGTTAAATATCAATGGTCAATGTCGGTCAACACTAACATAATAATAGTTCAGGATATAAATGTCATATTGAATAATTCGGGACAAAAGTGACACGTTTTTAATAGTTCGGGTTTCCTAGTGGTATTTGCCCTATTATAAATGAGGAAGTTGTCGCCACGATTAAGGTAGTTTTGGATTGTGATGTGTTGATGACTTGCAATGGGAGGAGCAAATATCACAATGATAACATTGCCAGGAGAATATTCAACAAACTGCCCCAACTCGTTAAGGACACAACATACAAGTCATGTTATGAGGAATGGAGTTTTTGAAATGAAATCTAAGATATGCAGTAAAATGCTACTATGGGCAGAACTTGAAGAACATGCACTTGAATGATGAAATGGTAAACAACATCTGGCTAAACTTCAGGTGCAGCAGTAGATGTAGTAAAGAAAAATGATGATGGGGTTGTGAGGGCAAATGGGAATGGGAAACAACATGGTGGAGGCTAGGAGCGCTAGGAAGTGCAATGCTATAACATGGAATCAGAAATAGAGCTTAGATAGACAATAGTATTCCTTCAATTACCAAAAGGCCAGTGTCACGGCCATACAAAATAGAAAACTTGACTTAGAACATGTGAAGACTCATTTGCCTTCAATTGGAAAACGAGACTATCATCATTATTCTTGGTACAAATCCACCGAGAAGATATCAATAGAATCTCCTTATACTAGATGAAGAGGTTATGCTTAGAAATAACAATAAAGAAGCTACCACAAAACATTGAAGTGTAGACTAATGAAGGTGAGAACAACCATTTAGATTAACGAACACGCCTAATATAAGCAATATGGTAAATTTGATTAGCATTAACTTAATGATCTGATATCGTTCTCCAAGGGATAAGCTATACAACAAGGTTGCCCATTTCTACACTGCCACTGTCCAACTGCATCTAACTACACCTCAATGTTCTTCGTTACATTTTCCTCCTGCTCTTGGTAATGTCTGTAGCACTCTCCAAATTTTTTTGTGTGATAAATAAAACTCTTACCGATTCCATGAAGGCAGTTGGGTTGAATTATTTTTGTAAATCACATCTAATGTGGAAGCTCCATCCCTCAGTTATATTGCGGGCATTACAGAACTACCTAAATGCACTTCACTACTTCATTTTGGCACTTGTTTCTGCTACTGTCCATGTCTATCGCTGCAGTCACCAATTCTTTGTCTCATCTGCTCAAGGACTTTGCTTCAGACACAATTACCCATAGCATGACCCTTTTTGACTGGTAAAAATTGCAGGCTTCTTTATCATCGGATTGAGCTCCTTCCACTCAGCAGCCTAATTCTTGGGCCTTCTTTGGAGACAATTGTAATTGCCTTCCTTCATAATCTTCTTTGCTTCTTCTTCTTGTTACTCTGGAGAGTTTGGATCATAAGATGGCATCTTGATGGGTCTAGCGAGTTGGGAAAAGATGAGGAACTACCTTGTCGATTGGATTTGTTTATTGTCTACTCGAATTGTTGTTGAGAACATTATGTACTCACTAGCGACGTCGGTGATTTGAGAAAAGGAGAATGAGAATGAGATCCTTGTAGTAAAAGGCAGACGAAAGGACCTAGTTGAGAAATGGAGAGCGAGAATAAGATCTCTAGTTTTTGTGTTTGCACTAATGGTTGTAGGCTCTGTAACTTGGCTCCCCTCATAACCTACCAATTTGGGCCTTGTTGGTGTTGGCATCTCCCGTCATTTAGGTGATCGGAGCATTGGTCGGCTTCTTATACTTCACCAGCTTAAGGCGATGTAATGGCAGAAGGCAGATCTTGGCCCACCCTCATGGGCCAGGTTTCGTGTCCCTGCTCCCAAGTGGCATGTTCTTGCTTATCCTTTATCCCTATCCTCCTGCGAGCTGTAGTACCAGAGGGGGAGGAGGACACATGCCATTTGAGTTTCTCTTAATTCTCTGACTTAAGGCGATGTAGTGGCTGAAGGAAGCTCTTGGGCCTATCTCATGGGCCAGGTCGGCCTAGTAAGAGCTCTGGATTTTTATCTTTGTTTTCTATGCCAAGTTGCGTTGTTCATCCAAGAGTGATTTCATCCGAGCCATAATTCTTTTGTTGGATTTGAGACCAATGCTGATTGGTCCAAAAGGGTTTTCTTAACCCTTTTAATATTTGTCCGATTTTATTTGAATGATATTGTTTGCTAATTTTGCAGAGGATAGCACATGGATTTGGTCATGAGGTGAAGCTGCTCATAGGGAGCGTTAGTCTTCCTATCATATCTATAAGGGTTTTGCATCTCTGCTTCAATTTCAGTATGGTTACTTCATAATTTTGAACATTTTAACTTCTAAGGGAATAAATAATGATATTGCCCGTCCAGTTCAGGTATCAAAGGACTGGCTACATCGTGGCGGGAAAAAAATCTCTTAATTGGTACAATATCTGTTGGCTAGCGCGCTTTATTTTTTGGGTTAATACATTATTCTGGCTCGAAGTATGACCAAATAATTAACTTTGGCCAGTGGTTTCAAAAATTGCTATTATGGCCTCAACTATACACCATGTAGATGATTTGGCCCGACTCGTGAATTTCCGTCAAATTAGACGGTCAACATCATTGACCGTTAGTGAATCAGCATGTTATGCTGACGTGGATACCATGTGGAAAATAAAAATTAATAAATCTTTAATAATTTAATAAAATAAAATAGATCTCTAGCTCCAATCTCTCTCCATCCAATTTTATTTCTTCTCCTTCCTTCCTAATCTTCTTCCTCTTATGTAAGGATGGCAATGGGTCGGGTTGGGTCGGGTTTTGCCAAATCCAAACCCATGAGTTTATCTGTAAAAAAACCCCGGGGTAAAACCCATTGGGTTTGAAAAACTTAGACCCAACCCAACCCACTAGGTTTCCGTGGGTTCAGGGTACCCATGGATTTTTGTGGTAAAAAATTTACAATAACAAGTTCCTATCAAAATAAAAGTCAAACATCAATTTCTCCATACAAATTATCCATAAATAAAACACCTGTACAGAAGATTCAAACAAATCCCAATTGCACTAAATAAAAGCACACAATTCTTTGTTTTTCGTTCATTCCCTTTTTTCTTGTGAGAGAGCTGGGAGGGATTGGGAGTTCAGACGGAAAAGAGAGGGGGTTTTGGAGGAGAGAGCAGAGGAGGGATCGGGGAGGCGTCAGGAGAGTCATGAGTGTCGTGAGAGTTATTTTGGGGGAAATTAGAATTATAGTAGGGTTTGGGGAGAGTAGGGCGACAAAATAAGTGTGAGCGGGTATCCATGGGTCGGCTATCACTAAACCCAAACCCAACCCGGTGAACAATTAACGAGTTTAAATCCAAACCCGGCCCGAAACCCGTCAACACGGGTTTTATCCACATTGACCGAGTTAGGTTGGGTTTGGTAGGGTACCCATGGGGTTCGGGTTTTGGTGTCATCCCTACTCTTATGCCTCCACGGCGGCGTTGTTCTCTCCTTTCATCAATCATTCGTCTCTCCGTCTCACTCCCTCTCCTCCCGCCGGCGTCTTAGAGTATATGTCCCTCGTAACTCAGCTGATGTATCACTGCCCGATGACTCGGCTTATTCTGCCGCACCGCATGCCACCACCTGTGTTTTCGGAGAGAGGAAGGAGTTGACCAGGATTCATCCTGGTTATATCTATTACAAGTCGGTATGGTTTGGGGCTGTGATTCAGCAGGAAAGTCAATTTGGCTCTGGGGACGGCTGTTATGGGCGCTGCCGGTGGAGCCATAGTATACGCGTTGAATGCTTCTGTTTCGGAGGTTGCACCCTCGAGTTTGCATAATTATGTTGCCGGTTTCGATGATCCCGGAGTTGTTAAGGAGGAGGAAATTGAACATATTGCTTTCCTTTGTCGATTGTCGATCTAAAGGGCAGAGTTGAGGTTTCTTCTAGAATTAGGGATTTGGTTTGTGGCAAAATTTGGGTATGGGATTTGTTGATGGATTGCGTTTGAAGGGGTTAATGGTTGTTCTTGATGAATCGAGGAGAGGCGGGAGCAATGGGTGTCTGTGGTGATTGAGACGTCGACGAAATTCCGTCCTTGTTCGCCGTTGGGAAGAAGAGGGAGAAGAGAAATCTGAACTGGTCTCATCCATTACCGCTCAAATTGAGTCCGTTCAAATTGACGGTCAAACCACTCGTCCGCCAATTGAGTCTATATGATTTATATTTGAGTCCATGATAACAATTTCTAAAACAACTAAACAAAATTGATTATTTAGTTATAATTTGAGAGAGAATAAGGAATTAACCCTATATTTTATTTTTAATACGACCAATTTCAGTCATATATAGGGTTAATGACATGAATATTATTTTTTTTAAAAAAATTTACCATCAATATGGCGGATTAAAAAGTATTGACAAATATATTGTGTTTTGGAGAAAAAGTTAGGTGAGACCGCCTGAGACTGAGGTGCCACCACCTGAGTCTCAGGTTAATAGATGGGAAGAAAGTCCCAGGTGTTGGCACCTGAGACTGAGGTGTTACCACCTGAGACTGAGGCGTGACCACCTGAGACTGAGGTGGCACCGCGCAGAACAATTCTAATTCCAACGCTAAACCCTAAACCCTGAACCATGAACCCTAAACCCTGAACCCAAAACCAACGAATTTCGTATCAGTTATTCACACCACAAATGGCTAATAGGTAAGAGACATATTTATTTTTTAATTATATTATTCAAATTATATTATGATTGTGTTTAGTTTAATTAGTGAGTTTTTTGTAGTGATTTTAGAAGATTAGAACTAGTCGTTCGGTGGAAATCGGAGAAAGTAGAGGATAATTTGGGCGTCAAATTCGTTGGTGGTGGTAGTTTTCAGTTGACGGTTTTTCAAATGTAATAGTTGTGGTTTGAAGTAGTTGTTGTTTTTCAAATAGTTGTTATGGTTTAAGAAGGTTGTTGTAGTTGTTGTTTTTCAAATGTAGTAGTTGTTGTTCTTGGCCAAATTATAAAATGTCCGAGTTGTTGTTTGTTATTTATTGTTCCGAATATTTATCGCTAATAACATCATACATGAATGTAAAAATAGTTCAAGGAATAGTCCACATAAATAGTCCACATAATAGTCCACATATCAAATAAACAACAAATTCAGACAGGAGCGTAGGCCACGTAGACAGCGACGTGAGCATCGTGATGTACCTAACCCGCTCCGGATTTCAGATCGACAGCGATCACAGCCCGTTCGGCCTACTACGACCTTCCGGTTTAATCCTTCGTTTCAGCCAGGACATCAGACAGGCGCCAGCGAGGTGTGGTACCGGCGGCCATCTAGTGGATCAGCATGGTGGTCGTCGTGGTGATGATCGTTAGAGTTTTTTTTTTTTGTATTTTTGTTATGTTATTATTATTTGGGATATGTATGTGGACTATTTATGTGTTATGTGGACTATTATGTGGACTATTTATGTGGACTATTCTTTGAACTATTTTTACATTCATGTATGATGTTATTAGCGATAACTATTCGGAACAACAAATAACAAACAACAACTCGGACATTTTATAATTTGGCCAAGAACAACAACTACTACATTTGAAAAACAACAACTACAACAACCTTCTTAAACCATAACAACTATTTGAAAAACAACAACTACTTCAAACCACAACTATTACATTTGAAAAACCGTCAACTGAAAACTACCACCACCAACGAATTTGACGCCCAAATTATCCTCTACTTTCTCCGATTTCCACCGAACGAATAGTTCAAATCTTCTAAAATCACTACAGAAAAACTTACTAATTAAACTAAACACAATCATAATAACATTTGAATAATATAATTAAAAAATAAATATGTCTCTTACCTATTAGCCATTTGTGGTGTGAATAACTGATACGAAATTCGTTGGTTTTGGGTTCAGGATTTAAGGTTTAGGGTTCATGGTTCAAGGTTTAGGGTTTAGGGTTAGAATTAGGATTTTTCTGCGCGGTGCCACCTCAGTCTCAGGTGGTCACGCCTCAGTCTCAGGTGGTAACACCTCAGTCTCAGGTGCCAACACCTGGGACTTTCTTCCCATCTATTAACCTGAGACTCAGGTGGTGGCACCTCAGTCTCAGGCGGTCTCACCTAACTTTTTCTCCAAAACACAATATATTTGTCAATACTTTTTAATCCGCCATATTGATGGTAAATTTTTTTAAAAAAATAATATTCATGTCATTCTTCCTCATATATACTAGCATTTGGTTTATTCCGTGACCGAATATCTATAGAAAAAAAAAAGTGCAGGACAACGCCATAGTAACTTGAACTTTCCTATCATTCCTCGATCTTTGAAAAGCTATCTCTCAATCTTTTCCTTCTCGTCAGCCTCCCGTCTTTCTCACGCGCATTTCAGCGAACAGATGGACGGCGGCCCCGTCTGAACCGCCCTCCTTCCTTCCGTCAACGAGCCCGCACCGCCCAACTTCCATCCATCTCCCTCGTTCAATCCACGTGCCAACCCCCCTGCCCCTGATTACTCGAACGGAAAATCCCCATTATCTCCCTGCGCCATTTCCATCTTCCTTTCCTTCCCTTCTACCCTCTGAATCCGATAATGGAGCGAGCCGGATTGTGATCCACCTGCAAACCGGCGGCCTCCTTTCCCCTTTTGCCCACGCACCCAACTCATCACATCTCACTTCTCTCCCCGCAAATATCTCGTCTTTCCTTTGCTGGAACCCTCTTGCTGCATTCATGGCGTAAAACCCGTAGCCCACAATCCTTTTTGTTTGGATCAAACGATTTTGCTTTCTCCCCGTCCAAATTGCATTTGGGTATTGAGATCTGTTAAAACCAATTAACCCCTCGCCCGAAACCTTCTCGATGCGAGGCCGCCACGGAAGTTAGCGCGCCCAGGATTCTGATTGGGGTTCGTTCTCCGTTTCTCTTTCCGATGTCAGGAGCGGGTCACGCAGTGGAACACCGCCGCCAACACCATGGCCATCACCAACAAGGGTTGCCGAAAATGGAAGCGAATAATCCGACCCGGCCCGACCTCCGCAACCCGATCAAGAGATCGGGTCCTGCTGTGACCATGGAGCATGTCCTACTGGCTCTGAGAGAGACCAAGGAAGAGAGGGATGTTAGAATAAGGAGTTTGTTCAATTTCTTCGATGTTGGAAATACTGGCTACTTGGATTACGCAGAGATAGAGACCGGTCTCTCTGCCCTGCAGATTCCAGCAGAGTATAAGTATGCCAAGGATTTGTTGAAGGTCTGCGACGCGAATAGGGATGGGCGGGTTGATTACCCAGAGTTCAAGAGGTACATGGATGATAAAGAGCTCGAGTTGTACAGGATTTTTGAAGCAATTGATGTGGAACATAATGGGTGCATTTTGCCCGAGGAGCTTTGGGATGCGCTTGTTAAGGCTGGTACTAATCCAAGTTCTGTGCTTTTTAGTAATGGCTCGAGTCATGTTACCAGTGGTGTTAGGAAGTATGAATAAGGTGGTCTTCGACTGAAAAGTCATTGTTCAATAATTCTTGATAGGATACATTATTTTTTCTCGTCATTGCTTGATTGGAATAGTTACAGGTCGAATCGATGCCTCGTAATAGTTTGAATTTCTTGGTCCAAAGTGTCCCGTTAAGCTTCTACATTGCATAATATTGTTTTCAAACTTCAACAGTAGTTCTGAAATGGTGACCTTTCTTGAAAATTTTGCAATTTTGTTATTTCTTCTTATGGAAATCGTCATTCTTAGCTAGACGTTCCTCATCATTGCGTTCCTTTGTATGCATTTTCCATGCCATGGCGTTGACTTGCCCTATTGTGTTCATCTTATAAGCCACGGCAGCTTCTATTTTGCAGGCATTCAAATTGACGATGAGGAACTTGCACGTTTTGTAGAGCACGTTGATAAAGATAATGATGGGATAATAACCTTTGAGGAATGGAGAGATTTTCTTTTGCTATATCCACATGAAGCTACCATTGAGAACATATATCATTATTGGGAAAGGGTCTGTCTTGTAGACATTGGAGAACATGCTGTTATCCCTGAAGGCATCAGTAAGCAGGTCCATAGGAGTAAATATTTCATTGCAGGGGGAATAGCTGGTGCAGCTTCACGCACTGCAACTGCCCCTCTCGATCGCCTGAAGGTTGTTTTGCAAGTTCAGACAACTCGTGCTTCTCTTGTACCCGCTGTGAAGAAGATATGGATGGATGATGGTTTCCGTGGGTTTTTTCGCGGTAATGGTTTGAATGTGATAAAGGTGGCTCCTGAGAGTGCTATTAAGTTTTATGCTTATGAGATGTTGAAGAATGCCATTAGAGACTTCAAAGGGGGGCAGGATGTCGACATTGGTGCATCTGGTAGACTTATGGCTGGTGGATTGGCAGGTGCTGTAGCACAGACTGCTGTCTATCCGATGGATCTTGTGAAAACTCGATTACAAACTCACGCGTGTGACGGTGGAAGGGCACCTAAATTAGGAACACTAACTAGGGACATATGGATACATGAAGGGCCTCGAGCCTTCTATAAGGGTCTCGTCCCATCACTTCTTGGTATTGTTCCTTATGCTGGCATTGATCTTGCTGCTTATGAGACGTTGAAGGATATGTCAAAGACTTATCTTCTACAAGATAGTGGTATTTTTACTTTTTTTTTTCTTCTCCCAATTGACCATGTTCTTAAATTTTGTAACGAGTGTATGTGATTTTCTAACCGAAAGTTTCTTGCCCTTGCAGAACCAGGACCTCTTGTTCAACTGGGGTGTGGTACTGTCTCTGGGGCTGTTGGGGCAACCTGTGTCTACCCGTTGCAGGTCATCCGGACAAGGTGTATTCTTGTACTCAGTGTCAGAAACATGTCCTCTACTCCTTCTTGTTGTTCCTATTCTTGGGCTTTCGCGATGTACATTGTGCATGTGTTGATGTTAGCTTGATCCAATGGTGGTCACCACCTAATTAATGGTTGGTCACTCATTCTCTTTATTATTTGCCAGAATGCAAGCTCAACAAGCCAATGCTGCTGCCCCATATAAAGGAATGTCTGATGTATTTTTGAGGACACTTCAGAAAGAAGGTTATAGAGGCTTCTACAAAGGTCTGTTTCCAAATCTCCTAAAGGTTGTACCTGCTGCAAGCATAACATATATGGTGTATGAAGCAATGAAAAAGAGGCTACAGCTTGAGTAGGAAAGCACCCTCTGCAAGATGCTAGTAATGGGTGGTGATGACGACAAATAATACATGAGATTAGTAAGTGAATTAGGAAATACAATTGGTTTTTTGGGACTTGCATAGTTGCATAATAGACTGCAAATTCCATCCCCGTCAGGTTTAGAGGGGAGCACATAGTTTTGTTAGATGAAGAGTTGATCTCTCATGATCCGTAAGGCTTATCCGAAGCAAGTTTGTCCAGGATAATCCCAACTCCCTAGATGATTTGATGAACGCCAGTCAATTATGGCAAAATACACTTGTATATCCATAACTTTCACGTTTGTGACAAATATATCCATAACTATCGAAATACACGAAATACCCAATTCCGTCCATTTTGTTAACGGCGTCAGTTGACGGCATAACTAAACTAACGGTAGAAGCTGAGTTGGCGATTGATTTACCCCACCAAATGACGTGTATTATAAAGAAAAAAATAACAAAAATTAAAATACAAAACAAAAATAAAAAGAGAAATATACGGGACTTAAACCCAGAAAAAACGCCTAAAATAAAAAAAATAAAAATGCTCTTCTCTACCTCTTCGATTTCTCCGCCTAGGGTTTCCCTTCTCCAATTTCTCCAAAACTCGGTGGCCACTTTTTGATTTTCATCGACTCGGGTCCTTTTCTCCCATCCCTGCCGACGAACATGGCTAGCGGTTGCGCCTGCAACTGCGACTCTTCCAACTTGTCGACAACACCTTGTCGATCCCGACGCTCTGGCCGAGGAGGTGGTGCAGATCCAGATCCGCCAAGCTGTTGGCCACGAACCCTTGGGATTCCAATTCCACGTCAATCTTCTCTTCATCTTCTCAACCCATGGCTTCTCGATTTATCCATCAGTTGAAGGGGAAAGGAAGTGGCAGAGTGGATAGAAACCCTCTGTTTATCTCGTCGACCAAAACAGGGGATCCAGATCTTCCACTGAGGAGGAAGATCGGAGGCGGATCCAGATCTCTTTTGCCTAATAAGCTTCTTCTCAGTGGTAGCAGTTGGCAGGGGAAGAGCCAACTTCTTCTCAAATCCCCAGAACCCAATTTCCCCCTTTCCTCCTTTTGTTTGATGTTGAATGCTACTCTTCGAGGTTGGGTACATGCAGCAGGGGGAAGGATTTGGTTTGCAACGGGAAATCTCATAAGCTATTAGGTTTAAGAGGAGTAATGGGGGATCTGATTATTAGGTTTAGGAGGAGTATTCGGCGAGCTATGGAGGCTGGAGCTACGGGAGAGAGAAGAAATCATTGGGGCAGAGAGAATTAATTTTATTTTTTATTTTTATTTTTATTTTTTATTTTTTGCTGACATGGCTCAAATTATGCTGACGTGGAGCTTAGGTGTGAGATGGATATGGTCCTAGTCAGCGTTCTGTCACATTTACTGACGTCGTAACAAACGGTGTTAAAGTTTTTAACGAAATGGATAGATTTGTCACACGATAGTACGCTTTTCTGGGTATTTCGTGTATTTCGATAGTTATGGATATATTTGTCACAACCGTGAAAGTTATGGATATAGAAGTGTATTTTGCCGTCAATTATTGATCTAACTTGTTCGAGTTGATTATAGGTATGTCTACATACCTTTTTGTTAACACTTACCTGTTCCATGGTACGAGAAACTCTATTGAGGATCACGTCCAATTGTTTCCATGATACAGTGGTCAAATCTGTCATGATACAGTGGTCCAATTGTTTCCATAATCGCAGCTGATTAACTCGTGTTCGTTAAGGGGGGTGCCAAATTTTGGTCCTCGTTGGGATGAGGCGTCATTAGCATTTCCGTGACGTTATCGAACAGAAAGGTGGGAGCTGTGTGCAGCCTACACGCCTCCTTTAAAAAAAATTCTCAAAATACATACATTTTATGAAATATATTTTCAATCGACACATGTTTGGACTTTATTGCGGGCACCAGAAGCGGTAAATAGTTTCATCGTGATCGTAAAAAGTGGTGAACGTCTAACCTAAGCCAAAACTTCGAACGACCTTAATTTTGCGCTCGGTTATTCAATTATAATGAATTTTTTATTCCGCATAATATTTTGAAATCTTGTAAGCTGTATAGATACAGAGGTGGTTTGGTCCCGCATTCGTCCCAAAAAAACGTCATTTGCTATCCCAAAACAAGCAACTTTTAGATTTTACCAAACTTTTTACGGTCATAACTTTGTGCTCTGCAACCCGACCATAAAGCAGGTATCACAAAAATTTGATCATGACTCATACAATTTTGAATAATGCCTCAATTGAGTAAATGAAAGTTAATCATCCACGAATACGGGTTCATACAATAATTCTTAACATACACGACTAGGTTCTTCAAACCTAGATGAGAAGAGAGATTACTCCATTGAGAAAAAAGAAAACGCAAAGCTTGAAGTAGAAAACATCATGTGAAGGATGAAATTCTTCTCCAAGCGATGGATCAGCACTATGAGGGTAAAAGATCTAGCTCCAATGACCATAGATGACTCCAATCTCCTCCAAAGGTTGTTCTTCGTCACTTTCTCTCTCTAGGCTTCTCTCTTGTTGTTTCAGAACTTAAAAACCGGATAACTAACCAAAACCCCGAGCTTCAGTTTAGTAGGCTTGATGGCAAAATCCATGGTCGTGGAATTGAGTTCCAAACAGTAGAACTTCAAACTGGTGCAAACACTTAATTGAGGACGGAGGAATTCCATGGTCAATCGCCCTTAATCCTCGGTCGTGGAATGCAGACACCTGACTGAAGATTATTCATGCCCAAAAAACATGGTCGAAACCCCCTAATCCACGATTGTGGATTTGACTCCCCAGACCGTGGATTTTGCCTTGACATCCTCCAAATCTGTCTGCTCTCCAGTTGCACCAATACTTGCTCCTAAGCCTTTATTCACGTACCAAAATATCACAAACAAGCACTACCTAGAGTAAAATGGCCATAAAGCAATCAAATGCCAAGTCAAACGATCAAGAAATATTGGGAGAAACATGTAGAACTACGGTGTAAGCAATCAATATATAATCAACATGCAAACTCAAGCATAAGTGATATAAGCCGAGGCTCCTACTCCTAGACTTAAGCAATCAGACACACGACAAAGATTGATCAGTAACACAATGAACACAAAGACGGGAAACAACTCGGACCTAAACTACGGCTGGGAATAAGGTCAGGTATACAAAGTGACTCCACAACCATTGTGATTAACTAGTTGATAACGCCGAGCTCTCCTTGCTAGCTCGATTCCACAAACGAACATGAAAGAAAACAAGAGTTCGATGTTGAACTCTAAAAAAAAAACTAGGATTTCAATTGATAATAACTTGTTCAGCCCATAGGGAAATCTTCCTCTATTTATAGAGGTTACAAAACAATGTTTCTACTCTTATAGAATCCTTCCTTCCTTCTGGCGACGTGGGTTCTTCTTCTTGGACGTGGTTGATTGTGATCTCTTGGCCGACGAACAATTCAGGCTCCAATGAAATGAAACTGTAAGCCAAGTAAGCTTGTAGTTGTGCCTTGAATGCTTTGGTTTGACTTCAAGTGATTAGACCTTCATTTTGAGAAGTCTCCTCTCGTACCAATTTGGGGCGTAGTAGCTTTGGTGTTAATGCCCTCATCATTCTAGCACTAGAAGGAGGACTTCTGCTCATGGACTTAAGCAATCAGAAACGCATCAAAAATCGATTAGTAACACAATGAACACAAAGACGGGAAACAACGCGAACCTAAACCACGAATGGTAATAGGGTAAAGTATACAAAGTGACTCCACAAGTATGATGATTGACTAGTTGATAGCGTTAGGATCTCCTTGTTGGCTTGATTCCACGAACAGACAAGAAAGAAAACAAGAGTTCGATGTTGAACACTAAAAAAGACTAGGGTTTTGACTAATAATAACTTGTTCAGCCTGTAGGCAAATTCTCCTTTATTTATATAGGTTACACAACAATATTTCTACCATTATTGAGCTAAAAAATCCGACTCCTACAAGCTCACATGTGTACAAATGGATGGATGATTTGACTTGAGTACTCATTGTTTGCAATTGCCATGCATAGAAATTTTTTAAATTGGAATGGGTGATTGAGCGGCTAGGTAGCCATGTGAGATTTGTGTCAATCGTCTTTTCTTGTTGGATAGATCTCTCTTACCATGATGTGTAGCATTCACGTTGTCATTAGCAAGGAAGGCGGAGGCATAGAATTAGTCCACTCCCCAAAAGTTGATTGTTTCGGTCGTTGTATCTCCTAGTCCGCCCTTTTGAGCCTTGTGACTTTGGAGCGTTCTCATTGTAGGAGCTTTTGCTACTTGAGCTTAATTGAGATTGATAGAGCGACCCTTTGATTTCTTTGTGTCTAAACCGTTGTGAGTCATCCTTGTGTCTCGGAGCTCTCGTCACTTGAGTTCTATTGAGGTTCCACATAGGTGAGTATTGCACGGTTCCTGCTAAGAATGGAAAGATAGTGTTGGAGGAAGTCTTTAATGGTGAACATTGTTCGTTAAGTGACAAAGGTGACATGTGTTTAGCTCTCTAGTACCCCCTTCGAAAAAATAGAAAGAAAGAGAAAAGAGGTAATGATAGGGGTAAATAAAAGTAGAGAGTTGTCACAACTCACAAAGTTGATGTATATGCTCTAGAAAGATGTTTCTTGGCACCCACTGGTCGAGAGTAAGTGATTTTTTCACATTTTCATGTTCATATTTTGCATCCCGGTGAGGACCTTGTTCGCTAATTTGTCTATACCTAGGGCTTGATCTTTATGCATGGATAATTGCGGTTCGTGAGTGGTTTTCTCAATGCATGTGTTAGTTTGTGAACAAAGTGAGACCTTTTCGTTTGCACGTTCTTAATGCATTCAAATGTCGTTTGTAGTGGTTGCCGGTATTGCTTGTTAACTGTCCATGCGTTGATGTCCAATAACCATTGAGATTCATCCACTTTGAGCCCTTTGATATGTCCCCAAGTCATTGTGTTTAGCTTGAGATATTACCTTGTTTGAAATTGGTTTGCTTGGGCACAAACAAACGTCTAAGCGTAGGGGAGTGATTCATGTCTAATTGTACACATTTTCCCCTATTTTTGAGGTGTTTGAGGCATATTCACTCTAGGAGGTTTGGTTTTACGCTAGGTTGTGCTTGTTTCTAGTGTGTTTCAGATCCTAGCAGGTGGAATCGACCTCGTGAACAAAAGTTGGACGAAAATGGGTGAAAACGGATCGAAGGGAGGAAATAACCGAGGATCACGGTGGAATCCGAGTTTTTGCGGTTAGCTCAACCGTGATAATGGAGCCCAGGCTGTGAAGAGCAAGGAGTCTAGAGGCTTCCGCGCGCCTCACATGCCTAAATGAGATCACGCTCACGCGACCGTGATAATCAGCCCCCATCTGTGAAGAGCATTAATGAAATGACACGTTTTTGTTCAAGATTACTGATAACACCTAAATTGGTATTATTTACCCTTCATATTGAGGTTTGTTTCGTGCAAATTCATGTGTGTAAATACTTAAACATCGTCAATTGCATCCATATTCCATTCCTATTGAATTATGTGATTTTAGGGTGTATTAGACGATGTATGCGAATTTGGTACAAAACAAGGTCACAAGTGTAGCAAGGGGATAAAAGACTGAAGATCGTGGCCTAGAAGTGAAGATCACGACGGATATCCTGGACCGCGAAGTCAAGTTGAAGATCGCGGCCGCGAATTGGAAGGCTCAGGGCACGAACTTCACGAAGAAGGAGCCGAGGAGAAATAGAGAGTTTTCCCAGGCGAATCATAGCCACAATTCATTTTGATCGCGAGGAAGATCGCGGCAACGACCATGGATCGCGACCACGAAGTCATCCCGCGGTCTCTTCAATTCCAAAGGCCAGTATGACTGTGCTTTAAGATCGCGACCTCACCTATGAAGATCTCGCCCGCGATCTCTGTCCTTCTGGTCGCGAACATGTTCGTCCTTTGTTTGCCTATAAATAGGAGACCCCTTTCCCCCTTTTAGATTAGCTAATTTTGAGAGAAGCTGAAAGAAGGAGAATATGAGAAGAAGGAGAAGGAGCTAGAAGAGAGGAGGCATCTTTCTCAACCTCAAGTCTTCAATTTCTTCTGTGTATCTTCTTCCATCCTTTACGGAGTAGTCCTCTAAGGTAGTAAGGGGTTTTAAACCCCAAATCCTTGTTTTACGGTTTACTATGTCTGGATATTTTAGGGTTTGAATGAATGAATGTGTTTATCTAGTTGATTCTATTGCTATTCTATCCTTGATTGTGTTTAAGTCGCCATAATCTTCTCTATCAGCCTACTTTATGCTTCTACGCTGGGTATGGAGTTCTAGGGTTAGACGGGTATGCGCCATCAAGCAAATCGAGGTAGATGTATGAATAGAGACCTATGGTGGTCAAGGCGACCGAACCCCTTCTATAGGTAGCCTTCCTAGATAGAACTCAAGATAAAACCTCGATGTGGACGGTGGATAGTATCCATTGAAAGGAGCTACGAGCTTAGTGCACCAGATACGATAGCCTACATCGAGGTGACTTTATATGGGTCTAGGGGAAGCGTACTCGGAGGTGTGTGGATAACCACGAAAGCCACGAAGACGAGCTTACTGACCAGATAACCCTTTGTATCTAGATATACATAGTAGCCCTAGGCTAGGGTGAGGGATAGTTCCGCGAAGTACCTGCTTTTAACTTTATTCATTCTCTAAACAAGTAATTCCCTCAAATCCTCCACTCAAAACTCCAAAACCGATTAACTAATTAACAACAAGGTGGGACGTAGTAGGATAGGGTACTGGAACCCATGTAAAATACGACCTTGATTACCACTATACGACAATGCCATCTTAGGTTAAACTTGACTTAGGATGGGATAGTTGTTGACACGTGCTAACCATTGACAATAATATGCACAGACTCAAGTGATCAATCACGGTCCAAGCTTTGAGTTCACGGCCATGAACTGGGACCGTGAAACGCGCTTGATCTGGATATAAAAGGAGAAGTGAGCCGAAAGAAGAAAAGAGAACCTAGTGAGAGAATTGAATCTTCTTCCCTAGATTTCTAGAGAGAGTGACAAACAAGAGAGGAGAAGAAAGCTAGGGTTTCATCCAAGCTTCAAAATTTGGGAATCTCATCCACCAGATTGATCTCTATACCAAAGGAAGAGACAAACACCTCAAGATGGTCTTTCCTCTTCTCCTTTGTGTATTCCCTAGGCTTAGCATGGAGTAGTCCCCTTCTTTTACTTGAGTGTTGTAAACCCTAGCTAGAACGATGTGATAGGTTGAATGAAATGTTTTGTGTATGGTTTGTGTTTTAATGCAAGTATTGATGTATTTTTCAGAAGGTTTGAGTTGTGTTATCCATTTCTCATGATTATGCCATTTTGACTTAGGTAGAGGGAAATCCCCTTCTTGCTAAGAGGCTTTTATAAGCTGGAGTTCCTTGGCCAAATTGAGCCACCTATTTAGACCGAATTAGGGCAAATATCATACTACGTTTTAGCACTTTGAGTTGGTTGTTGCGTAGCCGTCTGGATTAAGACTCGAGGGAGAAGCGTTGTCAACCCTTAGTAGATTGGCAAAGAGATCTAATTCATAGCTTGATTTGAAATCCCTTGGCATATCGACCGAGAGAGTGGAGCTTCTCCACTGGTTGCGCTCTCCTACGGTTTACAACCACTCCTCCAAATACTTGCATTATTTTTGACTAATCTTGATATATGGCTAGGGGGAGCAACACCCGGGTGAAGATTTCTCAAATAGTGTTCAAAACCATTTACCTTTTCTCTTGATTTCAATTGTAATCCGTAGTTTTAACTAAAAATCGATTGCTAGATAATGTTTCAAATGATTGAAGTAGGGGTACATGGACCGACTCGGGTTTGACATTTAAATACTTGCTCTATACTGCACCTGACTAGAGTTTATACTTGGGCTCTAGTCGGGATTTTAATCCGTGGTGTAGTAGTAGCTGAGTCAGTGATGCACAGTGAAAACACACCGTTTCAGTAAACCACACTCAAATATGACAAAGCCTAGGATAAATTGGCTCTACCGACGATGCTACACAAGTTAAACGACAAAAATAAAGGGGTATAAATGTGTATAAATTGGCTCATGAAGCCACGAGGCAAACGGAATGAATCAGTGGTATCTACGGGTTATTATGCAAATCAATAAATTCTATTCATCTCCATCGTTGGTTCTTCCTCCAACCTTAACTTCCTCTCCAAGAAGTTACCCAATACGTGTTCTTTCTTCACCAGCCAACAATCAGACTGGCATCTTACTCGGTTTGTAGCCTTCATGCTGCTTAGTGATAAAGGAGTTCATAATGGCCCAAAGTTTAGATGCTAATAGAATCATGAATATAATCTAATTCACTCTCTGAGAGAAATTTAGGCACTGCCAATCCATTTAAGTAGCTTATATTTTAAATATTTCATAATGGCCCAAAGTTTAGATGACAATAAAATCATGAATATAATTCACCAATCCAATTCATACAGGGGCAAAACTAGGGCTGGGAAAATAGACCAGACCGTTAGAAAAACCGTGGTCCAAACCGTACCGCACAGTTTGGTCCGGACCGTAGACCGTGAAGTATGGTCTGGTCTGGTCCATGGTCTATATTATTTTATGATTTGATCTCTTGGTCTGGTCTGGTCTAGACCGCGGTTTACCGGACCAAACCGTAGACCCAACTGACTTGTCAATACGTGTTAACAGCCCATTCGACCACTCTCCAAACTCCCACAACGACTCCCAAGTCTCAACCTTAATTTTGTGAATCTCTTCCCTCCTTCATTCACAACCACATTTAACCACAGAGTAGAGATAATCGTGTCTCCATATGACATTATGGTGCAAGCTGGGATGCTTTTACTTTGTATCTTTGTTATGTACTAAGATTTAGAGTATCAAAATTATTCATGCATGTTAGGATTAATGTTTTAAGGCAAATAACAATTATTTTTCTTGGTTATTGGTTCAATTTTTTGTGTGGTTGACTAAACAAATTTTTCATTTTTCGTTGAGTGTGGTCTATCTGGACCAGACCAGACCGAACCAGACCGCACAGGCGTGGTCTGGACCAGACCGTATAGTCTGTGGTCTGGTCTGTGGTCTATACTTTAGCCTCTCGGTCTGGACCGTAGACCGTATATATGGTCTGGTCTAGACCAGACCGCACCGTTTCCCAGCCCTAGGCAAAACCATAGACTTTTATGAGTGTTTTGGGCCGGGACACCACTACAATTTGAGGAAAAATTACCAATCTCCTAGTAGTAGTTTTGACTTTGGAAAAAGGTGGTAGTTAAACTAATTTTAACACATAATCTTGTAATTATTATACAACGTAATATCCATTACACTAAAAACAATCTTTTGGTGTATTAAAGATGTTGAATTTATTTATAAATTGAGAAAAAGCTCAATTAAATCTCAATTTTCCAATTTTCATCCAAACCCTAAAAATAAAATTGCCCACCCCCTTTTATCATTATCTAACCAAGAAACAAAATACCAAGATAATTAATTCCATCTTCTTCATTCTAACATGCGAAGAGTTTATTAGTGATTGTCTTGCATGATATATTAAGTTTATTTTACAAAAAATTTACAAGATAAGAACATATGATATTTTTTTTAACTTATAACATTCATATACTTTCTTATAAAAAAACATATTTTTTTTAAATTATTATTTTAGTTTAAGTTTTGGAAGATTACACACCTAGATAAATATTTTGGGTCCGTCGCTAAATCCATAAATTCACCGGTATAAAAAGAAATTAAGCACATGATTGGTACTCATTAGGCATTGATTGCATCATTTTTCCGAATCCATCAATCTTATTCATCAATTCAATTCATATGTTATCCTAATCTCGATGATCAACTTTTTCTCCTCAAGTATTGGGAACTTGGGGATAGATCGAGTTTAGCAGCTGCTAAAAGAACAACTAAGCTCTGGGATTTCATCATCTTAAGCAAATCAACTCTGGCTTGATTGGAGACATGACTCGTGTACGTACGTGCACCAGATCGGCCGCAGAAAACGGAAAACAACCAATACTGCTGATAATTAATGTTCTAAAACAAGACAGAAGCTAATATGGCCCTTTCCAGACAACGACACAAAGCAACTTAAACTTGTTTTTTTTTTCTTGTTCACTTCCTCCCCAAAACAAAACAGCGATACTTAATTGCTTGAAACCAGCAACCAATTGGGGTGGGTTTCTTCATGAAAGACTCCAAACTAATAATCAAGAAACAGACCATGACCAACAGCATTCAAGAGGGAAAGCTTGCAGCAATTAAAACAACAACAACAAGTACTCCTACGTTACATAGGAAAAGAAGAAGAAGAAGAAAAAAAAAGGACCCTGGAAGAAAGGCTTGGCCTTCCCTTTGCCTCTGTGACTTGCCTTTTCATCGTCGTCGTCTTGCAGCCTCTCTAGCTAGGAAGACTGCATTTCCAACTCTTTCTTCTTCTTCTTCTTCATGGCAAAGCAGAGAAAGCAAGTGGATGGGTTTGACAGCCACAGAGCTGTTGTATATATTGACCATCGAGATCGAGAATAAACACAAGTAGCCGCCCCCACATTAGATAATTGACTCTTTTATTAATCATTAGTTTAGGGTGGGGTGAGGAATTTACACGTATAGCAAAGCCAAAAAACAGAACAAATCAGCAGAGGGCGCTGAAAGTAGACGCATGACACAACCTCCAATGAATATTGATAAAAAGATGGTCGGTCCTTCACCAATTATTCTCCTCTTTACCCCCTTTACTACTTGTGGACAGGTGTCATTCACGATGCTTATCCTCCCTCTCAATATTAAACTCAGAACACAAACCTTTACCTGTTTGCTTAGTTAAATTTGAATTTGGAAAAAAGTCTACAACTTTAGTGGGTGGGTGCATACCAATTACCACGCATTGATGCTCTTTGTATATGAAATGAGATTATTTTGGGTTTATGTGATTGAATAGGAATACAGTCGCGTGGCCATCTTAAGAAGAAGAAAAAAAGTAGCCTTAATTTTTTCGAAAAGATTCTTAATTCTGATTATTATTGCTAAGACTTCTTTTACTGATTATGTCGGTTTAGAAAATGGTATGGTTCGATCGGATGATACAACTGATTTGTAACGATAAATGCCGGTTTAATAAAGTATGGAAAAGTATGAAAAATCATTAATTTTAAATAAAAAAATTAAAGTATATATAACACATATTTGAAGGAAATTTATTCACAATTTATATATATGGGTGAATTTCAAGTTTGGTCACTGAGATTATCAATTTATTGCATAATTGTCACTCGATTTTTTCTTTCTTTCTTATTAATCACTAACATTACACTTTTGTTTCATCAATTGTCACTTGCTGTCCATCTCCGTTAAATTTTTCCTAGGTGACAGTCAATTCTGATCTTTGATATTAATAGCATTTTATATCTCTCTACTATTGAAAATTAACAAACATATCCTTCTATTATTATTTTGCACCAACATATTCTTTTATTATCGAAATATAACAACATGCACTTCTGTCAACTGACCGAGGCCGTTTAACAAGTTAAAATGGCCAAATTACCCATTTTTATTAGTTTAGTTTTCTAGCCAAAATTAAAAAAAGCTTAGATTATTTAATTTCCTCTATAATTCTTTTCTTATTATCCCTTCCATCCCAACAACGGCAACGCCATCATCTACCCCGGTCTTGGATTCTATTCCTAATTCAGTCTCGGACAAGGACAATGCTAGCTTGTTACGAGCCTTTACGAAGGAGGAAATATTTGCTGCTCTGAAGCAAATGGGCAAGAAAAAAGCACCCGGACCGGATGGGTTATCGGTGCTCTTTTACTGGCACCACTGGTCAATAGTCGGGAATGAGGTCTCACAGCTGGTGCTGAATATTCTGAATACCAGGGAGTTTCAAGCGGACATTAACCATACTCTAATAGCCCTTATTCCTAAGGTTAAGTCACCAACAACACCTAAGGAATAAAGGCCAATTAGTTTGTGTAATGTCCGTTACAAGATGGTGGCGAAGGTCCTGGCAAACCGCCTCAAGTCAGTTCTTGATAAAATTATCTCCCCTAACTAGAGTGCGTTTGTGCCAGGCAGGTTTATCACAGATAATGTTATGGCGGCGTTTGAATGTTTTCATGCAATGAAAACTAAAGAGACAAGCCAAAGAGGTGTGTTTGCAGTAAAGATCGATATGGAAAAAGCCTACGATAGAGTGGAATGGTGGTTCCTTGAAGGGGTTATGCGGTGGATGGGGTTCTAGGAAAGTTGGATTCACTTGGTAATGGGTTGTAGTTCGGTCAGTTACATACTCGGTTCTTTCTTTTAACGGGCATCAGTCACCGACGTTTACCCCAAGTCGAGGGCTCCGACAAGGAGATCCACTTTCGCCGTACCTTTTTCTTCTATGTGCCGAGGGCTTATCCTCATATATATCTAAGGCGGTGGAGGAGGGGCGAATCCATGGTATCAAGATTTCAAGGCATGCTCCGGTAGTGTCACACCTGTTCTTTGAAGACGATAGTATCTTTTTTGGGAGAGGAACAGTAGAGGAAAGTGACTGTCTCAAGAGGATCCTAGCTGACTATGAACGAGAATCAGGTCAGCAAGTGAATTATCAAAAGTCGGAGGTTTCATTCAGCATCAAGGTACCACACTTGAGGAAGAAGGAAATCGGTGACTATTTGTGCATGGTAGTGGTTCAAAAACACAACAAATATTTGGGACTTCCCACACTAGTGGGTCGCTCAAAGAAGGAAGCCTTTGATGGGTTAACAAACCGAGTTTGAAAGAAATTGAAGGGCTGGAAGGAGCGAACCCTTTCAGTTGCGGCACGAGCAGTCTTGATAAAATCTGTTGCGCTGGCATAGTTAACTTATGCTATGGGAGTTTTCAGAATCCCTGAAAGCGTAACGTCAGCGGTTGAGAGAATGATACGCAATTTTTGGTGGGGTGCTAAGGGAGAGGAGTATAGATTGTCGTGGGTGAGATGGGAGGAGCTGTGTCGTCCAAAAGAAGAAGGTGGTCTGGGTTTTAGGGACTTACAAGGCTTCAATACGACCCTCCTAGCGAGTCGTCTATGGAGCATCCATAACCGGCCCCAATCTCTTATAGCGCGGATGGTGAGAGCTCGGTACCATCCGTCAACTACAATCCTAGAGGCGGAAGAAGGCTACAGACCGGGTTTTGCTTGGCGGTCGTTGTTGAGTGCGCAAGAATTCTTGTCGGCTGGACTGAGATGGGTCATTGGAAATGGAGACTCGTTGCGCATTTAGGGTGATAAATGGATCCCAACTACCCCGGGGTTCTTTGTTTCATCAGCACCAACCCATTTGCCAGTGGATGCTAAAGTTCGGGATCTTATTGCCGTAGAATCGGAGACTTGGGACATGGAGAAAATACAGGCGTGTTTCCCCGAGGAGATAGCTCAGCACATTATCCCTATCCCATTGCGAGGGGAGACAGAACCAGATCGTTTGGTATGGTGGGCGAGCAAGTCGGGGAGGTATACAGCTCGATCTGGGTACCGCACTTGGCAAGAAAAAAAACTTGAGCAGCGACAGGGGGGAATGGTTAGTGAGCCGGGAGTTTGAAAGGTGCTTTGGGAACTTACAATTCCCCCTAAAGTGGCGATTTATTCGCAATGGTTGCCAACAAGAGCGAATTATTACCACCGAGATGAGAATGGGAATGATCGCTGGCTGTTCTATGACATGTCGGAGATGCAATCTCATCTATTTGGTGAATGTGGGTGGCGACCAGAATTTGGCGCCCGACAAACTTGGCGAAGTATTTCTTATGCCGCAGTTTAGAGGATTGTGCCGAGTGGGTTAAGAGGGTGCTTGAATTAGCACCGAAGGAAGACATTGAAAGATGGATAGTCTTGCTATGGGTTTTCTGGAAGGAAAGGAATGCCCAATTGCATAATGGGTCAAAATTTCCAGAAGATCAAATTGCTCAACGTGCGGAAGCCTTTCTTCATGACTACAAAGAGCACCAGGGAACGCCTACACAACCTGGCCTTGCCCCAGCTGCTGAGGTGTGGGTTCGACCTCGACAGGGCATGACGAAGATCAACACAGACGCGGATGTACTAGTGACTGGTGGAGCTTGTCTTGGAGTAGTGGGCCGTGATTGTAACGGGAGGTTCATTTTTGCAGCTGCCCAAAAAATACCTGGCTCGTGGGATCCTGAATTGGCAGAGGCATGCACAGTTGAGTTCGGGATCAACATGGTTAAACGGCTACAGATTCAAGAGCCAATTATTGAGACTGATTGTCTCTCAGTGGTACAGAAGATCCGAGAGGAGGGCTCATCACTAATGGAGCTTGGGAGAATATGCACCAGTATCCGACAAGAGCTTGCTGCAGGACTCATTCGATCAATACAACATGCTAAAAGAACAGCAAATTCGACTGCTCATCTTAGGACTAAGTGTGAAACACATTAGAACTCACCTGTTGTGTGGGTTGATAGACCGCCTATGATATTGATTGATCAGCTTCTGTTGGACGATGTAACGGCAGTTTATGATTAATAATATAATTGCAGGTTCTCATAAAAATAAAAATAAAAACGGCAACGCCAAGTCGCCAACTCCCCATTTTGAATCCCTAATTCGTGTGAACCCAGAATAGCTTCAATTGCTTCCATTCTTGGCCTTACAAGCATATACAAAACTCCCAATGCTTTTCTTGCCTCTCCATTTACAAAACCCAGAAATTTCAACAGGCGATCTTGGATCTGCTCCGCCACCCGGCGAAAGGGGTGGCATGCTTCAATTGGCTCAGGATTTGGGTCCTGTTTCGTGGCAGCCTGATGATTAATATTTGAATAGGGATTTTTCTTATGTGGGCTTTGATTAAATGCCTTGAAAATAAGGATGGAAGCCACACTAGTGTACTCGCCGGCCAATGCAATTTTCCGGCAGTGACCTTTATTACCGTATTAAGAGGCTTTATGCCGCAAACTGAGAGTTATCAGACACAAAAGAGCTACTGGTTCCCCACAATAGGAGCACCAGGATTCTTCTTAATGTCATCCCATCCTCGTACCCATGGCTGCCCAAGAAGTGCCCTTGTTTCAGGAGTCGCGTGGCTGTTGAGGTTGTTCACGATCTTATCACGCAGCTCACAGAACACCTACCAAACAAAAACAAATAGACAGATCCATTGAGAAAGCATACAAGATTCAGTTTAACCTTAACGAAACAAAGAAGTTGCATCAGTCCCATCGCTGTCTACTAAGGTCTGCAAATCAACTGCTGAAATTCACACCATTACAAATCTCAGGCTTCCCTGATCGATGAAACCCTAATGTTTTCACATATGTGTTCACGTCCCATACCGAATGCAATCCCACCATTCAAAGCAAAACAAAGCAACTTACCGGGTTTTGGCACACTGCATCTGGGGGTTGCTCCTGCCCAGTTAACCACTTCCACAAATCAGGATTTTCCCGAAAACCCACAAACCAAAGGGTAAACATTTGTAGGAGCAAATCCTACGACTCCAGAGCTCTTACACAGCTAGTCTAGGAAGATATTAATTTCTGCTTTCACTTGCATTCTTCAGGAGAAGCAGTTGACAACTCTTATGTAGAACGTCAAGTAATTCCTAAACCACATGCAAGATCTTCCAAGGGTCACCACAGGTCAGCGTAAAAATCCATATCAACCACCTTTTCGCATCTCAACAAGGTTAGGGCATGTTCTCAGTTGAACTACCATGAACTGCTTAAACCATTGAGCCGCGCAATTCAGCGAGATCAACAGTTTCAGAATCCCAGCGTTCTACAGATATTCAGGAACTACACGAGATAATCACACAGCTAAGATGAAAAATTACAAGCCCACTTCGGAATTTAGCAGATTCATGTAAGAATTCTGAAACGGGAAGACTCTAAAGCAGCTAGTTTATTTATGACGTGATTATGTGACTGTATTAACTATTAAATAGTAGTAGGAAACTCACAAATTGTGAGCTTCTTTCAGTAATCTGTAGTACAAGAGAAACATTACAAGCAAATTAAAAGAAACTGGGCTATGTTTTTCTTCATGGCGAACTAAAAAAGTTTGAGTATCCATAGTAGGAGATGATTGAGAGCTTGCACTTGACTCCTTTCAATTAGGCCATGTCACCCCACTCCAATGGATAACATGAGTGACAATTTTGTACCTTACTTGATCCGTTGAGCAACTTACAGCACTGAAAGTTCTTGCATTTCGCTCTAACTAGATGTTTATGTCGGCAATCAAAGGCTCTTTCAAAACCGAAGGAGAAAAAAAGCCCCAAGATTGAACCTCTATTTCCTTACCAGATCAAGGACGTTCACAAGCGCTTTGATCCCGTTTTCGTCCATGGAATGAATGTGCTCCTCTACCCATCTCCCAAGTACCAAATCCAATTCCAGGTATCCTCTCTGCTTGCTCCTGTACAGCAACCTGGATTCATTCGCCCACCAAGCGATTCAGTCAGCCAAATATCAGAAGGAAAAATGGAATACCAAAATTAAATACCAGACCTGTTAAACAAACGCCGTTTGCTCTCTTCATCGGATAGATCGATAGGAATCGTTCCAGAATCACCGTTGCTCATTGAAGTCTAAGGTGGAAACAAATTACTTGCTCTGGAGGGAAAGAAGAAGAAGATATGACTGACGTAGAGAAGTTACAGGCGGCGGTTATACGTACAGGGAAGCAGAGCCGGCACGGATTGGGGAGGAGCGAAGCGGTGAAACCGAGCTACTATTAATCACCGCCGTGGCATTGAGGACGCGTCGGGCTGCAGTGAGAGTCCTTAGAAAGCTTGCCATCGACGTGATCTTGGAGACGGCAATCTGTGACTGTTACCGGAGCGGAAGATGGGAAGATTCCGGCAGTAGGAACGGGAAGCAATTGGGATCGCACGCAAGAGGACGAGAAGGGGAATTCATGGGCTTTTTTAAGAAATTGAACGAACAAAAGGGAAAGTTGCCATATGGCAAAAAAAAGAAGCTTAATTGCAAGTTTGGTCACTCGAATTGCTATAAAATTTCACGTTTGTCACTCAAATTGATTTATTCCATTTATAGTCACTTGAATTAGATAAACATTCCAAGTTCGGTCACTCTCCATTAACCTCCGTTAGACTCCATTAATGACGACCGTTAAGTGATGACGTGGCTAACAGAAAATCACAGTCAACATATTTTAACAATAAAAACCGACGACCCACCACGTCACATTTACTCGCTCTGTCAGCCATTCTTGCCCAACCTGCGAACCAACCCAATTAATTGAGCCAAAACCCAAACCCGAGACCCAAACCCCCTGAATCTAGCCCCCTCCTATAAGTCTACCCCCTCAGAAATGAATCCCTAACCATCTGTTCTCTTACTCTTTAATCTGCGCGAGAATTGGCCCCTCCCCATCCATCTCTTCCTTTCCTCCTCCCACTTCACCTCTACCAATGGCGGCTCCCTTCTGTCACTGTGGAGAGCCAACAGATCTGAAGACGAGTTGTACTGAGGCGAATCCAGGAAGAAGGTTTTATGGATGCAGCAGATATGGGGTAAGGTTTCATCCACCTTTGTTTCCTTTTTAATGTTACCATTCGACTATTATGCCGCCTTTTTCATCCTTCTATTTTTTCTGTGCGATGGTGTGTAGACAAATGGAGTATATAACTACTTCAGATGGCTTGACCCAGCCCTTGATGAGCATATGAGAAATGTGTTGCTAAACTTTCATCGTCGAATTCGGGAGCTAGAGAAGAGGCAAAACAAGGAGGTGTCCAAGTTTGATCGGAAAATGGTGTCGTTCATCATTTTAGGAGCTATTGTATTTTCTTTATTTTGGATAGGAAAGTGATAAGTCATATGTGTAGTTGTAGGTGTAATCTGTTGATGTGTAGCTGGTGTAGTCGAGCGATCTGTCTAGTTGTTGAGAGTGCAGTAAAAATCGTGCATTAAAACGTAAAAACTTACGTTTTTACGTACCCAGGACACCAAAACGTTTTAGTAATCACCAAAAGTCGCTTAGTCACAAAAACTGGTTAAAACATGGGTAAAATTGGTAAAATCGCTTAAAATCGGTAAAATCACGATTTTGATAATATCATAAAAATGTGCTAATTGGCCCAAAATGATGTAATTTTGGAGACATATCAGCAAAAAATAAAAAAAGGAAAACATGATTCATCACTCGTTCTACAACTAGTGTCGAGATAGGGGCTTCACATTATGTTGAAAAGACACCTAATGGTATTATCAACAGCCGCTGACCTTCTATCAGTCTTCTCCCTTAATCTTCACTTGTGGCTCTTACCTGGGTTACAATAAAAGTTTATTGGTAATTGATCGCATGTAATTATGTAAACTCAAACTAGCTTATGAGAATTTGGATTCTCAAGCTCGTTTACGGGTTACGATCTACACTTATGTGCTTATTATTAAGATGTAATGAGTTTTCTCTACTTTTGAGTCAACACAAATTAGTTTATGTGTTAGATATTATATTTTAATTATGAATTTAATGTATTTATTCACTTATATAAAATCTACACACTCACATTTTACATGCTATATGTTGTACTTAACATATTTTAGCTATTTTAGAGGTGCGTCAAAAACTTACGCTTTTACGCTTTGATTCTACATTTGACGATTTTATCCATTTTCCGCTTTTAGGTAGAATCGCGCTTTTAACTGCATTGGTTGTTGACAATGTGTAACCTAATATTATCCATTTCAGCTACGGTCACTTGAATTGTTAAATTATTTCATGTTTGGTCACTTGAATTGCTAATTTGTTTCATGTTTGGTCACTTGAATTGCTACTTTGTTTCATGTTTGGTCACTTGAATTGATAAATTGTTTCATGTTTGGTCACTTGAATTGCTAAATGATTTCATATTTGGTCACTCACAGGTAGCGGCACAAATGGAACAAATAATGCATGTATTGGTGCAAAAGAACCTTCCAATGTACTGGAAGATTGATAAACCTGATAATCATTCATAAAATTAGTCTTACAAGGTACAAATGATAATTATAGCCTCGAGGCCAGTGTTTTTCCAAAAGAGCAATTCACCATGACATAATAAGCTAGCTAATACGACAAAGCAACATTCAATATCTACATTTACTAGCCAATTGATAATTATAGCCTCGAGGACATTGTTTTTCCAAAAGAGCAATTCACCATGACATAATAAGCTAGCTAATACGACAAAGCAACATTCAACGTCTACAGTTACTAGCCAATTGGAGGCTTCAAAATGGTAATTATCATTTGGACCTAAACTGCAACTAATCTTCACTCGTTCTCTTGAGTCACTTGGCTTGCGATCTGCGATCCTCCACATCCTTGGCTGAGCTGCTGTGATGCCTCAATCCGTGGCCTCCTAGTAGTTCCCTGCAAAGGTAAAACAACATTAGAAGATAGTAGGACTTGATTAGAAAGCAAAATTGTACAATTGAATAAATAAATACATCTGGCATGAGCTGGACAGTGTTGGGCTGACTCAATGGCGCTTTTGCAGCTGCTTTTGCAGCCCTCTGTTGCTGCCTTTGTATGGCTGCCAACCGATTTTTTCCGCTTTTTCGAGCCGTTTCCCCCTTTTAGCTTCTTCCTTAGCCTGTTCCTTAGCTTGTCTCCTTTCCTCCACCTGTTTCTTCCTTTCTTCATTATGGAACAGTTTGGTGTGCCCAACCACCCCACATGTGGTGCACTCGTACTTCCTTCCTTCCGGCTTTGATGATTCCCTTTCACCCTTCTTATGTTTCTTCTTCCCCTTCTCATCCTCATCGAGTCCCTTTCTTCGCTGCTTCTTTGGTATGTCCCTCTTTTTCGAGTTTGCAACTGGAGGGACTCCACAATCCCCCAACTCAGAAATTGGCCAATACTCCTTGCCATTAGTAGGTGAAATGGAGAACTGGTATATCTTAGCCAATGTTTCCCTCAAGTAGCAATCATCAACATGGTTCTTGATAAAAAGCTTTGACTTCCTGATTGCAGTGATGGCATGCGCACACGGAATGCCGGTCAACTCCCAATGTCTACATGTACATGTCTTCTTCTTCATATTGACAACAACTTGGTGGCTGTGCCACCTCACCTCAAATTGACCATTCCCATTACTTTCGGCTGACCACTTCAATGCTTCTTCAGTAGTCTCGTCTAGCTCCTTCTCAATCTTCTCAGTGAACATAGATGTCCAACTAGATACCATACTCCTTCTGTGGGCATATAACACCATCAAGTTTCTTCTAATCCCCTCCCATATACAGATGGGACCCATATCCCTCTCTTCTATAATCACATTGTTCCAGCTCTCCACCAAATTGCTCATATGAATCTTAGAGTTGTAGAGGGTTTGATAATGTGACCTTCTCCAATGGTAGAATGGCTTGTCGATCAACCAATCATAAGCTGCCTTGTTGTATTCTGATAGAGCTTGCATTTGGTGGCGAAATTGAGGAACCGTTTCCGCTCTAACTGATGCCCAGAACAGGTTCTTCATGTGTTGGGACCCCCCTCATGCACCTTTGAAGTTGGTCCACAAGTGCGTTGCACAATACCTCTTCTCACAGCTTGGGAAGAGTCCATCAAGAGCTGGCACTAGTCCCTAAAACACCAATAACACACAACTCAAAATATGGAACAATCATAATTATAAGCCCAAAACCAATTTATCAACCAATCATAAGCATACCTTTTGTTTGTCGGACATGAAAGTCCATCCGGGATTGTCCCTAACCTCCAAGTCACTAGAGATGAGCTCCAAAAACCACTCCCAATTCTCTTTATTCTCCACAGGTCCATGAGCAAAGGCTACTAGGAAGTACGTACTGGTCATTTGCATCAATACCCACAGCTGAAAGCAGTTGACCTCCATACTCATTAGGGATGGCAATTTCGACCTGACCCGTTTTACCCGACCTGTTTGATCTGTTTTGGGGCGGGTCCGACCCACCCCGTAGGCGGGGCGGGGCGGGTATGGGTAGTCTCATCGACCCGACCTGCCCTGACCCGTCCCATTCTCGACCCGTTCTTGTCTAAATCACATGTAATCTTAGTCAAATTACTTAGAATTTTCTTTTACTGCATCATATTTTAGCTATAATAAAGTTGTAAATTAGTGAAAATCTCAATTTCTCCAATAATTTAACTACAATTGTCATAATATTGTTTGTTTTCTTAGTCTTATAATAAAAATAACGAATATTTCTAATGTTTTTCATATAAATTGCATACCCATTGGGTCGACCTGTCCCGACCCGTGACCCGTGATCAATTACCCGACCTGGACCCGACCTGCCACGGGGCGGGTCTGGGTACCAAGAAACCCGCCCCGGACCTGCCCCATTGTCATTCCTAATACTCATGCTTAAAAAAACAGCCATCAATAACCAAGACATGCCTGCAACCAGCCTTGAAACCCAGTTTTGAAGCCTGGAAACATACATACATCTGATCAAAGTGCTGGTTTCTCTGCTCTATGATCACTGTAGAACCTGGGTTGCTCCTCCTCAATTCCTCGGCGTAATGGTATAGCCCTCGGAATCGCTCTCTAAAACTGCCCCTAACCTGATCAAGAGCAGCCCTTCGAATCCTCCATGCCTTTGAATCAATACATCTTCCTTGCATATCTGTTTGAGCAGCCCCTTGCGCATCTTCTTGTCTGCTGCCATCTTCCTAGCAAGTCTGAGGCCCATATATACCAATCACATGGATCAGTGCATACTGCTTACAGCCTCCTCTTGTCGTTCTTCTTAAAACGAATAGGGCGCTTTCCACAAAGGCATGTTGTTTTATGGCCTCTTTCAACTCGTCAAAACTGCCAAATCTTTGCGAAATAGCGAAAGTAGGGCTCTCCATGTCTCTCTCAGCTCGAAAGTCCTCCACCTGGTGACTATCCTCATCTTCATCTGAGCTACAAATTGTCCTTCGATTGTCTGAATCGACATCTGAACCCTCTTCTGCCTCTATGATAGTCTTCCTGCACTTCTCAATTTCGTCTTCTTCAGTGTAAAAATCAGCTTCTACATCTGCAACTACGCTTCTTTCAAACTGCAGATTGTCAGCTCTGCTAAAGTCCTCCTCTTCACTAGCCTCATAGGCACTATCATCTTCTTCCTCATAGTCTACATCATCACCCGACTCACGACCAGCAGCTTCTTTACCCTTCTTACCCATGGTGGCAGCTCCATCTTCGTCCTCGTCACTTTCCATGATCTCAGCAATGTCTTCCTCAGAGATGGCATATAGTTCGATGACCCTCGCTTCTTCATTTGCACTTGTTGACATGGCGAGTATATCTTCATCTGACGTGATCTCTGACATAACATCAGTTGAAGGAGAGCTCCAGAAGAACTTCGGCTTGTCAATCTTTCCTCCACATGCCTTGTATATGTCAGGCAGATCAAGCGTTGATAACTCATCAATATCTGCATAGTCCCAGTAGACTGTAGACTTCTCATCTAGAAAATGCTTGCCACCCTTCTTCTTCAATGCTTCTGATAAGTGCACTTCAAATGTAAACTCTCCACAAGAAGCACATGTTGCAAACAACAAAAGAGAGAATGAGTGATTAAAAGTGACCAAAGCAGTAAAGACTTCTTTAACCCAACAAATAGTATTAAAAGCATGAAAATGACATGTCAACCACTTCACACATGCTGCTGGTTTTGGTATTCCACACAAACCCTAATTTTCAATTCGAAAAAAAAACAACAAATTGTTGTCCTTTACTCCAATAAAGGTCAGCTGTGTGAGAAGATAGTTGACTCACCATATTTCGGTTGGGGCGCATTTGATGCACGCACATGAGACACAATGGTGTTGTCGTGTAAGGCTGAGCTGGAAAACAGACAAGAAGAACCTCCACCATCAGTATAAAGAAAGGTAAAGTTGCAGCCCCAAAAGATTCCCCAGGACAGCGACAACTCATCTTTTCCGCGTCGGGTTATAAAAGCGAAGAGGAGAAGCAGGTGAGCCTTACCTTTAAAATAGGAGAGAAGAGCTTCTTCTGTCTCCTTCGTCAACCACAGCCGGAGAAAAGTCGAGCGCCGATTTAGGGTTTCGCGTCGGGTTGCAATAGGGGAAAAAACAGCAGCGCGGGATGAAGAAGAGTAGCAGGAGGAAGAACAGACGCGGGAGGAAGAGATTGGGGGAAGGGATTCAGAGCGGCGGCGCGGCGGCCTCCATCCCTCATTCGACGGCGATTTTCGATGGTTGCTTTTGGAGAGACGCGGCGCAGGAGGATGAGAGGACGATGGAGGAAGGGAAAGTGCCCTACCCTTCCCGTATCGATTTACTTTTCAGGGGGTTTGGGTCTCGGGTTTGGGTTTTGGGTCAATTAATTGGGTTGGTTCACGGGTTGGGTAAGAATGGCTGACAGGGCGGGTAAATGTGACGTGGCGGGTCAGTCGTCGGTTTTTATTGTTAAAATATGCTGACTGTAATTTTCTGTTAGCCATGTCATCACTTAACAGTCGTCATTAACGGAGTCTAACGGAGGTTAACAGAGAGTGACCGAACTTGGACTGTTCATCTAATTCAAGTGACTATAAATGGAATAAATCAATTTGAGTGGTAAACGTAAAATTTTATAGCAATTCGAGTGATCAAATTTGCAATTAAGAAGGAAAAAAAACGAAAGTTGCACAGCGTACTTAGGGCCTACTAGCCTGCCTCATCCGTGGCCCATTTTGGTTCGCCCGTTGGCATGTTCTCACGTTTAAACTAAAGTTCGCCCAAGTTGTTTGCCCAAGTCGTTTGTTAGTTACCTAGTTATATAATTTGTATAATTGTATAAGTTATTTATATCAATGATGTGTCTTTTATGAACACTTCTACTATGTTAGTTATAAAGTATTGGTGCTTTAATGTACAACTTAAAGTTGTACCATAATGTTAAATGTATAAGTTAAGGTTGTACCATAAAAGAATTTGTACCCTTATGTTATGGTACAACTTTATAACTTAAAGTTGCACCATCACATGAATGTACAAGTTTAAGTTGTACCATAAAAAAAATTGTACAAAAGAGTATAGGTACAATATGAAGTTGTACCATAACGTTAAAGGTACTACTTCAAGTTTTACCATAAATACAAAAAAACTATAGCACCAATACTATATAGCATTGTAAAATTCCTCGTCTTTTATCTGTTATTTGGTTATGAATTATTTAGACAAATATTACTTTGAGTATGCATAAAACGTATTGATTACAGGCAAAAGTCAAAATGATTAAAAAAAAATGCAGCTAATAGTGAAATATATATTTACAAACAAAGTGTTGTCTATAATTAGGTGTGTGCAACAGTCGGTCCAGTCGGTCTGATCCGGTCCAGTTCAGGGTTAGACCAAACTCAGGAGAACTACGCTCCAATATTAAGAGACTTGTATGGATCAAGGACCAGACCAATAGTGTATTTGGTTTACTTTGGTCCAGTCAAGGTTGTCAACCCGCAGATCACCCACTTTGACCCTGGCCCGGTGAGAAAAACGGGTCGTATGCACCCGCTGGGTCGACCGCTTCAAGGCACTGGGTTGGAGGTCAAATTGTGCCATTTTTGTCTTTGGTTTGCGAAATGCGCCTATTTTTCGATTTTTCTTTTCGCCTAACTCAATATTTGGAATTCTAAGTTGAACATTTGAATATTGATATTATATAAGTGTGTGTGAATTTTCACTATATGTTAAATTTAAGTATGACATGTTATTTTGGTGTAATATTATATGTTATAACTCATATGTTAGAGGAACATTGGCATATATTATTAAGATTTTATTCGAACAAATGTGTACGAATTATTGTCATAGAATAGTTTTTTAACTTTTGTATTCATTGGTCTAGTATAAGTTTACCATGCATGTTTGAGATGGTAGTGGCAAAGAACTAATGAAATATGTTTAACTATATATATTAAACAAATTGCAAATATGAACAACTTTATTTTCTAAAACTGTTCAGTTATGATAGAACGCTAAGCACAGGAACTACTAGAGCTATTTTAGTTGGCAGTAAACAGTGTGGTCAAAATCACGCATTAAAACATAAAAACTTACGTTTTTACGTATCCAGACCACCAAAACGTTTCAGTTTCTACCTAAATTCGCTTAGTCACAAAAATTGGTAAAAATATGATTAAAATCAGTAAAATCGCTTAAATTCGGTAAAATCGTGATTCTGAATCGTTTTTATACGATTTTTATCATCTCATAAAAATGTGCTAATTGGCCCAAAATGATGTAATTTTGGAGACATATCAGCAAAAATAAAAAAAAGGAAAACATGATTCATCACTCGTTCTACAACTAGTATCGAGATATGGGCTTCATATTAGGTTGAAAAGACACCTAATGGTGTTCTCAACATTTGCTGACCTTTTATCAGTCTTCTCCCTTAATCTTCACCTGTGGCTCTTACCTGGGTTACGATAAAAGTTTATGGGTAATTGATCGTATGTAATTATGTAAACTCAAACCAGCTTATGAGAATTTGGATTCTCAAACTCGTTTACGGGTTACGATCTATGTTTATGAGCTTATTATTAATATGTTATGAGTTTTTTCTACTTTTGAGTCAAGACAAATTAGTTTATGTGTTAGATATTACATTTTAATTACGAATTTCATGTAGTTATTCACTTATCTAAAATCTACATACTCACATTTTACATACTATATGTTGTACTTAACATATTTTAGCTATTTTAGAGAGTGCGTCAAAAACTTACGCTTTTACGCTTTGATTCTACGTTTTACGATTTTACCAATTTTCCGCTTCTAGGTAGAATCGCGCTTTTAACTGCATTGGCAGTAAAGCATTTGGGGCTGGAGTAGTGTCATTAGCACTTGAGGATGGTGATGACACAAATGTCAAAAGCAAAGAGAGCTGGTCGGATGAATTCTAGATCAGACGTATATGCAAATACTATAAGCAAAATTGGAGAATTGCTTCAAAGTTGAATGCGAGTTGTCTTTGCAGGAAACTTTCCAAAAAATCTAGTTGTTGACGCCTTCAAAGAGTTTCAATATATATGAAATAATGGTACAAAGAAGATAATGTCAATGCTAACTCTTGCCACAAAATTAAACGAACTCAAATATCATCTAATATGACTATTAAATCCATTCCTAGATCTCCCGCCTATATTTATACGTAGAACTATCTCTCATTTAAATATTAAGTTGTGTTATATACTAGAGTTATCCATTATGTTCATTTGTATGAACTCATTTGGCAACTAAGAACAATACAGTCACCATTTGTTTGATATTACAACTAAGAACAATATAGTCAGCAATGTGGCAACTAAGAACAATATAGTCACAATCATGTGCGCGGCACGTGAAGACATTCTCACATAAAACGAGCGACTGCAGTGCCAGATCAAAAGGCCAACAACCACACGTTCCTGAATTAAACTTAAACACAAATCTTGGATTCAATCAACCACGAGTTTCAAAAACAACAAAAAAAAAAAAAAAAAACTACTTCCTCAATCATGATATGAAAAGAAAAATCACTTATTAACCCACATACAAAAGTTTTGAATTATGCCCAAAATCTAATAAATAAATTAAAAGCCGATCTCGCGTCTTTCAGCAAAGAATTTCCCAGTAATAGCCTGATCAGGGAGTAAGGCTAACCATACTCCTGTGTCGGCACCGTCCTCTGCTGATATGGTTCCAGCCCACCCTGTCATTGCTGTTTTAACCCACCCAGGGCAGTAACAATTCACAAATATTTTCTCACCCTCGCCTCTATTATCAGCCATCTCCTTAGCCAACAACCTGGTGTAGCAATTCACCCCTAGTTTTGACACGGAGTAATCCGTGTTGGTGAGAGGCCAACCACCAGATTCCCAGCTCCCATCTTCCACTTGCTCTAAGAACTTTGACATCATTCCATCGATCAGTTCCTCTGACAATGTTTCCAAGTCATTTAGTTTTGCTCTCAGCTCTTCATTTTCGATTCTCTGATAAAAATGAACAACAACGTTGTTGTATGGTTCATCATCAATGTTCATATATTGTAATAGTGGCATCATGCACAACGTTAGTTAATAGCAATATACGACCATCTCCATCCCCAACTTTTAGTAATTGCTAAAGGTGAGGTGAAACTTAGGGGGCAAAAAACTTAGCAATAACTGGGGATGGAGGAGTTCTTTCTAAACTAGCAAGATTGCTAAATTAGCAATTCTTCTAGCAATCCCTCACAGATAATTATTTACTTTTTATATTTTCTTGCTTATTAACTTTTCAATTGATAAGTGTTTGTGTAGATTTGAAATAGTAAATGGAACCCACTTTGGCAATTGCTAACACATTTTAGGTATGTTGATGAGTAGAAATGGCTAGGTTAAGAATTGCTAAAATTTAATGATGTGGTGGTAGGGACCACGTTTAAAAATTGCTAATCAATTTTAAGGATTGAGATCGTCTAATTGTCCACAATGTGATCAATAATAGCAAAACTTAACTTGTTTTATAGTATTTTGTCAGTATAATATCTAATAGATCAATATAATTTTCCATCGTAATGCAGTCTACTTCTACCGATATTCATCAAAACTTTTGTTCTTAATTGAGTTACAGACATTGATAACAGTATTAAATAACCTAGAGTTCTAATTTTTCATTCATCATAATTTATATAAGGTCCCGTCAAACTTACATTTCGTTTTCCGTTAACTCTGCCCAGCCTTGAGCTGACGTTAACGATCCGTCCACCTGCTTGAGACGGTCTGATAAGTGGGATCATCGCCTTGGTCACTTTTTTAATAGCATAATAATTAGTATCAACAACCATCCGAGCAAATTCCACCGAATTCTCGGAACCGAGATTGAAATTAACACCTGCATTGTTGACCTTAAGAAAAATACAAACACAAAAAAAAAAAATGGAATAAATAAGGAACAAGAATCATACATGCATACCAAAGAACATTCAATTCGAGATTTTTTTGGTAACAATTATTAACCCACCAGAATGTCTATGCCACCATATTGTTCTTTCACCCACTCGCAAAACTCTTTGATAGATGAATCGTCCAAAACATCGAGTTGGTGGAATGCCACACTTAAGCCCAGCTCTTGCAATACACTTGAGGCTTCGATTCCGGCACTAGCTTCCCTAGATGTTAGTATTACTGTGACTCCATGTCCTGCGAGCTGTCTCACTATCTCGAACCCTATTCCTCTGTTTGCCCCTGTCACCACTGCAACCGTTTCCACTGACCACCATCTAATTATAATGTAAGGAATTGAAGATCAAAATTTCATTACCCGGAACATCAAATATTACTAAACAAGCAAGCAAAGTGCAATGCAACAACATTTGAAAATGGGCTAATCGTATAAATCTCGAACTTTGCCAAAATTTTCATTAGTCCTATTCTTAGGTTTGATCAAGACCCTAGTCAATAATGACACTGAAGCTGATCTGACAAAAATTTAGCAAAAAAGGAAAAAGATTGTGATGTGAACCCATGTTTTTTAAGTTAATACTTAATCGTTCGATAGAGGAGACATCGGAGCTGCGGCAGCTATAGGTTCATCGGAGAGGCTAGAGAGGGTTATCAAATACTAGGAATCTGTCTGATGGAGTTGGATTCGATTCTGAGAGGAAAAGACAGAAACAAGGTTCAGTTGTGGGGAATTTATTGGAAAGGGTTATAGGTATAATATGCCTCTCTACTATGACGTTTTATCAAACATGCCCTTATATTATTTTTTACATCAAACATGCCCCTGTATTTTGTAAAAATGATCACACATGCCCTTTTGTTTAAATTTTCAACAAAAAACCGTTAACCAAGGTGGAACTTTGGTTTGGGAGGCACAAATGTCTAAAATATCCCTAATAATTTCCCTTTAGAATTTTTTTTGTTCTTTTGTATAGTCAAATAATTCAAATAATTTCACTTTGAAAAGACCCAGAGAAATAAAACGGGAGAAAAAATTGACATTTTCGCTCCCATTTGCCGATGTCGGGTCTTCTAAATCTCAGTTCAACCATGATTGACGATTTTATCAATGGAAATCTTAACAGAAGGGCATGTTTGATAATTTTTTCAAAGTACAAGGGCATGTTTGGTATAAAAAAATAGTAGAGGGACATGTTTGATAAAATGTCATAGTAGAGGGTCATATTATACCTATAACCCTTTCCAATAAATTCCCCACAACTGAACCTGTTTCTGTCTTTTCCTCTCAGAATCGAATCCAACTCCATCAGACAGATTCCTATTATTTGATAACCCTCTCTAGCCTCTCCGATGAACCTATAACTGCCGCAGCTCCGATGTCTCCTCTATCTAACGATTAACTTAAAAAACATGGGTTCACATCACAATCTTTTTCTTTTTTGTGAGATGGGTTCACAATCTTGTTGTTGAAGAAGTCAAGAAATTAGGTGAAGGGGGCAGAGGCCAGAGAGGAAGAGATTGGAATTAGCCCTCGGAGGATTTAGGGGCGGCCAAGGAGTACAAATAGGGATGGCAAAAAAGACTTTGGTGTTAGAGTTGACAAATCGATTGTATTCATGATCAATTTTTGTCTTAAATGGATTAGATTTAATGGATTGATGAATTCATGGATTGGATTAAATAGATTGATCAATGAATTTAAATGACATTATGTCAAGTCTTCGATAATTATGTAAATTTTAAAAGTTTAGGTACTAACATGTCATAATGAAAAATTATTTTAGGTACCAAAACATAATTTTCAATGATATTTTTCGTATAAGAATATATTTTATCTACCAAAATGTAAAATATAAAAGGTATAGGTACTAAATCGTAATTTTTCATTTGGACTCATGGATCATTCCATAAATTCACCAATCCAATTGGATTTGGATCAAAAATGGAACGGATTAGGTGAACATTTTAGTGGATGGATTGAATTCATGGATATGGATCCTAATTTCCACCTTTACTTCGTATGACTAAATGCAATTTTATGGTTCAAATCAAATTTTGATAATATCATTTTACTCATACTCATTTTTTTAGTTTGGGTCTAAATTATACCAAATATATTAGAAACGCAAAAGAATATGTATATTCAACTTCAATGTGATTTTTGTATTTTTCTTTCTTCTAAAACAAATATGAATGTGAAGATGTTAATATAAGGTGTGAATTGCTTGAAGGCAAATAATGAGATGGTCAATATTATTTTTTATTATATAATATAGATACAAATAGGTTCATTTGGGTCCAACAGAAATGGGTTGACCTAAACTAGTCCCAATCGAAACCCATATCCAAAATTGTTACGAGTGCATATGAGCTCATTTGAGTCCAACACAATACTCATATAGATTGACAATTGGATCCATTCAATGCAGTCAAATTGAGGATTTTATGTAAATTGAAAACTATAGTTAAATCTTAATCGTAAAATTGAATAATAAAATCGTACGATTTCAGGGTCCATATAAAAAAACACTAATAATATTAATAAGGGAAATCATGAATAACACAAGAACACATAAAACTTAAAATAATAATTTTTCAATGTTAATGTTTCAACTTCTCAATTTTAATGTTGAAAAGTAGTGAATCGCTGATGATTAATGAGTTTACACGAATTAATGATAGTTTATGGTCGCTCGTGAGAGAGAACTACATGATGTTAATGGAGGAGAAGGAAAACATGCATTATGTTTTGCTAATGTGTGTGTGGGGGTGTGGGGGGATAAGTAAATCTATCCTATTCCTTCAACTCGTTTTGATTTGGTCCAAATTCGATCAATTCAATATAGACATTGAAATATATTCTATTTCTCCATCAAGCCCGTAAAAATCGTAAAAATTCTTTAAAATTATGAGATTCGATTTAAGATTAGGATTTTGAGGTCCATAAATTTTATAGTGAAATTAAGATCGAAACATGTAAGTAATATTATAAATCACAATATTTTATAATTTTAATTGAGATTTTTACTATTTTGGATCCAATTGCCCAATGAGGCCGCTTATTATCATCCCTAGATAAAAATCATTAGTAGGGATGAATTGGCAAGGAGGACTCAAGAAGGGATCTCAATTTTTTTTCATTGAAAATAATTGAGACTTTTATGATCATTATGAGTCACCCACGTGAACAAAATACTACTATCAGGTCATCGATGGTTAAACAAATATTGACCAACATTTTAACAAACAACAGAAGCTTATGGATATAAAACGTTGAGCCTTTATAGTTTGGAATACTTCTATCTTTATCGAAAGTTCTATAAATGATAATTTGTCAACGTTCTGAATTCATTATGATACTAATTCAAAAACAAATTGAGACAAATGCTAATTCACACCAAATAACAAACATTTTATTCACGCAATATATACTTTCTCACATGCAACTTATACTCTATTGATGCTGGAATACCATATATTGTATGCTAACAAATGCCTCTCACCAATTGTTATTGATACAATGCCTTATTATTTTAAAATATTTAAGAAAATATGTTGGTTGATGCCTTTAAAGTTCGTATTGAGAATGAGATTGATAACATTTACATCCGGATCATATGAAGTATCCGATTACCCATTAAAAGAAATATAACAATACTGCAAATCATGCACGAATAGATTAAAGAGTGACTGATATTTTATTGAACGAAAAGGAAAAAAAGAACACTTTACCTTTGATGATCTGAATATGGAATTGTGCGGAGGAGAGAAATTTCTTGCCTTCTCTTTTCTTTTTTGTCTTTTGTTCGCTCTTTACTTCCCATTTGTTCTTTGTTAATCTCCTTGTCCTTTGTTTTTTACCTTTGTTACCTGTTTTTTCTATTTTTCGAGTAATCTGTTTTCCCTGAAAGAAAGAGACTGAGTGGTGAGAATTGATATGCAGAATTGTCTACCGAAAATTATGGTCACACGTGGGTGATTAGAACTTGCAACAGCCAGCCACCACATGGCAACTAGTGATACTTTTTTCCTGCTTTTCTGTTTTTGGTAAAAACTCTTCATGCGTTATGTATGCTTGTGACGCAAGGTTGTCAAACCGGGTGAAGTCATTGAGCAGGTCAAGTAAGGGGTTTGAGATTTATTGATCTGATCAGGGTCCGACTGATTTGAGCCGTTTTATACGTTTTCTGAATATATGTACAAATAAGGTAGTAATTAAAAATTAACAACTGAAATGAAATTTATCTTACATATATCTATTAAAAACTTATTTCCTACAAAATAAAACATACCTAACCTCCAAGATTCACCCACCATCGTCCTTCCTCATTTCCCCCTCCTCCATTTCCTCTCTTTTCTTCTCCCTCTGTAGGAGACCGTTTTGAAACCCAACTTAGGCCGGACTGGGTCCAACTAGGGCCCCGATAGGGGTTTAACAACCTTGACGTTAATATGGATGCTAGGCAATGGCGGACTTGTGTGTCGGAGTCGGTAATAAACATAAAATAATTAGTAAGAAATTTAATTCATAAAGTTTACAATTTCATTATTTTTTTACAATGAGACTACAACGGTTTTCGAATTCTAAGAGGTTTGTAAAGTACATTCATCATTTAAGTTACGAATCCAACCTTTTTCGATGTACACAATTTAACAATAATTCATTAATCGGTCACTCAACCAATTCAGAAGATCTTTCTTGATTAACTTACTAACTTAGCTTGCACTTGCAACGGGTATAGTCAATACTAGCATTAGAAGGAGCACTTCTACTATGCTTTATAACATAAATGCCTTAAAGTACTACTTTAAATTGTACCACAGTATTAAATGTACAAATTGAAGTTGTACCATAAGTGAATTTGTAGATTTATGTTATGGTACAATTTCAAATTGTAAGTGAATTTCAAATTGTTCCATAACATAAATGTACAACTTTAGTTTGTACCATAAAGAGATTTGTACAAAAGTGTATGGGTACAACCTAGAGTTGTACCATAACGTTAAAGGTACAATTTGAAGTTGTACTATAAAGACAGAAAAATAAAGCACCGACACGCTCAACACCAAACTGCGACCAAGTATAATCGCAGTCCGAAAATGTAGAATAGTGGCAAGTTCAATTTATCAACCCGGAGTCTAAATCTACTGCCTACTCCGTGACTACCTATTATCTAGCGGGACTAAGTGTAGTGAGAGTGATTGCAAACAAAAGCTGTAAGAAAGCAGGAAATTGTCGAAGTTCTTAAGCGAGGGAAGAGTCACTCGGGAATGAATCCCCCTAGCTCCTTAGTTAGGTCAAACTTGTAATTCCCTTTGGTTGATTCACTGATGATTAAACTGCGGAAGATCCTAAATTAGTTTGGAATCTCTTAAGCCGACCAAGCCCTCTTAGACAGAATACCCGGCAGGCGACTAGCCTTCACCGGAATAGACTGCTAAGGCGATTCACACAAATCTCAACTACTGGAATTGGATTCCAGTACAAAGAAATGAATTGACTAACTCTCGTATAATCAATTAACTACTACCGATTGAAGAATCTCTAACAACCTAATCAGATTCTATCTATCTCAGGTTGCAGCAGAAATCAAGAAAAGTTGATCAGGCTTTAATTGACTCAAAAAATACACTTCAATCGATTATAATCAAGCAGTATATCAATCCAAACGTCATTACAATCAATATCCCTAACACATGGAACTAGGGTTCTTCATACCCAAGTGAGAGAGAGTTTTACTCCATAGAGAGAGAGAGAGAGGAAAACAGAATACTCATAATGATGGGAAGAATCTGCTTTGGGATGATAATCTTCACTCCAGGGATGAAATCCAAGCTTGATTGATGAAACCCAGCTCCAAAGTCACCTCTAGGGTTTGTTCTTCGCACTTTCTCTCTCTATGACTCTGTTTTTGCTCTGGAAAATCGGTTCCCTCTTCAAAGACCCGAAATTGGGTTAAACCCCATTTCCGCCCGCATAGCCAGGCCACACGGCCGTGTGAAATTCCCAGCTGCCGTGTGGCTCTCCAAAACACCGCGTTCGATTTAGTGACTACAGGTACGCTACAAGGCCAAAACCACACGGCCGTGTAGAAATATTGCCTGCCCGTGTGAACTCTCTGGACATCCCACACAGCCAAAAGGGGTCCTTACACGGACCGCGTGGCTTTGCCCGCGTAAAGGTGTTCCACACGGCCGTGTGGTTTCCTCAGCTTTTCGTCAAACGTCCCAACTTCGTCCAATCGACCCCGAACTCGTGCCCAAACCTTCATTCACGTACTACTGTACTAGGACCTGAAATATCATAAACAAGAACAACCTAGCGTGAAATCAGCTTAAAACACCAAAAATTTGACTCAAACGGTATAAGAATGATGGACAAAAACATGTGTATAAATCAAGTCATCAAGCACCAATACTTTAAATCATTGTAAACTTCCTCAAGAAGAAAACTGAATGATAAAATAAATAATGCCCAAAATCATGCAATTAGCAATTTTGTGCTACTTCTCCCAAATTAGCCAAAATCAAACCACAAATATATTTAATTCAACCATGAATAATAATTTGGTAGGTAAAATTAGGAAAATGGGGAAGAAGAAAATAATTTTGGGCAGACCTCCTTACCGCCTAGGTCTGCCATTGATGCTAGGTCAAATTTTTTTGGCTTTTGCATGGCGGGTAAAGAGCTTTGGAAACACAGAGGAAAAAGCGTATTCACTTGTTTTCCGCTTTTATTTGGGGAAACCATGGGACCACTAAATTGGGTAGCTGGCCGAAAACAACAAAAGGTTGTTTCTAGGAAACGCAAGGTTCCCCAAATAAATAAATAAAAATGCATGGTTGTTGATTTTGGATGAGACGCGGACTAGGTCATCTCTTTCAGATCTTCACGACATTGCCTTGTATTGTGCACGATACACTATAAGTCAATCGCCTCTGGGATAAAAAAAAGTCAAAGCCCTTTCAATTTCACTCATGTATCTGCTCTTTGAATTGTATCTAAGGGTGGGCTAAGATAGCAACCAAAGATACTATACAAGAATTAAAAACTTCACGGCCAAAAAAAATGTTCCCGGAGGCTCTGTCCTCTCTCTTCCTAATCTGTTCGTTCGTGGCTAGGTGGCTATCAAGGGCCACCGCCTTTGTCTTCGCCGTGAGTTTGCGAAATCAATCCAAGGAGACCTGGCTACCGAAGTTGATCCCTCCTGCTCGGAGTGTTGCCCATGAGAAGGGGAGCAAAGAAACTCCTCTCAATTTCAATCAGGAGGTCAATTGCCCGGGGAGAACTGATCGGGATTTTGGCCGGCGTGTAGGAAAAAGGCGCCGAGTAAGGAAGCGGCCGATCCCGATTGATTCTCAAGGTCATCAAAACTCAGCGAATCGTCCGTTGAAGAGGCGTAAACAGGGGCCATGGATACTCTGGCGATTTTGGCTCCCCCTTCCTTCAGATTTGGATGAAGATGGTCCTGTTTTTATCCCGTTCGCGGGGAGAACTGCCCGGAGCATCAGACCTAGCGTAACACAGGTCGGGTTCTGTGGTCAGGAGATTCAAGATAACCCCTTAGGGGGTGGGATTCGTACCGGGACACCTATTGGTGTGGAAATAGACTCTGGCCATGAAGAAATCAATGGCGAAAGCATCTATAACAACAAAAACGAAGTTGATAACGAGCCTCTAGCTCGCGAACCACCCAGTATGGGTGGGGCTCTTGTGATGGTTCAAACACAGAGGACGCGGATTAGGCGATTTCGGCCCAGGATTTCAAGCGGCTCCGGCAGTGACACGTTCGGTTGTTCTGGCGGCGCCGGTGATCGGAAAGTGCTGGGCGAGGGTCGAGTCTGTCAGGTGGATAGGGGTGGTTTGTTTTCTAAATCCCTATTCTGGTTAGGCGAGATTTGCGGGGGCAATCTCCAGCCGAAATATCTGCAACTTTCCCCCCAAGGGAGATTTCCTAGTCCAAAACAAACTCTGCTTGCTGAAAGATGCAGAGTGACACGACTCTTTGGGGTTTTGCCCGGAATAACTCCTTATAAATTGTGTCCGTCTTTTGATAATCTGCATTCTCACAAATCGCGTTGGTTTGCGCCTCCAGCAGAGATGAGACAAGCGACCCGACTGTTTTTTGCTCCTGCTGCCGCGAGCCTTTTCACTGCTCCCTTTGACCCGCCGTCCTCTGCATTAGTGCTCTCGGCAGGTAAGGCGAGCCCTTCCCCAATCAATACTAACAGCTCTGGGCTACCTGAGCTTGATGCACTTTCGAGTGCCGCGACATATACATCTGTTCCCCCTTCTGTGCTGCCGCGAGTTTCCCTGGCAAAATGGGATAACCCCTCTGCCAATCCGGCTAATTCGCACGCATTACATGCTGATTTTTCAATGTCGTCTCCTGTCTCAATAAATGAATCAAATGTCCTCCATGCCTCTAATGGTTTATCTATCCCTTCTTGTCAGGTGATGATGATGTCGCGAATTGCGGAGGATCAAGTGGTTGAGTTCAAGCTTGATGAGGTTAAGTCAGTGAAGTTTCGCACGTCGAGGACACTCCTGGGTAGGCTCTTCTCGGAGAACATTTTCACGCCTGCCGAGCTGAGGGAGGGTCTAGTCGACGCCTGGCGAGTGAAAGGAAACCTTCGGGTTACACCCACTAAGTTTGGCCTGTTTGAGGTGGTGCTTCCAAATGATGAGACAAGGGTGTGGGTCCTGAAAAGAACTCCATGGATTGTCAAAGACAGGATATTCCATCTCCGATCCTGGGTCCCATCTGTTTCGAGACTTACGTTTGATGAGCTGGCCCTTGCCCCCTTCCGCGTGCAACTCTGGAATATCAAAGATGAATGTTGCACCAGGCATTTTGGGCGCAAGGTTGCAGCTGGGCCTATTGGTCAGGTCTTGGAGGCAGATGTTTTTGCGTCCAAAGACACGGAGGAACGCTTTGTCAAAGTGCTCACTCTCATTGATTTTGCAAAACCTCTGTGATCTCAGCTCATGGCGGTCAGTGAGGAGCTCGGAAATTTCTGGGTAAATCTCAAGTACGAGTTTTACCGACCGTCTGCTTCCATTGTGGCCGAGTGGGACACTCAAAACGTGATTGTGTTTTCGACCCTCCTGCGGGCAAAGAACGATTTGGCCCCCACATGTCAACAAAGAAGATAGGAAGGAAGCTCTACTTGGAAGAGGATGACTATCCGAATTATCGGAATACAAGTAAATCTGTGTGGGTGAACAAGAATGTGCAAGTATACAAGGGAGGGAATGTGCAGTCCTCTCGAGGTCAAATGCAAGAGTTCCCAGCACGGCCTACTGACCGCTCTCAGACTAACTCTCGGTCTGTTGAGTTGACAGCTGATACTAGCAAGAAGACGCAGCCTAGGCTGCGTGAACCAAATATGAAGTTGGCTGGGGATCGTGCTAGCCCAAAGCATTTTGTCATCAAAAGGTCTCCGCGGGTTAAGATTGGTGGTGCTGTGAGGCAAGTCCAGATAAAACAGTCACCCAGGAAGACTGCTTCCCTTCCTCGACAGGGTACCAAGGGTCGCCAACAGCCAGATAGGCGAGCCAGGCATGCTTCCCAAGGCCAACAGAAGTCGGAGTCTATGGGGGAGATTCTGGAACAGACTCGGAGGCGTAGACTGCTCTTGCAGGATGAGTCAGAAGAGGAGGAGCTGGCGGTTACTAAGGATGCTGGTCTTCTAGCCTTCAAGACCAGGTCCCAGTCAATAGCTGCGCCACCACGGGTTCGCCCGCGTCTAAGGAAAGCTGGTGCTACTAGCCTGCAGCCTACCAAGCCGGACATGGGCTTGGACTCACCTAATGCTATGCATGAGCTGGAGGATGATGAGGTTGATGTTCCACTGAAGGATCCTGCTTATGCGAATCATCAGAGAGATTCAGAATCTGATGGAGATCACTCGCTTGGGGACGATCACTCTTTTGAAATCAAGCGGCGTTCTCCATGTGGGGCCCCTACGAAGACCTGCCAAATTATGAAAGGGCGTGTCCACCAAGTAGTGGAGGCATTCGAGGCTGTGCCTGTCTTCGACAGGGATGAGGATGGTCCTCCTAAAGAGTCAAGGTTAAAACTGGATGAATATGGGTCTAATCTGATGGGCCCAGTCATGGTGAATCGAAAGCGGGGGATTGAGGCGTTGGACGGGGATGTAGGTGACCCCCCCACCCCGAAGAAACAATTTGTGGAAGCTGCTGAAGTTTTGGAAAAGGTGGAGGAAGCCAGCCTCGAGTGGCCCCCGGTCGATAAATGAGGCTTCTGGTCTGGAATGTGAGAGGAATCGGGCCATCCCTCACTTTCCAAACTGCTGTAGGGCTTGTTCATTCTAATAAACCGGATCTCGTGTTTTTTCCGGAAACTCGATCGAGCTGGCGTGTCGTGTCCCGTCGTATGCGGGGTTTAGGTTTTGCTATTTCTCATTGTTTCTTTGTAGATGCAGTCGATGCATCAGGTGGTTTAGTGTTTGCTTGGTCCCCCGGAGTTGACGCTTCGGTGTTCTTTTATTCCAATTTTTGTATTTGTTCGCAAATTAATGAATGAGATCTTTCTTATGTGGTGGTCTTTGTTTATCTTAGCTGCAATATTGCTATTCGAGCTACTCAGTTGGCTCAGTTACAAGAAATTTGTGCGAATATTAATCACCCTTTTGTGCTCATTGGTGATTTCAACACGATTCTTCACGCGGGTGAAAAAGATGGGGGAAGGGTTTGGAATGGTGCCCAAGCCGTCAGCCTTCGTGATTTTGTGCATGATTTGGGGCTTCATGATCCGGGTTTCCAAGGGGATCAATTCACTAGGACAAACAAACGGATGGGTACGGCTTGTATTCGAGAACAACTGGATAGGGCTCTTTGCTCCCAATCCTGGATTGATGCCTATCCAGAGACCCTGGTCAAGCACTTTACGGATCAGGGGTCGGATCATTGGGCCCTTCTGCTCGCGGATAAACCCTATGCTCGGAGTAGTCGACCCCTATTCTGTTTTGATGCCCGTTGGGTGGATAATCTGGAAGTGAGGGCTATGGTCCAGTATGTCTGGCAGGAAGAGATCCAAGGTACCCCTATGTTTCGACTGTGGGAACGCCTAAAGAAACTCCGCCATCTGCTTTATGACTGGAGCAGGGAGGGCACAACTAACTCCCTGCGCAATATCAGGACGCTCCAATTTGAGATTGATAAGATAAAATCGACCCAGGCGGTGAATTGGGATGAGGTTAGGAACCTGGAAACGGAGCTCTCCCGTCAGTGGGAAGCGGAAGAGATATTCTGGCAACAAAAATCCAGGGCTAAGTGGCTGAAGAAAGGAGATCAAAATTCAGCCTACTTCCATACGGTCACCAGTAGGGATGGCAATGGGTAGGGTCGGGTGCGGGTTTACCCTATACCAACTCCTAACCCGCCGGGTAGAGCTTTCTAAAATACCCGACCAAATAACCACCGGGTATGAAAATTATATAACCATACCCTACCCACCGGGTAACCACGGGTATTCGGGTAACCATGGGTACGAATCCTAAACTATGAACTTATACACATATATGCACATACATACTCTTGTCCATTAAAAATTCTCAATACTTGTAACTGTTCTTGCTTCAACAATCCACACAAATAAAAACAGCAAACACATAATAATTGTTCTTGCTTCTACAATCCACACAAACATAATAATCATCTACATCTTCATCATCAATAATGGTAGCTAAACTCAATTTCTCAAGCTAAAATAAATTTCTCAAGGGAAATTGATCCTTTGGTAAGCGGGGCGGGTATAACGGGGCGGGTATTATCGATTACCATACCTAGGGCTGGAAGTTTGGTACCGGTATTTGGGATATACCGAATACCGTACCGAATTTGTCTATATTTGGTATTACCGAATACACGAATTATTTTTTGGGATTGGGATTTAATTTCATTTGTTATTCGGTATTAGGGATTACGGGATTGGGATCGGTATATACCGAAATACCGATCAATACCGAAATATAAGCTAGTGTGTATTTTATCCTCTCAACTAGACTCTCTCATTCACTACTATACGACCCTCAACCACCAAAAGTGTCATTTAATTATACATAGATCATTCCATCACTATTAATAGTCGTTTGTCAACCTCCAATTTGTCAAATTAAAGATTACCATTGACAAGAACTTGAGATGTCTCCTCTCCTCCATTCTTCTTAATAATATCCTAATTCAAGACTCTTTTCTTAGTCTTTTTCCCTAAATTAAACAATAAAATCTAATTTATATATTTAATTATTAATTGTAAAGATAATTAATTTCGTATTCGATAATACCGATTGGGATACCGGTATATTTAGGGATTGGGATTGGGATACCGAAATTATTTTGGGATTGGGATTGACTTTAGGGTGTAATTTGGTATTCGGGATTTTGGTATTTGGGATTGGGATACCGATACCGTACCGATTTCCACCCCTAACCATACCCATACCCTACCCTTTATTTTGAAACCGGGTATTACCCGTACCCGCCCCTTAACCCGTCAAAGCAGGTAATTGCCCTCGTTGACCGGTTACGGTCGGGTAGGGTACCCATGGTTACGGGTTGGATTGACATCCCTAGTCACCAGGGCGCGGCGAAGAAGGAACTTTGTTTCGGGGCTTCGAAATGAGGAGGGTGAATGGGTCACTGACGAAACCGGGAAGGCTTCCATAGCCACCAATTTCTACCAGACCTTATTTTCTTCGAAAAACCAAATTCCTAATATGGCCGAGAGGTGACGAGCCTGCCGATTGCCCAGAGTGTTACTCCTCAAATGAATGCACAATTGACGGCGGAGGTTTTGCCGAGTGAGGTTAGGCAAACGGTCTTTTCCATGGGAGCGAAGCAGGCTCCGGGGTCGGATGGTTTCACTGGGAAGTTCTTTAAAGCTTTCTGGGATATTGTGGGCCCGTCAGTGGTTGACGCAGTAATCTCTTTCTTTACATCGAGTCGGATGCTGCGGAGTTTTAACCATACCTGGCTCACTTTGATCCCTAAAGTGGACTCGGTTGAAACAATAAGGCAATTGCGGCCAATTAGTCTATGCCAGTTTGTTTACAAGGTGATTACTAAAATCATGGTGGAGCGGCTGGCGAGCTTGCTCCCCCAGATCGTTTCGGAGGGGCAGAATGGTTTTATCAGGGACCGGCAGATTATTGATAACATCCTTATTGGACATGAACTAATGCACTATCTGAAGATATAAAAGCAAGGGGAGAAAGGGTACATGGCTCTGAAGGTTGACATGGAAAAGGCCTATGATAGAGTCGAATGGCCCTTCCTCCTTGCAGTTTTGGATAAGATGGGTTTTAATTCAGTCTGGCAAGGATGGATACATGAACGTCTTCGATCCTCCTCCTTTTCGGTTCTAATGAATGGTACACCCTCGGGATATTTCACTGCCTCTAGGGGCCTTCGTCAGGGGGATCCGCTCTCTCCTCTCTTGTTTGTACTTTGCACGGAGGGGTTTGCAGCCCTCCTCCGAAAGGCGATCACGGAGAAAAAATTGGAGGGGGTGAAAGTAGCCCCTCGTGCTCCAAGAATCTCGCATCTGTTTTTCGCAGATGATTCTTATTTATTTTTGCGAGGTTCTTTACAGGAGTGCGAGAATTTAATTGAGGTACTGAATGAATATGAGGAACTGAGTGGTCAACGCGTTAATCTGGAGAAATCGGCGGTGTGCTTTAGCAAGAATATTTCCACGCCGGATCAGGAGTTCTTGGCCACGATTCTGGGGGTTGGTGCGGTGGGGGTCCACGATAAATACTTGGGGCTTCCAACGCTGGTTGCTCGATCCAAAACGGCTACATTTAGATATTTGGAGGCCAAACTCCTAGAACGGCTTCAGGGGTGGAAACAAAGGACTTTGTCGTGGGCTGCTAAGGAAACTTTGATTAAATCCATAGCGTTGGCTCTGCCCCTTCATGTGATGTCCTGTTTCCGGCTCCCCCTGGCTCTTTGTCGGCTTTTAGACAAGCATGTGGCCTGTTTTTGGTGGGGAGCGGAGGATGGTAGTCCCAAGATCAGATGATGGGGGGATGGGATTTCGCCAGTTCGAGCATTTCAACCAAGCTCTTTTGGCTAAGATTGGCTGGCGTATTCTCAATGAACCTCATTCACTTATTGCCCAAGTCTATAAAGGCAAGTACTTCCCTCAAGGGTCTTTCTTGACAGCGACTGCTAGGTCTCGTCCCTCTTGGGGGTGGCAAGGTGTCCTTCATGGGCGTCAGTTATTGGAGAGGGGGTTGAGATGGCAGGTTGGTAATGGCCAGTCGGTCTCCCTCCTTCATTCTAATTGGATACCTAGGAGACAACTAGATCCCCCATGCTATAATCCGCAGATCTTACCTGAGGGGGGTGATCCTTTGGTGGCGGAGGTTATTACTGAGGGGGGAGGGAGCTGGTCTGATGAAAAACTCAGTCAATGGTTTGACCCGCCCACTTGTAAGGCTATTAAAGAGATTCCCCTTTCGCGTTGGGATGTGCCTGATAAGCTTATCTGGCATTTTACGGCCGACGGGGTCTTCTCGGTTAAGTCAGCTTATCATTTGGCTGTCGAGTTGGACAGGAGGAGGGGTGGGTGGCGATCCTCGGTGAGGTGGATGGATAGGGCGAGTTGGATTAAAGTTTGGGAGGCGAAGATCCCTCCGAAGTTGAAGGTTTTTGTGTGGCAAATTCTAAATTGGGCTCTGCCGACTATGGAGGCGCTTATTGAAAAAAAGGTCCTGGTGCTACCTCGGTGTCCAGTTTGCTGGGATGGCCCAGAGACAATGGAACATTTGTTCCTTTATTGTCCGGTGGCGCGAGCTCTCTGGGACTATTCTGGGCTGGATTACTTGGGGGAGGGTTTGCCTCGGCATACTTTTCCTTTGTTTCTCAAGCGTCTGTTGGGGTTGATCCATCAACCGTCAGTGGTTATGGCTGTTGTTGCTGTCCTTTGGAGGATCTGGCGATCTCGGAATTGGGTAGTCTTTGAAGGCAAACAATTTGGGATCCCGGCGCTCATGCGACAGTTCCACCAGCAGTATGAGGAAGGGGTAGGTCTACCAGCGGACCAGGTGCCTATAGTTCAAGTTTCGATAATGCAATCTTCCGCTCAAGTGGGTGGTTCCCATTTGGTTTGCATGTGGGACGGGGCTACTAAGGGTGGGTCTCATTCGGCTGGTGGGATGGTTCTTTTGGACCCAGCACGGACACTCCTACTGGCTAGAGGGGTCCAGTTTCCTCAAATGGATGATCTTGTCGTGGTGGAATTGCTGGTGCTTAGGGAAGCAATTATTTGGTGTGTGGAGCAAGGTTTGTCAGAGGTCCGATTTGAGGGCGATGCGAAGGTGATAATTGACAAAATTAATCAAGCCGACACAAGAGATAGCCGGGTGGGTGCTGTTCTGGAAGAGATTGCTCATTATTTTCGTACTCAACCTGGGTTTAGTGTGCGTTTTGTAGGTCGGGAAAACAATAGGGTAGCTCATTTGGTAGCTAGGAAAGCCCTCTCTTTGTATCCGACTATGAGTCGCTTTTTTGATTTCCAGACCTGGCTGGTTTCCAGGGTGTAACTGTCTATTTTTTCGATCAATACATGATTTCTTTTGACAAAAAAAAAACTGTATCTAAGGGTGTGGGGAGTTGGCTATTTGAAGGAGTAAAAAAACCCCTGAATATTCCTTCATTGTGGGGAATAAGTCACATTAACAACTTCTATAACTAAAACGCACTTTGGTATTAATTATCCTTCATTACTTACGTTTTTCATATAAGAAAAAAATTATATAATTATCAAAATCTCTCCAAAGATTTATAATCTCAAGCCAACCAACCCATTTACCCACTCGTGTGCACGATCATATGGCGCACACATTTCAGTAGTAAGGAGGTCATTTATCTCTTCACAAAAGTGGATTAACCGAAAGGATATCCCCTTAAGGGAGATAAAAATATATTATATAGTTTTTGCAAAGCTCTTTCCACCAGTGTGGTATTTTGAGACTTCACTTATAGATTTCAAAACTATTCTTTATATATATATATATATATAAGGGTGATATATGTTTAGTTTTTTGCAATTGAGTGCTACTTAACACTCTGTTTGACAACAAGGGGGGTGCAAATTGCTGGGGGTGCAAGTTGAGGGGTAAATTGATGGGGGTGCAAATTGCTGGGGGGTGTAAGTGGAGGGGTAAATTGTGGTTTGGATGAAAAAGTAGGGGGTTTAAAATGATGTAAAAAGAGTTTTAGATTATTATATAAATAGTAAATGTAATAATAGAATGTTATATTCTACTTGTGATATCGTACTAATGGTAAAAATAATACGTATGTTATGAATACCAATCTGTTATGAATAATTATAATAATAGTTATATTAAAAAAATTGATAATTATGTCAGGGGTGGAGCTAGGATTCGACGTTCAGGGGGCCGGATGTTTCGAAAAAATAAAATTAAAATAGAAACATCATATGCTGGGTCTTGATCCAGCCACCTCTAATGAAGAAGAATCATATTCCTAACCGTTGTGCTAGCCAACTTTCTTTTCCCATGTTTGCACACTAACTATTTATATTCATTTGCTTACGTTTATGCGAAATTTTCAAAAACCAATATATTTATACGTAATTTCCAAATTCTCTGGACCCCGGGTCCATGTGTAGCTCCGCCCCTGAATTATGTGACTTCTTACATAATATAAGCATCCTATATAAAGATAAAGCCACTTTACAACCCACTGCATCATAATATAAAGATCAAATCCATTTACACCATATAAGTATCTTATATAAAGTTCACAATTTTTACATATAGGACATCCATAAAAGCCACAGCTTGCGTTCTAATAGTAAACAATGACCATTTGATATGTATATAGGTCATGGCTCATGGTTCATCAGCAAGACCATGACATTCAAAATTACAAGCATAATAACAACGGGCTTTTAGACATATAACAAAAAAATAACTAACAAACATTCTAGTCATCATTCATCCAGAAAGATGGTTTGTTAGACAAGTTCATCACAAACCGCAAGCGTGACCCTTCTGGCAAACTAAACATCATGCTTGTCTGCTATCGATTACCCACAAAGAACTTAAAAGCTTGATCGAGCAAGGTTTCGGGCAAGTCCAACTTCTCCAATTCTGCATAAATTTCATTTGCATGATAAATACGTTCTCGTTGATGTTCTTGAATTGAATTACCTCTCTCGATTGCACCAATCAACTCCTTAGAGGATCTTTCAGTAATCTTGTTACCTGCATCCAACATCTCGACCATGCTCTTAATAGAAGAACTCACATCTTCAAATTGATGACTAGCTAAGGTGGTCATCGGAGTCTTCCTTTTAAGCCCGCGTGAGGAAGAAGTTCCATGTGAGTTGATGGAAGGAGACGGCTCACGAGTGAAAGCATTCAAACCTTCACCACTATAGGCACTACCTTGACGCCGTGGGAAAGTAGGAGTATCATCACCATCAGTTGCATCATTCAAATCAATATCAAATTGTGGAGATGCATTCCACATTTGAACCCTTTCGAAAGCACTAGTAGCCCCATCACCTCTTGCTCTCTGCTCACTATACAACTCAACAAGCTTGTCAATGTTGTTCACAAGCAAGCGGCGGTATTTGCTTGCACTAGGTTTCTCCTGCATACAAGGTAAAATGTGGCAGCTTAACAAATCTATAGTGATTGAGATTCAATAAGATTATAAAGGGCAAGTTCTTACTAATCATATTTGCCCACATGAAATATGCCTATTTTGTTCATGCTCTTCATAGTTCATATACATTAAATAAAAATCATCAAAAATCCAGTTATTAACATGGCGCAAATGTTCCCATACTTCAGGCTCGGCCTCAAACATTTTGGTGATTGGGTTCCAACCAAAGCCACTCATATTGTCGAAGATTTCTTTCGCATCCGCCATGTGTTTTTTCAGGGTTCGCTGCCTACTTCTCACATTTGTCTTATCTATGGGAAGACCAAAATTTCCTCTTAAAACTTCAACTACATTGTTCAAAGCATGGGGTAGTAAACTGACCATCCTGTCTATTCCCTTTACGTTCCTCAGAAAGTGGGAGATCCAAGAGCTCAACATCCATCTCATTTGACCCAACAATACTCCCTTTTCCTTCCCCCCCCCCCCCCCCCCCCCGAGATGCATATCCCGCGATCTTTTCCTTCCCTCTCATTTTGGTACCTACAAAATGTATAATCAGGTTAGTGAATGACATACAAGGGGAAAAAAACATAAGACCAAGTAAATATACTTGTTTTGCTATCACCTTTGAAAATTCATCCTAACCGAACACTATAACCTTACACAAAGCATTTATGGCACACTTTCACAAAATAACAAAGCTCACAGAAAATGACAAGTGCAAATATAACATTTATAGTACATAGTTGAAAAAGAAAACACTAGAATACAAATGAATAATACAACAGTTCATCTCAAATTATTATTATAATCATTCCACATTTGCTTGGCAATACTATCTCGTAATAATGCTCCCGCTTAAGGATCCTCATCAGATCGTTCGTAATTTTCTGTGTTTTGTTCTTGTAACTCTCCGTCGACTTATGCAAGTAGTTCATCGTCCGGATCCACTCCTCTCAAAAAATTGTGTAAAATGCAACATGCTAAGATGATATTCGTAGTTGTCTGAAATGAAAACTGCGGTTCAGCATCACTCTTTATGATCGGAAACCTTTTCTTCAGAACTCCAAATGCTCGTTCTATTTCATTCCTTAGAGATGTATGACGATGATTGAATAACTCTTTAGCAATCGGTCCATTTCGAGAATACTCCTTTAGGTGGTAACGAACACGCCTATATGGAGTCAATAATGAGCTCTTCAACATAAAACCACCATCACCCAAATAATATTTTCCTAAGCACATAGAACAATCACAAAATCAGATTTATTGAGAAACAATTTTCCAATAAAATTACCCAATACGCTAGAACTGCAATGATCACTCACCTTCTGGGATGACAAGTCTGTCAGGCCGAACAAATGCATTTTTTATGATTCTTGAATCAGATGTAGTTCCCTCCCAACCCGCTAACACATAGGTAAATTTCAAGTCAAAGTCACAACAAGCTATTACATTTTGTGTAGGCCATTCTTTCCGACCAAGAAATCTTGGTTGGTCATCACGTGGAACCTTAACACGAAAATGGGATCCATCAGCAACACAAAGGCAATCCTGTATGATTATAATACAATTATAATATTTTCTATAGTTATGAAATTGATGTATATAATGAATTGGTATGTATGATATTTACATGAAAATAAAGATAAAACCGAGGATTTCATGAATTTTAGATCCCACAGGAGTGGTGGCTGTAGGTTGTTGTAAGAGTTGAGAGGCTAGGCTCAAGACTGCTCGCAAGACATTGTGAAAATGACGATGAATTGTTTCATTACTCCAATAGTAATGAAGACACATGGTAGTGTAGTTGCCACCAGTGTGTCCTAGAATTTGCAAAAACTTTGCTACTTGCTCCTCTACAGTGCTCCGTTTGTAGATGACGAACAACCCAGTATTCCTCAACATCTCACATAATGCAGCAAATGCATGTGATCCCATTCTCAAGGTCGAACGACAGAATGTATCTTGGAGGGTTAGACGATCCATAAACTCTCGACGTGTCCTTGCTCGGTAACTTTCATGCTGACCTAGTGGTCCATCAATAGCAGGTTGAAGACAATTTAACAAACATGGTGCATGAACAATGTAACAGACTAGTGTAATCTCACAAGTCTTTCTTTGTCGTTGCCAATTATCCATGATAGTTTGCTAAGTTTGAAGTATTAGTATTCTATTCAAAGATATTGGATCTTCAGTGTCATCAATGTTAACCTCATTGTCAAAAACAGGGACATCATCTCCATTCAAGCTATGCGTTTCATTATCCATCTAAGCATGACACCAAAATTTGTTCCCCGTTAAAAATAAACCTCACGAATGAGAAGAACACACCGAAATTTGTTCCCTGTTCAAAACAACCCACAAATGAACACACCAAAATAATGACAACCCATGAATGAAAGGAACCCACCAAAATAATGACAACTCATCTCCTATTATCCTAATGCAATGGATACATTTTAAAAATGAAAGGCAAGTTAATAATATATAATATCACATCTACTAATAAAACTAGCAACCATATAATACAAAATGAAGCATTCATCGGCCAAAATGAATGAAAGGCAAGTATAATAAATCCCATCTAAGAAACGAATCATTTATACCGCATAACAAATGAAAAAAAGGCAAGTATAATAATATCCCATCTACAAATATATGGAACACAATTAAATCCAATATTAGAAGCAATTAAAAGAGGGATCTAAAGCATTCATCGGCCAAACACAATATGGAAGGAATTAGAGATTCTGGGTAAGTGAAAATCATGGAACGATTTAGCGTGGTTACTCAAATTTTGAGTAATCACGGTGGCTACCAACATCTGCACCCTTGATTATTAATATTTTAGTCTATTTTTAAATGTATGGTAAAGATTAGATTAGGGGTAATTATGTAAACAAAAAAGATATACACCTAATTACAATCTCCTAAAATATAAATTATATATATTATAGTAAAACCCTACTACCTCCTCTCTCTCCGGCACGGCGGCCTCCATCGTTCCCCAGCGGTCCCTATTCCCTCCCCTCTCGTCGTCTCTCCTGCCGCCGCCACCACAATCCCGTCCATTTCCCTTCTCTCTCTCTCTCTCCACCTCCCTCCTCACCGCATTCGTCGCAACCTGCCCCTCTTTCCAACCTCCTCCACAAGACCACAACCACCACCGCCCGCAACGTCAAATCCATATCCGACTACATCCCTCCTGCCGGCCACCCATACTTCCCAGCTCCCTTCGGTGGGATCCTCCTCCCTTTCCCTCACGCGCTCGGATGGTCACTTTGAAGGCCTCCCCCCTCCCCCAATATATTTTCATCGTATACTTCCCGCCGAGCATTGAGATGGTTGCTTTGAAGGTTTCACTCACTCCCCTCGTAATCTCTCTCTCACACAAGCAGCTGGAAAGGTGGATGAATAAAAATCCAAGATCTGATTTTTTTGCATTGGTAGTGATTTTTTTCGTAGCGGTAATGTTTTTTCGCATTGGTATTGTTTTTGTCGCATTGGTATTGATTATCATGTAATGATATTAATTTTGCATGTATTGGTATTGATTAAATCTGCAGTGGTGTTGATTTTTTGTGAAATGGTATAGATTTATATTGGTAGATTGTTTATATTGGTAGTTTTTGTGTAATGGTATAGATTTATTTATGCAATGGTATTGATATTTTTCAAAGTGGTAGTGATTGTCTAATGGATTGGTAGTGATTTCGTGTTTTTTTTCTTTTGCGGAAAGATTGAGAAAAATAAGGATAGGGGATCTGGTTGGAGATTATGGAAGTGAGAGAAAGAGAGAGAATTTTAATTAACAAATTCTTGTAACTACCTAAAATGTAATTTTATTAAAAAATTAATTAATATAATTTATTTTTTCATACCCAATTTACCCTTAGTAACCACGTTGATTACTACTTTTGTAGTAATCACCATAACCTGTCCCTGAAAATCATGGATGAAGTTAGGGGTTTTATCATATTCACCTTCAATAAGAGCAGCGTCAAGTCGAGCAGTAAGAATGAAGGTGGAGATTCGGGCAAGCAAGCGATTTGGATGGCAGAGCACCTCAGCAAAAACTAGGGGTGTTCAAATGGTTACCATGGTTATTACCAAACCAAATAAGGCTAAATTTCATTAACCATGGAATGCAATATCATAACCAAACCGTCCAAACTAATACAACAACCAAATTAACCAAACTAAAGTTTATTCGGTTTGGTTAATTGGTTAACCAGATTAACCAATATAAAATCATATTATCATCAAGTGAGAAAATTTTCAGTTAATTTATCAATTCGCAATTTATATAATGAATAAAACATAACAATCAACACATAGTTATAGTTGACCCTTAGCATAAATACATGCAACTAAGACAATTATCTTACGGTTAGTATAGAAGTATTCACCTAACAAAAATTTATCACAATGGTATGGAAATGGGACCATGGAAATTGGCTTCAATTACCACATTCATGGTAATTGAGAATACTACACCTCCCCCTAGTAATTTGACATTACCACGTTTTCTTACTTCTTTTTCCAAATTCCACACCATCAATTCCCACAAAACTAAACCCTATCCAAACGTGAATTGTTTTTCAATTTCCACAAGTCAATTCCTTGGTTTTGTAAAACATGGAAATTTAGACAAATTTCAACGTTTTAAAATTGGGTGAATTGCAAGTTTGGTCACCCATATTACACTTTTGTAACACGTTAGCCACCCGAATCCATTTCGCTTCAATTCAGCCACTGATAATACCCCTTTATGTCATCATTGGTCACTCGCCGTTACACACCGTCAATGCCGTTATACTTTTGCTGACGTGGCAAACGGGGTGCCAAGCTGGAACACGAAAAGTTGTTTTTTAGTCCAACTAATCGCTGACATGGCTTGGGCGGGAAAAAAAAGTGGGTTTCCCTCCCATTCTTCCATCTATATTAGGGTTAATTTCCCCAATCAAAGCCCCCTTCGACAGAACCTTCTTCTTCGAGCTTGAGAAATGGCCGGTCCCTGCTGTCATTGTGGAGATCCAGCCGATCTGAGAACGAGTTGGACAGATGCAAATCCGGGCAGGAGGTTTTACGGGTGCGCAAAGTTTGGAGTAAGACCAACTCCCCGTCTTCTTCCTCTCTTCTTCTTCTTCTTCTTCCTGTGCTTTTCTTTCTTCTGCTGCTCTGTTCAACCGCTGCTGCTCTATTCAATCGCTGGGTTCTCAAATTTCTTTTTCCTTGTTTTGCGTTTGTACAGAGAACGGGAGCTTGCAACTACTTTAGATGGCATGACCCGGCTCTTGATGAGAACGTGAAGTATTTGGTTCTCCACCTCCATCGTCGGCTGCGCGAGCTGGAGAATAGGCAGCAAGGGAGGGTGTCGACTTTTAGTAGCAAAGAAGTGCTACTCTTCCTTTTCTCTGCAGCTCTGTTCTTTTGTCTTTGGAAAGGGATATAAGAATGGGTGAGTCTGATGGGGGAATGCAATCTGTAGTCAAATTTGATAGGGAATTAAGAATGGGTGGGTGGGTCTGATGGGGAATGATGCAATGTGTATTCCCAGCTGCTGTAGTCGGATTTTAAATGTCGATTGTGGTTGTTATTAATCGTAATCAAAATGTTAATTGTGTTTGTGTTTAACTTGCAAGGTGTAATGAGTGTTGTGTGTGTTGTGTCATGTACTTTGAAGTTGAGTATCTGGTGATGGAAGCTGAATGTCATGAAAGAAAAGAACATTATCATTGTTAATAAACCTGCTTGGCAATCAAAAGAACATTATCATTGTTAATAAACCTGCTTGTTAATCACAAAATGAGCAAGTCATCATCATCATCCGATTTACAAGATCAATCAAAGACTGCATCAGTTCACCAAATAGGCAACTGATTACCAAAATGAGACTAATATAACTACAACTACTTGTTCACCAAAAGGGATGATTACCAAAATGAGGCTAATATAACTACAACTACTTGTTCACCAAAAGGGTACATCGTCGTACAATTTAACCAAACTACCTAAACAACCACTCCTACATTAACTGCTACCAAGCTTCAAGGATTCCTCAGCTGAGTCAATTGGCTTGCTATCTGCGAGCCTTGAGTGCCTTGAGTGCCTTGAGTGCCTCGACTTCCTTGTTGGGATGCCTCACCTAATGGCCTCCTGGTAGTTCCCTGCAAAATGAGTGAGATTAGGACGTTTGTCTATATTAATGAACTTCAAAAAGAACAAATCAAAGACATACATCAGGCATCACTTGGACAGTACAAGGCTGACTTGGTGCTTGTCTCATTTCCAGCTTCCTCTTCTTTTGCTCCAGCTTCTGTAGGGCAGCAAGTCGATTACGTTCAGATCTTTCTTGTTGCTTCCTCCTTTGTTCTTCCTCCCTCTCCTTCCTTTTTCTTTCTTTCTCCATTACATCTTCTGTCCTCTTTGCAGCACGAGCTTGTTCCTTTCCAGCTTGATCGACATGAAAAGACTTGGCAGTACACCTGTATGGTCTCCTAGGTTGTTTCGACACTTCCATTCCATCCTTCTTTTGTTTCTTACCTTTGGCAGCCTCCTCCCTCTCCTTCCTTCTTGCTTTTTTTGGCCTTCCTCTCTTCTCTCCCTCTATAGGAGCAGGCACTCCAACCTCACCTAATTCAGAAAGACCCCAATGTTCCTTGCCAGCAGTAGGTGAAATAGAGAATTGGTAAATTTTGGCTGCTGTTTCCTTCAAGTAACATGCTGCCACATAGTCGTGGAGTTTCTTATTTGCCTTCCTAATTGCTTGCATAGCATGTTCACAAGGAATGCCAGTTAGCTCCCACTTTCTGCAGGTGCAAGTCTTTTCTTTTAAGTTCACCACAAGCTGCTTGTTGTGCCACCTAACCTCAAACTCTCCATTGCCATTTGATACTGCAACCCACTTGAGAGCCTCTTTCTTCAATTGTTTAATTTTCAGCTCAATATTGGGACACAAAGGACCACTCCATTTTTTCACAAAGCGTCGTCTCTTAGCATACATCAACATTAACTTTCTTCTAATACCCTCCCACATGCTAATAGGAGCCATATCCCTCTCATCCATTATGGTATCATTCCAACTTTCAACCATGTTGCTAGTAAGCACATCAGAAGAAACAAGAGTGAGAAAGTGAGACCTTGTCCAATGGAAGAATGGCTTGTTAAGAAGCCATTCGTAGGCGTCCTTGTTGTAGTTTGATATTTCTTGCATAGCAGTGTGAAATTCAGGCACGGTTGTAGCTCTAGCAGCTGTCCAGAACAGATCCTTCATCATTTGGGAGGCTCCACATGCACCTTGTAGGTTTGTGTACAAGTGACGACCACAATGCCTCTTCTCACAGTTAGGGAAGGTGTCATCTAGTGCTGGAATAAGACCCTGTGTATGAAAAATAAACACCCTATTAGTTTGCCATCATGATACAAAATAAAACATACAAAATAAAACGTGAGTAAATCTTACCTTCTGTTTGTCTGACATGAACGTCCAGCCGGGATTATCCACTATGTCAAGATCGAACCTCAGTAGTTCAAGGAACCAAGTCCAGTTCTCCTTATTCTCCACTTCAACGTGAGCAAAGGCAACCGGAAAGTATTGCTCATTTGCATCGATGCCCACCGCAGAAAGAAGTTGACCACCATATTCGTGCTTCAACCAACACCCATCGATGCACAAAATCTGTCTACAGCCTGCCCGGAACCCTTTCTTCGATGCTTCAAAGAAAACATACATACGGTGAAAAGTCTGGTATCTCTGCTCAACAACAACAGTTGAGTTGGGGTTGCTCCTTTGTAGCTCTTTTGCATAATGATAGAGGCTTCGAAATTGTTCTTTGTACGTCCCACGCACCAAATCAGTTGCTGTCTTCTTGATCCTATATGCCTTCATATCTCCAACCTCTTCCTTGTAGTCTTCTTTCATTATTTGTTTCAACAAGTTTTTGCTCATTTTCTGATCGGCTGCCATCTTTGTTGACAGCTTGTTTCCCAAGAACTTGGCGGTTGCAAACTTGTTGTTGAAAGTCAGACTACAATCTCTTGAATGCTCCAATTTGCACCTTGTGATTTGTACAAAATCTGCATGCTCTTTCTTGGATGCCCAAATGTACCACTCACAAGGTGCCTGACACACTGCTTGTAGCCTCTTTCGATCATTCTTCTTGAAAGAGATTGGTCGATGCTCAATAAAAGAGTGTGTCTTTATCGCCTCAACCAACAAATTCTTGCTACTGAATTTTTGATCAAGTGAGAACTTTGGGTTCTCCATGTCTCGATCCACACGAAACTCAGACACATGTGCATCATCGGAGTCATCCTCTGAACTGTGAACAGTTCTACGATCATCAGAGTCGACAAAATCCGACTCTTCTTCTACGTCATCTTCCATCTCATTTTCTCCGTCTCGACCAATAATTCTGCCCAAGTCAGCTTCTACATCCATATTGCAATTCTCCTCAAATTCTTCATTGTCATGATCAGTGCTGGCCATTTCAAAATTACCCTCGTAGTCACTGTCATCGTCATCTTCATCTTCATCTTCGTCTGCCTTGTAGTCCTCATCATCTTCATCGGAAGCACCACAATGTAAGGCCTCCTTTCTCGAACAGCCACCTGCATCTTCATCCACATCACTACTAAAAAGATCCTCCACTTCATTCTCACCAATAGCAAACAGCTCAATGATTCGAGGAGGATTATTAGCTGCTACAGCCATGTCCAGCAAGTCCCTATCGTTAGAAATCTCCGTCATTGACTCACTGGTGAGAGCTTTCCAATAGAATTTTGGATTTTGAATCTTCCCACCACACTTCTCATATATGTCAGCCAAGTCCAGGAGAGACAACTCATCGATGTCGGCATAGTCATAGAACACAGATTCTTTCTCCTTCAAGAAGTGTTTGCCACTCTTCTTCTTCAACTCGTGGTCTACGTGAACTTCAAACGAAAACTCACCACTGCATGGACCTGTTGGTTACAAACAAATTGTTGGTGAGCAGTAGGTAAGAAAGTGAATGCGAGACAGATGTGGGTTAAAAGCATAAAGACAAAATTGAAAGCGATGGAACTTACGATACTTGGGTAGGGAACCATTTGGGGGCCGCACATGACCCACCATGATTCTCGATGAAGAGTCGGACAACCTGGAAAGGAACAACACCAACTTGCAATTTAAGTTTAAAGAATCAAACATCCACCTGGAAAAACTCGAAGCTTGTTATGAAATAACAAGGAAGAGGAACATACACAAGAGTAAGAGTAGAGACATAAGAAGAGAGTGGGAATAGAGCTTTCTTATTCATGTGTTCCTTAGTACAAGGAAATCATCTATTTATAGGCACACATCACATAACCTCTACATTCTTACAATCAATATACATGAATGTGAGAATGAATGTGAAATAGAAATGGGGTGAGGGGTTACATGTAACACCCAATTGTGCAACTAATGTGTCATATGGAGAAATAAATATAAGGAGATGAGTTACATAGAACTTGTAACATACCATGGAGCATCTAATGTTGGTCATCCATAATAATAATAATATTTTCATAACACTCCCCCTTGGATGACCATTAGACATGAATATGCCTCGTTAAAACCTTACTAGGAAAAACCCTGTGGGATAAAATCCTAGTGAAGGAAAAAGAGTACATAATCATCATAATACGCTATCTGAATCTGCCTCGTTAAAAACCTTACCAGGAAAACCCAGTGGGAAAAACCATGGTTAAGGAAAAAAGAGTGCAGTGCGTATATGCTCCCCCTCATGACAACATCAAAGTATAGTGTTGTGAACAAATCTTTCAAATCTTCTCATGGTAAGCTTCTTAGTGAACAAATCTTCTAGATTGTCACTTTATGCATGATCCATTAGGACCATTTTCTTCATACATGATCTTCAAGATCATTTTTTATGAAGAGAATCCACAACTACAAGTCATTTAGACGTGTTGAATCACAAATCTTAACCAAACAATTCATAACAAGTCTCATGAATTGTTGACCATTGTGCATGATGAGTTGCTATTGTGATTTCTTTGGAATCTCCATGAGATACTTGTACGACCATAAGTAAACAAATTACTCAGCTATGATCCTCATCGTTACCTATAGTAACGAAGTATAGCGAGATACATTTTCGCTCTAACGACATTAACATACGGTACTTCAGGACCTAATAATTCACTTTTATCTCAATGCCTAAATTGATCTTTGTTCACTTCTAGTGACCATGTGATCATTAAGCTGTTGAACATATGCAATTTTTTCCATACAAAATTTTCCTTTCACCTTTCTGACACTGTCGTACTGATCCAAAAAGGATCTTAAATCCTTCATGTTCAATTTTCTTTCTTTAAGCAATCCATGCTGCATGAAACTCTTCTGGAGTTCAATTTTCTTTCATTAAGCAAAACATGCTTTATGAAGATCTTCTGGAGTTCATATCAACTAAAAGATATGAGATCATTATAAAATAATTTCTCGACTTTTTTCTTCCAAATAACTATAAAAATTAGCTAACACATTGTATGCAAACAATTACTTCATACCACATGGTCACAAGCAAAAGGCACGTCATACACACAACATCACTTAACCAAACCATATTCATAAATCAAACTCATAACTAAAACCACAATATCACGCACATAAGCCTATATGTCATTACACAATCACACATGCCAAATGCAAATGCTCTAATGCACTTTATTCGAATTTATCTCGCAAGGCTTATTTGACCACTTCCTTTAGTAGATATTCACTTAGATGAATGTGCCATATTCATCCATTTTATCTCAATCCATACAAGGGATTGTTTTATCGATCGATATTGTTCTCGAGAACTTCACATGTTTGCTTCCGGCAAACTAATCCTTCAAGGAGTTTCGTATAAATATCATTATCAAGGGATCCATACAAATAGGCTATCACAATATCTACCAAATGCAAATTTCATGCTTTTTGAACTGCCAAACTATTTAAATTGCACGACATAGTTGCATCCACCACAAGAGAGTATGTCTCTTCATAATTGATGTCAGGTTTCTACCAGAAACCTCTCACGAGAAATTGTATTATATCTCTCGCAATTTCCATACGCGTTTGCACAAAACCTATTTGTATCCCGTTAGTTTTACATCTTCAGGTGTAAAGACTTCTGGTCCAAAACTTATACCAAATAGCCTAATGCTTTCTTTTATATTGGCCAATATATATCCTTTGCATGCATCAATAGACTTTTACTTTTGATCCTCTTTGTATCTATCACGTTCAGTGCTGCAGCATAATCAAAACCTTTGTCGACAATAAATATACTTTTTCAACTTTTTTCATACAAGCCAATTAATTGAGATCTCTTCATTTTAAAACTTTCAGGTACTTACTGTTCATCTGGAACTATGATCTCAATTATATGACTTGACTCTTCTAGAGCTATTTTATCTTCGAGTTGACCATCTTTATTTATAGCTCCTTTCTTTCTCGATGATTTTTATCTTTGGAACCGATTGGTCTACCACGCTTCATGGCCTCGTTTAGACTCATTAGATTATCCAATATGGATATTAATTTGTATTGGAGCATTCACAATTGGGCATGTGGCATAATCACTCCTTTTAGTGAGTAAAAGGCGTTTGGCAATCGATACATTTTTTTTTCTCTCCATGAATCACCATATGAACTTCGGGTTCATGTTTCTTCGTTTGAGGATCAAAATGAGATAATGATGATTCCAACTCACATCTATGCCCAACTGTTTACTTTTCTCCCCCTTCGCGTTCAAAAAGTAATTCATCAAAATGATGATATTAGCAAAAAGAGTCATGAACAAATCTCTCATTGCAATGGACACCATGTTGTGGTGGAGCAATTGGGATGTATTCTGCACACCCAAATTTTCTAGTATTTTAAATGTTTGGTCCCTGACCAAAACCATTTGTATGAAAGGGGAGAACTTATGATAACTTGTTGGCTTCATGCGAATTAATGATATCATATGCCTCGATAAGAGATCGATAGACTTAGTTTATTCTCATAAGAGAAGTTCTGTTTGATTGGATAATCATCAAAATATATCCATCATTCGGCAACTAATCTCACAAACATTAGGTTGCATTTAGATAACAGACATATATGATGATATAGTTGATGAATCAACCAAAATCATAAAATTCATATATCATTTGCACGGTGAGTGTATTTTTCTGCATACACTTTTATAAAATCTCAACAAATTCAATTATTTTCACGAGTATATTCTCCTCGAGATCATGTATCACATAATCAATCCTTTGATTGATGAATTCTCTAAACTCTCACTTAATTTCCGTATGATATCTCAATCATTTTCGCATCTGTATCCGGGATGGTATGACCGGACATGCCAAAATAAAAAGTTATCCGATCTTGCAAACTTTTGGTTTACACTTTCATATGTACTAATATACATGTAGTACAAATTTTCCCAGTTAAGTATATGTTCTCTTATAACACATTTATGATGCAATATCAATTATGATATTCTTTTCTGCGAATATCTTCATAATTCGGTAATGCATCTTCAACTGACAGTTTAGTTCATTCACGTCTCAAAACATTAGCTCTTCTGGAGCTTTCACATACTCTTGTACTACATTTTGGTCATTAGGCACCTTTTGATTTCGGTGAACTGTTGTGAGCACAAATCCATAGTGATAAGAATATTGTCACACTATTTATCACCAATATATTGTTTAGTTACTTCAAGTAACAAAACACAATCTCTTCCGGAGCTTTAGATTACTTTCATACTATATGATATAATACCAGTATTGACTTTTGCCAATATTCATTCTATACAAAAACATACAAAATAATAATAATAATATAATAATAATAACAACAACATATATATGTGTTTCATAACACATTTTCGGCATACGAAGGTTACAGTATATGATCATGACTTTTGCTACATGAATTATCATCCTCATTTATTATTATTTTATTTTCACTTTCGGTGAAAATAATAATTTGCTGATTGTCATTATCCAAACTTCCCATGTATTTTTTGCATTGCAATAGTAAATCATATTCCGACATTTTTCTTACAAGATCCACATATATAAAATAAGTTAATAAAATTATATGAACAAATAACAAGATCAAATAATCTCTCAAAGACATTGAGATAGATAAACATACTAACAAGAAACGACATGAAAATTTATATACCTTGATCGTGTTGTGATCTTACTCAAGTATATTTGATTCTGTAGAGAGACCATCACCAACCATGACTTTGGCAGAGCTTCGTGCTGATAACGTGTTATGAAATAACAAGGAAGAGGAACATACACAAGAGTAAGAGTAGAGACATAAGAAGAGAGTGGGAATAGAGCTTTCTTATTCATGTGTTCCTTAGTACAAGGAAATCATCTATTTATAGGCACACATCACATAACCTCTACATTCTTACAATCAATATACATGAATGTGAGAATGAATGTGAAATAGAAATGGGGTGAGGGGTTACATGTAACACCCAATTGTGCAACTAATGTGTCATATGGAGAAATAAATATAAGGAGATGAGTTACATAGAACTTGTAACATACCATGGAGCATCTAATGTTGGTCATCCATAATAATAATAATATTTTCATAACAAAGCTGTCCTTTTCCCTTTCGTTTTGTTTATAATAAACCTACTGAACCCTAAACAAACTCCAACCAAAACAAACTCCATTAACAGAATAGGTACCTTCAGATATGCTCCTTTGTTGCACGCCAACCCCCGAAAAGAAGAGTAACGAGAATCGGCAGCAAACTTCAATAGATGGATTTAGGGTTTCACTTTTCTCCATCCATCTCAGCATACAATCGCAGCAAACTTGTGACGCCTGGGAAACCGAACGAAAGAGAAGAAGAGAAGAAGAGAAGAGAAGAAGAAACGGCCGGCGGAAGACAGATTCAAAGAGGAGGAAAATCAATCACTCTTCCCCTGCTCTGGAAATTCGAACGAGAGGAAGAAGAAAGGGAGATGACGAGGGCCTTTCGTTTCTTCTCCCCTTATCCAATCTATTTTAATTTTTGTTACTTAATTGGGTTGGGCAAATGGGTCGGGTTTTTAGGTCAATGGTCGGGGTTTTCCAGAGGGTACGGGTCGGGTGTGTTGTTCTCAATTAAAGCCTCTGACTCAGCATTCCGTGTTCCAGCTTGGCACCCCGTTTGCCACGTCAGCAAAAGTATAACGGCGTTGACGGTGTGTAACGGCGAGTGACCAATGATGACATAAAGGGGTATTATCAGTGGCTGAATTGAAGCGAAATGGATTCGGGTGGCTAACGTGTTACAAAAGTGTAATATGGGTGACCAAACTTGCAATTCACCCTTTTAAAATTTCCACATCCAAACGACCCCTAGTCTTTTAGCAATTTTCATAGGCTAAAAAGGACCTTAAATTCAAGTTTTCACCCAACACAATGTATGAGATTTATCTAAATTAGGCGGTCATTAGGAATGGCAATTTTGCCAATACCCATGGGTTTTTTACTATCCAACCCAATTGGATTGGGTATGAAATCCAAATAGATGGATATGGGTAGACTTTGATGGGTTTGTACCATACCCATTTACTTGGGTTGGGTTTGGGTTTATAACAAATGGATTTGGGTTTACATCCATGCCCAAATGCAAATTACAATTTGGTACCTAAACTTAATAGATATGCATATTTAGTACCTAAATTTAATTTTTTGCATATAAGTCCTCAAAATATCGATGGAAAATTACATTTTGGTACCTAAATATTTTTTGTCTTACATTTTGGTACCTAAACTTTTCAAGTTTTACAAATAGGTCCAATTTGTGCATGTGTAGTTAAAACACCCTCAAATAAATGGATATCCATATCCAACCCTTACCCATTTAGATTATGGAAGTAATAGTCATACATTACCCAAACCCATTTACAAACCTCCAAACCCATATGCACTTCACCCATACCCAACCCATTATGAATGGATCTACTTGGGTTTGGGTATAATTACCCATGGGTGGGTAATTGCCATTCCTAGCGGTCATATGTTGTGGTCTACACTCTACATATACAAATATACATTATAGGAACAATATGAAGCTTTAGATTTTATGAGTCTAGAAAGATGAACATTTAACTCTTGAGTGGTTATTCAAAGTATTAAGTATGTGTATATATTAGATATATAACTAATTATTTATCGGGTTAATTTGGTTTGGCTGGTTAGGAGTGTCTGAAACCAAACCAAACCACCTAAACCAAACAAGCTAAAAACTTTAACCATACCAAACCAATTATCCAAATTAACCAAACCAAATTATCCAAATAGTACTGGTTAAAACGGTTACCATGGTAACCACACCTTTTGAACACCCCTAGCAAAAACGGTAGATTGTGAGTGAGGATATCAGACAAGGAGGGAGATGAGGATGAGAAGACTCCGTCGGCTGATTGAAGTCGACGAGCCGGAGCGGCTGGATTCAGAATCTGCAATCTGGAAATCTAGGGTTTACCATTTGTTTAGATAGAGTGGGGGGTTTTTTCGCAATGAATGGGGGAAGAGAACAACTAATGGGAAGAGAGAAGGTCGTCTGTAGAGACAACAAATGAGAAAAGAAAAAAATGGAATTAACCCCTTTAATGCACCCCCTGCTACTGTAATAAATATCCAAATAGGTGTAATTTTATTGGGAATACCCATTACCCCCTAACTATGTACCCGTCAATTTACCCCCAAAACAAACACAATGCTAGAGATTCAAATATATGACCTCCAGGTTCAAGAGCATGAGTATTACCACTAGACCAAGCATAGTTAGTAAATACTCCATTTAATACACGTATATGTACCCGTACGTACTTTATTCGTTTAAAACTTCTATATCTGTATTATTGGTATCCGTATTATTGTCAAGCTGTTTCATTTTTCCCCGTTCATTTGATGGCTCCCGTATTAAACACGTATAAAACCCGTATAACATGTTTATTATCCGTATTTTACAAATTAAATTGTTAATGTTACTATTATTTATAGTATATATTAATTTTTTAAAATAATTAATTTTATATATTTATGACTATTAACGTACTATTAAACATAATTTTAGCTTAGAAACAAAGTATAATACCCGTACGTATTTTTTACGTAACTTTCCCGTACCGTATTTTACTAACTATGAGACCAAGCCCTTGCTCACAAATTAGTAAGATCCCGAGCTCGTGAAAGGTTAAGTTCTTTTGTCAAAGTCGCGCATCAACAATCAAGCTTGGATAGCTAAAAACGACCTTCAAAGTTCAAACAAACATAAAAAATAAAGGGATGCGTGGAGATAGATACTCGCCACAATCCAGTGTGATCGCTTGATTGATAAGAGTCTTGCCAAACTCTTCTGGATTATTCAACAAAAAAAATTCAAACAAGGATCTTGCGCTAGCTATGGAATCCACCAATAGCTAAAACAATAAACCATAAGCACATCGACTCCAAGGGGGAAACCACACGTTGGTGTAAAATTCTTATTCAACAACTCTCTAACCCTAAAATTCGTGTTTACAACCCTTTAAATAGGTGTGAAAAAATAAATCTAATGAAAACACCAAAAAGAAAAAGAATCCAAAACGAAAAAGGTAACAAAACTCGTCAGGGCCAAATACCCGATCGGGGATTTAAGTGCACTAGCCGGTGGTCATTCTGCTTGAATTCCCCTGTCATCCTTACAATTCCTCGATCGGGGAATTCTCTAATTCTAGGCGGGGAGTGGGGCAAATAGAATCAGATCAGTCCCTCCCCATTAAAGAAGCTTTGCCCTCAAAGCTTTCATGTCTGACTTCCAAACGAAATTCTCTGCACCATCATAAAAAAGAAACTAACAATCTCCACAATTTCATGGGATCAAGAGCTCAACTAGCTCGACAACCACAAGCCCTAGTCCATGAACTTTGAAGTGTCTGTTGTCATTCAATCTTAGAATTGAACGTCAATGTCAGAATGATCAGTTTTCGCAGAATGGACAAGTTCAATTCCACTCCCTCCAGGATCGATACAGTAGGTTTGTTTTGATCGATTCTCGTTCCATGGGGTTGTAGCATCCTCATTCAATCCTTCTGCTTTGGCCTTGGCGCACAGAAACTCCAAAATTTGGCTGTGTCTTGATATTCATTGGCGGCAATAAAGGCTTCACTGTCTAAGCTTGTAATGGCTTGTCGTCCTCTTCCTCGTCCTTGTTCGCTTCATAAACCTCACAGTTTGGTAGCGCCAACTTTGTTGAATAATCCTCTAACTCAACGTCGACTTCCTCAAAATTCAAACCCTGTTGCACAGGAAAACTCGACCTCGAACTCGATTCCTTCTCTGCCATGGTTTGAAGCAAGCCTCCCATCTGCACCATTTGTGCTGCAAGCGGTTCCATGGTTTCCTGCTCTACTTCATACTCTCGCTATAATCGTTGCAAAGTCTTCCAATCATCAACAGCCTCCTTCGAGGATAAAGGTTTCAAAACGAAAACCTTCTTCTCATGCTTCAAACGGAAGCTTTTGGACCTTCTGCTAACTAGAAGATCCACGACCTTGAAACCATATTTGTCCCAACATAATATGATTTGTAAGTTTGGACACCACGTTGCACAATACCTCGTCTTCATATTTACCAATTGCAAACTTAAGAGAAACCTGTCCAACCACGCTTGAAATCTTCTCGCCCGAAAACTGTAGAATGCATGGAGCTGGATGCAGACGCCTTGGTAGCCCCAATTTCTTCGTTGTTCTTGCACTCATCAAATTTGATTTGATCCCTCCATCTACAAGCACAGAATACGCCTTCTCTTGAACCAAACAATGAGTATAGAACATATTTCCTTGCTCTATCTCTTTCGCCATCGCTTGATATGATCTTCTCCTTGCCACTGATTTTGAACCATAAATAAACAAACCAAAATCCAAGATATCTATGTATTGATGTTCAGCTTTGTGGCTGATGAACAAATTTTTTTATTCCACTTTTTTCATCTTCTCATGAACATTAACCTAAATCAATTTGTTTGTTTTTTTTTTCGTGAACTGTAAAAACGAAATAAAAGTACCTCTTTCTTGTCGCTTAGTTTGAACGGGGCTTTGATACCACCTGATAAGATCCCGAGCTCGTGAAAGTTTAGGTTCTTTTGTCAAAGTCACGCAACAACAATCAAGCTTGGATAGCTCAAATCGACCTTCAAACAAACATAAAAATAAAGGGATACGTCGAGATAGATACTCGTCACAATCAAGTGTGATCGCTTGATTGATAAGAGTCTTGCCAAGCACTTCTGGATTCTTCAACAAAAAAACTCAAACAAGGATCTTGCACTAGCTATGGAATCCACCAATAGCTAAAACAAAAAATCATAAGCACGATGGCTCAGTGTAAAATTCTTATTCAACAACTCTCTAACCCTAAAATTTATTTTTGCAACTCTTTAAATAGGTCTGAAAAAAATAAAACTAATGAAAACACCAAAATAGAAATAGAATCTTAAACGAAAAAGATAACAAAACTCGTCAGGACCAAAGCCTCGGTCTCAATCCCCAGTCGGGGATTTAAGTGCACTGACCGACGGTCATTCTGTTTGAATTCCCTGGTCATCCTTACAATTCCCCGTTGGGGATTCTCTTAGTTTGGGCGGGGGAGTGGGGGAAACAAAATCACAATTCCCCGTTGGGGAATTCTCTTAGTTTGGGCAGGGGAGTGGGGGAAACAAAATCACATCACGAACTTTCAAAGATATTCATTCCCAACAATTCAAGATTGTTAAGTGCATAGATTAGTGAACTTTCAAAGATATTCGTTCCCAACAATTCAAGATTGTTAAGTGCATAGATTAGTGACCGTTTGGAAGTCACCATGATGCATCCCAAAAGCAAAATCTTTTGAAGGTAGACTCAAAGCAGACACTATTTTGATCAAGAAAATGATTGAAATGTTAAAACTTAAAAGTAGTATCAAAGCCTCTCCGCTTCCCTCATGAGAGATGGTCCCTCTTGAGAGATGGTGAAGCAAACATCAAAGATGACGTTAAATCTCAAAAGAGCATGTATGTAACAATTTATACAAATCTCATAGCAACAAATACACGAGATTCAGACCATTCCATCTTAATTAACAAGATACTTTTTGGCATTAGGTTAAAAACCCCTCTCCCCCTGTTGTGTTTAACCAAGAGGCTCTCTATCGTTTGTTTACAAACCCACCCCGAAAGCCCAGTTTGGCGTTTAGCATCGACAAAGAAATAAGAACGCCAGCCGGGATATCTTTTTCCCTCTTGTATGGTAACTAATAGTTTCCATATGTACACATTTTTTGTGGTTTATCAAGAATGTGGCTGAAGCTTTCTGGCCCGCACGTAGGTTAAAAACTGGCTGGGTAGTTCTGCTAGAAGTTCTTGGACAACAGAGATCCCTCCTCCATCTGCAAGATAGAAATTTGAGGATGGTCAGATCGATCCGGTCCATTCATAAGTAAAGAAGCTAGTTGGATTGGGCGAGGTGAAAAAACTATATAGATTTCTTACTCTGTACATCCCGCAATGGTACAAACTGAACTATATCACGCGTAGCAACGCGACCGGTTGTGCTTTCAAGTCTTTCTCCTTTATCACCGTCTAAAATCTGCACACGCAGTTGCAATAGTACACAACTCAGCCCTGATTTTATGCGGTAAGAACGAGTTGTCTCATACAATACAAGCCCTATACATAATGAAACAAAGGTACATACCTCCATTTCTTTGAAGTCAGCTCCTCCAACGCCTACAATAAGGATGGAGAGCGGAAGGTCGGATGCTTGCACTATGGCATCTTTCGTCTCTTGAAGATCCGTTATGACCCCATCCTACAAAATCACCATGGAATTAGAGATTTGGAGAAATTAAGAAAAGATGCAAAAATTCTCTATCAGAAAACAAACACCAACTTTAATGGTTTTGGTATTCCTTTGTAACATAAACGAAATTGAATCCAAAGATGCACAACTTATCAAGATATATCATGGAATGATTGAACCCTGCAAAAGTTATGCTAGAACCAACGGAGCTCTAACTAACTAACTAACTAACTGATTGATTGATCAATCATCCATGTACTAGTGGACTCCTTACCGTAATGATCAACAAAACGTAGTACTTTCTCCCTCCATTTTCAAGGGATTTGCTCGCTATTGTTGCGGCTTTAGTGATAACAGGCCCGAAAAGGGTGGGCCCTGCAAAAGAAACATTGTAGAGAGCACTTGAATATGCCATCAAAATTCCATGGAGCCCCTCCACCTGAAAAAGAAAACAGAAAGCAAACCCAGCATTCTTAGCACGGGTTATGAAATGAAAAATACACCCTAGATGCAACAAAAGAAGAACAGTGACTGACCTCATGGTTGTAGTTGCTGCCATTCAAGTTAAAGCAATGAGAGACAGGACCGTCAATTGGCCGTGCTCCAAATCCCCAGGCAGGAAATCGTTTATCTGAATCGTAAAACTGCAACACCTCTCCAACCTCCAAGATCGCCTGAAAGGGTTTGACAGCTTGGGTGATATAGATGACCAGCAAAAGAAAACATAGGAACAGTTAAATCTACACGATCATTCTCTTACTCTCTGGTACGCATTTGGCCGAGTTAACAGATCCATATTGTGAGAGGGATCGATATAGTGCAAAGAATCAGGGAGTCGAGGATTGCCATTTGAAGCTTACATATGAGAAAAGAGAACACGCAGAATCAGAAAATATTGAATCACATAGTGTACCATCTTAGTATCTCTTTTGAGATTTAGCATCCATGTATCTCTAATCTTAAGCTTAAAATGATGGGACATGTAATGGTGGAAATTCTACAGCGCCGAACATAACAAGGCAATTACAACTGCTGCACGCATTCAAATTCTCTTAAAAAGGGTTGTCAAAGTGACAAGCCCCTTTGCTACACACAGGTGAACCTCTTTACCAAATAAAAAAGCACAAGTGAACATAAAGTTCATTCACTTTTACCATCCTTATCAATGCAAAAACAAATACTAAATAGCAAGACAAAAAAACAAGAAATGAAGGCGGGTTTTTTCATAACGAGGAACCTTGCCGCATACATCTAAGGCTACCCCGGAAGAATGAAGTCAGGTTATTATTATGTTGCAAAAACCTATAGATCATGCATAGTGCTACTATATCAGTTTTATTGGGTTCAACGCTTACTTTTGTTGGGTCATTGACTCATTTCATACATTTTATAAGCGTGAACCAGCTTGAAAGAATCCTTAAATCCAATTCATTCAGATTTCAGATCCCTACATGATTAGATTCCTATAGATTTCCGCTTCAGATTGTAACATATATTTCCTGTATTTCCAAGTAAGGCTATTGATGCCCTTCATTCTTCAGATGTTAAATAAAAAAGCAGGTACCTGTGAAATCAACAGCCACCATGAAGTTCAGTTCATATCCTCCTCTCAGATAATCAAGAAAGGTATGTTGTATACTCTCTGAGAACTTGTCCACGCAAAGCTGGCTCTTAAGCACCTGCTTTCAAACGCAAAATGTTGTAAAAATGTGATCATTGGAATGAATGGCAATAACAGTATTAGCATTCTGATCTAGTTAATGTCAAAGAGACCTTAGTACTTCGATTATGCCCAACTTCTAGCAAAGACAAATAAACTCCTTCCTGGCTAGAACAAAGCTTTTCCAACCCTGCTAGTGAGATTTGAACTTGTCTGGTAGCAAACAAATGAAAAAGTACTGTCAGCATTCATGCATTTAGAATTACAAACAAAGGTCCCAAGGGGAAGGTAGAAGGAAAGCTCTACTTACCCAATCAAATCATGTTTGCCACTACTATTGAAGTCAAAGCACTGTATGAGCAATGGACTGTCCTGCCGGTTTCAAGCAATACAATGTTAAGAATACATATTCAAAGAGGGGCAGATATTCGTCTATATAACTATCCTACTTTTGCACTGAACAAAGGTTCTAGCAGATTAAAGGGACAGTTCTCCATCTACAAAACCAGATGCCAGTATTTCCTACTTGCAAAATTTGAACATTCAGAATGTTCTTTCTATGTGATAAGTGGCAGATACACACTTCAGCAGCTTTCCGTCAGAAAGTAGAATGCACAAGTATTGAGTTTAAAAAGTAGAGAAGGATGTAGTTGCCTTTGAAAACATTGTCATTCATTGTATCAAGCAACCGAAACTTAGCTCTTGAAAATTGAACCAATAATAAAAGGGCTGGATCCTCCTGAAACGAAGGTTGAATGGAGTGATAAGACAGTTGCAGTCTAGTTAGTATACAGAAACGACATAATGTGCTTACCTTGCTTCCAACTTGCTGAATGTTCAAGGAAATTGGTTTCCAGGTAGGGTTGTGATCATTCTTTATCACCTCTGCTTTACACACAACTACTGGCATCCCACCCTCAGTAACTCTTGATATTGACAGAAAAGGATCCTGCAGATGATTGTATGTTTCATTGTATAATTTACATTTCAAAATATCAGATGAAAGAAAGAGAAACAACTCAGAGTAGTCCATACACTTTTTGAGAACAGATCCTTGCTTTCCAAGTCTGAACACCTTAATGTCATCTCTGTAGTAGTCTTTGAGCTAATGCATTCCTCAGCATGCACAATAAGCTGTCCACTGCTTCGAGGATGGCCTGGATCTTCTATTTGTACAAGATTTAAGGTCAAGGTCCTGTCTGGCTTGGCCACAATCTATGGAAAGAAAGATAATGACAAGATGGTTTATAACTAAAGCAACTACATAAAACCAATTGGCTGTTTAGAAGAATCTGAATCTTTTAGCAAAGCAAACAACATTTTTACATTCCAACTTTCCAAATCCACTCAGATTCCTAAATATATATAAATCTAGTTATCAAAAAATCTGTAGTACATATTAACGTAAACTTGACCAATATTATGCTATACCTGAGACAATATGGATGTGGCTTCACCAAGAAACTGTTGTTCCTCTAGCTTAAGTGTCTGTCATGATCAATCAAATCCATGGTCAATTACAGACAACGTTCAAAAGGAGCAAGGCGTATGGCGGGCGTGGGGGCCTCGCCTAGCGTCTAGTTCGCCTAGACGTCGCTTAAGAATACTTAGGAGTTAAGCAAAAATACAGTAACTTACTTAACACTTAGCAATAAGAAAATAGCTCACAAGTCATAGAATCATAGCTCAATAACTCACAAAGTTCTTGACCTATTGAAAAGATTGAGAGAGAAGATTGATTTTGTAGATTATGTGAATTTCCTTCTTTTGATATTTATTGTCTAGCTTCGCCTAATTAAACCTAGGTGTCGCCTTACTCCACCGCGTTCAGGATACATAACTCGACGTGAAAGCACAAGGGAATGCATTTTAGCTTTACCTAGTGCCTAGGCACGTCTAAGCGTAAGATTAAGTGCACATTTTTGAACCCTGCAGACAAGTTGAGCTTATAACTTCGTCTCTCAATTCTCTCTAATGCCTCATAAAATATTACGCTATTATGACTTTTTCTTACATTGACAAAAAGAGAAACACTTAAATGGTCTAATTGCAGGGAACAAGTCGATAACAATTTGAAATTCAACTGAGAGCACTTTTCAATCTACAACAATGAAAAAGTGGTTTTGTCATTTTGTAGAATAGTGACCCCGACTCAGAGTCCTTCCATCTTTGGGTGGTAATCGAATCTAAACATATAGCCACATTAACCGATGGCCGGTTGTTGAAACTTTCAGCAATCAGGAACAAAGTAGACACAACTTACATCCATACCTTAACATCCACGTTGTGAAATTGAGTGTCAATGTCATATACGCGAAACCTGTAGTACATTGTACGCACTAATGTTAACTTGACCAAATAACAGTGATGAAGATGCATGTGAAACAAAATTTGAGAGACGGATGAAACTTACAACAGAGTTTGAACAACTTCAAACTGGAATGTGACTGTATATTTTGCGATCCATGACGGATTCAAAGAATTGAGCACTACCTCGGTACGGAAAGCTTCAGTAAGGGCTCCATCTCTTCCTTTCGTATAGACAACCATCATAGGATCACTCTAAAGCAAGTAAACTTCTACAGTAAGAAACTGAAGGTACAAAATAGAATGATAAAAAAAAACCAACACCAAAACTATGGAGCCACTGCCAAGACCAAAACCAACTAGCATAGTTATTCCATGATGATGAGACATGCAAATTTTATCGGCATTCAAGAAACTAAATGCTTAAGGAGTCTTAGCATCAAATTGTATGTCCCTCATTTTGGTCCAGCCTTGATGCAATGAATTACCACAAAGACAATAAACCACGAACATCACATTGGCTACCTGGAGTAGTTAATTTTTCATACAACTGAAAGCAGTCGAAAACTAATGCTAGAAAGCAGCCATCTTATTGGTGAAGTTTTAACTTAGTTATATACCTATTGGGCAACATTGTGAAGTTTAGGGCAAAGAGCGGTAATGCAGAAATCTGGGCATACAGTGCAACCATTTCGTAGATCCACGATCCATTGAATTGCACAAAATTCTCATTTCGAGAGTAGAAAAACAACATAACAGAACAACTGAGCATTCCTAAAAATAGTAAGGGGGAAAGAAGTATCACGCTGACCTTGGAAATCATATCCCGGTCGCGCAAGTTGGTTGCAGAAAAAGATAACTGCAAATGCAAAATAGCAAGCGAGAGCAGTTAGTGAAGAGAAATCTCAGATTTCATCTTCGCTTTAATCCACTCTCTGTTTTCCGGCAATCACATCATCAAAGGGCAACAACTTTCTCTACTAAGTTCCGTCCCAATCATGCACTCCAACTCATGAGCAAGACAGAGCTCAATCTCGCAAACAATTAGCTCTATAGCGATTCTGAAATTCAAAAAAAGGAAAGAGAACGGGCACAGAGACAGAGCAAACCTTCTCCAGCTAGCTACGTTTTGAAGCTGACTTAAACATTTCATGTCCGTGAGAAGAAAAGCGAAAAGAAAGAGGCAGGGAGTAGAAGAGAGAGGGCAAGGACCTCGATCTGAGAGAAGAGTCCCTGGAAGCCGCGGTACCTGAGGAACTCATCAACGGCATCATTAGCACCGCCGCCGGTAGCCGAAGCACCAGTACCGCCAAACGCCGACCTGCCGCCGGTCTCGTCAGAGCAGCAGTTCCCCATTCTTCACGAGTTCCTCGTTTTCACCAAAGCACAGCTCGTCGGAGCGCTAAATCGTCGCGAAGACTAATCTCTGGGGCGGGCAGAGCAAACCAAAGACTAAGATAGTGGTCCCCACATACCTCTTCCTCTCTTTTCTTTTGGTAGAAACTTCTTCTTCCTCCTCTAACGCGTCCGTCGAAAGCGCGTTTGGCTTCAACATCCCGTTGACACGATGGATCAAGGTTGTCAACCTGCGGGTCGATCTGCGAGTTGACCCACTTTGACGCTGACCTGGTAAGAAAAATGGGCCGCACGTACCCGTCAAGTCGATCGATACAAGGTACCGGGTTTGAATTCAAATTGTGTCATTTTTTTTATCTGCGAAATGTGCCTATTTTCCGATTTTTCTTTTCGTCTAACTCAATCTTTGGAATCCTAAGTTGAATATTTGAATATTGATGTTATGTAAGTGTGTATGAATTTTCACTATATGTTGGATCTAAGTACGACATGTTATTTTGGTGTAATATTATATGTTATAACTCATATGTTAGATGAGATTTGAAATAATTTATCAGGATAAGTACAATATAATGACTCTTTCCATATTTCCGGGCTAAACTGTGCTAAAACGGGTGACCCATTAACCCTTGACCCACTAGCTCGACCGGGTCCTGGTCAGCCCGAGGGTTGACAAACTTGCGATGGATGGATTGGTTATGTCCAAGGTTGATAAATCCCCCTATCAGACCTCTAGTTGGACCCAATCTGATCTAATTCGGGGTTCAAAACGATTTGCAGAAAGTCATTCGGTCTGACCCCTAAAGAGGAAGAAAACGAGAGGAAGAGGAACGAAGGAAGGGAGATTATTAGGGCTGCAAATGAGTTGAACAGCTCGCAAGCGCATTGACGTTCGACTCAGAAAAAACATGTTTGAGACTCGACTCGTTTATTAATAAGTCGAGCATGAGTTAACCCTTGTTCAGCTCGTGAAGTTGGCGAGCTAGCTCGAATCGATGGCTTGTTGGGCTAAACTCGTGAGCTGGCTCGTTTAGAGCTCATGAGATGTCTCACACTGTGGCTAGAGAGTCAACTTGATTACCGACTTATAGGTGAATCGATCTATATCTTATGAGTTTAATTCATATGATTGTTAAATTATATATCTCACTCTATATGAAGTTTAACACATTAAGTATGTGAGCATATAAATTTTTTTGTTTAAGAAAAAGATTTTATATCACATATTGCTTCTATACTATTAAATAACTTGATTTGGACTAGTTAAAATTTATTAACTACATAATATGATATCAACAAAGTATAATATGATATTAGTTAATATTAAGCATTCTATTATTATTATTATTATCATCATGACATCAATCACATGTATCATACATGACATACAAAATGAAATATCAAATACAACTCAAGATTTTACTAAACAAGTTTAGTTCAAACTCGACTCGGCACGTTAATAAATGGCCCGACCTCGAGCTCAGCTTGTTTATTAACGAGTCAAGCTCAACCTGGGGTAAAGCTCGGCACGACTCGACTCATTTGCAGCCCTAGAGATGATGGGTGGGTTATCAAGGTTAGATAGATTTATTTTTTGAAAAATAAGTTTTTAATAGATACATGTAAGATAAATTTCATTTCAGTCATTAAATATTTAATCACTACCTTATTTGTATGTATATTTAGACCATTAAACGGCTCAAACCGGGCGGCCGAACCACGATTAGACCATTAAACCTCAAACCCCTTACTTAACTGGCTCAATGACTTAAACCGGTTTGGCAACCTTGGTTATGTCACTAGCTTTATACCCGGCTAGTTGGCCAGAACCCAATAAGTCATCTATATACATATTTAACTCGTAATAGATGAGCAAGACAATGAGCAAATGTTTTTTGATGAATTGATATTGTAAGTGCGGAGAGTGCATTATATATATACTATACTTCAGGGTAAAATTCGGGGTACCGCATACTTTGAGTATGAAAACACTATTCCTCCACCCAAATCCACCTTTATTCAACAAATCTGTGAGCGGCCTTTAACGAACTTCCTATAGTAGTCGTTAGCCCTAGGAATCCCCGCAAGGCCGTAATCTTGGTCGGCGTAGGCCAATCGAGCATGGCCGCTAGCCCGCTACCTTCCCCTGGCCTACTCATACTCCTGTATCTGATATGATATGGCCTAGATATTCCAACTCCCTGAGGCCGAATGAACACTTAGCCATTTTGAGATAATAACGTTGTTGTTGTAGAATATCCCAAACGACCCTTAGATGTTCCAAATGAGATGCCCAATCCTTGCTATATACCAAAATATCATCGAAGAAGACTAGGACTATCTTTTGAAGCAGTGGTCGAAATATATCGTTCATGGCTGCTTGAAATGTGGATGACGCATTGAATAGTCCAAATGACATTACTAAATATTCGTAATGACCATTACGTTTTCAGAATGCCATCTTGTGAATGTATTCCGGTGCCATACAAAATTGGTGATATCTGGCTTGCAAATCTAGGTTGGTACAGAACTAAACTTCGTGTGACTCATCCAACATGTCCTCCATCGTTGGGATCGGGAACCGATCCTTGATGGTCGCTTTGTTCAAGGCCCGAATAATCAGTGTAGAATTGCCAAGTGTTGCCTTTTTTCCTGCTTGCATCATCTCCTCTACTTGCTTCTCTATTTTGATTTTCTGAAAAATAAGCGTATCGATATGGAACATTGATTACTTTTGTCCCTTCTTTTAACTACGGGAGTTGCTAATTGTCACCCTAATTTTAGAAATCATCCTAAATTATAAATTATTATTACCCTTTTATCCTTCTCTTTTTTATTGTTAAAAATATTTTATTCTAAGAAACAAAATCCATCCTGACAATTTTTGATATTAACGACGGTTTTCATTTCCACCACCACCGCCCTGACACCCCCCCCCCCCCCCCCGTCCGCCACCGTGTCGATTGAATGGGATCCATATTGAACTTGCTCTTCATTGGAGTCTCCACCCACCGCCTCTCTTCTTTCTCCATGCAAATCTAGTAACCTACCAAAAGTAATCCAAAATAGAAAACAAACAAACCCATCATCAAATTGATCATGGGAGAAAACCCAGTACGCTGAATATCAAAACAGAGCTTCGGAGTGAGTCTGGTAATTCTTGCTGGGCTTCGTGATTCCAGTGGCAAATTTGGAATGGTTTTGAGAATATATTGTGTAAGCAAGAGCTCGGCTGGGTGGGGAGAAAATTTTCGAGGGAATAGGAAAGATCACTGAAAGTGAGAGGGTAACATGTGTATTGATTAATCAGTTTCCCTATTTGGTCTTAATTGTGGCGAATGGAAATTGGTTTTGTTTTATTGAATTTGATTTGATTAGCGAAGGACACTTAGTAATTTTACATTTTAAGTTAGGACGATAATAGTAAAACAAGGGCGACGTTTATCCATCCAGTTAACTAAACGCAGTGATCTACCATCCGTGTTGGGGCAAGGTTATTGGCTTTGTGAAAAGATCGTTATACTCATCTAAGATCTTTTGAATCTCTGGGGCAACTAGCACTTCTTCTGTAATTCTCTCCGGAACACAACGTTCCAAGCTAGCAAAGTCCTTGCTAATAGTATCGACGATTAGCTTAGGTGGAATCATTGTCGTTATCTCATCGCCTGAGTCGTCGTCGTCGCCCATCGAGGGGTCGTCCGTACCGTGCTCGATGGAGAACGGCGCCGCTGATTCTTCTTCTGGACCGTGTAGTGGGAAAAGGCTGCTCTTGTCCTCTACCATTCGCAGGCAGCTCTTGGTGATTTGAAGCAGCTGCTCACGTAACTTGAGGTAGGGGTGGCTATACGGTCCGGTCCGGTTAAATTGGCCCAAATTGATCCGGTCCAGTCCGGTTTTTTTGAGAATATAAGGACCGAAGATTGGATTGGATACAGTCCGGTCTTGATCCGGTCCGGTCTTGACCCGGTCCGGTCCCAATTCGGTCTTGATTTTATATTGAGATTGTGGGAATTTGAAAGGCCTAAGGCCTAAAAGGGTGAGGAGTTGGTTAAGTTTTGTACTAAGTGTAAAGGTTTGTGACCGTTTATGCAAATTACCCTTAAGTTTTGGGTGTTGAGCTCTCTTATCCAGTCTTTATCCGGTTTTTTACCTCAAATCTAAGCCCAAAGATTGGATTGGATTGTTTACTATCCGGTCCCGGTCCGGGTTATACGGTTCGGTTTCCGATTTTTCATCCGGTCCCGGTCCAAATAGCCAGCCCTAACTTGAGGTATTCAAAACTCAATGACATGGCTCCCTCCCGACTCGAAAACTAAAGCTAAACGTGAATAATTAAAGACTAGAAAACGTGAACTTGACAAAGAAATGAATCTAAATGCTTTTGGGTTCCAATCTTCATATCTCCTTTTATTCTTGGAAAAAATCCAAAACTACCACTGTTTTAATTTTTTTTTACAAAAATACCACCCTCACCAAATAATTTCCAAAAATACCATCGTTTATATAAAACCGCGCCTCTGATGAGCGGTTTTCATTGAAACCGCAGCCTAGAGGCGCGGTTTCCCTTATAACCGCTCCTTGGACGCGCGTTTTTATTTTGCAGAGAAAACCGCTTCTGGGACGCGCGGTTATAGGCTAACCCTACCACAAAACGCTTTAAGAGGAAGCGTTTAAATGTCGGCATTACAAACCGCCTGATAAAGGGGCGGTTTAAAATGTCAGGACACAAACCGCTCCCCCGAGGCGCGGTTTGTGCCTGGTCACCCGACACCCGACATGTCGGCATGCAGGGGTAGGGCTGCATGGCAGACATAAAACCGCTCCCCCCCCCCCAAGCGGTTTTGCTGCAAAATTTGCCTATAAAAGGCTGTTTCGGAGAACACAATTCTTCACACTTCCTTCCTCAAATTTCTGCTTTGCACCTTTAAATTATTTATCAGCTGTCGATTAACGTTAATTCGTAAGTTTGTTTCGTAATTACTTTTCATTGTCTTTGTGATTTTATGTTAGTAACTTAATTACTTTTGATTGTCCTTTGTGATGTTATGTTAGTAACTTAATTACTTTTCATTGTCATTTGTGATTTTATGTTAGTAATTTGAATTACTTTTCATTGTCCTTTGTGATGTTATGTTAGTAACTTGTGTTACTTTTCATTGTCATTTGTGATTTTATGTTTGTATTTTGAATTACTTTTCATTTTTCTTTGTGTTGTTATGTTAGTAACTTGTGTTACTTTTCATTGCAGATGGCATTCCAAAGGTTCACGCTTGGGTTGCGGTGGAATGGTTACACGGAAGAGACCGAAAAGGGTGTAAGTTACGTCGGTGGCAATTTTCATAAAATGAAGGTCCGTACGAGACCGATGCTTGAAGAGCTCCATCAAATGTGCACTCAGATTACCTGCATGGATGGCACTAGAAGAGTTGATCGAATGGTGTATCGATATCCAAACAGACATGACGGGTCGCTGTGGTATGAGGAATTCCTCCTTACCACTCAGGAGGACGTTGATGCCATGGTCCAATTTTTGACCACCAATACAATGAAGCAAGCGGAGATGTTCGTTTACACCGAGGCCGTTGAAGGCAGTGTAGGTCATTCTGGAGCTGGCCAAACATCTGGTATCCACGGTGGGAGTGTATTATACGAAGATCATCCCCACCAGGATTTCCAAGACTCGAGTTGGAGTCAGGCGGAGTATCATCATGGAACTGGAGGAAGTCATCAATCCTTCCCTTCATATGAAGAAGAAGCTCAACAGGCGGATTACAACCAACAAGCAGGCTACCAGTACCCACCCGAGTACAACTTCTATCAAAGCGGTGTTAGTTACCACAACTACCATTACGGAGCTAGTGAAGGTCAAGGTGCCTTTCATGCTAATAATCAAGATGAAGAAGAGGTCAATCCAAGTCCAGTTAGTGACCCTGAGGTTGAAGAAGAGGAAGGCGAAGTTAGTGCAGACAGCTCCGATCCGCTGGAAGGTGCTGATGATTCCGGTCCAGATTCAGACGCAGATGGTGATGAGGTACCTCACGACCGTGTACCTATTCCATACTACAATCACATTCAAGGTGAAGATTGGTATGTTGATGCCGACATGGACCCGCCAGATGTGCCAGTATGGGGTCCACTAACTGGCTTTTCGAAGGGCCAACAATTTGCAACGAAGAATGAGGTTCGACACGCTATTTCCACTGAAGCAATGACTCGGAGTTTTGAATGGCAGACAACCCATTCCGACACAAAGAGGCTGATGGTTCGATGCAAAAACCACAATGAGGGATGCGCTTCTAGGGTCCGGGCCATCAAGAGCAAGAGAGTCGGTCATTGGGTCATATCCCGTGCGGTGAACACACACACATGTGTGTCATCAATAACATCCCAAGGCCATCGACAGTTGAAATCAAGGGTGGTTGCCGCGGCTATCAAACATCTAATTGAGGAGCAACGCGACCTGAAGGTGAAAACCATCATCGCCCACATTTCTAGTCGTTATGGTTATATCATTAACTACAAGAAAGCGTGGCATGGGAAACAGAAAGCAATGGCTGCCGTGTTTGGTGACTGGGAAGAATCATATGCATTCCTTCCCAAACTGATTTTGGCGTTGGAGGTGTCTAACCCTGGAACCATTTTCTCGCCTCGCTACCAAGATGAAGAAATTCAATCGCCGGTGGCTGGTAACAATCGCCAATTCAAGCGTCTTTTCTGGGCCTTCAAGCCATGTATTGATGGTTTTCCATACTGTGTTCCTGTGATTCAAGTTGATGGAACATTCCTTACCGGCAAGTACAAGGTTACTCTACTGATTGCCAGCGGAGCAGATGCAAATAGATTAGTATATCCATTAGCCTTTGCCATTGTGGAGGGAGAGAATACCGATAGCTATGGATGGTTCTTCAGACAAATTCAGCTCCATGTCACCAAGCGGACGAACCTGACTATCATCTCAGATCGCCACGCCGGTATACGGGCTGCTATTTTAGGCTTGGATCCATCCTGGAACTGGTCACAGAGGTGGTGCATCCGGCATTTCAAGAGCAACTGGAACCATCATTTCAAGCGAAAGAAGCTTGCTGACAGTCTATGGTGGATTGGTAAGCGTTCTATGGAATTGTCTATCTATAAATTTTTAAAACTGTATAAAAGTATTGAGTGTATGGTTAAGGGTACAACACTTATTTAGACTCTTTATGAAGAAATGCATGTCTAAGGAAATGGGGACTTAAGCGATCATAATGATCCCCCCATGACCTGGGAAAATCGGGTTCTAAGCGATCCTCGGATCCCCCCTTTTTCTGTCAAAAAGACTGTGTTTCTAAGGAGATGTATACCTCTCCTAAGAGTCTTACGAGTGTACTTGTATTGGCAATAAGGTCGATCTTGCTTATCTTACGTTTTTTTTTATATTCATCAGCTGTCGCGTACCAAGAGAAGAAATTTAAAGAGAAGATGCAGAATATCCGTCAAATATGCCCTGAAGGTGCGCAGTGGCTTGATCAACATGACCTTGAAATGTGGACTTTTCATAAGGACGGAGGTCACAGATGGGGTATTGCCACAACAAACTCAAGCGAGAGTATCAACAACGTCTACAGGGAATGTCGTGCACTCCCCATCTCTGCAATTGTTGAGATGACATTCTGGAAACAAACAGATGGTTCGTCAACCGTCTCCACTGGTGTGAGAAGAGGGAGGCACAGGGTAAGGTACACTCCGATTATGTATTGAAAATAATGGAAAAAGATAATCGGAAGAGCTCTCGTCACACAGTCACTGTGATGAACCGACATGCTGGCGAGTATTCGGTGGAGACTGGGCACTGGGAGGATGGGAGACGTGGTGTTCATCGCCATGAAGTCACCGTAAACTTTAGGACTAAAAAGGGGGAGTGCTCTTGTCAGAAGTATCAGGGTAGAGGGATACCATGTTCTCATGCAATGGCTGCAATAAAGCACAGGAGCAAAGACCCTCGTCATTTCGTTAGTCCGTTCTTCAACATTGACTCACAAAAGAGCAGTTATCGTACTAGTTTCCATGCATTGCCGGATGAAGCTTACTGGCCAGTTTATGAGGGTATGGTCATCATTCCACCAATCGGTCTTAGGCGGGAAACAGGGCGCCCGCGGAGAAAAAGGATTCCAAATGAAATGGATCAAAGTGGAAGACCACCGCGAGGGCCAAGGCGGTGTTCCATATGCAAAGTACCCGGTCATGATAAACGAAAATGTCCGGGACCAATTGGTCCTCAAAATGCAGGGCCCGATGTGGTGAACCCGGATAATGGCGCTTAGATTGATTTCATGCGTGTGTTTCATCTTTGTGTATTAATTTCAATGGTTACTCTACTTGTATGTTGTGTGCTTAAATGACATTGGAGATTTGCACAATTAACAAACTTTGGTGCAATTTTTCCATCTTTTTGAATAAAACACATCACGAACACAAACCGGCTACATTGTTCAACTTAAGTTAAACAGTACAATAACTTCACCTAAAAACACCATTGTTCAACTTAATTTAAACAAAACATAACTTGAAATAAAAACACCATTGTTCAACTTAATTTAAACAAAAGGTCAACTTGAAATAAAAACACCATTGTTCAACTTAATTTAAACAAAACCATAACTTGAAATAAAAACACTCATGCATTGTTTCGACGGTTTGCCTTCTGCTTCCTTGTGCGATGGGCGACTGGTCCACCGGGTGTAGATGATGGTGGAACGGGTGGCAGATTCCTATTCGCCGTAGAAGGGCGATCCTCCGTGCTATGCCGCCTCGGTTCCGTGATAGGTGGCCCCTCCGTCTGCGGTCGAGGGCTATCCATGCTCATACGGTGGGGAGTGGATTGCCATTGTTGTTGCCATTGTTGTTGTGGTGGTCTCCAAGGTGAGAAGTCTTGGTGTGGAGTGGATTGCCATTGTTGTTGCCATTGTTGTTGTTGCCATTGTTGTTGTGGTCGCTGCAAAGGTGAGAAGTCTTGGTGGGGACTTGAGTATGAACCCTCGGCCCAAGTAGCTGAAGATGTGCCATCATGAAATGTACTTGGCCGTTGTTCATACTGGAAACTGGGCCGGAGATTGTACTGGAAACTTGACCGCGGATCATACTGGCTTCCGGGCGTGGGATCGTACTGAGTACTCCCCCCTTCACCGCTGCACACCTCCAAAGGAGTAGGCGCCTTCCACGCCTCAATCGGTTTGATCTCCGGCACGTGAGGTCGATCCCTCATAGCTTTGTTTTGCCTTCTATGGACCGGCGGAGGCACCGGGTCAACATCAAGCGTCACCGGCGGCGGTCTCATTGGGGGAACTGGAGGGTATCGCCTATGGTCACGTCCGCGCGCTCGCATACAGCCAAGGAGATTGTTCGCTATCCTTCGAATCATCCCCACCTCTCGACCCGCCGCCGAATGATCTGCGGTCCGCACGAGGTCGTGGATTCGCTCGATGCCATCAACCTAAATCGAACAAAATAACAAAGTTAGCCATTTAAAAAATAATGCACCGCATGACTAAACAAATAAAAAATTAGTTTCTTACCAAAGCTCCATCCGCCGCTCCTTCGGGGGTCATGTAACGAACAGATTGTCTTCGGTAGGTTTTCAGGTATGGGTCATGGTAGCCCATCCGCCCCACATGAGATGCCGTCACAATATCCTGATCTTGCCTAACATTCCACAACCGGATCAACGACTTATACTCCTCCGGCCAATTAGTAGGTCCTTGTCGACCATCTTTCCCGTGGTACCCCTTCTGACTCTCCGGGACATCCAATGGTATGCATTGCTCACGTCCAAATTGTCGTAGACATCGATCCGACAAGTTCCACTCCACTATGTGGTGGCAGATTAGTGGAACTCGAGTGCACCATTGACCGGGATGTAACGGGAACTTGTAGACGTGATGCGCTTCAATCCGTTCTGGATACGGATCGAACTTAAGCTACGAAGGTTTAAATAATAAAACCATTAATCAACATAATAATATAAGTTATTAAAAAGTAGGGTTTTAATAGCGTATTATGATGCTCACCTCTGCTTCCCATAGGTGATCAAGCCTCCTACGATACTCCTCCAGCTTATGCGCTCCTAGGTTGTCGCATGTTGTTTCACCAAGCCACCTATTAATATGGAAAAGTACACAATGTTAGTACCTTCAAAAAATTTCGTTACAAAAAACTAAATTAGTAAAAAAAAAAATGTGAGAACTATGAGTGGGATAGAAGATATTTACCTACAACCATAAGCTTCATGTCGTAGGGGATGGTCGGGTCCCCATTCCTTGTCGGGGTCTACCTTCGGCGCAATCCATGGCAAATGCTCCCAAGCCCAAAATTGGACGATGAACATTGCCCCATCAATCTCCTTCACCGCTCTCGCACTAGCATTACATAGGGATCGGTAGAGCTGGGCTAGGCAAGCAGATGCCCAGCTCAAGTTTCCCATATCATCCCAACTACCAAGTATGATCTTCAACCATGAATTGCTGATTAGGTTGTTGGATTTCTTGGGGAAGAAAACTCCTCCGATCATGCCGAGGATGTAGATACGTGCATAAATGTCTTTATCGCGCTCCGAACTTTCCTCCGTGAGGGGAATCCCTCCGAACTCAGGGTTGTGCTTACGCCTGATCTCCGCTGTCAACCACGTGATGGATACTTGACCCTTGGACAATGGTGGAAGACCATCCGCATCGTGATCTCCCTTTTCTGGCGGACACAACCCGGTGACCGTCCATATAAAATGTTGCCAACCACTCATATTGGCAACAACTTTAGGTGGTGCCGTAGAGTCCACACAAACAACATCACCATCAATGGGGAGATCGGTAAGGATGGCGATGTCCTTAAGTGTGATGGTGCACTCGCCTTCACGAAAATTGAAGCAGTGTGTCTCCTTTCGCCATCTCTCTACCATCGCCGTGATGAGTTGGCGGTCAACCTTAATTCCATTAAAATGCCTAATCGAATCCAATCTTGCCCTTTTTAGAAAGGGCAAGACGACGTCGTTCCATTCAAGCACATTCGTTGTGCCCCTATAGCGGACTATATGGTATGCATCCTAGAGAAGAATTTAAATTTCACTATAAGTTGATGATTTATACATATATAAATATATTATAAGATACAATTTATATATACATTATCTAATAAACATTAATTTTAACATATACATTATCTAATAAACATTAATATTAACATATACATTATCTAATAAACATTAATTTTAACATATACATTATCTAATAAACATTAATATTAACATAAGTAAAATAATTTCCTAAGATGCAATATTAATTAAATCAAGCGATTTTATAGAAATATACATTGTCTAATAAACATTAATATTAACATAACTAAAATAATATCCAAATATATTATTTTGTTAATCGTATTGATTATTTTCAATAATTTAAAGCAATACAAGTACACTCGTAAGACTCTTAGGAGAGGTATACATCTCCTTAGAAACACAGTCTTTTTGACAGAAAAAGGGGGATCCGAGGATCGCTTAGAACCCGATTTTCCCAGGTCATGGGGGGATCATTATGATCGCTTAAGTCCCCATTTCCTTAGACATGCATTTCTTTATAAAAAGTCTAAATAAGTGTTGTATTGTATTGATTTAAATTATTGAAAATAATCAATACGATTAACAATTAAGTAAATTATTGTACAAATAAATTACTTTAACAAAATACAAATTACAAGTGATGATAAATAATATGTACCTTGTGGTCGTTCCAAACGTCTCTTGAACGATGATTTGCTTGATCGTATAAAACTGTCGGATCAATGGGTCCTTGCTCAACATAATATCGTTGATTGAAAATATCAACATCCGGCCCAACCTACGATACCATAACAATAACACAAATCATTAGTATATAAATTAAATAAATCATTATAACAACAACAACAATTGGGAAAAATGAGTACGTACCGTTTGATAATCATAAAAAAAAGGCCCTCTTCTTGAGCGAAATCGGCCATTCTCTCGGAATCCGGACAGAGGTTCGACGATTTTTTAGTGAAAACCAAAGAAAAGTTTTTTGGAGGCAGATCGGACTTAGGCCGCAACCAACAAAAAAACGTTTCTAAGGTTTTTGGGTGGGGAGGGGAGTGGATAGGGAGAAGTTAGAGGGAGAGAGGGGGGAATGAGGTTGGTGTGCAGAAAAGTGAAGGGGGAGGGTGTTTATATAGGGTGCAAACAGCGTCCCCGAGGGCCATTTCGTCAATTTTTTCCAACGAAAACCGCGCCTCGGAGACGCGATTTGGTTCTCCCGAACAGTCAACCGCGCCTCGGGGACGCGGTTTGATTCTCCGGAACAGTCAAACCGCGCCTCGGCCCTCGGGGACGCGGTTTGCTTTTCCCGAACAGTCAAACCGCGCCTCGGGGACGCGGTTTACTTGGCCGACGCGGATCACCGAGCTAGCACACGTTTTGGCCGTTAGATCGCTCTCCCAGCGAGCGGTTTAATGAACCGCCACATGGACACGCGGTTTGACAGCCATGCAAGGTCAAACCGCTCCTTGGTGGCGCGTTTTGTGATAAAACCGCGCCTCTAGGCTGCGGTTTCATTGAAAACAGCTCATCAGAGGCGCGGTTTTATATAAACGATGGTATTTTTGGAAATTTTTTGGTGAGGGTGTGTGAGAAACATAATTGTTGAGAGTCTATTTGTTATTTCGTATTATTTGGATATTGTCGGATAGGGGAATTGTGGGGTTCATTCGGTTAGGTTAATTATTCGGGTAGTAAACAGTAATTAGTCAGGTTATATATATGTGATGTTATGTTAGGTCAAGGGCAAGCAATAATACAGAATTGTTCCCAACTCTCTCTCCCAACTCACCTTGGCCGAACCCCCCTCCTCTCCCTCTCACCTTCGGCGGCTCCCAACCCGGGAACCGATTCTGCTCTCTCTCTCATCCCAAATTTCCCTTCTTTCTCACCTAAATTCCCCAATCCCTAGTTCGTTTAATCCCTAAATCACACGCCTAGATCCGTAGTTCTCACAGTGGTATCAGAGCCTGGCTGGCGTGTTGATTACTGAGCTGCAGGAATTGAGATGTCAAACATGGACAAACCGCAACAGCAGAGGCAAGGCCAGGAGATCGTGACTGTGAAAGATATCACGAATAACAAGTACGACGCGGTCGTGACAACGTTGGAGAGCTTAACGGCGTCCACAGAGCGAGCTGTTGCTGCTTCCCGAGACTCGACCGAGGCCATAGAGGCGCTGGGGGAGCGGATTACGTCCTCGATTGAGGAGATGGGTACTACAATGACTGAGAAGTTGTGCAAGGCCTTGGCTGACACCATGACTCAGGTCTTGATCGGCGTGTTTCAGGGCAAGGAGCCAAGCCCGGGAAACCGACCCGAGGCAGTGGAGAAGATGGCAGCGGCTGTAGCAACGGCCGCCGAGAAGAAGGAGACCAACCCGCCAGGAGCAGCGGCGGGCGGGGGAGGAGGCGAGGCTGGAGGCGCGGCTAACGCCGCGGCAGGGGCGGCGGGCTCGGCTGGAGCCGCGACAGGAGAGGCTGGCGGCGCGTCGGGGACGGCGGCGGCGAAACCGCCAAGGGCTCCAGGCGGCAGGGAGGCCGCGGCGCCGGGCGAGGTGGCCGGTGGCGGGGGATCGAGGGCGGCACGGCCGTTAGGCCCGATGGGGCGAGGAGTCGGCCATTCCTGCGGGCCCAGACCAGCCGGGGGAGCGGGCAGGGGAGACGGGTCCGCACCAGTCTTCAGTGGGCCAGGCCTGCTTCCTGCTCCAACAGCCCAAGACATTGCAGAGGGCCGCAGGCAGAAGAAGGTAGTGAAGTTCGAAGAATTGGGGCCGGACTATGAGGAGATGAGCTTCGCGGATCAGCAGGAATGGGAGATGGGCCCGGGGCCAGATGGGCCCGATCAGAATTGGGTGACTGAACCCATGCTGGACCAAACCGGTCGACCGATTGGTTTGCTGGCCGGTCGGACCAATTATGGTCGGACCGGAATCGGTAGAACCGAACCGGGTTGGGTCGAACCGGGTCGGACCAGTTCGAACCGGGTTGAACCGGGGCGCGGGCCGATGGGCAGCAGCGGTCACGGGCCAGGAGGAGGGCCTCGGCGCGAGAGACAGGGTCCCGAGGCTGGCTATCCGCCCTGGGGCACCCCACGAGCCGAGGGCGCGCGACCCGGGCGCAGGCTGGAGGAAGGGCAAGGATCCGGCGCGAAGGCCGGGGGTGGAGAGGCATACCAGCATGAGATGGCCGACTGGGCCTACTCCGGGATGCAGAACGCGGGGCCGGAGTACCGACGTCACGGGTCGGGTCACTCGATGCAGCCATCCGGCGGTAACAGGTACGGGTACAGCAACCCTCTGTATGACTATGAGGATGAACTGGTGTTTAGAGCTAAACCGCCGGTTATTGAGTTTCCGAAATTTGATGGCACCGGTGATGTGGGTTTATGGTTGTATGCGGCGGAGAGGTGGTTTCGGAATCATCCTATCAGGGAGGAAAGAAATGCGCATCTGGCGTCCTTCTGTTTGGAGGGGGATGCCCTCCAGTGGTGAGAGTGGACCGAGCGGGCGTATGCGGCAGCAGGTGAGAGGATTTCATGGACTCGGTTTCAGGACGAGCTCAGGTACCAGTTCGGCAGGGCGGAAGGCTGGGCACCAGAGCAACTGGCCAAGCTTAAACAGACCGGGTCAGTCGCGGAGTATAGGGCGGAGTTCTTGAAGCTGGGCAACCAATGCAAGGAGATGACCGAGGAAACTCTGGTGGGGCTGTGCATGGCGGGCCCGAGCTGGCTACGACGGTCAAGGTCTTCGAGCCGGAATCTCTCCGGGTGGCTTTTAGAATTGCAGGGCGGAAGGAAGAGGAGCTAGCAAGCTGGAGATCCTCTGTGGGCAGGATACAGAAGGCTAGTGGTGGAGTAGGTGGCGGAGCTAGTACCGGGGCGGGAGCACCGGCGGCGGCAGCAAGCCCTCCGGCGACCGGGACCACTGTCGGGACTCGATTTCCGGCCAGAGCACCACCGCGTGGGTTCGTGAGGCTGACTCAGGCAGAGATGGACCAGAAACGCCGGGACGGGCGTTGTTTCAACTGTGATGAGAGGTATACTGTGGGCCACCAGTGCGCCAAGAGTCACTTAATGTTGCTAGTCGGGAATTGGGAGGATGAAGGCGAGGAAATGGAGCGGGGCGTTGAAGGAGAGGACAAGAAGGAGGATGACAAGACCCATGGACCACCTTGAGGGCAAGGTGGGTTTCAAGGGGGATGGATTGTGAGAAACATAATTGTTGAAAGTCTATTTGTTATTTCGTATTATTTGGATATTGTCGGATAGGGGAATTGTGGGGTTCATTCGGTTAGGTTAATTATTCGGGTAGTAAACAGTAATTAGTCAGGTTATATATATGTGATGTTATGTTAGGTCAAGGGCAAGCAATAATACAGAATTGTTCCCAACTCTCTCCCAACTCACCTTGGCCGAACCCCCCTCCTCTCCCTCTCACCTTCGGCGGCTCCCAACCCGGGAACCGATTCTGCTCTCTCTCATCCCAAATTTCCCTTCTTTCTCACCTAAATTCCCCAATCCCTAGTTCGTTTAATCCCTAAATCACACGCCTAGATCCGTAGTTCTCACAGGGTGGTGTTTTTGTAAAATTTTTTTGAAACAGTGGTAGTTTTGGATTTTTTCCCTTATTCTTATACTGTATATTTATAACCTTACCATACAATCCTACTTATAAAAGAAAGAAACAATCCAAACTACTAAAGCAAAACCAAATTCAAAAGACAACCCTATTCCTACTCCTTAGCTAAAACGTAAACGTCCCTAGCCAAGGAAATGTAGTTGTGCAAAATCAAGAACTGATGATGCCAAACTTTAGAGGGATGTTCATACGGTATTGGACATTCCATACCAATTAAGCTTGTCCTGTAACACAACAAGCTATTTCCACTCAGCGAACTAGGATGGCTCAACATAGTTATCTAATAAGTAATAAGTGAGCATTACAGAAGAAGAAATGCATTTGAATGACTGATACCCTCAACAGTGTTCAAGAACACTCGCCTAGGCGCTCGCCTAGGCGCGTTTAGTAGCTAGGCGAGGAGAAAACGTGGGGAGGAAGCCTGGGCGAAGTGGCTGGGCGCAATAAACGCGGAATCGCGTTGAACGACGCCTAGGCGGCGAGTAATAGCTTTGATCGGCGATTCCAAGCTCTCGACGACGCCCAGAAAAAAAAAAAATTCATGCTGTGCGTTTTGATGGGCCGAATAGGGGAAAACCCTAATGGGTTCTTCGATCAGTTGAGCCACCCACAGTCGACCGCGCCTCTCTCCTTCGTCACCTCTCTCCCTTCTCCAACAGCCGACCGCTCCAGCCGTCTCCAACAGTCGACCGCCTCCAGCAGGGGGCTTCGTCGCCGGCTGCAGCGTCCTCACCGCCAGTCGAGTCCCGCGGCGTCGGTCTCCACCATACCCAATCGCCAACATCGCCAGTCTCCAGCGCGCCGTCGGTCTCCACCATCGCCACTGCCCAGCCGTGACTCGTCCTCGCCGTCGATCTGTAGCATTGAATTTGAAGGTACTCACTCTTCTTTCTCTTTTGATGTGCTTTGGGTTTCTAGCTGCGGAAATGGTTTGGTTTGGGTTTCTAGCTGCGGAAACAGCCGTGTTCTAGCTGCGGAAATGGTTTGGGTATCTTGATTGATGATTGTGCTGTGTTGAATTGGGGAATTGAAGCGGTGGCGGGGAGTTTTTGTTGAGGAGGGGGAGACATCTGGAAGGGACGAGACAGGTGGCGTTGGAAACTACTAGAAGGAGTGGGGGTGGGGACGTGGAATTAGAGAGTGTTTTGTGCTAGCAAATTGCTAATTTAGAGAGTGTTAAAAGTGTTTTGTGCTAGTCAATTGCTAATTTAGGGACATGATTTGAAAGGCTACTGAAAATGTGTTTTGTGCTATTTGAAAGGCTATTTGAAAGTCAATTCCTTCTATGTTACTACTTGAATAATTGTTATCTTGAATATTGTCAGTTACAGAACTGCAAATCAGTGAACTTATGAATGTTATGTTTGATTTTGCACTCTAAACTTACATATTTATCAAAAAAAAATTTCGACGTTTAATCTCGCCTAGGCAACGACTAATCGGCCTGGGCGCTGGGCGGTGCCTCCTCGCCTAGGTGGCGCCCAGCGTCTTCTTGAACATTGACCCTCAAGCATAAGACTTCAGAGAAAAAAGTTAGCATTGATTACCAGAAAAGGAGGTTCGGGATTTAACCTGTGCAGGAAAAATCCCACCAAAAGCAGCAGACTCCAAATTCAAGACTTCCACACGAGGTCGCCTCATAAGTCATAAACACCATAGAGAAGCATAACATCAAAATCAAGCAGGAAAAGTTTCTCCGTCTCCTGTCAGAGTTGAACCCTGGCCTCTGTGGATTACCATTTGATACCACTATCCACACAGAGGAGTGAGAATACAAGTAGTAACCCCTTCACCAGACAATCAGGGCTTTGCCGAGCTATGTTGATACATGGATGTATGAGCAACTGTTCGAGTTAGTCAAAACTCTTGTTTCTTCCTTTGTACTCTATAGTCTATACCTTTTCCATTTACCTCAGTCGAGTCGGTCTAAAACAAAAGGAGAAGTTCTATAAAACCAAAATACAACATACAGAAGGGGAAGCTTATCAAAATAAAACCAAAGAAAGACAGATACTAGTGCCTTGCGTGTGCTTCGATGTGTACATAAATAGCTAATAAATCGAAAGGTAAGTAGTATGATAGTGGTGATTCGCTTGCTACGCCAACTTGATCACCTTTCAGATAAGTGGCGCACCTCTTCTGGAGGTCGGAATCATAACAAGTTATCAGCCACCATATTCAATTCCCTGATAGAGTGAGAGAGGTTTACCTAAATCCTAGCCAGATCCTTATCGGCCTGCCTCAACACACGCTGTAACGGATCCTCAAATACGACCCAACAATTTCTCCTGCGGGAAGCCACCAAGCATCCCTGTCTTCTGCCACACATCTCCTTGACAGCTTTTCCCTTGCAAACCCAGAAACTTGACTATATCTTGTGCAGACCAATTTGGAGATCAGAAGATATGGAGATCATGAGAGGCCGAGAGTAGTGAAACTCAGCTTTGAAGACACGTTTCTGATGAGCTCTTATGGATTGTGATGGCCGGTGACCGTTGTACCTGATATCAAAGATGTGGATCACAGGATCCACTGAGCCGGACGACAAGTACCAACCGTCAGAGGACCAGCCTTGATTGATCAGCGCTGATTGTGAATCACTGCTTTCTTGCTTAAACCCGAACGTGTGGATTTCAGTCTGTCTTAATCGGACATCAAACAGTCTAAGCTGCTTCTCAGGAGTCCTGTATACGAGAGATACGCAAAACACAATGGTCAGAGGGCAACCAGGACGAGACACTGAAATTAGAAGCCTTCAGGCATAGAGGAACTGTACAAACTCAAGACTTTGCTTATTTGCTACTACAACACCAGCAAAGAGGGACGAGTAAAACAATACCGATAATCCCATACCAGGAGCACCAGGCGCGAGAATAGTCGACCGATTTGGGTACACAACTCAGAGAAAAGAATCAATAAGTCCATTCCTATGTTTATGGGTAAAACAATACCCATAATCCCACACCACAAGCACCAGGCGCTAGAATAGTCGACCGATTTGGGTACACAACTCAAAGAAGCAATAAGACCATCCCATGTTTATAGAAAACACTTTCTAAATAAAAGGGAGAAGATTACATGACTAATAAATGCAGCCAGACGCTAAAATATGAAGAATGTTATGGAGAATTGAGACATAACGGGGTGGGACAGAAGGAAGACCCATGCCCCACCCAATGTAGTCAAAAGCGAGTTTCTACGTAGAAACGTTTTGGTGATCTAGAAGCGTAAAATCGTAAGTTTTTAAGTTTAATGCGGAGTTTTTAACTACATAAGCTATAAAAACTAAGATTTTGTGTAGAAGCGTTTTAGTGACCTAGAAACGTAAAATCGTAAGTTTTTAAGTTTTAAAGCGCGATTTTGACTACATTGGCCCCACCCCACACTGTCAGGAAATTATCATCCCTACTTCTAGGGTAACAAACCAGTCAAGAATCAGAACAGGAAAAAAAATAATGATAAAGAAATGAGTTGCATTTTTACCCTGTTTGAACCATGTAGAGATTGAAGTCGCATGGATTAGGCAAAACGCTCATGCATTTGCTATCCACTTGATTCCTGAACTCCACTCTCCCTGCCTGGACATCAAAACCAATGATTCTCTTGTCGGCACCAGCAGAGAGCACAATCTGCTTTTGTTGCATGCCAGCAATTCCCATGACAGCAGAAGAATGCAAATCCCTATGCAGTTTCTTTGGCTTCCATGAGTTTTCAGCATCCTCATTCCAGATTACAACAGCATGATCACTGCCACCAGTGACAAAACACGGATCTCCCCAAGGCACAAACGTTATCCCATTAACAATACCCTTGATATGAGGCTTGTCCTGTAGAAAAGTTACTCGGCTTTTCTGCCAAAGCAAATTTGTGAAAGACAGATTAGACATATCATTTGGAAGAGTTGCAAGTGGTTTGGAAACATAGGGTCAAACAGATAGATGAACATGATTGACCCTCGCACAAATTGATTTATGAACGTCGCATACCAGAGATCATTACCCCATGTGTCTTATTCAAATGAATGATTGCTATCTGAGAGTCCCCTTTATCAGCAGTGTAAGTCGCGACCAAGCTGTCACCCAATGGGTGCCAAGCTATATCTTCAGCCCACCGCCTATTTTTTGGAGAAATGCACTCAGTTGAGCTTAGAAGAGAGGCACTTGACCTGGAATTGGAAGATGGAAGAAATCATTACAAGAAAAGCTTCGGGCAATTCACCAAATTGACACTTTAAAGACAAGAGAGGACTGCAAAGGTATCAGGTCTAGAGGCAAAGTAAGAAATGGACATAACAAGATAAAATGGTTGACTGACCCATTACCCTGCAGTTGCCATAAATTGACTAATCCATCCAAAGCACTGAAAAACATTCCAAACGCAAGAAAGATTAGTGTGATAAAAAGCAATGTTTACATATTTGAAACAGAAAAAAGAAAAGGATAGACTAACTATGAGGATGAAATGCATCCATGAGCTGATCACCTGGTAACGAACAGTTGATCATTCACTGGACACAGTGCAAGACTTCTTAACTTTCTCTTGTGCTGACTAGAGATGTGATTGTTGGCATGGCAATAAATGGAATGTGGTGAAGAGCTTCTGCATACCATTGGAATTAATTCCTTGTGGTCTCTCTGTTCTGGTGACATTAGATTATGCAGTAAGTCCCCAATGCAGGTAAAATAGTAGAAGATAAATTACACAAACTTCTCCACTAATCAGAGTCATACCCAGTTTCCTCTTCCTTCCTTTATCCTGATTTTCAACCACGTCAAAGTCAGAATGAATTCGGCCCGGCTTCTCTGCATTAACTTTCCTAACAATATCAGACTGGGTAGAAGAGCTTGTCTGAGCACTGGAACGAATGGAATCCCTCATGCCAGAACCTCCTGATTTTAAAGGCTGTGAAACCTTTGGATTCGCAGCAGGAATAACAAGTTCAGTTCTAGACTGAGTTTGATTCCTTGAAGAACTCCCATTAACAAGAACGGAGCTAGTTGAGCTGTTCTCCGGCTTCACATTTTTACCCTCATTCTCAAGAGAAGTTTTGTGGGGTCTGGCATCTCTCCTAAGACGAGCCAATTGTGTTTTTGTCTTTTCCAATTTCTGTTCTGCTTCTCCAAGCTGCACAAATGAATAATCAGAAAGCTATTCCACCACCACAGTAGAACTCTCAGAGTCTCAGGCATATATAGCAGTGACCCTTTAGGGTAATCATTATCCAACTCCAGTATAGCGATATTTCACTGAGTATTCAAAGCCTTACAAGTAGTACAATTTTGTTTCTTTCTTTATTCTCCAATGGTTCCTTCGTAACCAAATTTCTTAACCAAATTGAAGGTAAAGATTTATTTCCAATTGGAAATTTCCCCAACTACTCACATCACAGTAGCCACAAAAGCAGACATGAAACACAACCATTCAAGGTTTCCCGTTCCACTTGATTGTTCCTAGTTTCCAGCATTTAAGTCAAAGAAAGAGTTAAAAGGAATCAAAAGCTACCCCCAGAAATGGTGAATGCACCGACGAACAGAGAATATAAACTGTGAAAAGCAAAAGCAAGCCCTAAGGAGATGGCCTGATCAAAAGACAGTTGACATACGAAAATGGTATCGAAGAGGTTTACGATGGAGAAAATAACGCCATACCTGAGAGGTATAGTAGTATATACGCTTCCGCAGATGTTCAACTTCGTGGGTACGGTGTTCGATCAGAGCTACCAATGCCGATTCTTGCTCCTCAACCGTGGTTTCTTCGTCGCCTACATCTCCTCCTCCGCCTCTGCTTCCCTCTTCAGCTTGCTCGACTTTAGGCTTCTTCAAAATCGGAATAACCCCGCTCATTCTTCAATCTCGTTATGCAAGAATCGGCGGAGAATCAATTCCTAAAGTCTCCCCGGCGACCACACTGCCGGAGACACGGAACGTTTGGGAACCTACTATTTCTAAGGTAGGCCGGCACTTGAAGGGAATGAAAACAAACGGAGTGGCAAAACCAATTGCAACTGATTGAATAAAACCATCTCCAATTATAAGGAGATCTAGATTTGCCATTCTAATCTCATCTAAAATAGTTTTACTGCAATAAGTAGTGCTAGTGAAAGTTTCAAAATTTTAGGACTCGTTTGCTTGTTGGATTTGAAAAATGAGGGTTTTGGCTAAAAAAATCTTTGGATTTATGAGGAATTTGTACCATCATGGATTTGAAGAGTCTATTGTTTGCATGATAGATTTGATGATATAATTATGATGGATTTGCTATAAATATAACTAGCCATCAAGGATTTACAAATCCCACCCCAATATAACTAGTTTGTGACTTGAGGTTGCGATTGATGGAATGGTTAGTGGATCCTAATCCGATGATCGTTTCTATGACTGCGAACATGTGGGATAAGTCTACCAAATACTGGGATGATATACATATATTGTTGGCTGTGGCTATTGTGATGGATCCGTGGTACAAACTGGATTTGGTTGGGTACTATGCTGCAAAATTTGGTATTTCAAGTACTGACCTTGTGATTGAAAGGGTTAGAGATGTTGTTGCTGACTTGGTTGTCGAGTATCAGAGGAAATCCTCTAAGAACACTGTTGTTTCTTCTACTTCTCATCCTTCTTCTTCGGCCACAGATCTGGATTTTGATCTATATGTGAGCCAAAGGGAAAAAACCAGAACATCAGTGGTAACCACTGAGTTAGATCACTATTTAGCCGAGGATGTTCATCCTAGAACACCAGATTTTGATGTTCTTGGTTGGTGGAAATTCAATGGGGCCAAGTATCCCATTTTGCATGACATTGCAAGGGATTTACTTGTTGTCCCTATTACAAGTGTGGCTTCGGAATCTGCCTTTAGTTCTGGTGGGAGGCTTCTGGACCCCCATCGGAGCAGGCTTGATCCCATAACAGTTGAAGCCATGATGATATTGAGGACATGGATTCAAGATGATAGCAAAGGTGACTGTTTTAGATCATTCTACTGTTTTGCTGTGTTTTGCATTTCTTACTTTGTAAACTAATCAATTAATTCTTGCTTTCCCTGCCTTGTAGTGTCTGCCTCGGAATTAAAAGCTCTAGAGGGGATTTTCTCAGCTATGGCAATGGATGATGTCTCGGTGGAAGAGTGCATTGGTATTTGGTTTCTTAGTATAGCTATAACTAGTTCAATAATTTAGTTTATGCTCTTTTCTAACCATATTGCTTTGTAACAGATGGAGATGGAAGTCAATCGAAGCAGAAAGGAGATGAGGATGAGGTAGCTGCTGTCATCAGCCTGCTAGACTAGCTCTAGGTTTGTCGAATGAATGGTGAATGATGGTTTCCTGCTTCTGTGTTAAATTCTGAACACATTTTGAAATTCTCATATTGCAGATTCTGGTCCATTAGGCAGTAATTAGGGAAAGAATGGTGAATGATGGTTTGCTATTCGGCTCTTTTGTTCTGCTGTTGTTCTGCTGTTGTTTTGTTGCTGTTCTGCTGATTTTCTGCTGCTTCTCTACGTTGCTGTTCTGCTGCTGGAAGATGGACTTGTGCTGGAAGATGATCTGCTGATCTGTTGCTGGATTTCTGAACTATTTTTGGCTTTGTTTGTCTGCTGCTATGCTTTGCTTAACTAGTCTTGGAACATCATGGATTGCTTTGTTTAATTGTTTTCTTTGTTAGCTCGGATTTATTATTGTTAGCTGAGATAAACAGATTTCACTTCTTAGTTCAACTATTATCATTGTTATATTTCTGGATTTAAGACAAAGACATAGGTTTGCAAGTTCATGGTTAAAGGTTGAATGTCCTAAAAGTCTTGCTTTCAATTTAATTTTATCACATTAAGTACGTTGGTTTGATCTGGAAGGATGGTTTTTGCTACATGTTGGCGGGCAGCCCGTGACCCGTGAATTCACCGAAATCCGGATGGCCTTGGGCTTGGTCCAGATTCTGTGCCCATTTGGCTTAGCGGGGCGGTGACGGGTAAAACCCGCGGGCATAAATTGCGGGTAGTGGATATAGGGTATCCGTACCGTATCCGACCCATTGCCATCCCTAACTTCTAAGCATATAACAAATGGATACATTCTTTTGACTAAAGAATATGTTCTTTTTATATTTTGTTAAGAGAGCAACTTCGTAATCAACTATGTGGTTAATAATGTTTATGAATCTTTAATAGACATATCCATCTATTATCTAACGAACGTATGTACGACATTTATATCTCAATGGACAATCCATCTCCCATATGTAGATGTAGAGATTTATCCAAAAATAGCACTGTTTGAAATTATGTCTATGATAAAAGTTGTATTCCTTAAAAATTTATGCGAAATAAAAAAAAAAAAATCATGTCGTTTGGATTTTGGAGCACAAAGTTATGGTTGTCCAAAGTTTGACGAAATCGGAAAAAAGTTCGTTCGGGGTAGCAAACGACATTTTTTGGGACGAAGGCGGGACCAAACCACCTTTGCCAGTCTTCTGCTTGCAAGATCTCAAAAAGTTATGCAGAATAAAAAAAAAAATTGCGACGATCGGATACCCGAACATAAAGATACGTTCGTTTGAAGTTTCCACCTAGGTTAGGATTTTTCAAAAAAAAAAAAAAAACAAACCGCATCGTGGGGGTGCGGTCTGCAAACAAACCGCATCGTGGGGGTGCGATCTGCAAAACCGCCCCCTACCAGTGCGATTTCCATCGAAAAACGCGTCCTCGGGTGGCGATTTTCATCGAAAAACGCACCTCCTGGTGGCGGTTTTACAAAAAGGGTGCTATTTTTGGAATTTTTCGGAGTTGGGTGCTGTAACACCTTAGGCGAATCCCACATCGACAAAGCACGGGGGAGATCCATGGTTCATAAGTAGGAAACCGACCTTAACTGACAAGACGCGTTTTGGGGTGTAATGGAGGAGTTCTTGTGAGAACTCCGAAGTTAAACGTGCTCAGTGTGGAGCACTACAAGGATGGGTGACCTTATGGGAAGTCACCCTGAATTGCACCCCAAGTCGAAATCCGTGCGGGTGTAGAGACCCAAAGCGGACAGTATCTTGTCGGGAAAAGGTTCGGGGTGTTACAGGTGCTATTTTTGTAATTTTTTTTTTTAACAGTGCTATTTTTGGAAAAATCTCCCCATATGTATGACATTTATATCTCAAATGGACAATCCATCTCCCAAAAGAATATCGGTGTATTCCTTTAACTTTAATTAATACAATCGAGTTCGTCGGGACATCCGATAAAGCACAATCGATCATTTCTCTCCCAGATTGGACTTCAAAATGAGAATCTAGATTAATAAAACACCCACAATTTTATATTAGTAACATCATGCTATATATACGGTTAATAATGATGATGGCACTTCAAAAATACATTCTACAATGAGGGAGGGAAATGTCCATATGACCCACTGTTCCTCTCTCTCTTCCCTTTCCTTCCCTCCCTCTTTCCACAGACCTCCCACACCCAAAAAGCAAAAAAACAAGAACCACAAGAAAACAGGGAAAAGAAACAAAGATACATTTAACTTACATCAGAAAGAAGGTACCGAAGAAACAACAAAACTGAAAGCAGGAGTTGACAGAGGGGGAAGAAAACTAACGAAGAACCTTCTTCTTGAGCCATGCAGGCATGCCTCTGCATCAAGGAACTTCTGTCCATAAAGACAACGATGATGACGATAATCACTTTTGTCTTTGCCGACAACTCCAAAATTTTGAGTCTTTTCATGGAGGTTAAAAAGCCCTGTTGCTCTCTATATCTTTGCGGGGGCTCGAAAGGCATATTACATAAAGATACTCAAAAGGTAGGTTACAGGATGAAGCCCCAAGAAGAAACAACAAAAAAGAGGGGGGTAAAAAGAGGGACCTCCACAGAACTTCGATGGAACGGGAAAATACCGGCCGTCACTGTTGAAGCCAAAAATAGTTGTCAGGGGGGGGCAACCACCTCTAGTGTACAGAATTGAGATGGGACCTTGTTCATGCAACTGCTGCTTTCCATTAAAGAGTTAGAGGAGTTGCCATGAGAGCCAGGCCAAAAACTCAGTCAGAATTGGAGGATGTGTCCGTTCCATTCGAAGCATCCTCTCCATTTGCTGCTGAAGGGCTCCCATGGCGGTGGTGGTGGTGGTGGTGGTGGTTCTCATCATGCCCACTGGTTCTTGGCCTCCCCATCCTCGACCGAATGTTAGTACCCATGGGGAAAGGCTCCTGCATGGAATTAAGGGCGCACCCTTGGGTTTAAGGGTTTCATACCAAGTGATGTTACTGGAAATGCTAGCTTAATGCACAGGAAATTAGATCACATACAGGGTCACCAGCATTTGGGCCATCAGTGTGGAACAGTATCGGGCGACAGCGTTTATCCTCATTCATCAAGCTCGAGTTCTGGAAATGGGCGATCAGAGCAGCCTTTCCTTGGATCCGAGCATATGCCAGAGATGCCACCTTTTCACTGTTGAACTTCTCCCACTTCTTCCCATTGAATGCCTACAGAAACAAAAGGCGCATTCGCATTATTTACTCTGCTAGATTTCTGTTAATCATTGCTTAATACATCCAACAAAATAACAAATTCACTAAACTCTTCACACCTTGTGGAACGGAGTGATCTGAAGAGGATCAGTCATGTTGATGAACGCATAACCAACGTTGCACTTATTCTGTTCAAGAAAGGCATGCACATTTTTTGAATGGGATTAGTTTGATAGCGGAAAGAACACAGCAGTGCACGTAACTGCATATTTGTCCCATTGAGGGCCTGCAATACAGAATGTGTTTTGCCATCACCAAGGACAGTGGAAATCAGTTACTTGCCTTGAAGTCAATTGGCAGATAGAGAAAATCATAAGAACCGCGGCAGTGCTCGTCAATTGCAGCAAGAAGCATCTTTGAAGTATACCTGAGAAGTAACCACAACTAATTATTAGGCTAGTATCAATCATTAGTGGAAAATGTGTAACCTAAGATGGCATATCATAAATCAGCTAGATACCAAAACATAGACACCCATAGTTGCTCAATGAATAAATTTTCAGCAACAAAGTGTTCTAGCAAGGCTAAAAGGATAGGACACATACTTGTTTGGAATGTTTTTAATCATCAATGTGGTTCGTTTATCGTCACCACGCATGATGCGCTCCACATCAAGTTCATATTGCTTCTTATCCGACTGATTGGAGTTGGATTCCATTCGACGGTGCGACAGATTCCTGACACGGTCGTTATTTGAAGAATCAAAAGATGAGGGCATGGAAACCATTGGATTTCTCCCAGGGAAAAGATGGCACATTTGCTGCTGAGGTGATGAGCGAATGCCAGCAGTTTTGGTTATGTCAACACAATTCCCATTAACATGAGAGTACATATTGCGTGAAGCCGCCATTTCCATAGGGTGTGGTGGAGAGCTACTCGGGAATCCCATGCTGCTACCAAGTGACCCCATATGGAAACTGGAAGTGTCGGGAGACTCCCCTGAGTAAGCATGCTGACGTTCCCACAAGGAAGGGTTAACAGCTGGAGCAGACCCGACATGGTGGGATCCAGGCCCTCCTGTGTTTAGCATGACTGGAGGTGCCCTAGGAAACCCAGGCAGATGAGACAGTGGGTGAGCAGGAGCACCATTGACAAAGGATGCAGAATTGGGCCACATCACATGATTTGACGGCTGTTGATGATGGACCGAGGTAGAATTATTCCACACATAGTGTCCGGGAAGAGTGCTTCCGTTTCCAGGAGATCCAAAGCCCAAGGAACCTAGTCAATTGGTCAAATTGTATTAAGTCACAAAGGGAATCCCACTGTTCGAGCTGTTTAACTCAAACCAGAACTTTACTGTTCAAAACTCAATAATGTCATCCATTGAAAGAAGGCAATCAGACAATGTTCGTATCCTTTTGGGACCAAGAAGCACGACCAACAAGCTCATAGAGTGGAATGCTATAGAAGTTAACTATTGCCTCTGAAATGGGGTATCTACACCACAATGTTATATTAAACAAAGCAACTTCAAATTATTATGCTGTGAAAGCATGCAGGAAATGAGGATGAGAAACACTTGCATAAGCCGACTCATGAATCTCAGCATATAATTTCAAAAACATCTGACAGTATATAATGTCATAGAGAGCCTTAAGAGAAAGTCAGTTTCATTTCGTCAAGAAGCAATAAACATGATCAATAGATTCCTATGCAGAAGAAACTCAATTTATAAGGTATAGCTAGCAGTCCAGTATCAAGATGAACCAATTACATGGCACTGGATCACTAAGCACGTTTCCCTTAAGGCCTATTCTATGGTCCTGCAATAGCCCACTAATGTTGATCCGACTGGGCTGTAATTTCAACCATATCTTTCTTCAGCCACTCATCAGCTGCAAGTTATGCCGATTAATAGACTGATAAATCAGGCATAAAGATCTTGAGTACTCCCAGTGCTAAATTTCCCAAAATAGTACTGTGCCTTGATAACTCACAAAGTTGCAGAAATAATACCAAATGCAGCATAAAAAAGGCAAAGAGAGAACGTACCACGTCCAGCAAGTTCCATCATGCGCATATTAGAACCTACCCCTCGAACATGTCTACCATTGATTCCCTCCATCAGTTTCGAACCAACACTGCCAGCCATGCCTCCTAGGACGTTTGTGGAGTTGTATGGAATTCCATTGGACAAACCATCATGATATTCTGGAAGGGAATGAGGATGGAAAGTGGGCATGCTCTGGTTACCAAACCTAATCTCCTGAATGGAATGTTTCTGTTCAGGATGACTAAACTGCTTGCCCACTGATGTTGCTGTCGCTGGAGAAAGTAAAGGATTCGGAACACTAGAACTTCGATGAGGCTCAATAAATGCCCCCACAGGGGAATGTGCACCATGCAGAACATGGGATGAACCACTATCCATGCCAGTGGATGCAATAACTCCAGGGGAAAATGCTGCTTGCAAGAGAAATTAATTATGAATAAGCAGACTGATGAAACTAGGTAGTTGTTATTCAGCTAGCCAAAATTACAGGAAATAATCCTACCCATTCTCATAGATGACAAGTCATCTAATTGACTACCAAAATTTGATTCATCCTGATCCTGGTCTGGCCTTTGCACCGACCTGTAAAAGGAAATTTTGAAACATCAAATGGAAAGGCCAATAGAACTGGATGTACAAAAGACAGCTTCTGATGTACTAGCGATTTCTGAAAATAGTTAATGGTACTTCATCCTAATTTAGCATGCTATATCTAAACAAACATTGGTCAGATAACAATCCGTTCTTTTCTTTCTTCTAGGATTGTTACGCAACATTGATTCTGAGACAAACAATTAAACGACAACACAAACTGCAAGTTAAAATCACCTTCTCGAAGCAACCATTCGGCTAGGTTCAAGCTTAATCCGCTTGCCGGCAATGTCGGTTCTATTCAATGCATTAAGGGCTGCTTCTGCTGCTCTGACATCATAGTACTCTATGAGTACATGATTCTGCTTATTTGGGGTGTCACGAATCTGAAAAACCCACAGATAACAAGTGTGAACTGGGAAAACATTACGCAATTAATTCTAACAAGGAAAAAATACAATACCTCTTTGATTTCTCCATAAGCAGCAAATATCTGATGAAGCTCATCCGTAGAAACAGCAGAATCAAGGTTGAGGACCGTTAGGGTGCCTTGGTTGACATCTTTCTCTGAAGGATTCTCCTGTTACATTGACAGCAAAAAAATCAGCTTACACAAAGCTCTAAATGAACAAAGCAACTGCTTCCAACAAGGGCACATAACATACTGTAAGGAGAAGACAATATCCAGTTACCTTAGGAATTGAAAAGTGAATATCAAGCTTCCTGCGTCTCAGAGGCTTGTCCTGAAGTGATTGCATTGCCCTTTGAGCAGCCCTTATATCATAATAGGAGATCATGACAAAACCGCGATGTTTGCAAGCTGTATACAGGGTTCGGATCTCCCCGTATTGCTGGAAGAAGGATGAGAAACGTCATGACACTAATCAGATAAGAGATAACCAATTATTCTGATGCAACATAAATCACTGGAAAACGACTAGTACACACCTCAAAAAGAGTTTTCAGCTCAGAATCTTCCACATTACTGTTGATATTTCTCACAAACAGTGTTCTGGAAGGCAGTTCACCAAAGGGGTGTTTACCAGTGATAGAACCACTGGAAAGTCCAAACAGATCAAGATTTCTTCGCCCTGCAAGCATTTGCTCATCCCCTTCTAATTCCAATCCTCCGCCACTGCTAAAAAGATCAAAATCCTCTAAATCATCTCCAGCAGCGGTATTAACAGTACGGCCCAACTCATTAGTGACCCCAGAAAATAGATCATCTTCAGCAGGAAGAAGATTCCCTATAGTCTGGGCCTCAATTTCTTCAATAGATTCAAAGGGCTCTTCCTCCTCGAAAGCAGAAATAGTGGTTTTTGCAGGTTCATGGGATTGAACATCATTCCCCATCAATCTCACTGCAGAGCATCCATGGAACATTTAGTCAGCGCAAGTTCAACGGATGTCGATTCATATTCTAAAATATAAGAGGTAATGAAAGTTTAAAAATGTTGTCTTGCTAAGGGTCATGAAATTACATTGGACCGCTAGTTAAGACAGCACAACTTCTGATGAGGACACCTATCTGGAAAATGGTTTTAATGTTTTTTTCTACATAATCCACATGCAAAGCCATGATAACCATTGGTTCCCATCACAGGAAACCCACAACATTGAGCATCCACCTAAATAAACGATTTGAAGATTTGATGAAATGAAACTTACTTTTTCTATTGAATACTTCAGAAAACGAGCTTGAGAATAGACTGCTTTCCCACTCCGTTCCAGTGATACTGGCTCCATTTCTGCCCAAACTATGAGCTGCAGGCTGAGCAGACAAACTTGACCATGAGTTTGGCTGGTGATCCACCGAGTTCCATGCACTCTTGGGAACATTGGCACTTCCTTCACCATTGCGCAGCTTTTCATAGCTACCCCTTGTCATGATTGAACGGGGCACCTCCAGTGACAGTGCACTGGATGGAGAAAGGGTTTCAAAGGGCGATGAAGCAACAAACTTGTTGCTAGGCATTGGTACAGTTCCATTTGCACCTACGGAAGGAAGAAATCCACAACAGAATCAGAGAGTGAAAGATTAATCCACGCAGACAAAAACATCAAATGCAATACTGTTTCTCTCAAAAAGACCATCCAAGGCCCCTATTTAGGAACCAAGTGCATTGTTGACTAAATTTGATAGATACGAATGATCCTCACCTTGATGATCTATCATTGCATATGGCTTCCAAAACCCAACTTGTCTCTACACAGCAGAAACCACCAAGAATTCAGCAAGACAATAATACAAGAAGTTACAACATGCCTCCGGAGTGAGTGAATGTTGAATTTGAAGCAAGAGAAAGACACAGATCAGACAGAAATTCTAAAAACATGGGGGGAAGGTGCAATTGACTCGTGCACCAAACCCCAAGACATCACTTCATAGACTAATAGCAGGTAGCAGAAGCAGAATACCTCGGCGGGAAGACGAATATCTTCAAAGAAATGCGAGGAAGCAGTACCGCCCCTTTGATCCATGATCTCAAACGGTGCAGCTTTTTCTCTATTAGTAATATACAGGATATCAGAAGCTCTTCAAAACTGCAACACAACAAACTCATTCGGGATTAATAGTTTGTCCAGTAGGTTCATCATTCCCCTTTATTCCTCAAAGGAGTCAGCAATGAAATGATCAAACACCCATCACCCACACAACTCAAACAAACACGATGACAGGAAGGAGGGAAGGAGGGTGTCCACTTCAGCGAAAAAATTAATCATAATAATAATACAGTAAACAGATCAAGACATAACTTCAAGAAATGGGTAACGTACAGCAGTTACTAAATTGCAGCGCACGGAAAAACCAACGAATAATTCCATGGAAAACTCTGCAATCTTTTGAGGGTCAGGGAAGCAAACCCAGAGGACTTTCATTTTTACCCATATAACTTGAGAAACACTTTCCACAGTTCTGCTCTTTGAGGTTTTCCACAATTTCATCTTGATGGATTCATGAAAACGAAAGCCACAAGGGGTTTGTTTTTCTTTACCTAACGACAACCAAACAGTAAAGCACCGTTTGGGGGACGCCAAGAAAAATGGGTTTTCTGAGAATCGGACCAGGAAACCGGAACCCCAACTTTCCATTGCCGCAGGGCGAAAGAAAAACGTTTTGAAATAATTGAAGGGAACAAAAAAAAAAAAACAGAAACATCAAACCAGGCAGGGACAGAGGGCGGAACTCTTCTCTTTAGTGGCCCAATTGATTTAGCTGAATTTTCAGTTTGCAAAAATTAAGAGATGCCAGGCAAAGCAACGCCATGAGGAACGGGATGGGCAAAAGAAAAAGCAGAGCGCTTCAGCTTTAAATTCAGTTCACCCTTTATCTCTTCTTTTCTTTTTTATTCCAAATACGCGATTTTCCAAAACCCAAAGCTGAAACTTCAAGAATCTGAAACACCCAGAAACCGCAAAATTCACCGGATTTAAAATCTGGCAGCAGCGGGGGACTACCAGATCATGGAAGTACATTCAGTCAAACCTGATCTCAAACCCAAACCCAGAAGTAGATTCAAAAAAAACCTCCAACCCACAAAGCAAAATTCGAACGCCCCCGACAAGTAAGCCGCTAGGCTAGAAGAAACAACGCACCTTCTTCTTCTTCTTCAGCTGAGAATTACCACGATAGCAGCATCTTCAAATACCGGGGACCAAGGTTCAGGCAAAATAGAGCAGCAGCGAATTGGGGGAAAGCAGGTAGCCGAACAAGAGGAGAGAGAGAGATGGGAGGAGGGATGAGAAAGGGAACAGCAAACTTTTAAAGCAACAATGAGGGGGAAGAAAGACGCATCAAGGGATCCTCTTTTCCCCCTGCATTGCAAGCTAGCTAGCTGGTCGCCTCTCGAAAAATAAAAATAAAAACTTGCTGGCCGGAGGTGAGAGAGAGAAAGAGAAAGGAAGACAGCAAGACGAAAGAAGAAAGAGAGGCAAAAACAGAATAATTTGGTTCTTTTTTTATTTTTCTTTCCTTGTATCTTCTTTTCTGCAATTTTCTCCTCCTTTTTGTTGCTTTGTCAATATAATCGCAACCAGCAGAATAAAAGACCTCTCCCCTTAAAATTTCACAAAAACCAAGAAGAAGGAGAAGAAGAGATGGAAGGCAGATTCCGGAGGAGGAAGGTAGAAAAGCGAATTTCCGGCGAGATTCCCCTCGCCGGCAACTCGCTCGGGGATTTAGAGGCAGAAACAACGAAGGAGATGAGAGCTGTGAAAGAGAGAGAAAGGGAATAATAAGAAGGTAGAGAAGGAGGAAAAGGGAAGAGAGAGAGAGAGGGAGAGGTGTTAAATGTTGGGTGCCGTGTTAGTTGGATTGTGGAGAAGAGGGGAGAGGAGGAGGAGGAAGAAGAAGAAGACAAAAAATAATAGAAAATTAGGCGGGGGGTGGGGTGGGAGGGGAAGGTTGTGTTTGCGTGTGATGCGTGCGGATAAGCTGCGCTCCGCATCTCAGCCTTCCGATTCAGATTTAATGGCTGATCATCCGCATGACAGAATGGGTGGATTGATTTCGTGTTCCCGTCACCTAAGCTTTGAAATATTTTTTTTTTTTTACAATTATTATTCAAAAAATTACTGTTAATTCATTAATTAATCGCAAAACTTTAGCAGCTGCGTTGGTTTTGGTTTGCTTCCTAATTCGGCTTGTTAGTTCGACGGACCTAAATTTCAGGTTACGAAAACGTCGTGGTTTTGGATTGTATGACTTGTATGCCGCCGTTGTTAATTTAAGAGGATACGTCGAGGGAGTTTTCTAATAACCCAAAGATAAAACTTGGAAGCCTCTTGTTTGTTTTTTGGTAAAATAATTCTCTTGTTTTTTAGGGAATAAAGTACAATTAGGAAAGAAAATAAGTATTTTGACCATATGGTCACAAACCAACCTTGGAAACAAAGTAATTCCCGCTTCCTGATTTAGTAAGAATATCCATTAAATGAAGATGGGAAAAAAAGCTGCAAACCATGTTATGTCGGGTTGACAAGAAAAATATTGTCAAGCTAGCAACAAACTATTAGTTTACCCGTATTTTTGCAACGTGTCAGTCTTCGAATTTACGGGGGGAAAGTACACGTAGCCAGTGTTTTTTACACGTGTAAGTTTTCATATCTTCAAAATTGCGCATATCTAGCCAAACAATAAGTTCTTAATTTCATATTCTTTCTGGTTGGGCCGTTCGGTTGTGGGGATCTGAAAACGTGGGAATTTGCCGCAATTTCTATATTTGACAAAACCAAAGAATTGACATGGGAGAATTAAACAAAACTCAACATTTGAGAAGAGTTTATTTTTACGGGAATTCCTAGTGTGAAATTTTAGAGAGATAACAACATGCCCATTTTTTGTAATCATATTAGTGCTCATCTCAATGACCAAGTAGCTACTAACTCCTTCTGTGGTTGCTAACGAGTAACTACTGTTGCTGCTCTCTAATTTTGCTAGCTTTTGTTGCTACTTGCTACTACTAACCCTTGATACTACTAATTGCTAACTAATTCTACTAACTGATGATGCTAACTTCTATCGTTCCTACTAACTCTTGATCAGGGATGGCAACTGTAACCGACCTGGCCGGTGATGGGAGAGTATTATCCCACCCGCCACAACATGGGGTTGTGTATGGATACTCATTTTGCGTTGTTTCGTCCCATTCTTGACTCTTTGTACCTTGATTTGTGTCAGAGGTCGTTTGGATGGAACATTTTCAAAATGAGGTAATTTGGAACAAATGTCTCATTTTAGAATATAAGCCAATTATATAAGAAATTTGTATAGAATTGTCTTGTTTGACTTGTTATTTTGACATGAGACAATTCGGATGGAGCATTTTCGGAAAAGACATATTTGCTCTCATTCGTTTACCCTTTTCCATCTTCCTCTCCTACTCTTCGTGATGATGACAACATCATAATTCATAATAAAAAATGGAGAAATCCTTATCAAAAATTTGTTTCCCAAAATCCATTTTGCTTGAGTCATTATATTCAGCAAGCCAAAATTCTAATTAGAATGCTAACAAATAGCAGTCAAATAATTAGAGATTCAGAGGAAGAAACAAAGCTAGTTGAGTTGGAATCTAATAATCGAATGGGGATCGAAACGATCCCCTGAGACATGGCTATCACGGCGCACCCGACATGTCTTCTGCAAATTTTCCATCCATGTTTTCCTTGGAAAGGAGGAAGAAGTCAAGGTAATAATAATAATAATAATAATAATAATAATAATAATAATAATAATAATAATAATAATAATAATAATAATAAGCCTCACTGTTGCTGTGCATAAGCCTTCAATGGCGATTTCTTCTTCTCCTTCTCCTAGCACCCCACATGATGTAACGAACCAAACCCCCCAAACTGAGCAACCATTCCAAAGAACGCATGAATCAAATGACAAAACATCTCAATCAAACAATCAGATTTCCACTGAATCAAACTAATAGAACCCTCTCTTAAAGCAGAGGATCCAAAATCTTAACTGAAACGCTTAACTGAAAAACAAAAAAAAATACGAGACCCAGGTTGAGCCATAACTTGCTCACAAGCAGAACTCCTTCCTCTTCCTCAACTAGCCCAGGTCGAACAATAAACCTCTCTTTTTTTGTCACAAGACTAAAGACGGCCAACGAAGAGTAGTTTTGTTAGTGCCGAGTTAGCCTCGAGGCTTGGACGATCAGTTGCCCTAGTTTAGGTGATTTTCTGGGGGTCAGGTTACCCTCGGATTTATTGTCGCGTTCTTCTCTTCGTTCGCCATCGAAGAGTAGATCGATAAATCTGCTAGAGAGAAGAAATAAGAAAGAGGAAAAGGGAAGAAGATAGTCGACGGGAAAGAAAAGAAGAGGAAATGAAGGTGAGTCTCAACAAAGAGAGAAAGTAATAAAAAAAAGGTTATAATTGGAAAGGGTCCACCAAAAATGAGTCAATTGACATTTCCTCCCTCCTCCCCATCTAGGTATTTGACATTCACCCCATAATGAAGCAATTATAATTATGATTCTGGTCTAATTGCACATGTTTTCACCCCGTAATTTTGTGGTGTTTGGGGCATTTACATCGCTTGACGTTCGATTTTAAGCTAGGGTTGTGCGTTTTTCCAATATGTTTCATGTTCTAGGAGGTGAATTGGCCTTGCATGAGAAATTAAATGAAAGAGGGTGAAAGTGGATCGAAAAGCGCAAAAAGCCGGAGATCATGGTTGGACCAACCTTATCACGGTCAACCGACTATGAAGAGAACCAACATCCACAAAGTTTAGTACACCTCATGTGCCTAAAAGTTATCATGGTCACCAGAACGTGATAATACCATCCAGTTCGTGAAGGCCTTAAATGAAACCGTGCGTTTTTGCTCGAGATCACGGACGAGGATTCGAGATCACGCCCATGATGAGCGTGCGACTAGAGTATAAAAGGAGAAGAGAGCTAAAACTTAAAAGGGGGATCTAGGGAGAGATTGTCTTCTTCTTCTTCTAGGGTTTGCTCCTAGCTAGAGGATTGAATATTTTCGTCTCCCAAGGGTGATTGCAACCACAAGGAAGGAAGTTAAACACCACACCATGGTTCTTTCCCTCCTCTTTGTTGTAATCCACAACCTAGCTATCAAGTAGTTCTCTTTTTCACTTGGGCATTGTAAACCCTTGCCTAGAAATGTGATAGGTTGTTGGATTTGAACTCTATGTGTGTTGATTGTGTGTTTTAATATAATGCTTGAGATATTTTCATGATTTTTGAGTGTTGGGTTTCGTATCTCATTTGGGTCAAATTGACCTAGAAGGAAGAAATCCCCTCCTTGCCCACTTCTTGGCAAATTGGGTAACTACTTCTAGGAAAATTAGGGACACACCTCAAGTATCTATTTAGCGTCACGATTTGATTGTGTTTTATCGCTTTGTCGCCGTTTCGGATTAACTTACGAGGGATTAGTTAACAATCCTTAGCCGATTGATTGAGAGAGCTAGGTTTCATAGCTTAATTGCTTTTCCTTAATTGATTGGCTAAGAGAGTGGGAGTTTTCCACTAGTTGCGCCATCCTCGAGGTATAATAACACACTATTTCTCACTAGAGTTCTGATCATTGCAACTTGATACAAGTCTAGGAGGAGCAATACCTGGGTGAAGTTTTCTCATATACAATCCACAACAATTTAACTTCTTGCTTGCTTAAAATTGTAGTTTTTAGTTTTCACTCAAAACCGATAGTTAGATAACGATTTAAACGGTTGAAGTAAGAGTACATGGACTAACCTAGGTTGACATTTTTAAAAAAAATTCCTATACTATACCTACTAGAGTTCATACTTGGGCTCTAGTCGGGATTTTATTTGGTGTAATGGCTCGCTAAAACACAACTTCTAACAATGGCCAAGTGTAACCAATGAAAGGGCCTGCAGTATAGTGGCATAGGTAATAAATATCAAATCCACGGGTCTATAGAATGACTATTACCCAACTTCAGTTCATTATCTAGCAAACCAAATTAAGATAGATGAACTATAACTACTCTGGCAAACTACAGTTTAAGTTAATCTAGTTACTGGTTGGGAACTCAGTTAGCCATGATTCCACCTAGATTGTAGTTAAGCCAAGTTGTAATTTACCCAATTCAATTCTGCTAACATTTACATTGCGGAAAGTTCTCAAACAGTCTGGAGTCTCGACTAAAGTGTTCTAGACCCTCTTGATAGATTACCCTGTGGGTGACTAACCTCCACTGGAATAACTTAACCAAGGAAATAAGATTCAACATTCCTCTACTGGGTTTACACCAGTACAGAGTAGTGAATCGACTTCTCGACTAAAGCAATTGAGTCACTACTTCCAATTCAGGTTGCTCTTTTAACCTACGAAGAGACTATCGTTCTAGGTTAAAGCAGAAATCACTGGAATTCGATAAGGACTCATGGAATTCGGAATAATGCCTCAATTGGATATAAGATAATCAATCATCCATGAAAATGGGTTCATATAAATCTTCCTAGCATACAAATATAGGGTTCCTCAAAACCTAAGTGAAGGGAAGTTACTCCATAGAGAAGATAGAGAATGCAGAAATCTGATCTAGATCTTCCATCTCCATCTCCAAACTTGATTCACGAGCTTCAATGATGAAGAAATCCTCCAAAATAGCTCAAAGAATGATTCCAAGTTGCTCTCTCTAGGTTTCGTCCCTTGGGTGTTTGGGATCCAAAATCCAGCTCGCCCCTTCCAAAAATGCATAAAATGGGCCTTTATACTCGTTGTTGGGTCGTGGAATAGGCTCTCTAACCCGTGGATTTCTCCTGGTCAAAAAAAGACCTAGACTCCTAATCCACGGTAGTGGAATTGGCTTCCATTCTGTGGAAATCATTGTTCCTATTCCCCTATCTTGGATGTCTCGTTTCTCCCTCGTGCGAACTCCAAATTAGTCGTTGTTTGATCCCAGACGCTCGTAGTCTCGTCCTCTTTCTTTTCATGACAATATTACATGATTATTTTTTCCATAAAATGAGTTAGAAATTCATCTTCCATTGGTCATTCCTGAGTTTCTTCTTCCGAGTTGCCAATTGATCTCCGATTGACTTGAAACTTTTGCTTATGCTTCACTTTACGTGCTAGGACCTGAAATTGGACAAAAGAACAAAAACTAGAATAAAATGGACCAAATAAGAGATTATTCAAGCTTAAACAATCAAGAAACGACAGTAAAAACATGCGCAAATACAATGTTATCATGTAATCAGGGCAAGTCAAGTTTTGGTGCCTTTGTTGGGGAGAGTTTACGTTTATTAAAAAAAGCCGTTTGGTGTTAATCTAGCCTTTAATTTTTGAATATTGTTTGTGAATCTTGCCTGTCTTGGCTCGAGTTGTTTGTTTGTGAAGTGTGTGCAGGATGTGTATGACCCAGAGTGATCCGACACCTTTGGAGCCACTGGACGAGAACATCAATTGAACTCTCCGACTCTTGGCTCGGGAGAAAGAGTTAAGGGAAGCAAGGGAAGGATTGTTGGATCGGGGACAACCACACGTTGATCCCGGAGAAGAAATTGAAGCTGAAATTGAGGAGGAAGTTGAATCGGAAGAAGAAGTTGAAGTTGAGATAGCGGAGAATTAAAACGCCTAAGCGGGAAATGAGAAACCGAGGACCATGGGCTAGTAGGTGGCAGATATTCAATCAAGCATCTTGCATCAACTCATGGCCGCTAACAACTTTGATATAAAGCCCGAACTCGTCACAATGATCCAGAATATACAGTTTCATGGCTTAAGGATGAGTCTCCAAGGGAGCATGTCCAAAAATCCTTGAGTTAGCGGGAAACTTGAAGATCAATGGAGTACCCAAAAAAGCCCTTCGGTTGAGGATATTCCCCTACTGATTTACAGGGAAAGCGCAACAATGGTTGAGCAATATGCCACCCCTCTAAATAATCTAATGGAGTGACTTGCTCAACAAGTTTATGAACCGGTATTGTCCTCCTTCCAAGACGGCGGAATGGCGTAAGAAGATAATTCAGTTTGCCCAAGAGGAGGACGAGACTTTGAGTGATGCTTGAGAAAGATACTCCAAAATTTTCCTCCAATGTCCACTCCATGGGTTTGGAGAGCAGTTCCGGATTGAAACTTTCTATGACGATCTCCATCTAGAAGATTGGATTCTCATTGACTCCTTGTGTTAAGGGAACATGCTCAACAAGACTCTGCCCAAGATGATCGCTTTGTCTGAATATATGGTCGCAAAGGGCTATGATTGTGGGTTGACAAGACGTGGGAGAAGGACAAGTGAAAGGGGAGTACACTCCACGGAGTCATCGGGTCGAAGATTGATAAGTTGATATCGTTGCTTCTACAAAATTGGAAGCAGGGCAAGAATCCGGTGATGGCATGTGACTGGTGTTCAAGTCCCAACCATTAGATCGAGGAGTGCCAATTGATGATGGAAGTAAGCACCCCGGAAGAGCAAGTCAGCTTTATCACTAATGCTAGGGGGATCAACAACACCAACAAACCCTATAGCAATACCTATAATCTGGGTTGGTGCAACCATCCCAACTTTGCATGATCTTCACCAAGCAATACAAGGCCTCCTGGTTTTCAAGGACCAAGGGGAAACTATCAACCAAGACATCCTTTCAACAAAGACCACAATTTCAAAGCTCGAACTTCCAACAACAAAAATTTCGACCACAAGGTGGTCAAGGGTTCCAACAACAACAACCGGATAAGTTCACAAAACTAGAAGACCTAGTCACCACCTTTGTGAGTACAAGTTGTCATAAGTTCAAGAAGATTGAGCAATTCATGGAGGTAGCAACTAATAAGTTCACTTCGGTTGAGGCATGTCTAAGAAGTCATCAAGTGAGTCTTCAAAACTTGGTGACCCAAATCGGTAACCTTGCCGGAATCCTCACCGAAAGCCCTAGAGGAGCTCTACCTTCCCAAACCATTGCCAACCCCAAGGACCAAAATGTCGGGGTGAATGCCATTATTCTAAGGAGTGGGAAGGTAACTCCGGATGTTGTTACTAAGGAGATATTCGAAGAAGAGGAAGCTCTCCAAAGGTCAATGAACAAGAACTCTCAGAAGGAGATGGTGAAGAGGCTAAGAAGGCACCGCCGATGCCACCCCTAGTTGTTGAGTACAAGCCTCCACTCTCTTTCCCTACAAGGGTGCACAAAGACCATTTCGAGGCGTAGTGTGGCAAGTTTATGGATATGCTCAAGAAGCTCAATATCACAATTCCTTTCTAGGAGGCAATTGTGTACATGTCAAGGTACGCCAAGTTTCTCATGGGGCTTCTTGCAAAGAAGCAGAAGTTTGAAGACCTCGCCACTGTCACTTTAGGAGAGGAGCGCTCGGCCTTCATCCAAAACAAGTGGCCTAAAAAGCAACAAGATCCATTAAGTGCTCAGTGATTTGTGCGTCCTTTAAGTGCTCACTGATTTGTGCGTCCTTTTCTCTTGAAAGGCTAGACTGTTTTGATCAGAGGAGAATTGGCTGTGAAATACTAACAAGTGACACCTTGGAGGAAAAGCACACCTAGAAAACTCCAGTTACCGAGCAATAAAATATTCTCTTATATTTGTACTAGTTTTCATGTGACCGTAGTTTCATGCTACAACATATGGTTTTTTAATTGTATGTCAATTACATTGACTAATGAATCTTATTTGAACCGATTGTAATGGCAGTTCGCTGCAAAATCTATAATAGTAATGGAATTTTGGTTAGTCTTGGCATTATAATGTTGATGAGAAGATTTAATTGCTTTACATGTTGGCTGCAAAATATAATAGCAATAGAAGTAATTAGAAAATACAGTGACTAGTTGTTAGCAATTAGTCGTGCTAAAATACTTTGATTAATAGTTAATATTTAGTGATGGGAAAACCACTCATCACAAGTAGTAAATACTGTGACTAGTGGTTAACATTTTGTCACAGGGATTGATTTTGTCACAGTAAATACTGTATTAAAAGGTTTACATCACATCTTTAAATTTGTTCTTTTATTGGGTTTGTGCTATAAAAAATGCGTTAGTCATAGGTTAGTCTGTGATTAATAGGTACAAATAATCATGGGAAATTATACCATGACTAGTTGTAATTAGTCATGCACATATTTTCCGTGACCTTTACAATTAAACACTGAGTTATATATTAAGGTAAATTTTATGTGACTAAACCTATCAATCACGGGAAACGCACATTCAGACACACAATTTCCTGTGATTTAAGAGGCTTTTTCCCGTAGTGCATCCTGGTGAGGACCTAGCTTGCTCATTCGTTTGTTCCTAGGGCCTGATTTCTATGCATGTATAACTATGGTTGGTGAGAAGTCTTGTCAGGTTCTGTGTCGATCTGTGAACAGGGTGAGAATTTTTTGTTTACACGTTCTTAATGCATTCGAATGTCATTAGTGGTGATTGCCGGTATCGATTGTGATTGTCCATGTGTCGATGCCAAATAACCATTGAGATTCATCCGCTCTGAGCCCTTTGATATGTCCCCAAGTCATTGTTTTTAGGTTGAGATATCACCTTGTTTGAGATTGGTTTGCTTGGGGACAAGCAAACATCCAAGTGTGGGGGAGTGATTTGGGTCTAATTGTACATATTTTCCCCAGTAATCTTGTGGTGTTTACATCGTTTGAGGTTCGATTTTACGCTAGGTTGTGCATGTTACTAGCATATTTCAGGTTCTAGTAGATGAAATTGGCCTTGAATGCAAAAGTTGAATGAAAGAGGGTGAAAGCGGATTGAAAATAGCAAAATGGCAGAGATCACGGTTGGAGAATTTTATCACGGTCAGCCGAGCGTGAAGAAGAGAACCAAACCGTGAAGAGTACCGGCGTCCATAAAGTCTGGTACACATCGCAGGCCTAAAAGTAATCATGGTCACCAGATCGTGATAATACCATCTAGTATGTGAAGGCCTGAAATGAAACAGTGTGTTTTTGCCCGAAATCACGCTTGTGATAATCGATCGTGATGAGTGTGCGACTGGGGTATAAAATGATAATAGAACTGAAACTTGAAAAGGGGATCCTTGGGAGTGATTGTCTTCATCTTCTTTTGATTTTAGAGAGAGAAACTGATGAACAAAGAGAGAAGAAGAGGACTAGGGTTTGCTCCTAGCTAGAGGATTGAAGATTTTCATCTCCCAAGGGTGATTGAAACCACAAGGAAGGAAGTCTAACACCACACCATTCCCTCATCTTTGTTGTAATCACTTGGGTATTGTGAACCATAACCTAGAAATGTGATAGGTTTTTAGATTTGAACTCTATGTGTGTTGATCGTGTGTTTTAATATAATGCTCGAGGCATTTTCATGATTTGTGAGTGTTGGGTTCCATATCTCATTTGGGTCAAATTGACATAGAAGGAGGAAATCTCCTCCTTGCCCACTTCTTGGCAAATTGGTAACCACTTCTAGGGCAATTAGGGATACAACTCAAGCATTGATTTAGCGTCACGATTTGATTGTGTTTTATCGCTTTGTCGTCGTTCCGAATTAACCTCCGAGGGATTGGTTAGCAATCCTTAGCAGATTGATTGAGCCTAGCTTAATTGATTTTCCTTAATTGATTGCCTAAGATAGTGGAAATTTCCACTAGTTGCGCCATCCTCGCGGCATAAGAACTCACTATTTCGCACTAGAGTTTGGATTATTGCAACTTGTTACAAGGCTAGGGGAATCAATATACGGGTGATGTTTTCTCATATAGAATCCACAACAATTTAACCTATTGCTTGCTTAATATTGTAGTTTTTAGTTTTCACTAAAAACCGAGAGCTGATAATGATTTAAACGGTTGAAGTAGGAGTACATGGACCTACCCGGGTTGATATTTTAAAACACTTGCCCTATACTACATCTACTAAAGTTTATAATTGGGCTATAGTCGGGATTTTATTTGGTGTAGTCAGAGTGTGTCAAATTGCCTCCCTCCAAAATGTTCCGTTTTACTTTTGGGTTGCCAAATGAGACAATTTGGCTCAATTGTCTCATTTTTTAGTCAATTGGGCACAATTGCCTCACCAGTAAGTTCCATTAAAATGGCCCCTTAATATCTATTTGTATTTCTACTATATTTATTTATCTTAAATTATATTTCACTAATGATACTTTATATATGCGCAAGACGTCATCTCTTCAACTAATTGGACTCCATATCTCTAATTTTCATTTATGAACTATTTCCCTCAGTTTCATCATTACAAAACAAACATTTTCTTCAAATTATATATAAGGATGGGTTGACCTTCCCCACTCCATACATGTGCGGGGTATTATCCGATCTGATCCATGTGTGGTGCAAGGTAGGAATGGGTATTAAGGTACCTGTCAGCCCAATTATCGCTGCTACTCTTGATGTTGCTGCTAATGGCCAATTAATACTACTAATTGATGTTAGGAATGTTTACTAATACAATACTACTACTAAATCCTAATGTTGTTGTTAACTGCTAACTTTTGATGGTAAAACTTTACTGCTACTACTAATTCCTAATGTTGCTAACTGCTAACCTTTGTGGGATTCTTATAGATTCATCTCCACAATCCTGTAACCTTAAGAGCATTCTGTGCTCTTCCTTTAAACTTTCACTAGGGAGAGAGACTGGCATTAGTGAACTACCTCGACTTAACTGACACCACTACTTGCATTCCTTACTTAAACATGGCTACCCTCACAATGGGGTCCCCATCAACATGAGTTATAATCACTACGGAACGTTTCACCATTTGGTAGCATACCTAAACCTAGGAAATGGAGACTGTAAACTCATCATCGTCCGGCTCCATTCCTGACCCACTACTGCGAAATGTATCCCCATCCGGTAGGGATCCCTCGAGTTAGTGGCTAGCTAAGCGAGGTTGACTTGACATTACTTATTTAACGATTAAAGACCTCTTAAAATTTTCACCCCAATTTATTTAGTGGTGAATTACCTCTTAAAATATTAACCTTTAGATATGCATCAAACTTCAATAATAAACCATACACGTAAAGCCTAAAATAAATAATAAAAACTCATAAACATATACTTCAAATCATAACTCAAATGAAGCACACATCATCAAACATTGCACATACTTCACGTAAAACAAATACTTAAAACACGTAAGGTGTAGAATTAACCCCTAAATCACTCACATGTTAGCCACAATCACTAGCATGAACTGTGAGTTCCTGCACCCGCCATGATCATCGCCCTTAAGCTTGCAATGTTTGACTTCTTCCTCTTGGGGACGACCCTGCCTAAGAAGGACAAAAAAGCAAAACGCTTCTCTTGGAGATCGAAAATGGGAGGATTGTTATGCGTTGCCCCATCCGTTTTACTGTATGTTGCCACCGATAATTCCCGACAATCAAATAGTTTGCTTCAGGTATTGATTATAAGTTCTTGCCTTTCCATTTACCCTCTCTCTCTCTCTCTCTCTCCATATCACCGAGTTCTCTCATTTATTTGTAGCATGAGAGCAGCTGCATGATACCCTTTCTCTCCTTCCTTATATTTCTTGCATTGAATGGGGGTGTGACGGAAAAAAAGGAAGAGACAGAAAGGGTTGTGGGTTAGCTTAGGGTTTAATTAGTCCTAAGGGGTTTTAGTGAATTTCACGATTAATTGGGTATCAAGTGAGTTTAATCTGAAACTTAGTTAATGATAACACCATATTTGCACATGCTTTTTCTTGCATTTCTTGATTGTTGGGCTTGGCATTTGATATCTTTGTGGCCCATTTTATGTTAGGTAGTGCTCGTGATATTTCAGGTCCTAGTACGTGAATGAAGGTTTAGAAGCAAGTCTCGGTGCAACTGGAGAGCAGATGGGATTCGGAGGATGCAAAGTCAAAATCCACTGCCGAGATAGTCAATCCACGACCGTGGACTAGGAGTTAGGACCGTGCTTTTAGAGTAGGAGAAATCTCCGGTTTGGTGTATGCATTCCACGACTAGGGAATGAAGAAGGTAGATTAGGGAAATCAATTGAGGAAATTAATCGACACACATCGTTTTGCTATTTCAAGGTCAGTAACTCAATTCCACAACCGTGGAATGCAGATGGGGAGCACCACTGTCGGTCCTACTAAGTCAAAACTTAGGATTTTGGCTGAGGGGCCAGTTTTACAAGTTCTGAAACAGCAAAAGAGAGCCCTAGAGAGAGAAAGTGACGAAGAACAACCTTAAGGAGTGATTGAGTCATCTAAAGTCATTGGAGATTGATCTTTCACCCTCAGAGTGCTGATTCTTAGTCTGGAGAATAATTTCATTGTTCTCATGATGTTTTCCACTTAAAGCTTTGTGTTTCCTCTACTCTCCATGTAGTAAACTCTCTTCTCATCTAGGTATGAAGAACCCTAGTCGTTTATGTTAGGAATGATTGTATGAACCCATTTTCATGGATGATTGACTATGATATAATCAATTGCGGAATTATTCAGAATTGCATGAGTCCTAATTAAATTCTTGTGATTCCTAATTTAACCTAGAACGATAGTCTCTGTATAGGTTAAAAGAGCAACCTTAATTGGAAGTAGTGAATCGATTTCTTTATTCGAGAATTCAATTCACTGCTCTGTACTAAAGTTGTAATCCCGTAGAGGAAGTTTCGTGTGACAGTTCCTCGGTTAGCTTATTCCGGTGGAGGTTAGTCGCCCGCTAGGTACTCGAACTGAGAGGGTTTCATATTCTTTATTCGAGACTCCAGACTTGTCAAGAACTTTCCGGCTGTATATATGTCAACTGAAATGAACTTGAGGGATTACAGCCTGAATTAATTGCAGACTAGGGGGACACATACATGGGTTGCCTTTCTCATACTTGAAAACCAAAATGTTCACTTGCCTTTTGTTTGTCTTTACTTGCAATCAAATTCACTCGAATTTCACTGCTAGATAATAAAACTGCACGGAGTAACTAGTACGCCTAGAACCCAGGCTGGCATTTAGAAACTGAAACCTATATTGCATTCCTAGATTACGATTACTTGGTAGTAATTTGGTTGTTTCGGTTTTAGCGAGTCAAGTTTTTTGCGCCGTTACTGGGAAATCTAGGTTATTGAAGAAACATGGATTTCCGTTACTTTAGCATTTACTTTTCTGTATTCTCTTTCTTCCACTTGTTTGCCTTCATGGGTTGTGTTTTTAGCATGTGTGCAGGTAGTGCATGACTAGTTGCCAGTCGAGAGAGCTACTGCCTTTAGACCACAAACTTGAACGAGGAGGCTTTGGACCAGATTAAAGTTGCAAAAGGAGCAGAGAGTGACTACGAAAAGATGGGGGATCCTACTTATCAGTCAGGGAATCCAAATAGGGCTCAACCACAACCACAATAGCGGACTATGGTGTACTACTTGACCCCTAGGGGCGAGGATCTGAGGTCTAGCATCCAACACCTACAAGTTGCTGCAAACAACTTTGAGGTGAAGACCTTGGCAATTCAGATGTAAAAGAACTCATTGGTTTTTAAGGGGCATATAGGCGAGTGCCCTCGAGAGCACATGTGGCAATTCCAAGAGCTGATCGATGGGAATAAAATTAATTGAGTACCTCAAGAAGCAATCCAGCTCTGATACTTCCCATTTATCCTGGAGGGACTAGTCAAGACATGGCTGGATAATCGTGCTCCATGATTGATCACATCCCTGGTCATATGGAGACTTTCCACGATCGTTGAATTGCCATTTCAGACTGCAAAAATTTCTTTCCCAAAACCAAAGGTCCGAGAGGCTATTCCAAGACCATGGATTTGGAAAAGGTAGATCGAGGAAATTTGTGTCAATTCCACAGTCTGGGATGAAAACCCGGATCGTGGGATAAAGAGGCCGATAGTGGAATTTTCCTTTATAAACTCAAATTCCATGATTAGAGCCCATTCCCCCATATTTTCCACGATCTCTGTCTCCCCTCTCTCTGCCAAATATCACCCCTATTGTTCTTTTGCAGATCCGTCCTTCGTTAGACCTCAAATTCCAAATCCAACTTCGGACCCAATCTCTCAAAAGAAATTTTGAGGCTGATCCGCGTCAAAAGAAATTTCAGAGAGCTTCCCCGGACGACTTTCCTGACTAGTTTCCGCCATTTTTTGCCCTTCAAGTTCTCTCCTTAGCTGTCTACTTTGGTCTCATGTTTGGTTTCAAACTCTTTGCTTTTTTTTTTACAATCGTTGGTTAGGTAGAGAATGGGTTTTGTGATGCATGATTGCTTGATTTGAGATTTGAATGCCTATACTAGGTTTCTAGAAATGTTGTAACCTTCTTGCTTGCCTCAATTTTTGTTTGCTCTACACCTTGCTTATGCCTTTCTATGTAGTTTGGGTTCTGTAGAACTTATATGGCGATTCTGCAACTAGCCCTCATGTTGTGTTATGTGTGTTTTAGTGTGGAGGAACTTCTTCCCCCCCTATATCCATTTTATAACATGGTTTGCATGGTTCCTCGTTTGACATGTGCGTTTTGCAAGATCATGGCATTCTGTCATCAGAATCTTTAGGGACTGCGTCATACTGTCGACTATGACGCACACTTCGCTATCTTCTGAGCTAGGACTATCCAAGAGCATTGGCACTTACACACCCCTACTCTTCATAAGCTTTACTACAGCGATGACATCTACCAGGCTATCACCAACCGCAATGGAGGAGGCTGCTTTGCTTGTCCGCAGCCACCTGCACTGCACTCGTGTGGGATTTCTAAACCACCTTCCGCATGGCGGAGATGCCACCACTAGGTTGATGGTGTGGAGCACGAGATGAGCATTGAACTCAACGCCTTTTACCACCAGATCTGCCCCCTGAGTACCGAGATAAGCAGTTCGATGCGTGGCAGAACCATGCCACTACCTTGTAGTTGCGGTCGCGAATCATCAATCTCATTCTCACCCGCTCGGTCTGCCCCAACGTCACCTCTTCTCACAAGATCACCAAGCGGGCACTGTACCACATGTACTCGATGACTCATCCGGACGATAACCTATATCTGGGATCCGTAGTGGCGAAGACCTTTGCCAAGAGGACGAAGCATCCTCATCACCTGTTCTGTTGTGCCGTAATCACCTTAATGGCTCAGAAACTCCTAATTAACATTGACGGCCTCATAGACATCACTTTCACTGCCGACTCCTTTTGTCTCACCAGTAACACTATGTGGAGACAAGGGTTGCTCATAGAGGCCGACGAATATGAGTGGGTCGAGTGTCCCCCTCTTCCCCTTGTTGATAGCGACGAGAATGATGATGAGGATGACGATGCACCTGCATTAAAGGATGCGTTAGAGCCTGAGTTCCCCCATGTTTCCTCTCCTCGACGATAGAGATCTACGCGAGGGGAGCCCTCCGCCGATCCTTCTTTTCCACCGATGGAGTTCTTCACTGCCTAGTTTCAGCAACTGGTCCTCCAAAACTAGCATATACTGGACAACCAAATCCAATTTGAAGACTACTACCGAGGGTAACAAGACTAGTTCAAGGCCCACCATCAACAGTTCGAGCATGAGTATTTTGCCAAGCAGTTCCTGGTCCACCGGGATTCGGGGTAGCCTCTAGAGTTTCATACCCCCTAGGTTGATTCTCCACCCGCTGGGTTGTCTTCTTCTGCTCTGCCGCCTCACCCGTAGGATGACGATGTGTTCGTGGATGACAGCCTTCACCATCATCTGAGTACCGGCTCAGTTGAGACTTTCCCCCTTCTTGATATTTTTTGTGTTTTGTTCCATAAGTGAGATGAGTGTGAACTGGATAGTTAGTGTTTTTCTTTTCTTTTGGTTTTCTGCCCATTTGGGTTGATGATACTTCCTAACATTACCATGATCTAGTGGTTGTTTTTGTTGAGCCCTTCTTGCAGCGACTGGTCCATCCTCCAGTCTGCCTCGATGAATGGTCCACTATCCAGTCCTGTTGTAGTCCTTTCTTCCGGTAACATCATGAGCCCTTATCTTTCCCTTTTCCCCATTGAGGGCAATGTTGATCTTAAGTGTGTGTGTAGGGGGGAAGGTGTTTCTCTTTGTCTGAATATATGTGTTTGTATGCTTGGAGCCTGGTTCACTGTCCAAATTTTAAGATTTGAGGGTTCCATATACTTTTTCTTATAATTGTCTGCTCAGTATGCTTTGAATCGCCAGTATTTAGAGTATTATGCAATCTAGGGAGGTTAGTATATCACTATAAAGGATTTTGAAGTATATGAAGTCTCCTATCTTTTTCATGTTGTGCCGGTTGATTGTGTGAACTAGTGGCTTTAGGACATTGTATTCATGCGGTATTGATGCCTCCTCCTATGTTTCGGACTCGTGTATGTGCTTAATAAGAACCAGTTGGTTCTCCATGTTCCAAATTTGAAGGAAATGAGTAAAAAGAAGTATGCTGGCGAGCGACAGCTGTACATATATTGCTCTTTCTCAACCAATAAGGGTTCGACCTTGAAAACTACAGGTTGGAACCTCGAAAAAAATGATGGAAATGAAATGAATGTAAAAGGAAATGAAAGAGTGAGGAAAAGGGGTTCCATCAAATGAAATGAATGGGAAAAAACACTCGATACGAAGAGTCCATGGTTGTGTGTGCTATGAGAGTCTCTTCATCCATGAATTATCTAGCCTATGTCCACTACTTGGCATGATTCTGGCTTGAGACTAGAGCTCGCGTTGAGAGAGATAGGGGATGTCTTAGAAAAATGGTTGACCTTGTAAGTTGATGCTGCTAAATGACATAGGAAGTCCTCTACCGATGATCGAGGTTGCATGTTGCTATGAAGGTCTAAGGAGTTGGATTGGTTTGAATCAGGTTTGCTTGGAGACAAGCAAACTGTTAAGTGTTGGGGGATTTGATAACACCATATTTTCACATGTTTTCCCCGGCATTTCTTGATTGTTTGGCTGGGGATTTGATTGCTTTGTGTCCCAAACTGTTAAGTGTTTGTTTTTTATATTTCAGGTCCTAGTACGTGAATGAAGGCTTAGGAGTAAGGCTCGGTGCAATTGGAGAGTAGACAAGATTCCGAGGATGCAAAGTCAAAATCCACAGTATTGGTAGTCAATTCCACGATAGTGGATTAGGAGTTCAGACAGTGCTTTTTGAGCAGGAGAAATCCCCGTTTCGGCGTATGCATTCCACGACCGGAGAATGAAGAAGGCATATCGGTATTTGAGGAAATTAATCGATGCCCGTCGTTTTCCTATTCCACGGTCAGGAACTCAATTCCACGACCATGGAATGCGACTGAGAGACGTCGTCGTCTCGCCTACTAAGCGGAAACTTGAGATTTTGGCTGAGAGGCCGGTTTCCAAGTTCCAAAACAACAAGAGAGAGCCCTCTAGAGAGAAAGTGACAAAGAACAACCTTGGGGAGTGATTTGAGTCATCTAAGGTCATTAAAGATCAATCTTTCGAGTGCCCATACGTAGCATGGATAAGAATTTCATCATTCTTGTGGTGTTTTCCACTTCAAGCTTTGTGTTTCCTCTACTCTCCATGGAGTAAACTCTCTTCTCACAATTTTGGGAAAAATTGACATAGGAGGGAGAATATCCCATTATAGCAATTTGGGTCACTATTCAATCAACGTAGAGAGCCATGAATTATGATGATTAGTATCTTTATGCTGTTTGAGGTTAATACCGGAGGGAGTGGATTTTGTAGCCTTACTCGTCTTTTGCAGTAGTGTGGTACGCCCCTCCGATTATATCAATTAGGTGGGTTAGGATGCACTCGAATATGGGGTCCTAACTATATTAGATCTCCTAACAGTATATAGAACATGTCGGTCAAACTAGAGTGCCACAATCTCATCTCAACATCAGACTAGAGGGAATATCATCCGAGTGAAGTCTTTTCATCTTGAACTCACTAAAGACGTAGGAGAATGGATCACAGTAAGCAACTACATGGTCTTTTTAATTATTATATTTTATGATTATGGGGTCCGACTGGTGTAACTCTAGGTACTTTTAGGCTTTAGTGAGATATCACTACCTAGACCATGATTTAAATTGAGTTTGGGGCATGATACTATACCCTAACTTCTAATGGATAAACCCTAGGCCTAGATTCGCTAAACTCAAACCCGATGTTCAATTTAATAGAAAATATTAATTGACTGTTGAGATTGGTCGGAGCTCAAAAAAGGAGATCTAACGGTCATATCACATGGAGTATGGTACACTCTTGGAGTATACTTGTAATTACCTATGATTATGAGTAAAGGTTGGAATTTAGGTTAAGATTTTATGGTTTGCCAAAGTGTTTGGGCTTTATTTTAAGTTACGATAGAGTTGTTTCAGTTTATTTGAACAAGTTATTTTTTTCTTTCAAAAAATATGAATACGGTACGGTGCAGAACCGCTATTTAAAGGTTTCAAAGACTAGGTTATTACATTTTGGTATCAGAGCCGGTGTGCATCTGTTCATTTGTTTCCAAGGAATACCGAAATATCGATCTCCGTTTTAAAGGCTTTTGTTTTAAAGGAGAGGAAAATGAGTTTTTATGTTAAAGGTTTGGCCAAACGAGTCAAGAATCTTCTTTTAAGAGTATAGAATCTCTAGTTTAATCTAATCAAATTAAAGTAAATATATCTAGTTTTAATAAGACCCTTAGAATGTGGACTACGAGATCATGCCAAAGGAGAATCATCGAATTGGAGAAATAACATGAACGATGAATGCTAAAGCCTATGGAGTGAAAATCATATAGAGGAGGCTTCGATCATAAGTAACCTCGAGAAGTTACGATATGAAGCCAATTGCAAGGTCGAAATTTTTCTTGAGGAGGAGGGAAATGTTACATTCCAGCCAACACAAATTCAATCAAGCATAAGGTGTCTCAGTACAAGTGTTTACTTCTTAGTCTCTATCCTGTAGTTCCTATTCTGAGGCCGAGAATTTCATAAGTGGACAGGAAATGTAACATCCTGAATTTTGAGTTTTGGTTTGACATATAATAAAGGAATGGGTCGGTCGACAGTTCTATTTCAATTAATTTTTGAATGAATTTTATTACATTTAAAAAATTAATTAGAAAATAAAAATTTCTAATTAATTTCTACAAGAAAGAAGAAGAAAGAAAGAATCGGTCACCCGCGCTCCCTACCACTCGACGTATGTTTGACGTTGATTGTTGGACGCGCCTCTTCCCCGATAATGCGAACCCTCGACCTCAACCTTCTTCTTTGTACTGCAAAGGTGAGGATCTTGATCCTCAATTGGCCTCTGAGTTTGGTTTTAGCCCAAACTAACCCAAATCCACGTGCGTGTGATTAGTAGCTTCGACAGTGACGTTACGAAGGTTGAACGACGATAGAGCATGGAGGTTAACATCCAGAATCAACAAAACCTTCATTTAGGCTCGTGTTAGGTAAGGACCTAGATCCTAATGTTTAAATCAAATTATGGTGTGATCTTTACGTATATACTTTTTTCCGTGTTATTAGCGACGAGAATTAAAATCCTTTAGCGACAGAATGAAGGTCATCGCTAAAGATTGTTGGAAAATTATTTAAATCAATCCACCAAATCCTTGTGTGAACAGCTTAGTCCCCAATGTTTTAAAGTTTGACAAATGAGCTCGAAAATCATATTTTCTAATGGATGAGGTTATTTTAATTCTGTACAGTAAGTATTTTCATGGTTTGTTAATTTAAAAAATTGAAGGAAACATGCAGAATACTTGGGTATTAATTTGGGAATTTTCGAAGATATAATTCTATTTTTTAAAATACGTTGAATGTGTTTTAATTAACTAAATTTCTAGGCGATACAATTCGGTAGATTAGATAATTATTTTCGTAACTAAGTATTGTTGTGGTTATTTGTAATTAATTTGGAGATTTTTAGAATTGATTTAATATTTATAAAAACTAATATAATGTCAGGTTTATTTGAATAAAAGGCTAAACAATGATTTCTGGTTGACGTGATAATTTCATGTGAAACTGGATATATCTATTGCTGTTAAAAAATTATGAATCGAATTTTAAGTGTTTTTAATATGGATTTAAATTTATTTATGTTAAATTTTAATAAAAATGGGTTATATAAATTGTAATTTATGGTTAAATTGTAATTAATGGTTGGATTTATTTAACGTCAGAATTTTGAGTTTTCTGTGAAGGAATTTTTGAAAACTTTTTAGATTATTCAAAGGGTTATTGTATGATTTGAGATAAATCTAGTTTTGAAAAATTTGAAGAAAAATTCTAGTTTTGAAGAAAGTATTTCAAAGTGGTTAAGGGTCATGTTAAAGGATTTTTGGACTACATTATTAAAAAGAGAAATTTTCCAGTACGTTAAATGGTCAAAATTTGAGGAATACTGACTAAGGGAAATTATTTTCGGTTATAGGATTAAGGAAGCAATCGGATTAAGAGATTCTCATCAATTCATTCCGTATAGGTCATTGTTAGTAGTTTGCACATATCAATAACTACCTCATTCTAGGCAAAGTTTAACCTAAAATGGCGTTGTCATATGGTGGCAATCAATATCGTATTCACTTGGGTCCCAGTACCCTACCCTACTTCCTACGTTGTTGTTATCTAGCCGATCGGTTTAAGGGGTTGTGTTGGAGGATTCAAGTGAAATAACTAGTAGAGAGAGTAAACAAGGATAAAAGCAGATACATCGAGGAACTAACCCTCGCCCTATCCTAGGTCTATCATGTAAATGACTAAACATGTTGGGATAAGTGAATGTGGTGAGTGAGCTCTTTTTCGTGGGCCTTCGTGATTATCCACACGCCTCCGAGTACGCCCTACCTAACTCATTGTCACTTCGGTATAGGCTCATGTATCTGGGGGCTTTAAGAACTTAGTTCATTTCAATGGGTACTACCCACCGTCCACACCGAGGTTTCATCGCGAATTCCATCTAGGAAGGCGTTCTTGTGACAGGGGTACGGTTGCCTCGTCAACCACAAGACCCTATTGAATCATCTAACCCTAATTTTCTAGATGGCGCATACCCATCGAACACAAAAACTCCATACCCAACATAGAAGCTCAAGTAGGCTAGTAGAGAAGATTAGGGCAACTTACCCAAGCACAATTAAAGTAGATAAAGCATTAAAATCAAGACTTACACTCCTCAATAGTGTGACTCGACTCATTACACCAATCACATTTCATGAGTTTCATTCCATTGCTTTTCATAGATGATGTAACTTGATCAATTTTCTTGGAGAGTCTTGTATATGCGCCGCTAACGAAGATGGTTCTTCGATCTTCAATAAACTCCCCTTCTTCACACTCTTACCTCTTCTTCCGTCACCCCAATCGTAGTATTTAGGTCCATCTCTTCAATTAGTCTTTGAAGTTCAACAACTTCCTTGTTCCTGATGGCACCTCCACTAGCCACATCGATGGGGTTCGATGAATCCCTTGTCAAACTGTTATAAAAGCTTTCCACTTAACCAATCGGCAATACCGTGGCATGGGCATTTGAGTAGAAGTGATGTAAACCTTTCCCATGCTTCAAACAATGGCTCATCTTCCTCTTGATGGAACATAGTAATCTCGATTCTCATTAAGGCCATCTTAGAGGGTGGAATATACCTTGCGAAGAACTTGTCACATAGATCCGCCCACGAGGTGATGGAGTGATGGGGATGGTTATTCAACCATTTCTTTGCTGCTCCATTTAAAGTAAACGGGAATACCTCAGACGGATTTCCTCTTGAGGAACCTCGTTTATCTTAATCCCATCCGTCAACTTGTAGAATGACTTGATATGTGGGTGGGTGTCTTCACTCATAATCCCATTAAATTGAACTTCACTTTGAAACATCGAGATTGTGCTCGGCTTTATCTCATAGTTGTTGTCCAGCACTGGTGGGTGAAGAATTGGGGATTGAACACTATCTACACTTGGCCTTGAATAAGATCCCATTGTTCTATGTCTTGGTGGAACTTGAGGTTGACGTTGTTGGTCTGCCATTGGAGGAGGTTGAGGTTTTGCAACTCTTCTTAGATTCTGAAGGGTTCTCTCGATTTCTATATCAAGAGGTAATATCTCGAAAGAATCCCTTCTTCGCATACAAACTCAAAAGCCCGTGACGTACAAAGTTGGATAATAAATCACAAAACGATAAAAATACTAAAATAATAAAACACAAACAAAGAGAAACAAAGAAAATAAAGGCTAAAGTAATTACTCGAATGTTTCTACTAGTTACCAAGGGTCCCCAGCAATGGTGCCAAAAAGCTTGATCGGTTCATTCCGTGCAGGTCATTGTCAGTAGTTTGCACTTATCAATAACTACCCCATTCTAGAATGAAACGACCCGATACTTTTGAAACCAAACCCATAACCCAAACCAAAAACCGATTACTCCAGAGCAACCCAAAGCAATTTTTAAAATAAAAAACTGACAAAATTTAAGAATTTTAAACGAAAATCCCTAACACTTGGGAAATCACAATCTAAATACTTAAAACAATTTAACCCTGAATCTCCAATTTATACTCCTAACCATGCAACAAAGTAATTAAACTATGCTAGCTCTGACTCCTCACGAGCTCTTTGACTTCTCCTAAATGTAGGTATGGCTACTCGCCTCGCCTTGCTTCTTCTCGAGATCCACCTCAGCTAACCCTTCTTCCACCTGGTGAGTGAGAAGGGGTCAGTCTCGTCGTTACTTATTAAGGTCTTTGCCTAAGCAAACCTTACTAACACATTATTAGAAATTACTTCCTCTTACATGAAAGTCGTTCTCGCTTTCATCCTTAATCCTGTAATCTTCTATAACTTATAGAAGTTCTCTACTTCTATCTTAGCTCATAACTTACAAGGATCCACCGCGTTAAGTATCTCCGTCTGATGTCCATATCCTCAAGGCAATGGTAATGCGTTACTGATAATGACGTTTTCTAACATGTTTTTTCCCGTCATTTCTTGACCGTTTGAGCTTTGTTTCTAGCTCTCGTGGCTTTTTTTACGATTTTGCGTGTTAGTTTATGATGTTTCAGGACTTAGTACATGAAGGGGCGCTAAGGAGCGAAGTTTCGGGACATTTTGGAGGGAGTGGGAAGTTCGATTCTGGGAGTTATGGCCAGACCTTGCAAGTTACGGTCTGGCCCGTAACTCACCAAGAGGAGTCGTAAGTTGCAAAGTGGAGAACGAAGGGTTCCAGAAGGCTTCTTTGAGTTACGAGCTGACCTTCCAAGTTATGGTCATGGACGTAACTCAGCCTTTGAACCCATAACTCCTGGGAGGCATCGACATCAGGTCCAGGAGCATTCTTATAGAGTTATGGCCTACCCCTTCCAGTAACGGCCAAGACCGTAACTCCCCAAAGGAAGTCGTAACTCTTGGTTTACAGATTACAATAACAACGTCGTTTTGTCGCAAGTTACAGGCGATCAGGGCGAGTTACGGCCGTACCTTAGGAGTTCCGCTGCCACTCCCTCAACTCTTTTACACTTTCTTCTCCACCCGAGCTTAAGCCCACCACAATAGCCGCCCATAAACCAGACCCAGGTTCCTCGACCTAGCTCTTTGACTGGGTGTTGGTTCAACCTTAAATCCCAACTACGTCCATAACTTCCTCCTTTAATATCAAAATTGTACACCGTTCGAACCGTTAGATCACATTTTTTAGTCCCCTTAAATATTATCATGGATTTGACCAATTTCCATAAGGCTATACTAGTCATTTTGACCTTTGGAAAGAGCAGGGTGTAACATAGGCCAAGTTTAACCTAACTGGAGTTGTCATATAGTGGCAATCTAGGTCATATTCAGTCATGTCCCGGTACTCTAGCTTACTTTCCACGTTGTTGTTATGTATTCGATCGGGTTAAAGGGTTGTGTCGGAGGATTCAAGTGAAATAACTAGTAGAGAGTATAAACAATGATAAAAGCAGGTACATCGGAGAACTAACCCTCACCCTAGCGCAGGTCTATCATGCAAATGACTAAACATGTTAGGTTAATACGCCCTACCTAACCCATTGTCACCTCGGTATAGGCTCACATATTTGGGGCTTTAAGAACTTAGCTCATTTCAATGGGTACTACCCACCGTCCACACCGAGGTTTCATCCTGATTTACATCTAAGAAGGCGTTCTTGTGGCAGGGGTACGGTCGCCTCATCCACCATAAAACAGTATTCAATTATCTAACCCTAATTTGCCAGATGGCGCATACCCGTCTAACCCTAAAACTCCATATCCAGCGTAGAAGCTCAAGTAGGCTAGCAGAGAAGATCAGAGTGACTTACCCAAGCACAATTACAGTAGATGAGGCATTAAAATCAAATATAAAAACACATTCATTAAAAACTCTAACATATTTATTCATTACATAATAGCCCTAAAACTAGGATTTTGGGTTTAGAACCCCTAGTACCTTAAGAGACTACTTCATAAAGGAGGGAAGAAGATATATAGAAGAATTTGTGGAAGACTTGATGTTAAGGAAGATGTCTTATCTCTTCTAGCTTCTCCTCCTTCTCCTTGTTCTCCTCTTCTCCTTCATTCAGCTTCTCTCTCTAAACCAGAAATTTCTATCTCAAAATCAGCTCTCCTAAAATGGGGGAAGAGGTCCTCTATTTATAGACTTCAGGGGGATGGATAAGTTCACGGCCGAACAGGGGGAGATCGTGGTCGTGATTTTTTCCTCCGAGACCATGACTTCAGGCGTCACAATTTTGGCCTTCATCTCCTTGGAGTTCGCAGGCTGACTTCATGGTCAGACGTCACTGTTTTGGTCTTAATCTGTTGAGATTTCGCAGGCTGACTTCACAGTCCCGATCCGTGAGTCGCGGTCGCGAACTTCCTTGCGGCTAGGAAAGATGGTGACCGTAATCAGACTGACAAAACATTATGTTCTCTCTCTGTTGGCTTCTTCACTAAGTTCGCGCCCAAGGGCTCCAGTTTGGCAGCCATGAACTTGTGTTCTTAGGCCACGATCTTCACCTCTGTTTCACAGTCAGCTTTCTCGGCCGAGATTTTTCCCTTCACGACGTGATCATCAGCTTCCTGCCCATTTTGCTACACTTGTGCCCTTTTTTGTACCTAATTCAATATATCATCTAATGCACCCTAAAATAACGACATAATCAAATAGGGATGCAATATGAAGGGTAAACAACACCAATTTGGGTGCAATCAGATTCAACGTCAAAGGAAATAAGGAACCGTCACTTGAGAGGTGAGTGGTTTAATAAGGTAAATTATATGCCTTATGTATTTTTAAGTATTTGCCTTACGTATTTTCAAGTATTTGCCTTTGCGTGAAGTGTATACCAGTGTTTGATTTTGTTTGTGTTTGATCATGCGTGCTCTGTTTGAGTTATGGTCTTGAAGTACATGTTTATGAGCTTTCAATATTTACTTGAAGCTTTTACGTTTCTATTTTACTATTAGTAGTACTTCACCGCTAAATAAGTTAAGGTGAAAAGAGCATAGATAGTAATAAGTAAGTACAAGTTGACCTTGCTTAGCTAGCCACTATCTCGGTGGATCCCTATCGAATGGTGATACGTTCCACGGTAGGGGGCCAGGTGTGGATCTGGACGGTGATGACTTCTGCGGTATCAATTACTTGTGTTTAGGTATGCTACTGGATGTTGATACGTTCCGCGGTAGACATACCTCAGTTTCGACACCGGATGGTGATACGTTCCGTGATTATCATAACTTATGTTGAGGGGGATCCCATTGTGAGGGTAGCCATGTTTAAGTAAGGAAGGCGATTTGTGGTGCCAACTAAGTTGAGGTAGTTCACTAACACTAACCATATCTCGGTTTTGGCTGTAAGGTTAGAGTCGACCAAAGAGTGTTTGATCCACTACAAGTAAGATCGATGGCGACTCCAAAAGCGAACGTGACCCCGAACCCCGGAGGGACGGTTGCGACAACAATATCAAACATACTTCATATTTCTTTAATGAACACAAATTTTCACATATGCATGGCAATTGTTTACCTAAAACATGTCAATTAACATATTCTCAAATCCTTCCATGCTAACGAGATAAAATACAAATTGCGCAAATCATCAAAAAACAATCACAAGTGTGCAAGAAACACATGATGTTTGATTACCCTTAAACTCCAAAAATGTCTTTCAAATCCTTGTGAATTTTTTTAAACATCTTACCGATTTATGAGTGATTTTATCATTTTGGGAGTGACATATAAAATATAACGGGTCGACTTGCTAACCCATCCAACCCTACCCAAAAAATCATGGGTTAATCGCGTTTGGGTCATTCAAGTTTCGGGTCATAAAATTTTCTATTTTCGGGCGGACTCGGGTTGTGCCAACAGGTCGGATTGTAATTTGTCAGGTCTATTCATATATCATAAATGTTGAAATTGCAAGCCTAGATCATGCCTTAATGACCAACATTCAACATGCATAAAGTGTATCAAGGTTACACATTTAAAGCATACACTTTGTTGACATTTCCAATTCAAACAACAAACTTGCAAAATCTTACACACCAAGGCTCAAACATCCCATCAAACACGTTAACAACATGCAATCCATCATCATTCATCAATTCTCTCGCCTAATTTCATCAATCATGCAAAATTTCACAATTCTCCTCACCTAAGAACCCTTGATTCGGGCTTAATTGTACACTTTTTACCCCCTGTTTTCCTTAGATGTTTGAGGCACTTTTACTCCTCAAGGTTCGGTTTTATGCTTGGTTGTGGTTGTTTTTAGTATATTTCAGATCATAGCAGGTGAAATCAACCCATGGAACGAAAGTTGGACGAAAAGGGGCGAAACCGGTCAAAAGGGAGCAAACAACAACAGTTCACGGTAGAGACCAGCAGATCACGGTCAGCTAGACCGTGAATAAGGGGTGCAGACCGTGAAGCGCATGGATTCCAAAGGGTTTTGCATGGCTCGTGGGAGTTGAGCAGTTCATTGTCACCCGGTCGTGGAAACCCGCTTCAGACTATGAAGCGCCCAAGTGAAACAGTGCACTTTTGCTTAACATCACGGTCCAAGCCAAATGTTCACGGCCGTGAACTGTGACCGTGAAATGTCGTTGATCTGGGTATATAAGGAGGGCTGAGCTGAAAGAGGTAGGGGAGGAGCTAGTGAGAGAGACTTTTGGGACGCATGGGGGAGTTACTCTGACTTTTTCCTCCAATGCCCACACCACGGATTTGAAGAGCAATTTCGGATCGAGACCTTTTACAGCGGTCTCCTCCATGAAGAAAGATTCTCATTGACCCTCTATGTCAAGAGAAGTTGATGAACATGGCTCCACCAGAGGTGACTGCTTTGCTTGAAGATATGGCAACCAAGGGGTATGATTGGGGCTTGACGAGACATGGTGGAAGAGATGCCAAGAGAGGAGTACACTCCACGTACGCGAGTCCTTCACTCTACGTAAAGATCGATCAATTGATCAATGCAATTTTTGAAGATAAGATGCAAGGGAAGAAGGCGTTGATGTCATGTGATTGGTGTTTGAGTACTAACCATGAGATTTTGGAGTGCCAATTATATGAAGGAAGCAAGTACCCCCCGGGGAGCAAGTAAGCTTCATTGCCAATGCTAGGGGAAACAAAACCCCTATATAACCCGGGGTGGTGAAACCATCCAAACTTCCCGTGGTCTTCATTGAGCAATCCAAGACCCCCCAGTTTCCAAGCACCGACGGGAAATTATCAACCAAGGCCTCCTCTCATTCAACAATGGCCACAATTTCAAGGCTTGAACTTCCAACAACCATTCCCAGCGCAAGGTTGTAACACCCTACCCTATACGTATTATCTAATCATATTGTTCATACAATTGCAGCGGAAATAATCTCGGGTGTTACATCAATTACATAATTTACTCAAATAAAATTTCGACATAAATTGCTCGCGTAATGGGCTAATAGTTCTCGTAACTAATCCTGCAAAATAATTTATCTCATACTCTAAATCCATAGACATAGACATACACCCACAACCATATACATTGCTTCTCATATCCATAGTCACAGTTTCGTACTCTGCAACTACATACCATACTTATACATGTCATAATTATCACAACTTACACGGTTACACAAAATATACACATATCATCAACTTTCCACACCTATGGATATCTCACTCTACATGAGAAGCTAGTATGCACATGAAAAACCTTCTCAAAACATTTTTACAAAAAGGTGTGGATCACTGACCAAAATCCCAAGTAGTCGTCCAAGCACAGAATAGTTGAAGAGAATACCTCATTCTGCCTTCAACTCCTTGTTCTGCTCACACCTATGTACTTGCTATTGCTACTGCTGATGATCTGCTTACACATAGCATAAGCAGAGGAAAAGAATAAAAGAGGGTCAGCTCATAGCTGAGCGAGACAATCATTGCATCGTGAGTTAATAACAAAGCATACCCCTACCATACATCTAGGAATCAAGCCAAAACACTAGGATCCTACCTCAGCCATCCTCATGTCCCAATGGGCAAAAGACTCAACCACCTTGACTTATGCATATGCGTCTTATCATGTTTTACTTATAGGCGCTGGCTACTCCCATGCTAATAACTCTCCCGGGAATAGACCAAACATCTCGTGGATGTAGTCATATCGGACCTGACACCACTCTGGGTTTGGTCATATCGGACTAAACACCACTCTGGGTGTGGTCATATCTCATGATGAATCAACGATCAACACCACATCAGGGGTGTGACATAACATATCATAACAGAGTAATATCATGGGGAGCCCTAATTACTATATAATTGACCATGAGACCAAAATATTCATATTTGGTATCCTTATACATGATCCATATCTCATCTTGCTTGATCATAATTCGTTACTTGCACATGTACTTGACCTGGCCATACTTGGCTCAACATAGGTAAAACAGGAGTCATATAATTGCACTTCCTCGGGATGAACCCTCGTGCAAGTCATCCTCCTTAAACATCATAATATCACCCTGGGAAGATTATTCCCCCACTTATGGATCCAAATACAACCATAATATCACATCATGTCAAAAAACCTTATCGAACAACCATGAAGTCATATCAACAGTTAAGCCACAAATGACAACATGTATGCAATCATCAACATCAACAAGGTCCATATCGATTAGGGAAGTCAATAATATCATACAACAGTCCAGGGTTCATCATACAGCACAAAACTTCATACACCCCTAATCATGTCATTCTAGTTCACCTAGGTCAATTCTAAGCATCAATATAATTATCGTGATACGACAAACCCGGTATACCGTGCTAATCCCTCACCAGTTCTGGTAGTTCAAACACCGGTTCTAGCCTCCCGTACCCCAACTTCACTTTTGTCAAACAAACTCAGAATCAAAATCCGAGATTGTCCTAATATCCCCTGCAGTATCCCCGTCAATGTTAGTTCTAGGCTCCGGATCAAATTCTCGATAAAAACACATCAAACCCTGGTCGGAGCTAAATTCAGCGATTTGGACCCCGACCTAAATAATTGCCGAAATTCAGGGATTAGAACTAGAGGATTGATTACCTCGCTGCAGGAAGCTCGTATATGAAATTTGGGCTCAATCCGGCTTTCGGATACTCCAAAACCCTAATTTGAATTATCGGGAATTCAAGAAATTTCTGAACCAAAAATTTGTTTTAAAGCTCTAAATCGATAAATCATGATATATAGATGAATTAGGCATTACTTACGAAATTTTTGTATCACTAAAGCTCAAGATTCGAGCTCTGAAAATTATTCTGCTCCCTCCCCTGCGCTCCCTTGCTCAAAACTTTCTCTCGGTTCTTATTTTACATAGAAGGAAGAAGATGGAAATGGACAAGAGGGGGGGGGAGTTAACAATATACATAAAGAAGGGAAACAAAGTGATTCGGTCAGTTTCCAGACCATTTAATTATTTATATATATATATATATATATATATATATATATAATTAATTAATACATATACTTATCCGATTGATCGATATTCCGATTTTCGCCTAAATATTATCAAAACGCTCGTTTTTAAATCGTGAAATTCCTAGCGATCAAAATATGGGTTTAGCCGGAACGGGATGTTACAAAGGTGGTCAAGGGTTCCAACAACAACTTGATAAGTTTTCAAAACTTGAAGACCTAGTCACCACCTTTCTGAATACAAGCTCTTAGAAGTTCGAGAAGATTGAGCAATTCATGGATGTGGCATCTAAAAGTTTTCCTTAGTTGAGGAGGGTCTAAGAAGTCATCAAGCGAATCTTCAAAACTTGGAGACCTAAATCGGCAATCTTGTTGGAATCCTCACTAAGAGACCAAGGGGAGCTCTACCTTCCCAAACTGTTGCCAACCCCAAGGACCAAAACACCGGGTTGAATGCTATTACCTTAAGAAGTGGGAAGCTAACTCCAGAAGTTTTTGCTAAGGACTAAGGAGTAAATTGAGGAGAAGGAATTCCCTCCAAAGATCGATGAACAAGAAGTCGCAGAGGGAGAGGATGAAGAGACTAGGAAGGCACCGCCGACGCCACCACTAGTGGCTGAGTACAAGCATCTTCTTCCTTTCCCTACGAGGGTGCACAAGGACCAATTGGAGGCGGAGTGTGGAAAGTTCATGGTGATGCTCAAGAAACTCCACATTACCATGTCTTTCTTGGAGGCAATGACACACATGCCAAGGTATGCCAAGTACCTCAAGGGACTTCTTGGGAAGAAGCAAAAGTTTGAAAACCTCGCCACCGTCACCTTGGGCGAGGAGTGATCGGCCTTCATTCAAAACAAGTTGCCTAAAAAGCAACTAGATCCAGGTAGTTTCACTATCCCTCTTTGCATTGGAGCATGCCATATAGAAGATTTTTTGACGTATTTAGGTGAAAGCAATAACGTCATGCCATTTAAGCGTTACAAGAAATTGAAACTAGGTGAATTGAAACCCACTAGGTTAAGTGTGACATTGGTTGGCCCCTCGGTGATTAGTCCTAGGGTTATTGTGGAAGATGTTCTAGTGAGGGTGGGCACATTTTACTATCCAACAGATTGTATCGTCCTTCACATTAGTGAAGAACTCAAGATTCGGATATGCTCCTCATACTAGAACGTCATTTCCTTGCCACTGCCAAGGCTTTAATTGATGTTTTTCTTTTTCTTATTTTCTCCTTTTGTGATTGAATGATGAGTTCAAGTGGTTGAATGGCAATCACTGTGTCGGGATTGTGTGTCTGCTGTTTTGGATGTGTTGTAATCGAGCTAGGGGCACGGTTGATTAGATCGAGTCATCAAAATTTGGGAAATTCCCTGCTTTTCCTTAGTTCACGGTTTTATCCCTATTATTACGGTCGCCAGGCCGTGATAAAAAGGCGAAGACCGTGGACAAAGGAGCGGTTACAGCTTTTTGAAACGCGTCGTTTACCTGAGTTCACGGTCCGGTAGTTATTAACGCGGTCTTAATGGCCATGAAAATTAACCTACGTCCATGCTATATAAGGAGGTGCGAACCTTTCGTCTTCACATCATGCCCACTCTCACCAAAATTCTATGAAATCCTCGCCGGGAAACCGTGACAACCATCATTTTCCATTGATTTCGGCAAATTCCGGCCACCCAAACCAAAATCCAAGACTAGACCCACTCTTCCCTCGTCCAGGCGAGCCTTCACTGAGGTTTTGGAGCGACTTGGCTCAACTTTTTTCGACGAGGCAATTTCCGGAGAGATTCCAACGAACCTCCGGCAAGCCGCTCTGGCCAGTTTTTCATACATTTTTTGAATCCCTCGTCATCTCCTCGCCTTCCCCTTCGATCCTACTTGAGTCTCCATGTTTGTTTTGAATTTTTGCCTTGTTATTTTTGGAGAACCGGATTAAGGTTCTAGGTTAGGGGATTTTGTGATTTAATGCATGAATGTTGAAATTAGGCGAGGGGGTAGTCGATTAATGTCATTTGAATGTTGCATGAAGTGTTTTTGAGCTTGATTAAGCCTTGGTGGGCACAACTTTGGTATGATTTGTGTTGAATTGAAGGAACAATGCCCACCAAGTACAAAATTTGAATGAATGTTGATCCATTTTTTTGAATGATGGTTGGTGGCCATCGAGGCATGGTTTAATTTGAAATTGATATGTTAATGAACTATGAATTACCTAGAACCATGCTTCGGTATGCTTTGTGTGCAAATGAGCTTAAGTATTTGAAAATCAATCTTGTGCAAAGCATTGAAGGCATATACTCGTAGTGGGACCCTAAGTGTGGGGGGGGGGGGGGGGATCTTTTTCTCCCCATCGATTGGAGATTGATGAAATGTTTCCACATATGGTGTATGGTTTTGATGTTTTTGCAGGATGGTTGCTCCAAATCACCCGTACCTTGTAGCGATCCCTGGGGTACCTAAATTCCAAGGTAGCCTGAGATTCTGGAGGAAGGCTCCATTGGGGCCCCATTGGCGGCTTGATTTCCGCCAATTCAATGCGCGGAACTGTGGAGATGCCACGAGAGAAGTAGTGGCACATCCTCAATTGCGCTGGTTCCTCGAAATTGAGGACGACATATTCAAGGAAATTTGCATCGAATTCTTCAGCACCTTCGCCTTGTTCCAACAGAAGAAGTCCTCCGGGGATCGTGACCCCAAAGCGAGATTTTACTTGGGTGGTGTATCCCGGACCGGGTCATGACTTTTGATGAGATTTCCCAAGCAATGGGGGTGGATGATGATCCAGAGACGGAACTAGAAGTGGACGTCATCCAGAACTTCGACGCCAAAGCCGCCTTCAAAACGTTTGCCTTCCCTTGCATTGATGTCACTACTTCGATCCAGCCCGTACTACGCTACCACCCTCATGACCCAATGTTGTGTCATCAATGCACTCCTCGGGCATTCCATCTTACCGAGTTGCAAGCCGGCCAATAAGATCACTAAAAGAGCCCTCCTCGCCTTTGCTGCCTGGCTAATGGAGGAGCATGTTCCCATATAGGGTCCATCTTGGCCACTTGATTTTCTAAGACCACTGGCAATAAGAGGAATGGTGTTATTTACTTGGGACCTTGCATCACCAGGATCGTGTAGCATTTCGATGTTGACTTGAGTGGCTGCACGAAATAAGGGTGCTCTAGCCGATTCTGGGAGGAGACATTGAGCGGACCTAGCCCTCTTAGACAAAATACCCAGCGGACGACTAACCTCCACAGGAGTATAAGGTTAAGGCAATATAAAAAGATCTCCACTACTAGAATACATTCTAGTGCAAAGTAGGGAATTTATTGACTCTCGCACAATCAATTCCCTACTATCAATTAAAGAGTCTATCTTAACCCAAATAGATTATATCTATCTTAGGTTAAAGTAGATATCAAAGGAATGTGATCAAGATTCAATTTACTTTAATAATCATGCCTCAATTGAATAAAATCAATCAGTATAACATCCAAAGGTACATACTAACAAGATTTCTAACATATGGAACTAGGGTACTTCATACCCAAGTGAGAAGGAGATGCACTCCGGAGAGATAGGAAAACCAAAATTTGAGTAGCCTTACTCATAATGATGTGTATAATCTACTCCCAGTGATGAAATCCAGGCTTCCATAGTGATATCTCAGCTCCAATTAGCTCCAATGACTTGTTGTTTGTCACTTTCTCCCTCTATAACTCTATTTTTTCTCCCTAAAGTCGGATCCCTTCCAAAAGGCTCGAATCTACGAATTTACCTGAAAACTGGGCAAAACACAGTTGTTAACACGACCATGTTTTGACTCGGTCGAATGTGTCTCTCAAGTGGGGGGGGGGGGGGTTGAATGCTTGAATGATTATCATGATTGATTGAGTCACGAATCACTAGTATCCTTCATTGATTATGAATGTAAGACGTTGATGATTGCTTATGGGAGTGTATGTTAGCGATTGTTCATGTTTGTGGTGTTGAATGGTTTATTAACTGTGTTTTGGAACCTAGAATGAAATACCCAAATTTTTTCAAATTGGAGACTCAGTATGCTTTGACTTGATAGATGATTGATGTATTGTGTTCTCTAAGGAGTAGTTGCATGATTATAGTAATGGTCTATGAGAGGTTTTACTCTCTTCTTCCTCTTTGGTGAGTCGATAATGTTTGCTATTTTAGGAAGAACATGTGTGCGAGACTATCCATCATTTTTTAACTCGAAACTTATACAAATTTGTGCTCAATTTTGAAAAAAAATTCTTTTGAAAATGAGGTTCTCACGTGAGAGGCAACCGAGCATATTGTTTGAGTTAATCCGTCAAAGGGCTTTTCTCTTGGCTCGGAGTGCCATTCGAGGATGTGTTTGGGGTTCGGATAGCTTTATTGCGTCCCGACCATCTTTCACTACTTACCATCCCCCAAACACCTCTCCTCCTCAAGGAATCGTATGACAAGTTACAAAGCACCCCTTAGCAATTCAAGAGACCTCATATTTAGTTTTTACCCAACATGTGTGGCAACAACAATGTGGAGTGCAGGCTAGGAAGTGGTGCTCGGGCTAAGACGAATCCACCCATCAACTTCCCCACATGTGACCTTGATAGGGAAGACAATGATCTATCCGCCCTTGGTCATGAGGGCGAGATTCTTGCTTGCAATGAAGTTTGCAAAAGTTTGGTGCATTGCGTGTCAACATTGAAAAAGGAGACCAATAAAAGACAACTCCTAAATTTAAAGAAAGAATAAAGAGCACCATCAAGAGTTCCTGTGCGGAATTTTTGTTGAGAAGTCCCCCGGTGATTTGTCTACCAAGTTGCATTGATTTGAGGTTTGCTTGGGGACAAGCGAACGCCTAAGTGCGGGGGAGCTTGGTAACACCTAAATTGGTGTTATTTGCCCTTCATATTTAGGTTTGTTTCGTGCCAATTCATTTGCATAATCAGAAGAATATCATCGATTGCATCCATATTTCATTCCTATTTGATTATGTCGTGATTTTAGGGTGATTTAGAAGATATATGTGAATTAGGTACGAAAAGGACACAAGTGTAGCAAACTGACAGGAAGTTGAGATCACAGCCTGGACGAGAAAGATCTCGGCCGAGACATCAGACCACGAAGTAGGAGAAAAGATCGTGGCCTGAGGACCATAGTTCATGGCTGCAAACTTGGTTAAGAACTCACCCAAGAAGGAACATAAACTTTCGACGGTCGAATCACGATCACCGCCTTCCCTGACTGCGAGGAAGTTTGCGGCCGCGATGCACGAATCGCGACCTTGAAGTCAGCCCGCGAACTCCTAGAAGACGAAGACCAAAATGGCAACGCCTGAAGATCGCGGTCTTGAAGGAAAAGATTACAATCACGATCTCCCTCTGCTCGGTCGCGAACTTGTTCGTCCCCATGACGTCCATAAATAGATGACCTCTCCCCCATTTTAAGGGAGTTGATTTTGAGATAGAAATTTTTAGTTTAGAGAGAGATAAGAGAGAGAAGCCAAAGGAACGAGAAGAGGATATAGAGGCAAAGCTAGAGGAGAGGAGCCATCTTCTTCAACATCAAGCCTTTCTCAAATTCTCCTACGTATCTTCTTCCCTCCTTTACGGAGTAGTCTCTTAAGGTACTATGGGTTCTAAACCCCAAACCCTAGTTATGGGCTATTATGTAATGAATGAATATGTTAGGGTTTTGAATGAATGTGTTTGTCTAGTTGATTTTAATGCTTCATCTACTGTAATCATGCTTGGGTAAGTCGCCCTAATCTTCTCTATTAGCGTACTTGAGCTTCTATGTTGGGTATAGAGTTTTAGGGTTAGACGGGTATGTTCCATCTGGAAGATTAGGGTTAGATGAATGAATAGGGTCTTATGGTGGACGAGGAGACTGTATCCCTGCCACAAGAATGCCTTCCTAGATAAAACCTAGGATGAAACCTTAGTGTGGACGCTGGGTAGTGCCCATTGAAATGAGCTAAGTTCTTAAAGCCCTAGTTACGTGAGCCTATACTGAGGTGACAATGGGGGTAGGTAGGGCGTACTCAGAGGTGTGAGGATAATCACGAAGGCCATGGAAAAAGAGCTCACTCACCACATTTGCTTAGCCCAACATGTTTAGACATTTGCATGATAGACCTAGGCTAGGGCGAGGGTTAGTTCCGCGAGGTACCTGCTTTTATCCTTATTTATTCTCTCTACTAGTTATTTCACTTAAATCTTCCAACACAAGCCCTTAAACCGATCTAGATAACAACAACGTGGGAAGTAGACTAGGGTACCGGGATCCGAGTGAATACGACATTGATTGCAACAATATGACAACACAATTTTAGGTTAAATATGGCCTAGAATGGGATAGTATTGATATGTGCAAACTATTGACAATGACATGAGTCTCTAGGTGTGTTTTGAACTTTTTCTTGGTTAATTTTGGAGAATCGAATTAGGGTTCTAAGGTGAGGAGATTTTCTGGATTTTTGCATGAATGTTGAAATTGGGCGAGGGATTTGTCGTATTATAACGATTGAATAATGCATGAAGTTATTGATGAGTTCATTGAGTCTTGGTGGGCACGTTTTGGCATGATTTATTATTTGAATTGGAAAATGGCCAACAAGTGCAATTTGTGAATGAATTCTCGGGTCACTTTCATGCATGATGGTTGGTGGCCATCGAGGCATGATCTAGGTTGGAAAGTGCAATATTGATGACCCGTGAAATACCCATTTTTATGCCTCGATGGGCCTTGTGGATGATTGAGCTTAATTTTTGTTGAACCAAGCTTGTGACAATCCTTTGAAGGCATATTGCCATAGTGGAATCTTAAGTGTGGGGGAACTCACTTCCTCCCCAATGAGTTTTATTTGATGAATGTTTCTATGTATGGTGTATAGCTTTGGATGTTTTTGTAGGATGGTTGATCCAGCCCCCCCCCCCCCTTCATTCACTATCTTATTGGACATGATAAGTACGGGGATGGGTATGCCCAGTGGCATGGCACCGATGCTGGACCCCACTAGTCCCTGGACCTTGACATGTTCACCATGTTAAGGTGTCGGGCAACGATCTCCAGGGTGATCATCCACCCCCAATGGCGTAACCTCCTTTCCATCAATAAGCTTATCTACCGAGAGTTGTGTGTGGAGTTCTACTCGACCTTCTACCACAAGGTGCCACTAGTAGGCGCAACCACCCCTTTGTGGAGTTCATGCTTGGGGGGAAGCACCACATTATGAGCTATGATGACTTTACTCAGGCTTTTGGCCTCGACACTACGATGAAAACCATGCCAGAGAGGGACTTCACCAGAGACTTTAGACCACAGTAGGCATACCAGGCTCTCTGTCTCCAGGCACACCAAGGCCACTAGTACCATGCATCAGACACAAAGATGATTCAGCTTCGAGCCCAGTGGAGTATCTTACACACATTGCTCACTCGCTTGGCAATTCTGAGCCTCCAGTCCAGACACATGGTCACTCTTAGAGAGCTGATGGACCTCCATACCATGAGCTTACCCACAACACCATTCCATCTTGGCTTAGTGGTTTCTACCGCCTTCGCCGGGATTCTGGGTTCGCCCCGAGTTGACACGATGCACTTGGGAGGCATCATTACGAGATTGGCTAGACACTTCGGGGTACACACCTCGTGTTGCACAGTGGTGGGCCGGATAGAGCCATTCCTAGTTGAGATATCGCATTACATGTGGTTGATCAGAGAGAAGAGGGGCATCGAGTACATTGATAGACTCCGCCCTTTTGCTGTCATGAGGCCATACGTGGAGCAAGCACCAGAGAGCCAGATGCACCAGAGATGCCCTCTCCTTAGGAGGCTTCTCAGTCACGCCAGCACCATCATAGACACCCTGGGGAATCATCTTCATCATCATCGGTAGGAGTCGGTCCTTCCTCATCCATCACCCACCTCGAGGCTCGGTTCACTCGCCTCGAGGAGTAGTTTGTTGGACTGTCAGCCTAGTTGGCACGCGAGGGAGATGGTCGTCACCATTCCCATCATTTGTTGGAGAGGATGGCCGACCGACATGGCATTGTAGCTCAGGAAGAATGTCAACTGTCTCCAACTCGAGAGAGGTAGTCGACCGAGTGAGATACGTGGCTGAGTAGATCTTTTCGCCCGACTTCTCCCCTTGAACTCTTAACTTTATTTTATGTTTCTTTTTATGTGTGTGAACAAGTACTATCGTGTGTGTGTTTTCTCTTTTAACTATGATGCTGAATATTGTTATGTGTAATAACCTCCTCGCCTTGTGCAAGTATGTTTGTGTGTGTTTGTGTTTGCCTCTTTTCTTTGTGAAGCTCCCATCTTCTACCCCGATCTATGTTCAACTCTATTTTTTTTCATTGAATCTATGTTCAACTTTCACTTGCCAATGTTTGGTAACTTTTTCACCCTACCCTTCTTCTCCATTGCGGACAATGTCGTAATTAAATGTGGGGGTGTATCATTTGTGATTGGCGTGTGAATGTGTGTGAATGCTTGATCGAAGTGGCCGGTTGTTGGAGAAACTTGTGTTTATTGGCATTGAATTTGGATTGATTACTTCTGATTGAGTGCATCTTATTATGATGATTGAGAATTGCATTAGGTTGGTGCAAGTGTTTAGTTCTCATATGTGTGAAAATGGATGGATGCCTTGACCTGAGTACTCATTGATTGCAATTGTCATGCATTGAAGTTTTTGAAATTGGAATTGGGTGATTGAGCGACTAGGTAGCTATGTCAGATTTGTTCCAATCCTCTTTTTCATGTGTGATAGATCCCTCTTGCCATGGCGAATAACATTCACGTTGTCATTAATGAGGATGATGGAGGCATAGGATTAATCCACGACCCAAAAAGTTGATTGTCATGATCATTATATCCCCTAGTCAACCTCTTTTGAGCCATGTGACTCAGGGTCATTCTCATTTAGGAGCTTTTGCTATTTGAGCTTAATTGGGATTGATAGAATTACCCTTTTGCTTTCTTCATGTCTAAACCGTTGTGAATCACCCTTGTGTCTCGGAGCTCCCATATTTGAGCTCCATTGAGGTTCCACATAGGTGATTTGTGCATGGTCCTTGCTAAGAATGAAAACTAAGTGTGGGAGGAAGTTCGTAATGGTGAGCATTGTTCGTAAGTTTCAAAGGTGGCATGTGTTTAGCTCTCTAATACCCCCCCCCCCTAAAAAGAGAAGAAGAAAAAGAAGAAAAAAGGGAAGGAAGAAAATGAAGTGAAAGAAAGAGGTAATAATAGGGGTAAATAAAAGATTGAGAGTTTCCACAAAGTTGATTTGTATGCTCTAGAAAGGTATTTCTTGGCATCCATGCTATCGAAACACCTACTTGTTTGTTGACCTCTCCTTCACTACTATGCTTGAAAATTGGATAGCAGGGTAGCCTATAAAGTGTGCTTGAATGTCGTTCATGATTGGTTGTAGTTTGCAAGTAAGGAAGTGTGGTATTTGGCCGATGCTAGTGGTCATGGCTTGTAGGAAAAGATTCTAATCGAAATCAAGTGTGGGGGAGTGATTCGGGTCTAACTGTACATGTTTTCACCCCGTATTCTTGTGGTGTTTGAGGCATTTGCATCGCTTAAAGTTCAATTTTACGCTAGGTCATGCATGTTTCCATCATGTTTCAGGTTCTAGCACGTGAGATTGGCCTTGGACGCGAAAGTTGAACGAAAGAGGGAGAAAGCGTAAAAAAAGGAAAAAAAGCAAGGATCACGGTTAGAGAAACTTTATCAGGGTCAACCGACCGTGAAGACGAGGGCCAGACCGTGATATGCATCGAGGACCAGAGATTTTTGCGCACCTCGTGGGCCTAAAAATGGTCACGGTTACAGACCGTGATAATTCCATCCAGACCGTGAAAGCCATCAATGAAACTGTGTGCTTTTGCCCGAGATCGGGGAAAATGCTTCGGGATCACGACCATGATATTAGAGCGTGATTTGCGCGCGACTAGAGTATAAAAGGAGAAGGTAGCTGAAACTTTAAGGGGGGATTCATCTTCTTCTGATTTTATATAGTGAAACTGACGAACCAAGAGAGAAGAAGGGGTCTAGGGTTTTCTCCACGGTAGAGGATTGAAGATTCTTCCTCTTTCAAGGGTGACTTCAACAACAAGGAAGGAAGACAAATACCACGCCATGGTTCCTTATCTCCTCTTTGTCGTAATCCCTAGTTTAGCTATGGAGTAGTTCTCCTTTTCACTTGGGTATTGTGAACCCTAGCCTAGAGATGTATAGGTTGTTGGATTTGAACTCTCTGTGTGATGATTGTGTGTTTTAATATAATGTTTGATGTATTTTCATGATTTGTGAGTGTTGTGTTCCATATCTCATTTGGGTCAAATTGACCTAGGAGGAAATCCCCTCCTTGCCCACTTCTTGGCAAATTGGGCAACCCTTTCTAGGGTAATTAGGGACACACCTCAAGCATCAATTTAGCGTCACTATTTGAATTTGTTTTATCGCTTTGTCGTCATTCCGGATTAACCTCCGAGGGATTGGTTAGCAATCCTTAGCCGATTGATTAAGAGAGCTAGATTCCCTAGCTTAATTGCTTTTCCTTAATCGATTGCATAAGAGAGTGATATTCTTCACTAGTTGCACCATCGTCACAGTGTAAGAACACACTATTTCACAATAGAGTTTCGTTTATGCAACTTGATACAAGACTAGGGGGAGCAATGCCTGGGTAAAGTCTTCTCATATAGAATCCACAACAATTTAACTTCTTGCTAGCTTGAAATTGTTGTCCTTAGTTTTCACTCAAAACCAATTGTTAGATAACATTTTAAATAGTTGAAGTAGGAGTACATGGACCAACGACCCGAGTTGACATTTTAAAAAGCTTGCCATATACTACACCCTACTAGAGTTTTACTTGGACTCTAGTCGGGATATTCTTTGTGTAGTTAGGAACAACATTGACAATCTCCCAAATTACCTAAAATTCATTCTCACCCCCAACCTCAATCCTACACACTTTGATAAAAATAGCCCTCTATGGATGTCACTCGTCTCTGATCCCAAATGAAGTCTACTCCTCTCCCTTATCCTCCAACAAAATTGTTTATTTGAATACTCTAAATAACTCTATAGTTAAAAAATCCAAGGTTCAGGAAACCGTACCAAAGGTTATATCGGAAAAGTGAACGATAGGATATTTTGGACTAAACTCGTGGTTAACCGTGATTGAACCGTTTCCTACTGCTAAAATTGCCTGCCATTTTGGGTCTGATATTTTTGGTCCGACCGGCCGGTACGGTAGGGTTTCCTAAGCCTTGCAAAAATCTACCTATGTTGTTTCCAACAAATCCTCTATCACTGGCGATGTCGAAGAGGTTCGCGATCCCTGCCCTAAACAAGAAGAAAGTGATGTACCCGCTCGCTTTTTCGTGTTGCCTGTAGTGTCATTTGCCATGTGGCTGACGACAAGATGGGGCCATGGATTTGATTCTCTGCCATATAAGGGAACAGATCTATTCAGTAACCTTGTGGGGAGTAACCATGCATAACTCAATCACCATCCACCACATCAGCGCCCCTTCTCTCTCCTGGAAAGCTTTTAATTTCCACACATAATCTTTGACGGACGATTTATCACTCCTTTTAAGTCAAAATTCAAATTTTTTGCACAATTAGATCAGATTGATTATGCTCTTCAAAATGATACCCATTTTTATATATTTTTTAAACAAAAAATTGAGTCATTTTTTACCAGTCTATATACCATATGGTATTGACTAATATTGAAATAAGAGCATATCATATGGTATGAAAACAGTACCATGGTGGTATGAACATACCAAGACTGTAGGATTGTTGAATACATGATAGTAGGAGTATACTAACTGTCATTTACGACATTTGACATTGTGTACCACAAGATACTACTCCATACCAAGGTGGTATTGTGTTATATTTTTTGAACCTGTAATTTATTCATCCAATAATTTTTAGATCCAATAGATCATGGTGAACTCGTTTCTTTTGCGCAAAAAAATAAAAAATGACTTAAGAACGAAGAAGATAACATATTGTATGTTGTTAGTAACGAAAGGCAAGAAAATTTTTTCTAAAAAAAATGAAGAAGATACCATCATGATGAACTCCTTCCATCTGTGGAAAAAATTGAAATTCTTGTTAAAACGAAGAATATATGAACCAATTAAAAAAATAAAAATGAATTTAATTCTCCACCGATAGATCTGAATTTTCTGGATCAATAGTTATGCAGAGCCGCCATATAGCCCTCGGTGTCTTTCTTCCTCCTCCCGACAGTCCCGGGCCTGAGTTCAGGTCCTTAAACTCCCTTTCTTAAGAAGGATCTTAAAGCGTTGTGATTGGCCGGTGAGATATTAGGTAGTTAGTGAGGAGTTATAAGTTAATTCATTATTAAGGGTATTATGGGATTATAAATAATATAAATATTAAAATAATTAACCCTACTATTCCCTAAAGGCCTAAACCCACGTCCAGTTTATTTACTCCTTCCAAGCCGAACCGTTCCCTCTCAACGATTTTTTCAAGCTTCGTTCTCCGACCGTCTCTTCCGTTCCCGGCTGCGTTCCGGCTCCCAAGCTTCTATTTCGCCCTCAATTGTTGTCAGATCCCTCCTTGCAACATTAGCAAAGGTAATTAGTAATCATTTGAAAGTGTACTATTAATCAGTTTTTTGTCATTAATAACCTTCCTTAGGCATTATTATTATTATTATTTCCAACACCATTATCAATTTTTTAAACGAGGACTATTATTAATCATTTGTATCATATTAACATGTACTATTATTAGTCTTGGGTCATTTTAACGTTTAATTTGAATTTTTTTTGCAAACATTTGTAACTTTATCAGACGACATTATCAATTTTTCGTACGTATGCTTCTTAGGTTTTTGTTTGTTATATTTATTTATTATTAATTGAATAGTCTTTACTTTTAATTTAATTGGTGATGTTAGGAACTTTACCAAATGCCATTATGAAAATTTGTTTATGTCATTATCAATGTTTTTGTTACCCATGCTCAATTATTAATGTTTTATTATAGGTTATTAATTTTATGTGATTAGTTATTAACCTTTTAGTATAAACGTTTCCACTATTAACACCATTAATATCAATTAATTATTAACATTTATGTCATCAATTCGTAATTTTCATTTGTTATCTTATTAACATTTATGTCATCAATTCGAAGAAAATATGAGTGGATTAAGAAAGCTAGTGAAAATAAAAATGACCTTTAATTCTCCATCCTTAGATCTGTATTTTCTAAATGAAGGGTCCAGATTTAATTACTAATGGGTGCATAACCCATCCTGTCTTGAGCCTCTCCATCATCTCGCTTCCTTCGTTCCTCTTCCTCCCTTCCCCCTCTCTTCTTCTCTCTATTTAGGGGTTAGATCGCATGCTTTCTGTAAATCATTTTAAAATCCAACTTAGATCGAACCGACTACAACCCAAAGTAGGATATTTAACAACCTTGTATTTATTCCATTGCTCGGTCTAGTCCCCATCCCTGCCTTCCCTCCCACTCCGTATCTGTCAAAACAGGCTTCTGTAAAAAGTTCGACCCTCACAAGCAGGCTTTTCTTTCAAAATAGCAAAAATTAAGAAAGTGCCCAGGCAGACAAAAGATTAAACAGCTAAAAGGATAAAAAGTAAGGGAAAAAAAAAAACATTTGCGCTGCTATATTAAAACAGTTGTCCGTTCTCAAAAAGTATTATTATTAAGCCATTTATACATTTTCGTTACTATCTATTAACTAACAGAATGGATATACATTGGTATTGAATATGGAAAAGAAATAAAATTGAAAACAAACAGAAAGGAAGGAAGGAAGGAGGTGAGTGGTGACACGAGCAAAAGCACAGCAAATCCAATTCAATCCAACCTTTTCTTTATTATTACTATTTACATTTATCTACTGGTAATTTCTGTTTCTAGTAGTCTACTGGATTTGTAACGAACACTGTTCGCATCCCAAAATTCTCACAGGTTCCCCAATTTGGTATTTTACGTAATTTTACCTGAAAAAGAAGGGTATATTCACTTCCGCGGTCCGCCCCCTGCCTCCTTCAACCCGTCGTTTATATTTTCCGCAAACTCGAACACTTTCTAGTTCTACGGCCCGCTTCTCTTTCCTCTCTCTACCACTGTGTGTGTGTGTGTCTTTGTCCCCCGTATATCTCTCTCTCTGAACTCTGATCTCATCCCCGCCGTCTCTATAAACCCATCACAGTACAATTCGCAGAGATCCAGTCAGGTATAACTCTTATCTCACATTACCAGATCTGCTTCTGCTCTAGCTCTTTGTTACTGGACTGCTGCCGCCATCGGAGCTCTGTTTCAGATTCATAAGCTCTCTCCCTCCCTCTCCGTCTCTGCGCGTACACATCTGTAATTCTGCGTCCCTCTTATCTCTTACTCTGATCGTTCTTTCTCGGTGCGTAATGGTTTTGCGGATTCGTGGTAGCGGCGGCGGCTGCTGCTTTGATCCAATGGCGGATCGAGCTGTTTTCCTATTTTCCCCTGGGTTCTGGTTCGTCGTATTCGATTTGATTGATCAGATTGGCTTATCCGATGGTGTAGTTAGCAGTTTTCGTGAGCTGGTTAAGTTTCGATGAGCTCGATGTGCCGGATCTGATTGTCTTGCGGATCTATATCTATTGGATTTCAGAGTGCAGCTGCTAATAATATTAATAATTGTTTGGTTCGATTCATGCATCCTGAATGTTTTAATTTTTTTTTTTTGGCCGTTGCCTGTGCATTTGGTTTGATTTTTGTTAGACTGTGGAGTGTTTGGTGGAAATCTGCTGGGGAACGGGACTGCTTGTTAGCTGTGCACGTGTCTAACGCCTTTTTGGTTTGGGCTTTCATTTTCTTATCCGATTGGGATGGGTGAATTGATGTTTCGATCGGGTGACATTGATCGATGAAAAATATTGTGGGGAGGGTTTCAATTGTGATTGTTGAGCCGTTTGTATGCATGCGCTGAATTTGAAGAATTTTCTTCAGACTAGGATTGAACATGTTTCTTGTCTATTGTTTGTTTCCCCCCTCTTTTTAGCTCTTTTCTTTCTGAAGCTGGTTGCTTTCTTGGTGGTTGTAGATCTTAGCTGTTGAGATGGCGACATCCACAGCTGGGGCCACATCATGGTACAAGGGGAGAGTGAAAGCTGTGCCATCTGGGGACTCTCTGGTCATAGTGGCTATTACCAGCAAGCAAGGACCTCCTCCCGAGAAGACCGTCACTTTGGCTTCACTTATGGCACCGAAGCTGGTAACTCCTTTGTGACCTTTGTGTGTGGGTATTCTGCTGGCTCCGTTGTTGTTACTGTATTTTTCGAATTCGGGACTTGTTAATGAGTTTGTCCTGGGGTGAAATTCTCAAACTATTAAATGCTGAATTCGGAGTGTTTGAACTGATGGATATATGGTCCTTTTTTGCAGGCCCGGAGAGGCGGTGTTGATGAGCCCTTTGCCTGGGATAGTAGAGAGTTTCTAAGGAAGCTTTGCATAGGGAAGGTAATGTGTTTTCTGGCGCCTGCTTAGGTGTTGTGGCCGCTGGTGGATAGTTTCTTTCCAATTTAGTTAGTTGTTACCTTATTGGTATGTTGCCTGTCACTTTATTTACTTTACAGGAAGTTACTTTCAAAGTCGATTATGCTGTGCCCTCAATTGGGAGGGAATTTGGTACTGTCTTCTTGGGTGATAAAAATGTTGCTGCACTTGTTGTTTCTGAAGGCTGGGCAAAGGTAATGTCTCTCCGAGGATGTGGTCCTTGTATTTTGTACATTGGTTTTGTGTATTCAAGTGTTTAATCGAGCCAAGTATCTATAGGTCAGAGAGCAGGGATCGCAGAAAGGAGACGCTAGTCCTTTTATTGCTGAACTGCTACGCCTTGAAGAACAAGCTAAGGAACAAGGTCTCGGCAAATGGAGTAAGGTCAGTGGTCCCCCCCCCCCCCCCTCCCCCTTCCTCTCCTTTCATTGTTGCTTGGATCTCTAATCAGTTTTATAGATGATTGATCTTTTCGTTTGGGTTCAAAAAGCATATCAGTTTTCTTCTCTTCATCTTCATTAGGTTTTGGTCCCTTGGATTTCGGTAGAAGAATTGGCAGAATTGTTGCAACATCTATTCTTGTGGTTGTAGTCATTATTGAATTTGTCCCTCGAACCTCAAGCAGGTCACAAATGCGTATTCCTTTAAAATTGATGCGAGGAGTTATGGAGCGTGCTCACTTGTCTTTTGATGCTTGCTGTTTGGCTATATATATACTATCTTTGAAGAAAGTTGAACTTAATGTGTGTTTCTGACTGTAGAATCCTGGTGATGCTGAGGCGTCTATCAGAGATCTTCCCCCTTCTGCAATTGGAGATGCTAGTTACTTGAATGCTGAGGCTTTTTTAGCTGCAAACAAAGGAAAACCTATGGAATGCATTGTTGAGCAAGTTCCGAATGGAAGCACCATCCGCGTCTATTTGCTTCCAGATTTTCAGTTTATTCAAGTCTATGTCGCAGGAGTCCAGGTAAATATTCTGTAGAGCTATTGTTACTTGCTGTTGCATCCGGATCAAACCATCCCAGTACTTAACTGATTATCTTGGTTTCTTTTCCTAACTAGTGCCCATCCATGGGCAGAAGAGCATTAGTTGTCCCTGTTCCAGAAAAAGAGGATAAATCGGGCGAGTCTAACGGAGATACTTCTGAGCGTAGTGCAGCAGAGAGAGTTGCAGCTCGAGCAACACATCAAGACAATCCTCCCCAGCCATTTGCTGTTGAAGCCAAACATTTCACAGAGCTCCGTGTTTTAAATAGAGAAGTAAGCTCAATTTCTGCATAATGTTGTATATCGCCTGACAAGCTGTCATCTACTAACTTCTGTCTGGTTACCCAGGTTCGTGTTGTTTTCGAGGGTAAAGACAAGCATGGTAATTTGCTTGGTTCAGTCTATTATCCTGATGGGGACACAGCGAAGGATTTAGCATTGGAACTTGTTGAAAATGTACGTAGTCAAACACCTTTGTCAGCTTTCGTTCAGGATTGATAATTGGCTTCATTGAGTTTATGTGCATATCTGCTGGTATCCTGCACTTTTTATTATAAAATGTGGTTCAGTTGTCATCTAAACTAGGGCAATCTGATCTTATCTTGAGTGTCTGGTTATATTGTTGGTCCATGCAAAAAGGGGAGTCAGAGTTTTGCATCTCACTAGTTTCTCAAATGAAGGATATTTTTTTGGGTGAGCTCGTGATGCATTTGAATCTCTATAAAATGATGGGGAAAAAGATTCATTACCATGTTTCTGAATCAACTTTAAACCAAGGTTCTGACCCCAGTAGATACTGAATGACCTTAATTTATGGAAGATGTTTGGTTGGGTAGATTGAAAGTTGTTGTTTAACGTATGGTCTTCAAATACTATCTTATTTATTCAGGGTTTTGCTGAATATGTTGAATGGAGAGCCAGTTGTCTGGAAGAAGATGCCAGGCGTCGGTTGAGGGCTGCAGACCTTGAAGCAAAGAAAAGTCGCCGGAATATGCATATCAATTATGTTCCAGGCGCTAAAAATTCGAAAGCAATTCACGACCAAAAATTCACGGGGAAGGTAGTGTTTGGTTTGTCAACTGTCAAGTATAAATCTTGGTACATTTATCTGTTCTCACTGAGTTGGATATGTTCCCGAGTTTGATTCAACTTCTCCTATAGGTTGTGGAGGTTGTAAGTGGTGATTCCATCGTTGTAGCTGATGATTCTTTCCCTTGTGGAAGTCCACTGGCTGAAAGACGAGTCTTTCTTTCAAGTATTAAGTGTCCTAAGATGGGGAATCCTCGTGCAGACGCCAAGCCAGCTGAGCCATATGCCCGGGAAGCCAAGGAGTTTCTGAGAACACGGCTCATTGGCAAGCAGGTACGAAATTGTAGTAAAGATTGTTCTCCCTCATTTTGTTATTATTGTTTTTAGGGATGACGTGCAAAGTGCTTCGTTGCAGGTACATGTGCAAATGGAGTACTCTTGGAACCCCCCTGATGCTGCTGGTGTTGGAGACTCTAGATTGATGCATTTTGGGTCAGTGTTTCTCCCATCTTCTACCAAAGGGGACAATGATGAAACATCAGCAACAGCACCTCCAACTGCTGCTGGTCAGCCAGCTGGTATCAATGTGGCTGAGTTAATTATTTCTCGTGGCCTTGGTGAGGTTGTAAAGCATAGAGATCAGGATGAAAGATCAAGCTACTATGATGCCCTTCTTAATGCTGAATCACGAGCTATTGCTGCGAAGAGAGGGAAGTATTCTTCCAAGGATCCTGCAGCCAAGCCCATGCACATAACAGATCTTACCTCTTCTAAGAATAATAATGCAGTTACGGAGAATCCACTCTATTTTTTTTCGCTGGAATGTTTGGTCTATCTATCTCATAATAATTCTGATGTGCTGCTGTTCTGTTCAGGGAATTGCCAAGAAAGCAAGAGATTTCTTGCCGTTCCTTCAACGTGGTAGGAAGATTGCAGCTGTAGTGGAATATGTGCTAAGTGGTCATCGCTTTAAGCTGCTGGTTCCCAAGGAAACTTGCAGCATTGCCTTTGCTTTGTCTGGTGTTAGATGCCCTGGCCGTGAAGAGCCTTATTCCGATGAAGCAATCACATTGATGAGACTGCGGTTGATGCAGAGAGAAGTAGAGGTACTTCCTAGCTTGTTCTGTTATTCTCTGAGCTGATTTTCTAATTCTTCTGTTTATGGTTAAAACCCTTTTCTTATGGTCACACAGATTGAGGTTGAGACTGTAGACAGAAACGGAACTTTCTTAGGATCCTTGTGGGAGTCAAGGACTAACATGGCAACAGTTCTTTTGGAAGCTGGCCTTGCTAAGCTACACACTGCCTTTGGCAGTGACAGGATTCCTGAAGTACATCTACTTGAGCGGGCTGAGCAATCTGCCAAAAAACGGAAATTGAAAGTAAGATAGGACCATACATATTAGTGTTTGATGCTACAAATTTACTTACTTGCCCAGCTTCTTAAAGTCGTAAATTATGCCATCTACAGATATGGGAGAACTATGTTGAAGGTGAAGCGGTCTCTAATGGTGCACCAACCATGGAAGGCAAGCAGAAAGAAGTTCTGAAGGTGAGCGGGGTTCAGTTAGTACTCACTGGACCAATGAGCTGTTCTTTCTTATTTTATGATTTGAAAAGTGGCGCGTGACTGTTTGTCCATTGCTTTATTTTGGCAGGTTGTGGTTACTGAAGTCTTGGGAGGTGGCAAGTTCTATGTCCAGACGGTTGATGATCAGAGAGTAGCATCCATTCAGCAACAGCTCGCATCCCTCAATCTTCAGGACTCTCCTGCACCTGTTATTGGTGCTTTCAATCCTAAGAAGGAGGACAAAGTACTTGCTCAGTTCAGTGCAGATAATTCTTGGAATCGAGCTATTGTAAGCAAGCATCTACTGTTACTATCTGCCACTTTATGTTTTCCTTTCCATCCTAGTTGTGTTTCCCTTTTAAGTCATCACTCATCAGGTATCCCTGGCCCTTGGCTCTTTGATTTTCCACTGATATTTTTGACTTTGTGAAGATTGTCAATACCCCGAAAGGAGTTGTCCAATCACCAAAGGATAAGTTCGAGGTCTTCTACATTGATTATGGAAACCAAGAAGAGGTCCCATATGCGAATTTGAGGCCTATTGAACCTGCACTATCTTCTGCCCCGGGGCTTGCTCAGCTTTGCACCCTGGCATATGTTAGGGTCCCTGACCTTGATGAAGACTTCGGTCCAGATGCTGCTGAGTTTTTGAGCGCCAACACTTTGAGCACTTCAAAAGAATTCAGAGCCAAAATAGAGGAGAGGGATACCATTGGAGGGAAAGTCAAAGGGCAGGGCACTGGCCCAATCCTAAGCGTAACCTTGGTGGCTGTGGATGCTGAGATTAGTGTAAATACAGCCCTGGTTCAGGTAATTCATTACATTCCAACCAATCAATTCTTGGTTCAGGTAGCTTTAGTCATTTCACGCCACTTGTGAAGAGAAGTCAAACCAATTGCCAAATTTTGATTTCACTTGCTCACTTGATTATGATACTATCATTGGGTTATTTTAACTACTTTTCCACACTCTCACTTGCACTATCTGGTCTTTGATGATATACTCTTGCTGATGCTTCTCCATGCTCCATATTATTTGGGTGCTATATTATACAGGAAGGACTAGCTAGGATGGAGAAGAGGAGGAAGTGGGACCCGAAGGATAGGAAAGTTGCACTTGATAACCTAGAGAAGTTCCAGGACGAAGCACGTTCGGCCAGGAGGGGAATGTGGGAGTATGGAGACGTGGAGTCGGACGATGAGGATGTTGGTGCTCCACCAGCACGCAAGGCTGGCGGCCGTTGATGATAACCGTTTTCGGCAACAAAATTGCTCGTGTACATTATGCATACTTTGAGCACACAGGTAAAATGGTGCACTGCAAAATGAAGATGACGAGACATGGGCCACAAGAGTGAATATGACGAGGACATAAAGCTAAATCCTTCCCCCTTTAGGATTCTATATAAGAGAGGTGAGCCGCAGGATGCAGAGTTTTGTTTTTGTTCCTGGAACATGCTTCAGTTTTAGTTCCTCTCCATTTGAGGTAAGAGGGGTTATAATTTGTAGGCGAGATGCGGAGGTGAACAAAATTTTCCCCCTAGTTCTAATAAGGTGAACTATTTATAGCCAGTTTGAGTTTTAGCTTGAGATGTTGGGTGAAAAAGCATAAAAAGAAAGGACAGTTTTGGTATTTGTAACTTTCTGGTTGCCTTTGACGGGACGGGAGCAGACAGATGCATCACCTTGTGTCATTAACTATCACCTTGTCTCATTAACTACGCATAATCCAATTAGAATTCGTCACATTAACATCCATTTTCTCTCCTGAAAAGTTTTTAATTTTTATCTCTTAATCTTTAACAGATGATGTCTTACACGTTTCAAATCGAAATTTATTTTTTTTCATCGTTAGATCATATTAATTGTGCTCTTCAAAATTATATTCACTATATATTTTTAGGAAAAAAAATTAATAACATATGGTATTGACTGGTATTGAAATAAGAGCATATCATATGGTAACCAGGAGTATACTAATTGTTATTTATGACTTCCAACATTGTGTACCACAAGATACCACCTCGTACCAGGGTGATATTGTGTGGTATTTTTGATCCTGTATCTATTGGATCTACAATACCACCCTGGTACGAGGTGGTATCTTGTGGTACACAATGTTAAAAGGTGTAAATGACAATTAGTATACTCCTACTATCATGTATTCAACCATCTTACAGTCTTGGTATGTTCATACCACCATGATATGCTTTTATTTCAATACCAGTCAATACCATATGGTATAGACTGGTAAAAAATGACTCAATTTATTTTTGTTCGAAAAATATATCAAAGTGGATATCATTTTGAAGAGCACAATTAATCTGATCTAACTGTGCAAAAAAATTAATTTTCGACTTAAAACGAGTGAGAAATCGTCCGACAAAGATTAAGGAGGAGGAGATTAAAGGCTTTTCAGGAGAGAGAGGGATGCTGATGTCATGCTGATGTGGACGGGTTACTCATGGTTACTCACCATAAGGTTACTAACCTGATCCGTTCCCCCCGACCCCTAGGTTGTTAAGTATACTTAGTACAAATTTTATAAGTAAAACTTGTTCTGTAAATTTTATTGTGTAATAGTTATGTGGTTTAATGGTAGCCAAGTTTGACTTATGTCTTAAAGCATATGGGTACGATCCACATTGGTTGCATAATTTTTTTTAATTAATTCTCGAGCACCCGATCTCAAAATCCTGGCTCCACCCCTGAAGGAAATGTTGTTTCTTTAAAGGTTATGGAGCACATGGGTACGATCCACATTGGTTACATAATTTTTTAATTATTCTCGAGCCCCGGTTTCGAAATCCTGGCTCCACCTCTGAAAGAAATGTTATTTCTTTAACACTATGTTCATGAAGGAAGGGAGGAAAAGGAGGGGAGGGTAGGAAAATTTGGAGGGGAGGGTAAGTTTGGAAGGGAGGGAAATTAGAGGGAATTGGAAAGAAAATGTTGTTTAATGGAGGAAAGTGGAAGGGAAAGTGGGAGGGAAAAAGTAGATTGGGAATTGTGATATGTATTATATTTTATTGATGATAGAATAGTTAAATAATTTAATTATGTGTTTATACTATTTACATTAATTATGTAACGTGGATCAAATTTGTTCTTCTTTATTAATTTTGTTAACTACAACAAATCAAAAGTTGGTTATTTGAATGAAATTTGTCAACCTATTACTAAAATTTTGTTAACTATTTTATTGAGTAATAACATAGCAACTAAATATATAAACATACAACAAATTAAAGATACATAAATTTGAGGAGCGTAACAAATTAAAGATACATGAATTGTGAATGAATATATTATTTTAAGAGGCACGTAACAAATTTTTACATATCATGCAACAGTTTTACGTATGGTTCAAAACAACGTTATATATGAGAGGTAAATCATCTATTTGTTCTGGTAGGGTATTTTTATGTTGAAATCGTGATTTAGCCACAGTTTATTTGTTTTATATCGTTTAAACGCGCCAATCTGTTTAAACTGCGGTGGGAGATTTTTTCAGTCGAATCGTCGGTAAGATATGATTTTAAGTTGTATATTAACGATTTAGTTATATATACGATACAAGTAACCTACATATACGATAGAAAATGTAACGGAGTTGGAAGGAAAGTGACTAGTGGTAAACCCAAAATATATGATAGTGAACACTAATATGAATACAAAAATTTAGTGACGTGAAATTAAGTGATAAATTTAGTAACTAAATTAACTCATCTCAATTCCTACATCATTATTAACTACCTCAGCAAAAAAGATAAACTCATTTTAGTTTTGAGTTTGTTGGACCAAAGTAACAACAAAACACTCGAAATTTAGCTAGACCGTCAATATTGACAGGCATTAGTCTCTTTTGTCTATGACGCAACATATAATTCTAAAGTGGCTGCGACGTGACTTCCACGTCATACAACAATAAATAGAATTTAGCACTATATTAGACCACAAATCAACAAGCTTACCACTATTGTATATTTCTACCATCGTTCTACCATTATGATATATTTTTGCTATCATGGTATAATATATGATTATCAAATTATATATGGTATATTTTTACAAAATTACCGACACTATGCTACGATTTAGTAATTCTTCAATGAAATAATTATTTTTGTTTGGCTACTTCTTTGTTACTAATTAATTTTATTAGGAAGCAGAATTAAGGCTAAAAGTCACCAGGACTAATTTGATTACTTTCATCCTAATTAGACTTACTAAGCCCACACAATTATTACCCACGTAAGCTAATAACCCACTAACCTACTAAACCCTAGACTAATTAACTCATTGCACAAATGCATATACTAACCCCAAAACCCAACATTTATCTCATCATGTTGAGAAGAAGTTTTTCTGGTTCTCTATCCTAGGGAGAAGAAAAAAGAAGATACAGAAAAGTAAAGAGAGAGGTGAGAGATGGCAAATAAAATAAATGGAAATGTTGATAGTGGGAAGTTTCTCTCGGTTTTGGAGGGGTGAGTTCAATAGTAACGGGTTAATTGCATGGTTGGTCACTGAGATTACAAAAAACGTTCATGTTTGGTCACTGGAAATATTTAAATCCAATCTTGGTCACTCAAATTAGTCAAATGGTTCAAGTTTGGTCACTCTTCGTCCAACTCCGTTAAATTTGTCTGATGTGGCAGTCAACCCTCAAAGTTGACCGTTAACTCAATGACGTGGCAATTAAAAAATAATAAATAAAATAAATTTTAATCTTCTACCATTTCCAACTCATATTCACAATAAATTAAAATAAAAAAATTATTATAGTCACAAATTGAAAGAGGAGATTTTCTCCTCCTCCAACACATCCCTTCCCCGCAACCAAATCGGCTTCCAATTCCTCATCCTAGCTCCGTCCCTGCCGCCGTCCCAGCCCGCTCTCCGCCTACTGCACGACCCTTCGATTGCTCGCGACAGCGCAGGTGAGATCTCGAAGCTACGGTGACTACTGGCCATCAAATAATCGACCGAAACAACATCATTCCCTGTTCTGTCGTCGTTCCAGGATCTACATCGAACCTTCTATATACAAAATCAGGGCTCAACATCCCTCGCTGCTGTGACCCACTATTCTGTCAAGATGAAGGGATCTGGGAATAGATACGACCTCCGGCCGCTTCTGTGACCGTTGTCATAGGATACAAGCAGCGACAACTGTTTTTTATTACACAGAGGTAAGGACGAGAAGTTTTTGGACGAAGCAGTCATGTTCCATGCCGCGAGGTCCAGATTCCTCTAATTGAACAAGGGATTTGGTCGAGGGAAACGAGATTTGGAGGGTTCGCAGCCGTCATAATCCCATGCCCTCATTTTCCACTGCCAATTTGGTTCTGCAATTGGTTCCATCAATTAAGCTGCTTCGTTTAGCAATTTCACCTGCAATACGTTCCATAGGTCAAAGGAGGTGATGGGAGAAGATGAGGGTGAAGTATATATATATTTGTCTCAAACAGATGAAGAAGACAAGGGGAAAGGTCGAGAGAAGAGGAGACAAGAAGGGTCTTGGTTCGCTGGGAGGAATTCGTCTGATGAGGGTGACGTATACCCTTCGATTGCTCGCGACAGTGCTGGTGATTATGAGCGGCGGGAGCGGTGGCGGCAGCAGCGGACGGAGCTAGTGATGGGAATTGGGAGATGGTTTGGTTGCGGGGAAGGGATGTGGTGGCGGAGGAGAAAACTACCCTTTCAATTTGTAACTATTATAATTTTTTTTGTTTTATTTATTTTAGGTTATTGTGAAAATGAGTTGGAAATGGTATAAGATTAAAATTTATTTTATTTATTATTTTTTAATTGCCACGTCACCGAGTTAACGGTCAACTTTGAGGGTTGACTGCCACATCATACAAATTTAACGGAGTTGGACGGAGAGTGACCAAACTAGAACCATTTAACTAATTTGAGTGACCAAAATTGGATTTAAATATTTTCAGTGACCAAACATGGACGTTTTTTGTAATCTTAATGACCAACCATGCAATTAACCCCAATAGTAACCTTTTTCTTTCTTTTCCTTCACCTTGTCACTGTTCCAAAACTAAAAAACAGGGAAAAGTGCATTGATTCTGCAACTTTCCACTCATTTCTTTCCCTCCCCTCCTTTTCCTTCTCATATGAACATAGTGTAAAGGTTGTGGAGGAAGAGAATTTCCTTACGTGCTTTGGAAGTTTGGTTGACTCTCTAGATGGTTTGCACCAACCAAAATCTCAAAATTTTCATGTTCTTAAAACTTAGCTGTCTTGAACCCGAATTGGCGCCATTATTCGTTTAGTGCCAAAAATTATTTTCGCCTCATTGTTTTCATTATCTACATGCTTCTTATCCGAAAACTAAATATGGAAGCTCATAGGAAGGAGGAAAATAGTGCTTAATATCGATCGGACGCAAGCATTCGTCCCACTTTTCAAATTTTATGTCTATATGACTTTAAATTCTTCCTAGGAATTGTAAAAGGTTCTACAATTATTTTGGGTTGAGTTCTGGATGTTTTTCTAGAATCCCAGACTTGCTTAAATGGCAGCCTGGCCGCGATTTACTACCCGGGTGGCGACTACAGGTCCATTCTCAAGCTCCACATTCATAGTCTCTGTATGGCCCCATTGGAATATAATTTTGCTAGAATCTTATTCAGAATGATGTAGGGGGTGGCCGTTCGGTTACCAGTTAACCGGCCGTTTAACTTCGGTCGGTTATCAGAGGCTGGACGAAATAGTTTTTGGTCTTAAAAGTGGTTCGGTTAACCGATAATCGAGATAACCGAGAAACTGAAGCCTATTTCGGGCGGATTTCGGTAGGGGGAGTGGTTATTTCGGTTAACCGATAACCAGCCAATCGGTTACCGGTTATAACCAAAATAACCGAACTGCCACCCCTAGAATGATGTATTATAGGCAAGGATTGAAATATTATACTATACCGCCGGTTCGATTAGAAAAACCTACTACCAGGGCGGAGACTAAACTGGAAGACGGTATTTAGCGGTTAAACCATGTTTTTAGCATAAAATACCCTACTGGTGACTTTTCCGGTAGAACCTCCGCTACGGTATTTCAATCCTTGATTCCAAGACTTTGACTAGGTTCAATGGTATAGGCCTTCATAGTCACTAATTCTCTGAGCTCTGGCAACAACTTATGATGTTCAGATAACTATTTGATGCTCCATGATTTGTAAAATGGCCTCGTTATCAGTGCTCAAACTTTTAGCATGTGATGACATGCAAAATATAAAATATACGTTGTTATAAGAGTCATTTTATGGCATGTTCTGCATCATTTGTTTATATCTTTGGCTATTTTAACTTGGATTTTTTTTTACATGTGCTCAAAGGTGTGTTTAATAGATTATAGAGTCTTTTTACACATTTGGTGCCTTTGGGAAATTTTCAATATTTTTCGGCCAAGGTATCAGAGAATAGGGTAATTACATAAAGAGGATGAGGAAGGGACACGACTTGCCTAGCTATCACCCGTACGTCGAGGGGAAGCGGAAGGTCGACAGGGATGAATCATGAGAATGAATGAATCGGATGATACTCCGCAAGAATGTAGGGGGAACGGATACTATAACAACACCTATAGTGTAGTTACGGTAACAACAGGGGTAAAAACAGAAACTAACAACAAAATAAAAAAAATATTTTCAAGTCATAGCCGCCCAGCTCTCTCTCGATCTCCCGTACGCTCTCCTCTGCTGCCGGCATGAACGCGAGTACGAATCTCATCCCCCGCCATTCCTTCTTTCTTCCGCCGTCGAGGTCGCCAGTCCTCCTCCCCTTCTTGTTCGTCGTCGTCCATCTTTAGCTCGTCGGTGGCCTGCAAAACAGAGCATCTGGACAGAGGGGAACAACCACAACAACGACGATTCACCACACACGCATACGGAATCATCGTCGTCGTCCTGTCCGGAGCATGAGCCATCGATTTTGTTGACCGTCAATTTTCTATTTATGGATCCGAATTCAGCCTGCGACAACAATCCCTTATTAAGGCCGGTCTCGGTCAGAGATTGAGAGAGCTGACATGGAGAGAACCGATCCTCTTCTAATTGCATATCTATTGGTAATATCTCAACCTCGAAAAGCTTACATCTCCGACGAAATCATTAAATTTATTGTTCTCAATGCCCTCACTGTCATCCGAGCTACCATCCCTTACCTACTATTTTACCATTTACTCCATCAATCGGGTCGCTGTTGCAAGATCCAACTAATGGAGTTCACCATCTTGAGATTCATGTATTTGCCTAGCTTGGATGAATGATCCCCAATACTTCTATTGGTGGAATGCATGATGCTAGGGAGGAAGAGTTGTAATTCTCAAAGCTGAGTAACATAGTGATCCTATGGTATTAAATGGTTGTAATGGTCAAGCTTGGTTGTGTTTCGTGTATATATATCATTTGAAAACTAACACAAAGACACTAAATATTAAAGCTAGATTGAGAGTGAAATATGAAATTTCAATTCAAAAAAGCAAATCAGAAACATGAACTCATGGCGACCATAACTCTCATAAAACATAACAAAAACATTTTAAAGCATACTACTAGAAACCACCTAATACATACCATAAATCGCCTAAAATATATCAGAAAACACCACAAAGCAAACCCCAACTATTTATAAAACACACCAAATACCTCCTAATGCAAACCACAAAAGCAATAAAACAAATCATAAAAAGCATACCAAAAACACCATAATGCATACCACAAATCCACTAAAACATACCAGAAACCCCACAAAGCAAACCACAATTTTTTTGAAAGTACACCAGAAATCTCATAATGCAAACCACAAATATATTAAAACAAACCAGAAACCTCGCAAAGCAAACCACAAAAATTTCGAAAGCACACCAGAAACTTCGTAATGCAAACCAGAAACCTCCTAATGCATACCACAAATCTCCTAAAACAGACCACAAACCCCACAAAGCAAACCACAACATTCGCGAAAGCACACCAGAAATCTCCTAATGCAAACCACAAACACAGTAACTCAAAACATAAAAAAGCAAACCATAAACGTCCTAATGCAAACCACAAATATATTAAAACAAACCAGAAACCTCATAATGCAAACCACAAAGTTTTTGAAAGCAAACCAGAAACTTCTCAATGCAAACCACAAACACGATAAAGCAAACCACAAAAGGGATAAAAAAATATGAGAAACCAAACCATAAATCTCACAATGCAAACCATTATATCTGGTGGTCGTTGACCGTTGAACGGTCAACAAATTTCGTTGACCAAACTCCGACGACCGTCAGTGACCGGATTCCGGCGCCGATAGGCATACTCCTGTGCCGATGACTAGATTTCGACGCCGGTAAGCATAATCCGACGACGGTGAGCATATTCCGGTGACAGTGGCATATACCGATGACGAAAAAGCATATTCCGGCGACGAAAAGCATATTCCGGTGACCGGCGACCAGATTCCGGCGACCAAAATTTTTCGGCAGAAAATAAAAAATATTTTTTTATTTTTTTATTTTTTATTTTTTAAACATATTTTCCATAATGACATTTATACCCCTGTTTTGATTTTACACTAGGTCAACTCACCTAATAAAAAGTCATCACAACCCTAGCTTCCTATTGGTTAGAGACTAGTGTTGTTACAATAACAACACAAGGGGTGTTGTTATAGTATCTAGTCCCGGATGTAGGGTACTTACAGCAGATACGTTCGCATCCTACGGAATTTTTCCAATAATAACACCTATTAAAAATATTGCAAAAATAGCATCCAGCCCATAAAATTTACAAAATTAGCACAATTTTTATCAAACCGCACCTTGGAGGTGCGTTTTGCGCCACGTCAAACTCGGAACCGCAACTCCAAGGTGCGGTCTGTGTTTCCTCGGGAGCGAGCTTGGAGACCGCAGGATCAGGCGGCGATCCAACGGCAGAACGCACGCCACCTCAGTGATCCGCGCCATGGATCGCAGACCGCTGTTGCAGGGTGCGGTCAGCGTCTCGGGAAAAGTGGACGGCATTGGAAGGGAGCGGTTTCAAGGAGGCCAAAATTACCAGACCGCCCCTGAAGGGTGCGGTCTGAAGAGTATAAATACCCCCTCCCCCCTCTCATTTCTTCACACCACAACCCATTCTTCACTCTCTCTCTATAATTATCTCTCTAACCCCTCCCCTCCCAAAAGCCTAGCAAATAGTGGTCTGTTGGTTGCGGCTAAGTCCGATCTGCCATCAGAAAACATTTTTTTGGTTTTTCCCTCAAAACCCGCCGAATTTCTGTCCAACTTTCGCGAAAAAATGGACGAGTGGTTCCAAGGAGAGAGAGTTTATTATGATGAATTTCAAGCGGTATGTACTCATTATTCTGGTCAATTTTTGTTTTTGTTATAAGCTTTTTAATTAATCAATATACTAACCTTATTGTTATTCTCTCGTAGGTTGGGGACGACGTGGATATATACAACCAACGGTACTATTTGGATCAAGGGCCTATTGATCCAACCAACTTGTACGACCAACCCAACCATCGTTCAAGGGATGTTTGGAACGATCACGCGGTACATACAATTCTTCATCATTTATCTTTCTTTTATTTTGCTAATGTACTTTGTGGAATATAAAATAAATTTGAAATAATTTAATCGTATTGGTTGTTTTCAATAATTTAATCGAATACATAGTGCCACTTACTTCGACTCTTTATAAAGAGATGCACGTCTAAGGAAATGGGGTTTTAAGCGATTATCATGATCCTCCCATTTCCTGGGAAAATCGGATATTAAGAGATCCTCGGATCCCCCTTTTTCTATCAAAAAGGCTGCGTTTCTAAGAAAATGTATACCTCTTCTAAGAGTCTAACGAGTGTTGCATTGTATTCTATTAAATTATTAAAACAACCAATACGATTAAATTACTTACCAAATAACCAATACGATTTATGTTTATGTGTACTTAAATGAATTGTATTAATTTCAAATGTTTGAATATGTATTTCTTTAAATTATTATTCATTTAGAATGTTATTTATGTCAATTAATTTAGTATGTTTGTTTTATGATAATATGTATATATCTTGAAAAAACCGCAAATTACTTAAATTTGATTGTTAATAATATAATTATAATAGAATTATGGTCGAAATTAAATCATTAATTTTAATTAATTTAGTTATAAGAATAAACTGTTACTAATATATCATAAATAACGTTGAAATATTTGTTAGGAGGCACAACAAATACTCCGCTACAGGGTACGACCAATGTGCTCCCATGGAACCCAGTTATCTTGCCCTTTCTCAAAAGGGCACGGTTGGAGTCGATTAGGCATTTTGTAGGCATAAAAGTCGATCGCCAACTCATCACCGCATTGGTGGAGAGATGGAGAAGGGAGACACATTGTTTCAACTTTCACGAAGGAGAGTGCACCATCACACTCAAGGACGTCGCCATCCTAACTCATCTGCCCATCGACGGCAAAGCGGTGTGTGTGAGTGATCATCCCAACGAGGATCGTGACGGTATGACCGGTTGGCAGTATTTCATCCATAGTGTTTTTGGGGTGAAAGTACCAATCAAGGGGAGCGTTGATGCGACGGATCGCTTGCCACCATTGAGGAAAGGCCAAGTATCAATCACTTGGTTGACGAAGTATTTTAGGGACCTTCACGATCCTGAAAAAAACGGGGTACCCCTAACCGAGGAAAGCCCGGATCTTGAGAAGGAAAGATATGCTCGTGTCTATCTCATAAGCATGATAGGAGGAGTGTTCTTCTCCAAAAAAAATCGAGCAATTTAATTAGTTATGGATAGCTTAGGATCCTCCTAGGTAGTTGGGATGTGATGGGTGAGTTGAGCTGGGCATCCGCTTGCCTAGCTAACATCTACCACCATTTGTGGAATGCATCTCTCAAAGCTGTGAGGGAGGTCGGTGGCGCAATGTTCATCGTCCAATTTTGGGCTTGGGAGCATCTTCCATTGATTGCACCGCTCCAATCTCCCGACAGGAATTGGGGTCCCGATCATCCCCTAATACTCGAAACTTATGGTTGTAGGTAAATTTCTCATACCCATCATGATTTTAACAACACAATTTTCCTTATGTTTTAGCTTATTGTATTTTTATTATTGTCTTATTAATAAGGTGGGTTGGAGCCTCAACATGCGACAACCTTGCCCAACACAAGTTGGCAGAGTATCGGAGGAGGCTAGAGCGACTTTGGGAAGGAGAGGTAACTAGAATACTTCTAAGTGCTATAACTTTTGTTCATGGAGTACATGTATTTTTCCAATCAGATTTAACTTAAGTTACTAATTTATTTATTTTTTGTAGATCAAATTCGATCCATACCCGGCGAACATCGTTCATTGGCATTTGGAGCAATTCCCCGAGAATATCGGGCAATGGTGCACGAGGGTCCCTCTCATTTGTTTAGGGACCGTGGAATGGCACCTGCCGGATCGATGCCTTCGTCAGTTTGGTCGGGAGCAGTGCATTCCGTTGGAGGTCCCCGAGAGTCAAAGGGCGTTTCACCACCGAGATGGTCGTCAAGGTACTCATGATTGGCCCACGAAGTTGGCGGAAATGATCGCGATATGGGAGAATCGACAACTTCGGGATATTGTCACTCCAACAAATGTGGGTCGAATGGGGTATCATGACCCATACATGGATAGATATCGGCAAACATCGATTCGGTACGTGACTCCAGAGGGTGCGGCTGATGGTGCATTGGTAAGTATATTCCATTTAATAAGATTAAATTTATTGCTTGTTTCATTCTGTGGTATCATTAGTCTTATCTTGCTAACCTTTTTATGTGATTTAGGCTAATGGGATCGAGCGGATCAAAGATTTGACCCATGGGAAACATGAAATGGGCAGTGAAGATGTGAGCTTCATCAAGAGGATGACAAACAGTCTGCTTGGCTGTATCAGAGCACAGGGTCGTGATCATCGTAGATACCCACCCATGCCCGTACCGGTGCCTGCACCGGTGCCACCTCCGGTACAAGTTGATGTCCTCCACCCCCACCACCATACGAGAGAAAGAAAAGCAAGAAGGTTCGGGAAAGACCTCATGTGCCCGAGATAAGGCCGTTGGAGGCGTGGAGAGTGCCGACCCCCTTGGTTGTGGCACACGGTGGCGGTTCGAGCTCACATCAAGATCCCCGCCCGGGCCACTCCCAAGAACCTCGCCCGAGCCATTCCCAAGATCCCTGCCCGAGCCACCATCAATCCCCTCCGAGCTACCATCATGATCCCCACCCAAGCTCATACTATGATCCCCGCCCGAGCTACCATCAATCCCCTCCAAGCTACCATCAATCCCCATATGATCCCCGCCCGATCTCATACCAAGATCCCCGCCCACCATACTATGATCCTCGCTCACCATACTATGATCCTTGACCGATCTACCCCCAAGATCCCCGCTCAAACTTCTTCAACGAACCCCCCACATCCTCGGGTACTTGGCATGATGGTTCCTCCATGACTGCGCATCACGACTTCAATCCTATTCCTCGCCCTAATCAGCAGTGGCCTCCTACCCCTCACCGTATGAGCGTGGATGTCTCCCGCTCGATCCCGGAAGCGCCGCCTACCACGAATCGACGCCAACACAGCACCGACGAGCGCCCTACCATGGCCCATCGAAGCTTGCCACCGCAACCCCCAATGGTTACTCTTGTCGGCCGTCGTACAAGGAGCAAGAAAATCTTGAAGCTCCATGAGTCACAGGGACTTCCTTGAGATGTATTTTTAGTTTTATCATTTTCAGTGTTGTCTTTAGTTATGTTTTAATTATATGTACTTGAAACCCTTCCTCCTATTTTAGTTTCTTTAATTGAGTGTTGCTTTTATTTTTATTTTAGTTCTAAGTACTTGGCTTTCTCTATTTTGATCGTGTTAACTTAAGGCTTGAGTGTTAATTGAGGGTTATTTGCCAAAAATGAAAGTTCCAAGCATCATAGCTCATCTGCCATGCAGCCCCACGTCTGTCAATCTGCATGGCTATATGTTTGGTGTCGGAAAATAATTGACACACAAACCGCATTTGGGGGGGGGGTGCGGTTTGTGTTGCCAAAACCGCACTTTGAGGGTGCGGTTTGTTTTGGAGAAGCACCTAGGCCATGGGGTTTGGTTAGGTCAGACACACAAACCGCATGGCCAAGATGCGGTTTTGGTCCAGAAGGCTAAACTGCACCTTGGGGGTGCGGTTCACAATCAAACCGCACCTTAGGCACCTCTAAGGTGCGATTTTTAAAAATGGGTGTTATTTTTGTAATTTCTATGGATTGGGTAGTATTTTTGTTAAAAAAAAAAATTAAAGTGCTATTTCTGAAAAAATCCTTACATCCTACTGGATCCCTTTAAGTATACTCACCCTTTATATATTCTAATTTTTGGAACACGAGCTGCAACCGTAGTAGAGGATGTAGTCCACTGGCCAGCTAAGTAGAAGGTTTTTCTTGTTCTTTTGCGTCCAGGGTTTCGGGTATGGAGTCCAAGTAGTGTAGGATTCAACATCATGAAAACGTTAATAATCAGGATTTTTTTTTATGCCCGGACAGTTCTCCCAACCTCAAAAACAATTATCCATCACACTCGAGTTCTTTCGCATGCTTGAGGCTACACAATAATTCCGTGTATAGTTCATACTCTATGATGAGTGCATGAGTACAAGTGTTGATGTCAAACCAATGTCAAACCAATTTAAGTCATTGAGTTGGTCAAGCAAGGAATTTGAAGTTTAATGATCTGATCGGTGTTCGGTCGGTTTGAGCCGATGTAAACATTTTCTAAATATATATACAAATAAGATAGTAATTAAAGATGTAATGACTTGAATGAAATTTATCTTACACGTATCTATTAAAATCTTATTTTTCATAGCTTAAATCTACCTAACCTCCATGACCCACCCACCATCTCCCTTCTTCGTTCCTCTTCCCCCCTCTGTTCTTCTCCTTCTATAGGGGTCAAACTGGGGGATTTTCTGGAGGTCGTTTTGAAGCCCAATTTAGGTCGGACCGGGTCCAACCGGGAGTCCAATAGGAGTTTGACAACCTTGGGAGTTACCTATGGATGGCCAAAATCTAGTAATTTTTCCAGAAATAGCACATTTTTTAAAAAAATTTAAAAAAATAGCACCCATCCCATAGAAATTACAAAAATAGCACCTTTTTTTTAAAACCGCACCTCCAAGGTGCTATTTGATTGTGAACTGTACGCACAAGGTGCAGTTTAAGGTTCTGGGCCAAAACCGCATCTTGGCCATGCGATTTCAGGTCTGACCTAACAGAATCGCATGGCCTAGGTGCGGTTCTTGGTCTGACCTAGCAAAACCGCACGTTGGGGATGCGGTTTTGTTTCTCCAAAACAAACCGCACCCTCAACATGCGGTTTTGACCTAGCCAACAAACAAACCGCACCCCCACCATGCGGTTTGTGTATCATCCCCATTTTTCCAACAACAAACATGTTGCCATGCAGGTTGACAGACGTGGGGCTGCATGGTAGATGAAAACCGCACCCTCCCCATGCGGTTTTCTTAGATGATTTTGCCTATAAAAGACAACCCCGGGAAACATCTTCTCTTCACACCTCTCCTTCTCCCTTTTCAATTTTTTTTGTTGTAGCTCTTCTTTAGTGTTTTTGCTGTTAACGTTAACTCATAAGTTTATTTTGTGTTACTTTTTATTGTGATTTGTGATTTTTATGATATTAACTGAACTACGATTTTTTTGCATATGGCATTCCAAAAGTTCACGCTTGGGTTACAGTGGAATGGTTACACGGAAGAGACCGGAAAGGGGGTCACCTACGTCGGTGGCAATTTTCAGAAAATAAAGGTCGCTACCAGACCGATGCTTGAAGACCTCTATTAAATGTGTACTAACATTACTTGCATGGATGGCACGAGAAGAGTTGATCATATGGTGTACCGATATCCAAACAAAGAAGGCGCGTCGTTGTGGCACGAGGAATATCTCATAACCACTCAGAATGAAGTAGATGCCATGCTAGAATTCTTGAGGTCCAACAATCTTTTCAAAGCCGAGATGTTCGTTTTCACCGAGGCGGTCGTAGGCGTTGAAGGTCATTCTGGAGACGGTCAAACATCTGGTATCCATGGTGGAGGTGAATTATATGGAGATCATCCCTACCAAAGTTACCATGATCCGCATTCCTATTTTTAGTACCAAGAGCAAGGTGAAGGTCATCATTAATCTTTCCCAACATATGAAGAAGAAGTTCGACCGGACCATGCCAACTAACTCGAGTACAACTTCCAATCAGGCAGCAGTAGTTTTCACAAATACCATTATAGAGCTGATGAAGGTGCTTTTCATGAGCTGGATCAGATGGAAGATGCCCTGCCAGCACCAGTTAGTGACCCCTCTGATGAAGAAGGAGAGAACAACGCCAATGCAGACAGCTCCGACCCTCTTGAAGGTGCTGATGATTCAGGACCAGAGTCAGACTCAGATAATGATGATGAGGTGGCTCGTGAACGTGTACCAGTCTCCTACTACTAGGGGTGGTAAACGGTAATCCGGTAAACGGTTTACCGTTTTACCGAACCGGTAACCGACGGTAAACGGTAAACCGTTTACCGGCGGTATCGGCAGCCGAGCGGGAAGTTGGGCGAGTCGGTTTACCGGACACTGTATCGGTAAATACCAACGGTAAATCGGTCTTACCGATACCGAATCCCCCTCCCTACTCCCTAGTGTTGCGCTGTTTTTTGTTGCTTTACCCCTCATTATTCACAAATATAAAATATTACATACATGAATGTAAGTAAGTATAGGCCTCAAAAATATTGTAAATAAGAGTTAATAATAAATTATTAATTACAAAAATGATGAAAAAACTCAAAAAAATCAAAATATTACAACATCACCCCACTTCCAGAAATTCGGTTCTGTAAATATTCGGTAAACCGACCGGAAAACCACCCGAAGTCGCTTCTCACGGTATTTCAGTAATACCGGTTTGTAACCGTTTACCGGTAATTCGGTAATAGGTAAACCGGTTACAAATCGGTATCGGTAATCGGTAACCAGTTTGGCCAGTTTCGGTATACCGAAACCGGTAAATTCGGTAAACAATTTACCGTTTACCGACCGAATCCCACCCCTACCTACTACAATCACATTCCAGACGAGAATTGGTGTGTCGATAGCTACATGGAGCCGCTAGAGGTCCCAGTATGGGGCCCACTCACTGGGTTTATGAAGGGCCAACAATTTGGCTCGAAGAAGGAGGTGTGGCACGCCATTGATACTCAAGCAATGACTCGGCATTTTGAATGACACAACTCATTCTAACATGAAAAGGCTCATAGTCAGATGTTGTAATCATCACGAGGGATGCAATGTTAGGATTCGGGCCATCAACAGCAAGAGACACGACCATTGTATCATATCCCGTGCCGTGAACACACACATATGTGTGTCATCCATAACAACCCAAGGCCATCGACAGTTGAAATCCATGGTGGTTGCTGCGGCTATCAAGCATCTAATTGAGCAAGATCCTGCCTGAAGGTGAAAGTCATAATCGCTGACATTGCAAGTCGTTATGGTTATATGATTAACTATAAGAAGGCGTGACATGGAAAGCAGAAAGCTCTGGCCACCGTCTTTGGTGATTGGGAAGAATCATATGCATTCCTTCCCAGGTTGATTTTGGCATTGGAGGCGTCTAACCCTGGCACTGTTTTCTCCCCTCGATACCAAGATGAAGAGATACAGCCGCCAGAGCCCGATAACAAACGCCATTTCAGATGACGTTTTTGGGCATCAAGCCATCTATTGATGGTTTTGGCTTCTGTGTCCCTGTGATCCAAGTGGATGGTACATTCCTTACCGGCAAGTACAAGGGCACTCTCCTGATTGCCAGTGGGGCGGATGCAAACAAGCAAGTCTTTCCTTTAGCCTTCGCCATTGTTGAGGGAGAGAATGATGATAGCTATGGATGGTTTTTTCGGCAAATTCAACTTCACGTCACTAGGAGAACGAACCTAACAATAATCTCTGATGGGCACGCCGCCATTAGAGCTGCCATCTTAGGTTTGGATCCAGCCTAGAAGTGGTCCCAAAGGTGGTGCATACGACACTTCAAGAGCAACTGGAACCATCATTTCAAGCGAAAGAAGCTTGCTGATAATTTGTGGTGGATTGGTAAGCTCTCTATTGGTTGTTTTATTTTATATTCCACTAAGTACATTAGCAAAATAAAAGAAAGACAAATGATAAAGAATTGTATGTATCTCACGATCGTTCCAAACATCCCTTGAACGATGGTTGGGTTGGTCGTACAAGTCGGTTGGATCAATAGGTCCTTGATCCAAATAATACCGTTGGTTGTATATATCCACGGCGTCCCCAACCTACGAGAGAATAAAACAAGGTTAGTACATATAATAATTAAAAAGCTTATAACAACAACAAAAATTGACCAGAATAATGAGTACGTACCGCTTGAAATTCATCATAATAAACTCCCTTTCCTTGGAACACTCGTCCATTTTTTCGCGAAAGTCGGACAGAAATTCGGTGGGTTTTGAGGAAAAAACTAAAGAAATATTTTATGATGGCAGATCGGACTTAGCCGCAACCAACAGACCACTATTTCCTAGGCTTTTGGGAGGGGAGGAGATAGAGAGATAGTTTTAGAGAGAGTGAAGAATGGGTTGTGGTGTGAAAAAATGTGGAGGGGGTATTTATACTATTAAGACCGCACCCTCCAGGGGCGGTCTTGTAATTTTGCACTGATTGAAACCAGGGGCGGAGCCAGGATTTCAGGTTCGGGGGCCCGGAATTTATGTTACTCTATTAACGTAAACAGACAAAAAAAAGCATAATTACATAGAATAATATCATATTAATTATGAAACTTCACAAATTTCATAGAGACTTAGTTACCCGGGGGATTGTACAAAACGTTTTTTGAAATAATTAGATTAAGTGGCGTCAATTGTTAAGGGGAAAAAAGTTAGAAGTGAACGTTTTTTGAAATAATTAGATTAAGTGGGCGTCAATTGTTAAGGGAAAAGAGTTAAAAGAATAAAAGTGGACATTAATGAGATCAATTAATGAAAGTAATTAGATTAAGTGGGAGTCAATTGTTAAGGGAAAAGGGGTTTTTTTTTGTCAAAAGATAATCTTATATTAAAGAAGCAAATAGATCATTACACTCTGGATCTCAGCCAGGTCTGAAAATCAAACCTACGACTCATAGTCGGGCACAAAGAGAGGGCCTTTCTAGCCACCAAATGGGCTACTTTATTACTACGCTGACCTATGAAGCGAATACTAAAACGGTAAAACCAGGATTACTAATAAAATACTGAAGCACTTCTTCTAGCACAACTCCACCCTTGTTATCTCTAGTGTCCGCCCGCCTGATTTTGTCAATGATAACCTGGGCATCGCCTTCAAATCTCACGCTATCTAAACCCTGGCTCACGCACCACCGGACTACCTCCCGCAGAGTAAGAACCTCAGCCAGCTACCATAGGATCCATATCCGGGAACTGAAACCCAATAGCCCCAAGGACAACCCGATCTGGGGCCATTAGCACCACCCCTCCCGCAGAATGGGAACCCCTTCGAGTAGCCCCATCCCACCCACAGATAACCCTAGTCGGGTCGCCCTGGGCAGACTGGCTCTCAATGGGGGCAGGGGCCAGGACAGGCCTATTCACCGGGATCCTGACCCATTCCTCATACTGCTGTCTAAACTGGCGCATTAAGGCAGACACAATAAAAGTGGACATTAATGGGATCAATTAATGAAAGTAGGCATAAATTATTTTGAAGAAAAAAATGAAAAAAAAGGAAAAGGGTTAAAAGAATAAAAGTGGACATTAATGGCATCAATTGTTTAGAGAAAAAAATGAAAAAAATTAACATTGATGGGATGGAACACGAGTCACCCAGTTAACAAGATAACCAATGCTCCGCTGGACAACTTGGATTTTGTGTATCATATTAGCACATGCTTTAATTAATTAAATACAGTCCAGTTAATTCGTAAACTTCAGAATTCCCGAGTATTCATACGTGATTTTTGAAATTTTGAGGGGTTGGCCCCCCCCTCCCCCCAAGGAACTGTGTAGCTCCACCCCTGATTGAAACCGCATCGGGAGGGTGCGGTTTCCGTTTCTCGAGGCGCAGAACGCAGGCGGAAGGTGTGGTCTTCGATCCTTGGCACGGATCGCTGACATGGCGTGCGGTCCGCCGTTGGATCGCCGCCTCATCCAATGGTCTTCAAGGCTGCTTCCGAGGAAACACAAACTGCACCTTCTGGGTGCGATTCCCTGGCTGACGTGGAATGGACCGCTTGAGGTGCGGTTTCAAAATAAGGGTGCTATTTTTGTTAATTTTTTGGGCTAGGTGCTATTTTTGTAAAAAAAAAAAAAATTAAAACGTGCTATTATTGGAAAATCCCCAAAATCTAAATCAATAAACCAATAATGACCATCACGTCTTTGAATTTCTATTCTCTGTGCGGCAATCTTATGTTCCGGGAAATAGCCTCTCATCATATTGCAAGTAGGGGTGTCAGTTCGGGTCGGGTTCGGTTACCCGAACCAAAACTCGAAAAAACCCAAAACGCGAAACCGAAAATCACTAAAACCGAACTCGAACCCGATAAGGCCTTGCGGGTTCAGATTACCCGAAACCCGAAAATTTCTTATCGTGTTCGGGTTCGGTTAAAGCAAAACCGAAACCCAAAAACCCGAACGCCTAAGAATACCGGTGAGTTCTATTCATTGGACGTTTTCAACCGGAACCCGAAAACTCGATAAGCAAAACCGAACCCGAAACCGAAAAACCCAAAACCAAAACAAACCCGAAACTGAAAAACCGAAAATGTATATAAACGAGTCGGTTTCGGGTAAACCCGAAAAACCAACCCGAATGGACACCCCTAATTGCAAGAGGGACATTGGGCAATCTAGCTGAGCCGAACTCATGAGAGAGGAAATCACCTCCATGAGAAATAGTCGTCTGCGACAAATGAGCAGAAAATGTTCATTTACTAACATCAAACTTGGTACACCAAAAAGACTAAAGTAGTCTAACGACACAAGCTAGTATTAGCTAACTAACCATTAGCTGTGAGAGATGGTAAATGTCGCCTTTTCTTTTCTCTTACACTCTGTTTCATGTTCAAGCACAAACAACGTCAAAATTTACCAACTTACAAAGAACCATCCACCCAGCCACAAAATTGAAAAACCAACTACGCTTTAACAAGTTCTACAGGGGAAACTTTCGGCTAAGGGGAAAATAAAAACAGTAGATCGATCCTACCAAAGGAGACACAGCCATCCATCTCATTCGTCCTTTTTCCAACTGGCAAGCAACTACTCGCGCCTGGTTGTCCTCCGGCGAGGAGCGCCCGTTGATGTGCTCTCATCCTTCTCCTCCTCTTTCTCTCCGCTGCTCCCTTCTTTACTGGAAACTTCAGTGGCTGCCGCAGGTGCTGGCTTTTTCTCAACCTTGACCTGCATAACACGAATCATTAGACTAGGCCAAGACAAAAAAGAGACTGGTACGCAACGTGATTGAAAACTTACTGGCTTCTTCCCACCAAAAATGATCTTAATGAAAACGGTGAGGAACACGACAACGATGGAAACAAGGACACCGATTGTTAGGTTTGGTTGCTTCTCTGCCTTCTCCACGAGTTCCTGCATGAAAGTTGTCGTCGCATTAAGGAAATCCACCCGCAGACAGGGAATGTGAAGAAAGATTTGTTGGAGTCAAGAACCAAAACAAGAAAAAGGCCGAAGAGAGTTTTGACTTACAATGATTTTGTCCTTGTGATCCTTCAAGAATGGAATATCCGCTATCTTGTAAAGGGTGTCGAATACCTTCTTCTGCGGGATTGAAAGAGAAATGCAATAATTAGTGACAAGACCAAAATATATAATAAAAATGAAAAGCAGACCAATCAAACGATAAACAAAATCGTCAATTACCTGGATGCCCGCAAGACCATCCGATCCAGTAGCTGCAGCCTCCTCGGCCTTCTGTTTCTCCTTCTCGGCATCAAACTTTGGCTTCCACGGTCCCTCCCGGTGCAATTCTGCCTCTTTCTCGTCTTTAGCTATCAAGATGTTGTCGAACAGAATACCATCCTGCATCGTCCAGATCTCAATACCGACGGCAGCAATGGGTTCGAAATCAGGCTTCTCAAGCTCAAAGTAGTCAGGGTTGGCAATCTCCCTAGGCTTCCAAATACCCTTGTAGCTAGGGTTGTCAATCATAGGAGCATGCCATTTCCCCTTATAGGCAGGGTTGCTCTTCATGGGCCTCTTCCATTCACCACAACCAGGTGCTGACTCACACTTTGGGTTGTCAATCTTTGGTGCTTCCCACTCACCATCCTCCTCATCATCCCAATCTTCTGGTTTGCTGGCCTCAGGGTCATCAATATCTTCAGGCTCATCATCCAACCATCCTTCGGGTTTTACAGCATCCACATCTTCAATCTCCATGGGTGCATCTTCATCCCAGTCATCAGGCTTCACGGCATTGGAGTCAGGAATTTTAGCTCTCTCGTCCCAATCCTCGGGTTTCTTGTCATCTGGGTCGGGGATTGTCTTGGCAGGAATCAGGGCAGGCTCAAAGTCTTCTGATGAAAGGAAATTCGCCTTCTTTTTCTCTTCACCATCGACGAGAATTCTCAGCTCATTGTCTGGTTTCAAAATGGCAGTGTAGACATGGGTGAGCTTATCAGAAGGAACGGAAGGCGGGAACTTGAGGTGGTGCTCCACATACTCCCCACTCTTTGGGTTCTTGTGCTTGAAAATGAAGTGAACCTTGTTTGTGCCTCCGCATTTGTCTGGTCCAAACATGATGGAATACGGGGACTCATTGTCAAACTCCTTAGCTACCCACCCGGCTTCCTGTGGCCGGAGATATTTCAGATACGCACCACCACATTCAAGCCCGTTCTGGAGGCGGGTCTCAAACTGCAGGATGGTGGTACCCTCTTTCAGATCCGCTTCATTCTCAAGCTCTCTCACGATTGCGTACTTTTTAGCCTTCTCGCTCACAAGAAGGCCATAATCCTCATGTCCCTCACTCTTGGAGTGCTTCCAGACACCTAAAACAAATTCAATTTCAGTTAAGAACAGAGGGACCAATCCCCGAAAACCATACACAATCAGAACCTAAGGTTACTCATTCAAATTCTTAACCTATTCCTCAACCCAGAACCAAAAACATTAAACAAGCCAGAAATTAGTCTACAACATCATCCCAACTATCTGCCCTAATAAAACGTTTCATATATGGCAATGATCCCCAGCAGACCTTATCAGTACCAAGGCGACGGTACATCCAGACAACTCCCAGAAAGATCTCTAGGTTTGAAACAAATGAATAGCCGTAACTTCAATAAAGTAAGTCCCAGAAAGATCTCTCGGTTTGAAACAAAACTCCCGTTCGAATTATCATTGGAAAACTAGCATGCATACATTCACCGATCCAGCTCTCATCTAGAGATCAATTCAGCGAAAATCTAACAAAATATCGTCTAAACCGTCCGGATTAGGGAGTTGACAAAAGAGATCCAGACAAACGCAGGCCGAATCCAATTACCTTTGTAGTCATCTTTTTCGGAGACAATCCATCGGCCTTCAAACGGCTCATCGAACGACTCGAACAAGATCTACAATGGCACAACGCGAGAACGAAGTATCAGCAAGCAACACATCTAATAACCGCAAATCAGGAAGCAGGTTTCAGATAACCGGATTGTGAACTAAGTTTCTTACCGTTTTGTCACCGGTCGCGCGCAACTGCGGGGCGAATGAAATTACGGCTAAGACGACGGAGAGTAGCGCCACTCCCACAGAGACCTGGGGCAGCTTAGCTCGGCTCATCTTTCCTTCCTTTCACGAATCCCTTCCAAGAGAAAACGCGGCGCAACGCAGACTCGCGGTGGTGATTGTTTCCCGATCTGAGTCTCTCTGCGATTGAATCGCTCCAGTAGAAAACCAGAGAGAGAGAGAGAAAGAGCTAAGCGAAGCGAAGCCCACTCACAGAGATGATCTCGATGAGTACGTCAGTACAGTTTGATATAAGAGGTGCACGGAACTTGGGAGCAAACTCAGGGTTCGTGTTGTCGCGGCCAATCAGAGTGTGAGACACGTGACAAGCACCAATCGGTAGTCGCCACGTAAGAAACTCCAGCAAGGGGCTTTCTAGCTTTTCGACTCTTCCAATCCGAGCGGGGGAGAAATAAGAAATTTACTAAACACGGGCTTGAGTAACTTGACCGAGTCTCGCTTGGCGATTTGTCGGTTTAGACGTGGGCCATTGCCCAAGCCCAATCTAAAAAATTGGTTGCGACGGTCCAGTAACCCATCGTTCCTTAAATAGGGATGACAATGGGGAAGGTTTGCCTAAACCATCACATTCCCATCTTCAAATACCCAAATTCATACTCGCCCCATACCTATGCAGGGAATGTTTTGCAAATTTATCCACATACCCGTGGGTTTCGAGTTCCCAAGGATAATATCCATACTCGTACATTCAACATTATTATATCTAAAACTTACAAGAAAAGTTTTAGTTATAACTCTAAACGAACATATTATATCATGAAGTCAACAAAACACAATCATTTTTTTAGGGCATTGCTATTCGTCGCCCTAAAATTTCTTATTGGTCGCCCTAACTAATTTATATTTACTTTAATGTCCTTAATTCATTAATTTATCTTTCAAACACTTATTAAACACCTAAAATTCCCTTAAAAAAACATTTTGACGCAGCCAACAAAAATAAAAAATAAAAAGAAACGAAAATCTCTTGTGCAGCGGTGGCGTCTTCTTCCTTTGTCGGCGGCGAGCGACGAGGGAAAATGAGGACCTTCCTCTCGATTCCAGCGGCGGCCGGCTTGCTTCTTTTTCCTCCTTCCCTCCGATGGTCGAGTAGCAGTAGCGGGAACAGATTCTATTTTATCTAAACAGCAGCAACAGCCCCGAACCCATTTTCAACGAGTAGCCCTAATCTCAAATTAGTAAAAATGAATATATGCTCTGTAGTCAAACATTTGATCTATACGTTGTTTCATCTAATGAAGTTGTCGTCTTTCAGCTGTACTAATTTGCAAGCTTTTCCTCTTTCCCCAAACTTGTCTTCTTGTTTGCCAGAACTACATAGTCCTCCAATGAAACAGCAGCAGCGGAGAAGGGGTTGGAGCTAGGTTTTCGGCGGCGGATGTTGGTTGGGTGGTGACAAAGGGACAATATCTTGTTTGGCGAGGTTTAGAATTGAAATTGGGTTAAGGGGTAAATATGTCAATTTGTTATGTTTTAGGGCGATAAAATTTGAATTTTAGGGCGACGAATAGCGATTCAGTTTTTTTAATATGATTCAAAGAATATGATCCTAGAATATCCATTAATACATAATATAGAGTATAGTATTTTTCAAATTATTATATTCTAACTCTGAGACATCTATTAAGTAATAATTAACTAACATAATCTTGTTGAAAATGGGGAAAGTGAAAGGGTGAAAGGAGAATTGAGAGAAATGAATTAGATTTTGATTAAGGTGGTCACTCAATTGCATTTCTACTATTTATTTTCTCAAGTTATCCTCATCATCGTTGATAAATTACAATTTGATGCACATATTTTTTTTATATCAAGAAATTCTCTTGGTGGGGCGGGTATGGATATGGGTATGGGGCGGGGAGGCTAAAACCATACCCGGTCAAAGCGGAGATTCCCCGCGTTGACTGGATCGAAGGCGATCGGGTACCCGTAGTCATGAGTTTGATTACCATCCCTATCCTTAGACCACCCACGTGAAGTGAAAGGGTAAAAATTCCTCCATTAGGTTCTCTTTCACAAATATCTTTCATTCAGAATCTTCAGCTAATTAGATTGTTGGTCACTCATATTACAAAAAACTTTTAAGTTTGGTTACTCGAAATATTTAAATCTATTGGTGGTACTTCACTTTACTGAAACCGTTCACGTTTGGTCACTCTCCGTCCAATTTCGTTAACTTTTGCATACGTGGCAATCAACACCAAAAATTGATCGTTCAATGTGTAAGTGTAACGTGACAATTTGAAAATAATAAATTTTTTAAAACTGCCATCTCATGTCCACCTCATTATCACTTTTATTTACGTTTGTCTCCCTGTAGCTACTGTATTCCCTTTGCTCTTTATCCACCTTTTCTACTAGTAAAAAAATTCCCAAAGGCAAAAGCCATCGCCTTTCTACCTTCCATCCCCTATCACTCGACCGCCGCAAACCCTAGACCGCCACCCAGCGGCGGATCCAGGATAGGGTAGAGCATTGGGCCAAATTTGAAAAGAGGTAGAGAGGACAGTATCGTAACCTATCGAACACTAGAACGAATACCTACAATCGAAAATCTACAAGGGCTATACTAGCTCTGGATTTGCGGAGGGGTGGGCCGTGGCTCGGGACAGCCCCCTAGATCCGCCGCTATCGCCACCACGAGCGGGAAACCTCCAATCACCCTAGCAATGACGTTGAAACAGATCTTAACTCTCGCCCGGCGGTCACATCACCGACCGCGAGCTTCCCCATCCGCTTTATCCGCCGTCCGATCCTCTTCCTCCTCCATGCTCGCCGAGTCCCGTGACTCCTCCCTCCCCGCCCCGCCACCACTGAACACCATGATATACGATCGCCTCGTCGAGTCAGTGAAGTTGAAGATCAAGTAGCTGGAGAATCCGGATCCCAGGTTCCTCAAGTACGGGTCGCCTCACCCGGTTTTGCGGACCCACACTCACATCCTCTCTGCTCCGGAAACTCGGGTCACCACCCTCTCCAATTGCATTCGTGTCGCCACCGAGTCATCTCTCTCCGCCAAGACCATGACGATCGGGGTGTCGATTGATGTCGGGTCCAGATTCAAGACCGCGTATTTTTTGGAGCATATGATATTCAAGGTGACTGAGAAGAGGTCCGCTAGGGAGCCGGAAGAGGAGCTTCTCCATCAAGCCGCCCCCTGTGTCGACCTGGAACTGCTTCGCTGACGAACGCTAGGCTGCCGCCTGTCTGTGGAACAATCGTCGGAATACGGCATTATCTCTGGGATCGGGAGCAATGTTGGGCTTGCCCTGAGGGATCCGGCTACAGGCATTGGCGTAGGACGAGTTCCGGAAGTTGGTCAGGGACTGGGTCGTCGAGATTCTGGAGATTTTGAATAGGCGCTCAGCTAGGTTTTCTTGAACGCCTTTATTTTGAACTAGGAAAAGAAAATTGGATTTCAGAATCGCTGAAAGCTGCAATGGCTATGGCTTTTTTCTTCCGCGACCGAGTCCGATTGGACGGGCTAGTCCCTCCACCGCCGGTGGCAGAAGAGGATTCGCCTTTGGCGCGACGTTTACAACGATGGAAACGGCAGCGACGACGGGAGGTATTGGTATTGGTATTGGAGAGTAGAAGAAATTAAGGTTTTTCATTTATTTTAAATAAAAGTAATAATGAGGTGGAAATGAGATGGCAATTTTAAAAGATTTAATTTTATTAATTTTAAATTGCCACGTCACACAGTTAACGGTCAACTTTTAGAGTTGACCGCACGTAAGCAAAAGTTAATGGAGTTGAATGGAGAGTGACCAACGTGAGCGGTTTCAGTAAACTGAAGTACCACCAATGGATTTAAACATTTCGAGTGACCAAACTTGAACGTTTTTTGTAATCTCAGTGACCACCCATGCAATTAACCCGAATCTTCAGCTTTCTAAGTGTTTATATGAATGATAATTTAGTAAATTTAAGAGTTAATACCTTAGTTTGGCCCGAACTATACATAAACTTTCTATTTTGACCTGTAGTATCCGAAATTGCTCTTCTGGCCCGAACTATGTATCATACTTTCTAACTCGGCCAGGAGCAGGGTTTGACCGTCAAATTGGACGGTTAACTTCATTAACCCTTAATTAATGGCCAACTCACTTGCCACGTCAATGAACACGGAATAAAAAAAATATATTTTTTGAATTTTTGTATTCATTTTCCTTTCTAATAATAAATCAAACCCCCAATTTTTTAAGATCCGGGAATCTAAATCAATTGCAATACCTTCGCCTCTAGATTCTACAAGTTGATTTCATTAAACATTCGGATGATGTAGAATAAACTCCGTCGCTGATCCCGTCGCCGTGAAGCTCGCTTTCTGCTGCTGCTGACTATTACTCTCGTCTTAAGTACCCATAAAAACGTTGTTGTTGCTGCCGCTACTGTTTCCTATCTCCTGGTCTCGATTGCGGACGTCATCAATAGCGGCAGCAGTGGAGCCAGGCTGGGCAACCCTATCTTCCCAATCCTTGCTGCCCATCGTCCCTATCTGATGATCGTTATCAACATTGATCAATCCCCTGCCCGATTGGGGCTTGAGCGAGTGGTGGAGGTCATGGGAGCCAAGCAGCGATTAAGCGGCAACATCTTATTCATCATCATGTTTTGTGCAGATGATGGTGTCGTCGCCGACGAACCCAACTGGAAATTCTCGATGACGGAGGAATTGTTTGGAAGATCACCGTTTGTAAGGAAGTGGTTAAGTACCATACATGGGCCTGTATAAGATCCAATATAACCTTCTCCCAACAACTCGAGTTATTGGGACCAATGGGTTTATGACATGGTATCAGAACTGGTTTGTCCTTGAGGTCACGTGTTCAAGTCCTCACGACCCCCGATATTAACCGTTGTCTTTCAAGCACATGGTAAGGCGGGCCTGTGCAAACTTCAAGCCCATAAGTCGGCTTTCGTTTGAGGGGGCGTGTAAGGAAGTGGTTAAGTACCATACATGGGTCTGTATAAGATCCAACATAACATTCTCCCAACAACTCGAGTTATTGGGACCAACTGGTTTATGACACTGTTAGTATTGTTAGTATTGGATGAATGGGAGGGTAATGGTGATGGGTTATGAAGCTTGTGGGAGGAGGGGCGGAGAGGGTAGATGGAGTCGAACCCCCTGAGAGGAGAGGAGGAGCCGAAGAGGTTTGCGATTGATTTAGGGGGTCGTTTGATTTTTGTGATAGTTAAATTGATGTATTGTCGTCAATATATGCATAATAATATACATGTATCCTCCAATAATATATAGCACACTTTCATCTATTTTTTAGCATTTCAAATTTATTGACTTCTCCTTATATTTAGTTAGGGATAAAAAGGTAATTAAATACTTTCACAAAAATCGCACTACAGCTATTTTCTCGAGCCTCTTCATTTTTTGTCTCTGAAACCCATTATTCTTTCTTGCGGTATGACTAGGTGGGCTTTTCAGATTTTTTTCATAGATAAGATTTTCTTTCTTTATAATAGATGCAATTTTCATTTACTTTCTACTCACGCTCTTTAAGAAAAAAGGTATTTGTGCCAATATTATTTTTTATATGAAAATTTATTTAAATCATTGTATAGTGGTTTTATTTCATCACAGGAAGTTTCTCATTTAGTATTATTTTTGGATGTGACACAATTTGATCAATACTAGAATTGGATCCAGCAGCGATATATATATGGGAGTTAATATTTTACGCCCTAAATTTTTAAATTCGTCGCCCTAAACCTACCCAAATAGACGATTATACCCTCTACTTAAACTAAACCCTAATAACCACCCGACCAATTCAATTCCCCGCCCTTCCCCTGTCTTTGCCCCCTTCCCATAAACACAACCCGCCGTCGCCCGCAAATCCAAAAACTATCGGCGACCCTTGCAGCGACGCCGACAAGAATTACATCGACAGTGAGGTGAGCGACGTGGGTCGGGTCTTCTTCGTTCTTCCTGCCCCACCAGACCGTCGCCGGTCGTGTTGCCCTCGAACAAAAAAAAAAAAAGACTTGTTGTGTCGCCTCCACCAGAAGCTGATTCCGTTGCCGGCATACCCATAAAACCACATAATTATTTATGAAGTTAAACGGTCCCCAACCACTCAGCAAAAGTACTGGCCCCTCATCTAATCCCTTAGGCGAGCGGTCGTCGGATGTGGCGACCCGCGCGGAATCCCTTGGGCGAGCGGCCACCAGCTAGCAGAAGGCCTGCGGCAGCGGCAGGCGTAGACTCCCTAGGATGAACGGCGGCGACGAACGAAGACTCTTAGGGCGAATGGCAGTTAGGGATTGGGAATAAGTTGGGGCAAAAACGTCACATTGGTTGATTTTAGGGCGTTAAATTTAAAAAGTTAGGGCGTTAAATAGGAATTCAGTATATATAGACCCAACAACAAAGGATAATCACAAGCATTTACATACAATTTATTTAATCAAAGTTGATATGATCCAAATTTTATTTTCATTTTCCAGTCAATTTGTTCGAGAAACGAAAAGAGCTAGCTTTTAGAGATTTTGCCAGTACAACAGCTCTCAAGGAGACATTTATCTAGAGAAGATGCTTGAAAGTCTAAAGATTCTCATTCAAGACTCTTAACCAGTGATGTTAGATATTTATTCCGTTGATATTTATTTTTGCAAATCAAAGTTAATACTTAATACCGATGTAATCTATAGCTTAGTTGGGTTCTACATATTTGGTTTCTTCAAAAAAATTGTTTATCGATCCTAGCATGTTGTGTGTGAGATATCGAAGATTTTTGTTTTGCACAAGTCTATTTCCGATGATCACATATATTATGTAATTCAAAAGCAAGTTTCACTTATTATATTCTATTATTTAATTTACGTATACTGAACATGCAATTAGTAAACTTTATTATTAACTTCACTTTGTTTTTATAAGTTAAGATTGGGGAAGATATTCACAAGTCTATTAGTTGTCATTCACTTTTATAGTCTACACCGAAGTGTCAAAGAATTTTAATTACCCATTCTCAAAAAAAAAAAAAAAATTTTAATTACCCAATAATGCTTCATGCATACCTGAAAGTAATAAATATAAGTGACGAACCAAAAGTTACACCGAGAAAGGATTGAGTAGTTCTACCAAAAAAAAAAAAAAGAGAAAGGATTGAGTAGGAATGATCATATCAAAGATACATAGGGTGCCTATCTTTTGGTCCACATTGTATCGAACCAAGCAAATGCGGCATTTTGTGAATATTAAAAACGTGGGCCGGATTGCGGTTTAGATCTTTCCAAACTGAATTGAAATTATCAGATTTTGATCCTGAAATTTTCAATAAAATTAAAAACCGTGATTATTATGATTTGGTCCAATTTCAAGTGGATCATATTGTTACACAACCGAAAAATATCCAATATTAATTATACTATCCGGCCAATTGGCCGGGTCATAAGCTAGTATAAGAAAATTGGTGTATTATAGTTTATATTGTTTGGTTTCTGTGATAGTTATTCAAATATTAAAATAAGTTATATTACTTTTTGGATGAAATGTCACTTTTTCCCTTTGTTTTTAATATTAAAAAAGCAACACACATAAAAAGGTAGAGACATAGTTGGAACAAAATAAAACCCAACAATCGATACCAAACAATCTCAACAATCTCAACCAAAATTTGAGATTTAACTATCACTCATCTTGAGTGATAGTTTGTGTCAAATCAAGCAAACAATATATGTATTTTTTGTGCAGAAAATTCAAAAAAATGATGCATTGTGGACAATGCATGTATTATAACTATCCCAACCTAACTACCACCAAAACCAAACGACCCCTAGATTCCTGAATCTTGAAAAATTGGGGGTTTGAATTTATTTTTGTTTTATTATTAGAAAGGAAAATGAATACATAAATTTTAAAAATAAAAAATATATTTATTGTTCACTTACGTGACAATTGACTAACGGTCAATGGAGTTGACCGTCCAATTTGACGGTCAAATCCGGCTCCAAGCCAAGTTAGAAAGTATGGTACATAGTTCGGGCCAAAAGAGCAATTTTGGAAACCACGGGCCAAAATAGAAAATTTGTGTATAATTCGGGCCAAACTAAGGTATTAACTATTAACCCTAAATTTAATTATTCAAATAATTAAAACAATACATGTATTTTTGTGTAGAAAATTCGAAAAAAATGATGCATTGTGGACAATGCATGTATTATAACTATCCCAACCTAACTATCACCAAAACCAAACGACCCCTAGATTCCCGAATCTTGAAAAATTGGGGGTTTGAATTTATTTTTTGTTTTATTATTATTATTAGAAAGGAAAATGAATACATAAATTTAAAAAATAAAAAATATATTTATTGTTCACTTACGTGACAATTGAATTGACAATTGACTAACGGTCAATGGAGTTGACCGTCCAATTTGACGGTCAAATCCGGCTCCAAGCCAAGTTAGAAAGTATGGTACATAGTTCGGGCCAAAAGAGCAATTTTGAAAACCGCGGGCCAAAATAGAAAATTTCTGTATAATTCGGGCCAAACTAAGGTATTAACTATTAACCCTAAATTTAATTATTCAAATTAAAAAAATTGATAAAAATAATTAACAAAATACGCACCATTCCCTAAATCCTAATAATCAGCTAACTTGCAAGATATTAATGAGCTAACAAACTAGAAGAAAATTATTAATTAACAAATTCTGTTGAGAGTAGGTTTATGTGTCTAAACAAGCACTTTTAGTCAATTCGGGTTGCAGGTCAGGTTGGTCGGGTCGTGTTCTATTTTGACACCTATAATGGTTTGGCAGTTAAACCACTAACCGCATCAAAACTGCGTAACTAGAGGTTAACCGTAAACAAATTTTTTTTTTTGCGGTCGCGGTTAGCAATATTGCATGTTTTACGGTTTGTGGGTTAACCGCAACTGAACAATAGGTAATCATAATTAACCGATTACTAACGCAGTTACCTGCGGTTAGCCGTGTCATAGTAGCACAACCACATATCAAAATGTCCACAAACCATAAGAACGGTTAGTAACATGGTTAACCGCTGGTAACCGCTTACAGTGCTGTTGCAATTGGTATATATGACTCTATTTCGGTTGCAATTAACCGCAAATTTTGATGCGATTAACTAGGGGTGTACATGGGTCGGGTGGTCCGAGTTTAGGCATTTTAATCACCCGACCCATGCACTATGGTTTGGGAAATATTAAACCCAAACCCACCCAAAAAAATCTAAACCCTACGGTTTGTTTATAATTGGGTTGGGTCGGGTTGGCGATATTTTTAAGTAAAAACCCAACCCAACACAAAATATGTAATTATTCTAAATCATAAAAATATTTTATAACAAATTAAAAATTCAAACGAATAAACCGAGGTGAAAGGTATCAAAATTCACAAATATTGTTTGAATTTTAATAAAACTTGATTTACTTCAACTTATGTCTAGTTTTTTTCACGACATTTGTTGAAATAGGCTAAAAAGATTACAAATGAACGCATCCATAATATGATATTCTTTTAAAATTGTACACAAGAAAAAAAATACGTGAATCATAGCTATATTAAATATATGGCTAAACTTTAAGTCGAATAATGCATTAGATTAGTGAGACTTTAAGAGAAAAACATGGCGAAATATCTTAATTTTCTCATAAGTATGACTATATACAACATAAATATTTTTTTGGATACGAACTCATACCAATAGTTGGAACACGGGTTGGGTCGGGTTCTACGGGTTGTGTAATCCAAAATCCAAACCCAACCCAAAAGAGGCGGGTTGTACAAAAGAAAACCCTCACCCAACCCAAAACCTTCGATTTAGCGATAAATACGGGTGTGTTGGGTTCACTGGCGGATCCAAGGGGTGGCCACCCCGAGCCCCGGCCCAGCCCTCCTCTGGATCCGGAGTTAGTATAGTTTTTATGAATTTTTCGATTTTAGTTATTCGGCCCAGTGTTCTTTTATAACAAAATTGGGTGTAACTAGAAAAATGATTCAAATTAACATATTCAAATCACTACTATAAATTTAGCCTAGAAATTCTACCTCCAAAGATTATTGTTCTAAAAAAACAATGAAATCTAAAATTCTAAAAGTCTAAACGTAAAAGACTATAAGAAATATGAGTTTTATTCCTTGAAAATTTACTAAAGCAGCTAGTGGATATAGGTATGGACACACAATGCACGATTGATTTGTCTAGCGTTGACGCTGATCGTATCACCAATTACTACGGGGAGAACCTTTTCAACAATGAAACATATGAAAACTTATTTGTGCAACAAAACGAGCGATGAATTTCTCGCCGATTGCTCAAGTATTTTATTTAAAACAATGTATACTATTGGTATGGATGTAGACTCCATTATTGATGTATTCGCTAAATTAAAATACCTTCGTGTACAATTTATATTGTAAAAAAAATTATCATGTTTTTTTACTGTTCTAATTTTCTAATGAAATGCGGCCTAGTGCTCTTCCGTGTTCTGGATCCGCCGCTGATTGGGTTGGGTTGGACGGGTGGGTCGGTTTGCGGGTGTGTTTGTTCACCCCTACGATTAACCACATCCACACCGATTCGCAGCCCTACTCGGTTAAGTCTCATCAACCAGACAACGACCATAATTGACTCAACATTGATCTGACCGTCCGATTTTCCCAGTACCAGTACCGGGACGGTTCTCGGTTGTGTAAGTCCTACTCCTACTCGGCCTTTAAAATATCATATTATTAATTAGTTATTAACCAAGGGGCGAGATCTCGTCTCCCATCATCGATCGTCCTTCCTTTGGAAATTTCTCAGCCAAGCCCAAGATATCGTGAAAAGACTACCAGATTCTTTCTGAAGAGTAAGTAGCTCTGTACACGATTGTCTCCGTAGAGCTTTTCAAGCCTTTCGCGCGCAGTGGCGGTAGAGGTATGTTTGTCTAGTTTCTTTGATGGACTGCAAATCGGGGGGTTTTAAAGATATATTTGTTTGTGGTTTAAATCTGTCGCTCTGCGTATTTTGCCCGGGATCTAAAGGGCCTGGGGCTGCCAAATGCCATTGTTCTTAATCGGTTTCCCAGCGATTATCGGTGCCCTTGCGGGGGTTTGCTAAATGGGCGAGTAGGTTGGTTAAATCTCAAAATGCAACTAGACTAGAATGTGGTTCTTGATTCTGCACTAAAAAAGGGAATGTGCGATTTTCGCTCTATCTGCTGTCACAATCATGTTAGTGGGAAGTAGCTTTCGAAGAATCTGGTTTGACTCTTATTGTTGAACGATTTTCAAACATTTGCGCAATTCCCATTTACTTTGGCCTGTTTTGATAGCACTGAGATTGCTACGGTACTTATGAACTTTGGGCATTTGGGATCTCTCTGCTCTGCTTTGCTCTGTTCATTATGTAATTTACACTTTGTTTAGAAAGTGATGGCAAGATTCTGTTTACTTTAGTGTTGCTAATTAAAAAAGCTGGCTGCTTTTACATGTTGCCATTCTCAGGACTTGATTTTGATATTATCAACTTTGCGAATGCAGATAATGAAAGGATAGCTTTTTTTTTTTATGGTAGCCTGGCTGATTGGATCCTTCTTTGCCCTTTCCATATATTATGTTATTCTATTATGTCAAGTAGCTGGGGGGCATGATTTTTTAATGTCGCCGTGGTTAATTGCAGGCTTCTTATTTTGATATTTACCATCTTCTCGAGGCAGATAAAAGATCAGTTGAAGATTCCCCACTTGTTTCCTCTCCTTCAGACGCACCATGCTTAAGGTTCCAGAGCATCAGGTTGCTGGCCATCAAGCCCTCGACGGGCACCTGGGTCCCCTCATAGATGATTCAGGGCGCTTCTACAAACCTCTGCAGAGTGATGAACGTGGCTCCAAGGAAATGTCATTCTACACGTCATTTTCTTCCAACACAAGGATTCCAGAACACATCAGGAGGTTCTTCCCGGTCTTCCATGGCACTCAACTTGTAGAGGCATCTGATGGATCTGGCAGGAAACCCCACCTTGTCTTAGAAGATATCACTTCAGGTCATTCCAAACCCTGCGTCATGGACATTAAGATCGGTTCAAGAACATGGTACCCACAGGCTTCTGAGGACTACATTCAAAGGTGCTTTAAGAAAGATAGGGAAACCAGCAGTTTGTCTCTGGGGTTTAGGGTATCCGGGTTGCAGGTATATGGTAACAAAGAATCTGAAGTTTGGAAGCCTGAGAGGAAGGTTGTTAAGAGGGTAATTGGTGATAAAGTTAGGTTGGTTCTTAAACAGTTTGTTTCTTCCAATCCATCTATGGACCTGGATTCCAACCCAGATTGTTGTTATGCTTCAAGTGTTTATGGCGGTTCTACTGGTATATTGGCCCAGTTGCTGGAGCTGAAGGCATGGTTTGAGGATCAGACCACCTATCATTTCAATTCTTGCTCGGTTCTCATGCTGTACGAGAAGAAGTTACTTGGGCCAAAGGAAGGAGGGAGTACAGCTGCTGAAGTCAAGCTCGTCGACTTTGCTCATGTCACTGAAGGCAACGGTGTTATTGATCACAACTTCTTAGGAGGGCTGTGCTCGTTGATAAAGTTTATCTCTGAGATCCTTACCAACCCAGATGAACACTCTCCCAGAACTTGCTTGCAGGACTCGGATAAGAATGATTTTCCCTCCGAAAATGGTGCTGCAGAATCAAATTAGCACTTTTAGTGGGTATGGTTTACGGCCTAAGCGTATCATGTTTTTAGCTTGGCTTTGGTTTCTTACTTGTGACCTTGATGTGTTGATGAACTTCCATTAAAGCAAGAGGAGTGTAGATGATTGGTCAAACTGTTGTCATATGAACTGAACTCATTTACTTCTGACTCATATTTTGCGTAGGTCAAGTTACCAGTTGGAATTTTGCTGCTGATTTACCCAGCCAATGGAGGAAATACTGGTGTTACCGCAGTTTTGGGATGAAAGTAAAGGCAAGGATTGAGTACAATTCCAACAAAGTACAAAGGTGACCCAGGAAATGGACATCATGGCTTTAAAATATACTCCACAGGGTTTATCTTTATCACCTTTTACAAATGAAGTGAACAGCAGCATTGAAAAGTCTTCTACAATGTTGCTACTTCAAGTTATGAGTCGCATTCAACGAAACCTAGTTGCTATTTTGCTTCCCTCATATGGCAAGTAAAAGCTAGGGATTCTGGAAAATTTTCAAGCTCCTGACAGCATAGTTAGTAAAATACGGTACGGGAAAGTTACGTAAAAGATACGTATGGGCATTATACTTTATCTTTAAGCTAAAATTACGTTTAATAGTACGTTAATAGTCATAAATATATAAAATTAATCATTTTAAAAATAAATAAATATATAAATAATAGTAAAGTTAACAATTTAATTCGTAAAATACGGATAATAAACGTGTTATACGGGTTTTATACGTGTTTAGTACGGGAACCATGAAATGAACGGAGGAAAATGAAACAGCTTGACAATAATACGGATACGGAAGTTTTAAACGGATAAAGTACGTACGGGTACATATACGTGTATTAAACGGAGTATTTACTAACTATGCCTGACAGCGACTGGTAGATCAAAGAGCAGTATCAGTGGGGAATAACAATCTTTGAACATCAGGAATCTAAGTCTATTAAAAACCTGGCTTTATCTTGGCTTTGCTTCCAAGCAACACCCTTCTTACCGGATAATCCACTTCCAACCCCAGTAGTGAACTCCAAGCGTCAAAATGATCTTTCCAAGTGCATTATATATACAAGAACATCAAAGGAAATACTCAGGATTGAACTTACAAGATCAAGACCAGCCCAAAACAATGAAATCTTCCCTTACCCTCTGCATTTCCTTGTGCACTCTGATCACGCTCTGCACATCAGAAGAGTCCAATCTTCAGGACACCTGCCCGACCGCTCCCACTGCAAAACAGGGGATCTTCATCAATGGGTACCCTTGCAAGAATCCTGCAAACGTCTCTGCTTCGGATTTCAAGTCCTCGAAGCTCGACCGCCCAGGCAACACGGACAACTTCCTTCGCTCCGCGCTGACCCTGGTCACGGCCTCGGACTTCCCTGGCCTGAACACACTTGGGTTAGCCGCAGCCAGGACCGACCTCGACGTGGACGGTCTGCAGATCCCCCACTCCCACCCGAGGGCATCGGAGATTGTGTTCGTCAGCAAGGGCGTCGTGCTGGTAGGGTTCGTGGACACGCAGAACCAGCTGTTCCAGAAGACGCTCAAGGCCGGAGATGTGTTTCTGTTCCCGCGGGCGCTGCTGCATTTCTGCTTGAACGCTGGGTACGACAAGGCGGTGATCTTCTCGGTTCTGAACAGTCAGAATCCTGGCGTGGTCAGGATTGCTGACGCCATGTTTCTTCAGGCTGAGGGAGACGTGATGGAGAAGCTTGTCAGCAGAATTAAATCATCCGCCGCCGCTTTGGAGATGAGTGGCGGCGTGATTACCTAGCCTGCCTGCCGGGCGACTCGAGGACCTCTCTCTCGATTGTATCGTGTATTCATTTCTTTTGGAAATTCGATTTGAATGTAAAAAAATGTGCATTGCAATTAATTTAACACATGTGACTTTTATTGAGAAGATCTATGATTAAGAGTACTATTAAGGTGAGGCAAAATGTCAAAATAGCCGTCTTTTTTATTTTTTTCCTTGTTGTTCACTACACCAAATGATCTCGCCTTTAAGCTTCGTTCTTAAACAGAACGCTGCAGATGATGGGGTAACTATGGGGATAAGATCAGGTGACTAAGGGGTACCCTTAGTCACTTGGCTAAGTAAATCTGAGCCTTCCATGCTCATTAAAATCCTAAGGCTACAATTAATTCATTTTAAGGAAGGACAACATAGTAATTGTACATTTTAATTTTGTAATTAAAAAAAAAAAGAAAAAGAGTGTTTCCCTCACTTGTTTGTCGCACGCGGAGATGGATCCACAGAGACGGCGGCGGCCATGGACGACGACGGCGGCTAGGGACGACGACGGCGAAGGACGACGGCGGCCAGGGACGACGGCGTTCTGTGTTCGGGGGAGAGAGAGAGAGAGGCGGAGGTAGAGGAGAAGAGAGAGAGAGGCGATGGCGACCGTAGAGGAGAGAGAGCGGCGGCGGTAGAGGAGAAGAGAGAGAGACGGCGGTGGCGGCGAGTAACAACAACGACGGCGGCGAGGAACGGCGGCGGCGGCGAGGAACAACGACGAGAGGGACGACGACCGTGGAGGAGAGAGAGGCAGCGGCGGTTGAGGAGGAGAGAGACACCGACATCGCCAATTTGTTGGCGGCGACGATTTCGTAATTTTATCATTCCAGTTTGTATACTTTATGTTATGATTTGTACTGTTAGTATGTTTTGTATTGTTTGTCATTTTTTGTGATATTTTGTACGTTTAGTATGCTTTGTACTGTTTGTCGGGTTATTTTGTAATGTTTGTACGCTTTGTTATTTTGTAATGTTTGTTGGTTTCTTTTGTATTGTTTGTAATCTTTGTATGACTATTTTGTATATATTGTAATTTGTAACTTTTGTTGCTCAAGTTTGTATACTTTTATGTTATGATTTGTATACTTTGTATTCATTTGTTTGTAATACAAGTTTACCAATCTGTATTGTAAGTAGTGATATTCTGTACGTGTAGTATGCTTTGTACTGTTTGTAATGTTTGTTTGTAATGTTTGTAATGTTTGTTTGCAATGTTTGTTATTTTGTAATGTTTGTAATGTTTGTTGGTTTCTTTTGTATTGTTTGTAATGTTTGTTATTTTTGTCCACATTTTTGTCAACCATGTTTGTAATGTTTTTGCATCATAAATCAATACATATAAAGTATACAAATTATTAGTACTTACAATACAAAGCGAAACATACTAAGAATACAAGCAAAACATACTAAGAATACAAACTGTCAAAGAAAAACATACTAAGAATACAAAGTGTCAAAGAAAAACATACTAAGAGTACAAACTGTCAAAGAAAAACATACAGAGAGTACAAACTGTCAAAGAAAAACATACAAACCATACTGACATTTTGTACAAAAATACTAACAATACAAACTAATGTTACAAAACATACAAACTATACAAATCACTGTTCTTCCTTCAGATGACGATACGATGTCTCTCCACGCCGCCGCCGCCGCCGCTGCAGCCGCCGACGTCGACTCTCTCTACAGCCGTCGTTACCTCTCTCTCTCCATCACCGCGCCGCTTCTATCTCCTCCATCGTCGTCGAAGCTCTCTCCGCCGCCTCTCTCTCCTCACCACCGTCTCTCTCTCCTCTGTTTTCCGACGAGTAGATCTACTTTCTCTCTCTCCAAGGCTGCCGCCTCTCTCTCCTCCAGCGTAGCGGCGCCGCCATCTCTCTCTCCATCGACATCGGCGTTCGATCTCTTTCCCCCTCCGCCATGGCTTTCTTTCTCTCTCTCTGGACATCGCAGCAAAAACGGACGGGCAGAGGAGGAGACGGTTGCAGAAGGCGTCGGCGCTTCTCTCCATCGTCGCCGTCGGCGCTTCTCTCACCGTCGCCGTTGACGCCGGCGCTTCTCTCACCGTCGCCGCATCTCTATCCTCTCTCTCTCTGTGAACGTGAAAAAAGGAGATGGTTGGAGAGAATTGGAGAGGGGAAAAGAAAAAAATAAATAAAATGGAAAACAGGATTTAATTATTTTTCTAAATGCCAAAACTACCCCTCTGATTAATTGCTAACCCTTCCTTCATCTGGACCATTAGATCTACCCATTCTAATCTAAGGGCTGAGGGGAGCTTAGCCACTTGACTAAGCACCCCCCCTTAGTCACCAGATCCGGACCCGGTCCCTTAGTCACTTGCCTAAGTCGATCTCAGCCCTTCAATCTCATTAAAATCCAATGGTTCTAATTAATTCAATTAAAGGAAGGGCATTGTAGTAATTTCATTATTATTTTATTTGTTAATTAAAAAAACAGTACAGACCTCCCTTCTTGCGCGATCTCCCCACCGGTTCTTGAGCGATCTCCCCGCCGGTCCATGGAATTTTGGCGGCGGCGTGGGTTTTTGGGTGGCCCTGGCGGTGGCTGGGGGGGGGGGGGTTTCCCCTCTGCTGGGGGGTTTTCCCCTCTGTTGGGTTTTTTTGTGGGTGGTTACGAGAGAGAGAGAGAGAGAGAGAGAGAGAGAGAGAGAGAGAGAGAGAGAGAGAGAGAGAGAGAGAGAGAGAGAGAGAGAGAGAGAGAGAGAGAGAGAGAGAGAGAGTCAACTTTCCGGCGACGGCGGAGCAGTTTTCCGGCGACCAGAGACGGTGGTGGATGATTTTCCGGCAACAGTATTGAGTTCGTGATGTTTGTAATGTTTATATTACTATTTTGTATACATTGTAATGTTTGTAATGTTTGTTTGTCATGTTTGTTATTTTGTAATGTTTGTATACTTTTATGTTATGATTTGTATACTTTGTATTCATTTGTTTGTTTGTAATGTTTGTAATGTTTGTTTGCAATGTTTGTAATGTTTGTATACTTTTATGTTATGATTTGTATACTTTGTATTCATTTGTTTGTAATACAAGTTTACCAATCTGTATTGTAAGTAGTGATATTCTGTACGTGTAGTATGCTTTGTACTGTTTGTAATGTTTGTTTGTAATGTTTGTAATGTTTGTTTGCAATGTTTGTAATGTTTGTTATTTTGTAATGTTTGTAATGTTTGTTGGTTTCTTTTGTATTGTTTGTAATGTTTGTTATTTTTGTCCACATGTTTGTCATTTTTGTCAACCATGTTTGTAATGTTTTTTGCATCACAAATCAATACATATAAAGTATACAAATTATTAGTACTTACAATACAAAGCGAAACATACTAAGAATACAAGCAAAACATACTAAGAATACAAACTGTCAAAGAAAAACATACTAAGAATACAAACTGTCAAAGAAAAACATACTAAGAGTACAAACTGTCAAAGAAAAACATACAAACCATACTGACATTTTGTACAAAAATACTAACAATACAAACTAATGTTACAAAACATACAAACTATACAAATCATTGTTCTTCCTTCTCTCTCCACTGTTGTCGCCGCCGTCGACTCTCTTTCCACCGCCGCCGCCGCTGACTCTTTCCACTGCCGTTCCATCTCTCTCTCTCCATCGCCGCACTGCCTGTCTTTCCTCCACCGTGCCGACGCGCTCTCTCCGTCGCCTCTCTCTCCTCCGTCATCGTCTCTCTCTCTCTCCTCTGTTTTCCGACGACGACGATTAGATCTTCTCTCTCTCTCTCTCTCCAAGCCTGCCGCCTCTGTCGCGATCTCCTTTTCCTCTCTCCACCGTCGTCGGCGCCGTCGAGATCTCCATCATCGCCGGCGTTGGCATCGCCTTTCTCTCCTCCAACGTAGCGCCGTCGCCTTTCTCTTTCTCTCTCTCCTCCTCCGCCACGACTTTCTCTCTCTGGACATTGAAAAAAAGGGAAAGGGAAGAGACGTAGGTTGCAGATAGGAAAAAGAATTCAATGATAATAAATAAAACAAAATCAAAAAATAGAAGCTAATAATTAATTGATAATGCCAAAACTACCCTTCTCATTTAATAATAATTAATTGATTTGTCTGGACCATCAGATCAATCCAAGGGCTGAGGGGGCCTTAGTCAAGTGACTAAGCACCCCCCCTTAGTCACCAGATCCGGACTCGTAACTATGGAGTTTGCCTTGATGAAGCAAAGTTCAAGTCCTCTCAGCAATGAGATGGAGAACGTCAGCAGCTTCATGGAAAGTTTATCTCATCTTTGCAATTGCTCGTTGAAACCCCATCTGACAAAGAACTTTGTGTTTGAGAAAGACAATTGAACCCAACCTCGTCGAACCTCCTCAAATCTGCAATCAGTCCAAACAATTCATAAAGGAAAATCACGATTACCTCAAACCAAAAAAGAAAAAGTCATACAAATTGAAACAATAGCGTCATGAAAGAAGTTTAAATATAAATAATCTATTCGACAACTACCTTATGCAAGTTCATCGACCGTATGGTATTGTAAATAACTAACCTATGAAAAGAATGATTAGGAATGAAATAAGATTACTTTTCACTTTTGGATCAACATTAAAACTATTACTCTTTTAAAATATTTATCTTTGTGATACGCGAAGCGATAGCGAGCAGACTTCTGCTAGTCTATTTAATTCCATACCTCTATTGAATAGAACCGCTATACAAGGTGAAGATTTTTATAAGGAGATGTATGTGTCATGAAGTAACCGAAATATAGATTGTATAGTCCGCTATTCCTTTCTAAAAAAATGGTAAACCAATTTAGTATAAAATTAAAACCACATCTATGCACCATGTCATTGTATTTTGTTTGATTTGTACGACAAACTACCATGAAATTTTGATAACCAATATAACAGATTTGAAGTACAGATATTCTCAACCATGAGAATTTTGCAGTCATGATATCTTTTTTCTAATGAATGACAGTCACTTTTCAAAAATATATTAAAATAGTCATTCAGTTAATAACTTTAACAATATTTTTTTTTTCATTCACTTACCTTTATTTTAATTCAATTAAATTAATTTTTTTTTTATCAACTCCCCCACCTTTTCAGCTTCCTCCAAACTCTCCCCAGACCCCTTCCATAGTTGAAACCCAAAGAATGCCACGACATCGTCGTCCTGAACCCTTCTCATACCACTTCCACCTCTTCAACCTTGAATTATCAATGTTGCTCTGCACCTCGATCAGGTCCCTGTACCCCTTGTCGTTAAGCGGCCTCGAGCCGATGCGCGACTCTTCGTGTGCGGTGGGGAAGTTTGTAAATTTATAGGCTCGGGAGATCGGCCCCGCCATCGAGGAGGGGAGAGGAAAATTCGTTGGCGGGTTTCAAGGTCATAGGCGACGAGGTCGATTTTCAGCACCCACTAACCAAACTCAAACCACATGCACAAACGACGCGATTACGATTGACAAATTAGAGATTTCTCGGCATAAAGATTAGGATTCATATATTTGGGATTTCAAACTCCACCGCCGACAAACCCTCTCGAATGATCACCTGATAACACTTCGTTTATAGTATTTATCATTCTCATATTTGATACATCTTCTCGTTCTGCCAATGCACCTTTAGGAGATTTTACTTAGTTTTCTATAAGTATCATAACTATTTGATCAATGAGCTTTTATTAGACCTAGATTTTGTTTGTATTCTTTTATGCTTTTTTGGTATATTTTTCAAGGTAAATCGCAATTTAAAATTTTTTTGGACCAAGCCTTGAAAGGTTATGGAGGTCCAAAGGAGCAGATTTGGAAAGATCAAGAGGTATTTTGTCCATAAGATGAAAGTTAATGAAGAAGTCTTATGGAGTCCAAGAGGAACCAATAGAGTAGACTAATAAGCGCACAATGAAGCAAGGATCGAAGATGGACACCAAACGGGTTCATTCAAAACCAACCGACGTGGATCCAATTGCAACAAGAGGTTACTTAGGCCTCAAGCAACCCAACCCAACCCAACCCAACCCAACCCATAAAAAAAAAAATTGGAGCATCAAATGCAATGAAGTATAGTTACGGTTGGCCAATGTTCAAATGCTTTTTAGATACACTTGGAAATCGAACCCGCCAATTGCTGCGATTGCGCGAATGAATCTGGCCTTAACCAAAGCTCGTTCGTTATATACACAGTCGTATCACTAGATGAACTTTTCCTACATATAATACACCGACTAATTACAAGAGCGTAGTTGTGTCTGTTAAGTGGACACTCCGCTCAGAAGTCCGGTTCACAACGACCGGATTCCCGGTGGCATCTACATCAATGCTAGCTGTGTCACCTGGCTTGAACTCTCCACCAAGCAAGGCTTCACTCAGAGGGTTCTCTATGATGTGAGTGACTGCTCGCCTGAGCGGCCTGGCGCCATAAGCCCGGTCATACCCTTGCTTGCAAACCAGATCCTTGATTGATTCCGATACCTCCAACCCGATTCCAAGAGAGATCAGCCTTCCTTTAACTTCTTGCAGCATCATGTTCACAATCTTTAGCATCTGAAAACAGTTGATAAATAACAGCAGACAATTTTAGGGCGTCCGAGACGAGTAACGTATGCATTGTTATGCTACTACTGTTAGATGGGAAATGGGCCGTGGTGGGACGAACCTGAGTCTTTTCGAGAGGACGGAATACAACCATTTCATCTATTCTGTTCAGTAACTCGGGGCGGAAATATGACTTGAGTTCCTCCAGTACTAAGGCTTTCATTCCAGCATAAGAAGCAGATTCGTCATCTGAAAGTATAAAGCCGATGGAAGTACGTCCGCCTTTTGCAATGGCAGAAGACCCGATGTTAGAGGTCATAACTATCAACGCATTCTTGAATGACACTTTGCGGCCCTGCCAAACACACACAGACATACGTTCCAAGATGAGCATTTAGCAGAACGCAAAACGATGCGTGTCTGTCAATAATCCTGAAAGGATGCTAAGAAACCTGAGAATCTGTGAGGTGGCCATCTTCAAACACTTGGAGGAGGATGTTAAATATATCTGGGTGGGCTTTCTCTATCTCGTCGAGCAGAACCAAAGTGAAAGGTCGTCTTCTTATAGCTTCTGTCAGAGTCCCTCCCTCGCCATAACCAACATAACCTGGGGGTGCCCCTATTAGTTTGCTCACTGTGTGACGCTCCATATATTCACTCATGTCCAATCTCAGCATGGCTGACTCCTGCCACATACATATATACATACATTATCATCTAAACTTCAATCATCTAACGGTTAACCAAAAGCACTATGTTAGAGGACGTTCAAATGAACAATAAGCCTCACCGTTCCAAAATAGCATGCAGCCAATGCTTTCGTTAGCTCAGTTTTGCCGACACCAGTAGGGCCACAGAAAAGCATGGCCGCTATTGGCCTATCAGGATCTTTGAGCCCCACGCGAGACCTCTTGACAGCTCTAGATATCGCAAGAACAGCCTCGTCTTGGCCAACAACCCTGTTTCTAAGTTGTTCCTCAAGACCCACCAGAGCAATCCTTTCATCAGCAGTAAGCTGCTGAACAGGAATTCCTGACCAGAGTGAAGCAACCGAGGCAATGTCATTAAGCCCCACTACCATGGGCCTGAAAACAAGAGTCACATTCAGAAAATCTGGTTAGAACAAAACGATTGGAAAAAGATGGAAGTCTTAAAGCATGTCATTGGGGCTCAAAAGACCGTACTCATCATCAGCAGATGCAGAAGGTGGAGGCGTCTCTAAGATGATATCTCCAGAGTCCTCGATGCTTGAATCACTATCATCGATGCTTGGCTTACTTGCAACAACCTGCAAAGTCGAGCTACATCAGCGAATTCATTACTACTACCAGATTAAGCAGTGCTGAGGTTTTATTTGGAAAAGTTCATTCATACCACTTGATGCATGGCCTCAACAGTTCTGATTTCCTGCCAATAATCACTTGGCGGCTTCGAAAGTATACCAGTCTGTTGTTCTTTCTTCTTCCTATAAGCTTCTATACGGGCCCTGCTACCTGCCTCATCAATGAGATCAATGGCTTTATCGGGAAGAAATCTGTCTGCAATATATCTTGCTGAGAGGTGAACAGCTGCATTTATTGCTTCCAATGTATATCTACAGTTGTGATGGGCCTCGTATTTTGGGCGCAAGCCCAACAAAATCATCACAGCATCCTCCTGAATAGTTAGAGTCACATCATAGCAAAATAAGAAGTTAGTCGCAGATGAGCTTGTCTATGAGCCATGAAAGCAAATAAGAGAACATGTATGAGACCAACCTCGCTTGGTTCATTAATCAATACAGGCTGGAACCTTCTCGCCAATGCCTTATCACTTTCAATATATGTCCTGTGCTCATCCATAGTTGTGGATGCAATACACTGCATGATATATGCATAATGGTTCAACAAGAGGGACAGAAGTAAAGCTCCAAGAGACATATAGGTACGAGAGGAACTTATGTTAGCACTAGGAGGCTAGGGAACATCCAGTTTATTCTGAAAGCAAAGCATAAGAATCATACAAGCTATTGTTTACTAAAGAAAGTAGAACGGCAAGTAGATGAAAAGAGAATCTGGGCATTTGCATGCTATTCCAAAATAAATCTAATTATTTAATAGACCGCCCCAATACTTTGGTTGGATTCCACTGGCAACTGCAAGCATACTACTCAGGAGATGCATGCTGTCATGATAATTCACTGCAGCTATAACCATATTCTTAGGTGGTAAAAGGATTGTGACAAATTGTGGGTTTAACTCCATTTCTCCCTCATTTGGGCTCATAAAAACGATTGTTCTGGACAATTCTATTAGTGGATCCAGAATCCCATATTCAAACTGACACTTATTTTTTAGAGTAAAATCAGTGATCAAACTTCCCCAGAAAACAGAGTGAGCAGAAAATTTCAATTTAAAGATCACTGCTCAGTTCAAACAGATAAATGTGTCCTCCAACCATAAATGTATCATATGTAGTCAATATTTCAATTCGTTATATTTTTTGCACTTTAGCAGATCTTGGTTAATGCCAGCGAACTGTTGCAAGTCTTCCACAACAGTTTGAATCAAATGGTTTCTTGAGAGGCAACCAACCATCGAGGGGAAAGCAAGCAATACCACATGTATTATATAGATATTTATTGATATTAGCATAATAGCAATCAACAATGCAATGAAGACTTTACCTGTAATTCACCCCTTCCAAGAGCTGGCTTCAATAGATTAGCAATGTCCAGGCCATTCCCCTTGCTTCCTCGTCCAACTGTACCCGTCCCAACAAGCGTATGGACTTCATCAATGAAGAGAATTATATTGCCTGCAATAGAAGTACTTTGATATTAAGAAGAAAGACAGCTCTGGATCACAACAAATTCCCAAAGGCAGAACAGAAAACCCACCTTCTTTCTGTATCTCTTTGATTAAGGTAGTAACACGGGACTCTAGTTCTCCCCTTTCCTTTGCACCAGCAATTAATAGTCCAATATCCAAAGACATGACACGCTTTCCCTGTTGATGACATGAAAGCTCAATTAACACCATTTTAGGAGGACATAAAGAGGAGAAAGATCAAGTAACTGAATCTAGAAGCCATAAGAACAAGAATAGGAACCAAAATTAGGAACAGAAACACATACTAAAAGGAAAGTAGGAACTTCAGCCTGCGCAATCTTAATTCCTAGTCCTTCAGCAATGGCTGTTTTGCCAACTCCACTTTCACCAAGAAGAATAGGATTATTTTTGGTTCGGCGGCAAAGTACTTGAATAATTCTTTGAATTTCATTCTCGCGCCCAATGACAGGATCAATGAGTCCTTCAACAGCACGAGAGGTAATATCTACACAGAATTGGGCTAGAGCACTTTTCTCTATGAAACAAAAAGTCGAAGACAAAGCGTGATTCCTCGGAGCTTGAAAGAAAGAAGGAAAGATGACCAGCAGCAAGTTGACTTCTTACCCTTAGCTTTTTCAGACGATCTTAAAGCAATAGCTTTAGGAGATAGAGATTTCTCACGAGTTCCTTTGGATACAGATGGTTCTTCTCTTCCTTCCTTGGCTAACTCCCCTTGCAGTTTGGTTACTGCTACAGCTGCCAACTGATTTGCATTTGCCCCCAATCTGGAGTCACATTGATGGAAGTTTCCATAACTACAAAATTCGATATGCACATCCTTTCCAACAGCTTTTTTCGGGAGCATAGAGCAAAAGCAGACTAATTATGCAATCACCATTCTCTAGTTTCAAACATTTCTACTAGTAACCATTGTAAGAACTGATCCGTGCTATTTTCTTCTAGTCTATAACACCTATCATGCTACTATCAATTGAATCAAGGGAAAAAGTTCAATCAAAACTTCAACCAAACCAAAAACATGGGTTACCAAATGATTGAGAAAGGGAAAACAAGTACCTCTTAAGGACCCGACCTGCGCTTCCATCATCAACCGTCAGCAACCCAATGGCTATATGCTCGGGAGCAATGAACTTATGCTTCATGGTCCTGGAATACTCAACAGCAGCCTCGAAAACCAGCTTGGTACTAGTCGAAAAGGGCATGTCCGTCGAGGACTTGACGCCCTTCTCCGTCCTAGTAGAACTTGGATCCTCAGCATCGGTACCGTTCTGCCAAATGTCACTAACAACTTCTCTAGCTTTGTCAATGGTGATTCCAGAGCCAAGAAAGCCATCGGGGTCTCGATCCTCGGCAACTAGACCAAGCAAGAGGTGCTGGGCGGAAACCATGTCCTTCCCCATGGCTCTAGCTTCTCTCTGGGAAAAAATCACCGCCTTAATTGCCCTCTCCGTAAACCTCTCGAACACAGCAGAAACGGTGAAGATTCTACCTTTCTTACGCAAACGAGAGCTTCTCAAAGAGAGGGGATTACTCCGATGGTGCTTACGAGAAATGGAAATCCCAAAACAAGAGGAAGAAGAAGAAGAAGAAGAAGAAGCTATACAGTTACTGGTGGAAGTAAACGCCAGAACAGGGCCGATTCGGCGCGAGCGGGAAAGCTGGAAAGAAGTCAACCCACATCGCGAATTAACAGAAAGATGCGATGAAGCTAGCACCACTTCCATTTCCCCCCAAGCTCTCCAGCTACCCAATTCAACAAAAGCGGAACACTCTCTATATCTGGGAATTCTGATTGAACCCCAAGAATTGGGGGAAAATCAAGTTTTGAAGTTTTAGGTGGTGGGTATGGGATGAATCTTCTGGAAGAAAGAAGGGAACGAAGGGAAGAGGCGTGGAATATTGGAGATGAATAAGGGGGAAACCAAGGAAGGAATGGAGTAGAAGGAAGAAGAAACAGAGAGGAAGGATTAGTTGACACGTAAAGCCAGCAGTGTGGTTTCCGCACGTTTTCTACCCCGCTGTGTCCTCCAGGGTTGAACCCTGGAGTGTATTTATGCGCCAAAAAGCTGTGTACTTGTACTTCCTTTCCTTCTCCGAGTTCGTTCCCACAAGCTCGGTCCGATGTCTGGTAAAGGACAGAGGAGGTGAGCAGATACGACCCACCACCGCCAAAAAGCTGTGTACTTGTATTTGGCCTCCACAGATATTTCAGCAAGATTCTTTCTTCTCTCCAGTATCATGCTCGCAACAAAACCCGAACCCACGGGTACCCACCCGACCCAACCCGGTCAATGTGGGTAAAATCTGTATTGACGGGTTTTGGATCGGGTTTGGGTTTAAACCCGTTCACTATTCATCGAATTGGGTTGAGTTTGGGTTTAGATAAATCCGACCTATGGGTACCCGCCCACACCTATATAATTAATTTTCTCAGTATATTTAATAGGGTAATACAATTTAATATCCAAACCTTTCATTTTAAACAATATAATAGCCAAACCTTTTCGAAAACAATTTAATATCCAAATCGTCAACTTTCTGTTTATTTGACCGTTAGTTGACACTTCAAAAAAGTTCGAAGTACGACACTTCATCAAATATTCATCGATATCTTCTTCGAAAAACCACCAACATATCGTAGTTCCAAACTCGAGAAGTCCATGACTCCACCATGATGGTATAGAATATCTAAATATTCAGTCATCTGCAATGCCAAAACAAGAAAACAAAGTTGTATTGTGACAATTTCCCCTAAACAAAGCTTTTTTGAAGTGTCAACTAACGGTCAAACGAACGGAAAGTTGACGATTTGGATATTAGATTGTTTTCGAAAAGGTTTGACTATTATAATGTTTAAAATGAAAGGTTTGGATATTAAATTGTATTTACCCTATTTAATATTCTAAACAACTAATCTTATTTATGTTTGTGGAGAAATGTCTAATTTTTTCTTTCTAATTGTGTAGAATGAAGTTGATGTTATCGAGTGGAGAAACTTAATTGAAAGGAAGAAGCTTTCAATGAATCATGTTATTTATGGATAATTTGTGATTTACTTCAATTTTCTTGAGTTTTCTAGATTGGTGTTGAACAATTTGTATAGTTAATTTGTGATTTGCTTGAATTTTCTAGAATGGTGTTTTATATATGGATAATTTGTATTGAGAGATTGACATTTGACTTTTATTTTGATAGGAATTTATTATAGTAAATTTTTTACGACAAAAACCATCGGTACCCATGAACCCGCGGATACTCAGCGGGTTGGGTTTGAGTTTTACAAACCTAGTGGGTTTTACCCCGAGTTTTTTTCACGGATAAACCATGAGTTTGGATTTGGATTTGGTGAAACCCGATTCATTGTCATCCCTAATTGTAATACCTCTTCAAATAATGTCCGGACGAAGATGTTTGATGTAATCTCATAAACTATTAGGGGTCGTTTGGTTTTGGTGATAGTTAAATTGATGTATTGTCATTAATGCATGCATAATAATATACGTCTAGATAAGAAAATCGGTGTATTATTTTTGTGATAGTTTGGTTGAGATAGTTATAATATATGCATTATCCACAATGCATCATTTTTTTGAATTTTCTGCACAAACAATACATGCATTGTTTGCTTGATGTAACATAAACGATCACTCAAAATGAGTGATAATTAAATCTCAAATTTTGTGTGAGATTGTTGAATTTTTTCCTCTTCCAACTATGCCCCCGCCTTTTTCATGTGTGTTGCTTTTTATATTAAAAACAAAAGGTTAAAAGTGACATTTCACCCACAAAGTAATATACTTATTTAAATACTAGGCAAAATACACATTCATAACCATAACTTTCACGTTTATAACAGTTATAGCTAAAACTTTTGTTATACACGAAATAGCCATGTTGATGAGTGTTTGAAAAATCTAGCCATTTTTTTACAAACTTTAACGATGTTAGAGATTTCGTCAGTTAGGTTAACCGCACGCTGACTATGATACCAAATTGATGACACGTCAGCGACAACTCAGTCTCACTTGCACGTAGATATCACGCCATAATTTACTTTAAGAGCATTTGAGGCAAAATACACTTCCATAGCCACAACTTTCACGTTTGTGATAATTATACCAACAACTTTCGAAAAACACGAAATAGTTAGAATTTTGATGTTTGTTTGACAAACCTAGTAATTTCCGTTACAAACTTTCAAAATACACAAAGCAGTCGGCCATGTCCTCGCTTTCTTCTCAGGACTCTATTTGTGAGTGAAGGCGACGAATTGGGCCGATTGACAGTTTCGAGGAATTGGAGGGGAGAAATGCACTACCAGCCCCCACATCCTTCCTTCTGGACCCACCGGTCTCTGTAGTGCGGAGACACCATCCTTTCTTTCACCGTCACTGCCAATGTCTTCTTCTTCGCTACTACCATCAAACTTCTTACCAACAGGCTTCTTGCCCTCGCTCTCCATTTTTCTGCGACTCCGCCAAGCTTTCGAGTCCTTCTTCTTCTTCTTCTTCTTCTTCTTCAGACTAGTGATTGGAGATCTGAATTGGCAATTCGAGAAATAAGGACTTCTTCTCCAGTCATACTATTCAATGACACCGTTGAAAATATGGACAAAAGTGGTTATTTTGTTTATTTCAAAAGTTGTGGCTACAGCTGTCACGAAGGTAAAAGTTGTGGCTATAGAAGTGTATTTTGGTTTTTTTTTGTTTGTTAATCCACGTGGAATGGTGGGGACAAAATATCGCCAACTCAACATTTTCATGCGTCCAGTCATACTGTTAAGTGACACTGTTAAAGGGATGAACGGAAGTGACTATTTTGGTATTTCGAAAGTTTTGACTATAAATGTCACAAACGTGAAAGTTGTGCTATGAAAGTGTATTTTACCTAAAGACTACAATAAATATAACATAAACCAAACGATGTAAACTACAATACACCAATTTTCTTATCTATATTGCAGAAAAAGGGTTGAATTTGACATGTGTGTCAGGGTGTTAACTTGTCTTCCATTTTCATTTTTCCTATCTATAGCCAAAGAATGTAACAACCCTAGTGTCAGATTATTGAAATGTTTGAAAGGTTCACAAATATAGTAAGTGCCTTAATGACTTGTGGAAGTCTATACTATAATACTAATGCAGACTTAGTTCATAAGATTTTAAACTTTTTACCAAAGTCTTGGAGATCAAAGGTAATGACCATAGAAAAATCAAAAGATCTTGCTAAGTTTGAGTTAAGTGAGTTGATAGGCTCATTAACTGTTCATGAAAGTGTGATGAGAATTGAGGATATTGAGCAACCTCGTAAGAGGAAGGATCTAGCACTCAAATTTCATTTGTTAGAAGATGAAGAAGAAATAGAAGAGCAGATTTTGTGCTCTCTAAGTAGCTAGGTTATCTGGGGTTTAGAATAAATAAAAAATCCTATCTAGATAAATCTCTAAATGGCATGAAAAAGGACAGTAAAAATGGCAGTAGAGACGAAATGAACAAAAATGTTGTAAATGTCGAAATGGCTATTATCACTTGTTTTGGGTCTGGAAAACTAAGACACTTTATATTTAAGTGTCCAAATAGAAGACTCGATAAGGAACGGGTCATGGTGCTACATGGAGCTATAGTGATGAAGACTAGAATGAGTATGATTCGAAAAATGAGCATAGAGGGTATATGGTCTTTATTGATCAAGATCATCTAGGAATGATGGCCAAGGAAACACCAAACATGCAGGGAAAAATCAACAAGAATAGTTGGTATTTGGATAGTGACTGCTCCAATCACATTACAGGAGATGAGAGAAAATTCTAAGACACTGCCACCAAGTATGGAGGACAACAAAGGTTCAATCACATGTGTAGGCCTATCAGATCCTCAAATAACATTAAGTTGTCGAATGTGATGTTGGTGGAAGGTCTAAAGTTCAATTTACTTGCTCTCGGCTAGTTTTGTGAGAAAGGTAACAAAGTAATCTTTGATAAAGACACCTGCAAAAATGAAAGAATATTGGATGGTAAAAATATTACTTACTAGAAATAAAAAAAAGGTAGGATGTTCACAATTAATTTAGTAGATACTAGTATTGTACATGAGAAATATCTGGTAGATTCTACTACTGATACTCAACAGATCTCGCATAGAAGAGTATCGCATGTAAACACGAGTGTCTTATAAAAACTATCCAGATTTAGCATTTAGGTCAAACACCAAAATATTATGCAATACATGTGTCCTAGGAAAAAAACAATTCAACAAAAAAAAAATCAGAAAGTCTTTCAAAAGCAAGCATGATATAACCACTAAAATAATACTTGAACTGTAACATCCCGAACCTTTTTCCCGATGAAGATTTTTTCAGCTTTTGCCTCGACCCTCACGGATTTCGACTTGGGGTGCAATTCAAGGTCACTTATCATTGCTGTACTTCACACTGAGCACGTTTAACTTCGGAGTTCTCACCGAAACTCCTTCGTTTCACCCCAAAACGCGTCTTGACAGTTAAGGTCGGTTTCTTGATCATGAACCATGGATCTCTCTCGTGCTTTGTCGATGTTGGATTCTCCTAAAGTGTTACATGAAATTATAGATATGAATCTATTTGGACCTAACCAAACCATGAGTTTAGGAGGTAAATACTATGCATTCGTTCTGGTAAACGACTACTCTAGGTACACATGGTTTATTTTTCTGAGAGACAAAGATAAAATTATCACTGAAACTAAAACCTTTTTCACCAAAGTACAGACATACAAAATTATATGTCATAAGGATTAGAAGTCATCATGGAGGAAAATTTTATAGTAATCTTTTTCAAACATTCTGTGATAGTCAAGGGACAGAGCATATATAACTTCCAAGCTCCCAGAACACCTCAACAAAATAGGATTGTAGGAAGGAAAAATAGAACCCTATAAGAGATAGGAAGAACCATCCTCAAAAAATATAACTTGTCTCAAAATCTGTGGGCAGAAGTAGTTAATAAAGCCTACTATGTAACCAATAGAGTTCTAATTATGAGTAAACTCAAAAAGACTCTCTACGAACATTGAAAGGGGAATAAACCAAACCTTAGTTACTTTCATCCCTTTGGAAGTCACTGCTTCATCTTAAATACAAAAGGTCAAATAGGCGAATTTGAACCCAAATCAGATCCAACCATTTTTCATGGTTATTCTACCAGGAGTAAAGCTTACAGGGTTTTTGAACAGATAAACAACATATAAACATCCTCTCATACCCCAACGATGACTGTAACTCCATCATAAACCAAGGCAATTACTACTCCTTCTCAAGCATGCTCCCTATAATCAGTGAGTGTGAGCTTCCCCCCTTATCATCCTTTGCGGATGAAATTCGCTCTCTCTTAGTCAATCTTGGATTGGAAGGACACTTTGACCCCTGGAAACCTAGTTCCTCATCCTTCTGTGCTCTAGTTGTTCGCCAGTTCTACCACAATCTTCACTTGGACGTGTCAGGTCACTCTCGCCTTACGTTGACATTTCTAGGTTTCCGGGTCAACTTCGACTTCCAACAGTTTGCTGATAAACTTGATCTCCCATCTTGTAGCCTTTCCCTTCGGTATGCGTCAGAGTTTCAGCTCCATTGACGATGAGCTTCACCAACTAACTTGCGGCGTCATTGCCATGGCAGTTCTTCCTGTCCATCTTTAGGTGCTACACTGGCTCATCACTCAATTCTTCCTTCCTTGTGTTGATCATATCTTCACCATTGAACACTTTGATCTCTTCATATTGGTCAATGCTCTTCGTGTGAGAAAGATGAATCTTTCCTTCGTAATCTGCCTTCACATAGCAAAAGGTTGCTCCACATAAAGGGTTCTGGAACACAGGTATTCCCTATTTGGGTAGGGTAAAACTCGAACCCAAAGGACTCTTAGTGGGTACGAGTAAAACCCGAACTCGAATATTCCGGATAATGGGTGGGCATGGGTTTCTCACTATCCAACCCGAACCCGTCCGATTATACACATACATATGTATTTTGTCTAGAAATAATGATTATTTTTCTCTAGCATACTTTATATTTAGCATATAAATATAATATTTTCATGAAATTTTATTGCTTTAATTAATTTTCTTCATTCTGGTGAATTATTGTCGTACTTTTCCTCTTACGTAATGTGAGAATACGTGTGAATGTTAACATATTGGTTGAAGTTATGAAGAAAAATTATTACCTATGGATACCCGAAACCCGAACGGGTGTGGGTATGGTTTTGATTTTCAACCTATTTCTTATGTGGGTATGAGTAAAACCCGAACTGATTTAGATAGGGTAATGGATATGCACTATCTACACCCGACCCGACTCATTGCCATCCCTACCTACAACATTCTCATAGGCCCAAAATCGAACATCAATGGCATAGCGAGTGAGAATAGAAATAAATATGTTAACACTAATAAACCATACACAGTAAATATATCTGAGGTAAGTTGGAACTAATGACATAGGTTTCAGAGCTTATACAACTAACTTGCTTAGACCAGTCCACGCTTGATTAAAGAAGAGGAATGCCGAATTACAAAGTGAAGATATAAGATATCCCTGATGCAACCTTTAACAATACTCTGCCCCATCTAATCTAATAAGGGGAGTAAGCTATACACTCACTACCATCTATCTACTCGTGTATTGATATATTCTAACAAGTTTATTCCTGAAACAATGAAGGATTTGAACTTCCCAAAGTAATTATTTGAGTGTGCTGTAGCTTTCCGCCTACGTTCCGGACAGAGAGCTCTGAGAAGAGTCGACTTCAATCCACAGCATCTCAGCATATGCCTTCTCTTCTTCTTTCTCCTCTAAGCCATACTTGTTTGCCTCTGTATCTTCTTCTTCTTCTTCATCATCAGGGACCTCCTGAGTTTCTTCTATGCGTGCCAGCTCTTCGCGTGCTTGTCTTGCGTGATACTCAGTAAGTTCTGATAGTGCCTCTCTCATTGCCCGAGCTGTTGCTGGTCTATCTGTTGGTCTGTATTCTGGAGCTGGTACAGCGAATGGCAGAACGATGTCTTTCAAGCTTTCCTGATCCTGATTAGAGCCATCATCGGTTGGAGGGAAGACGAAGATTATCCCAAGTTCATAGTTGCAAACGCGAAGCTTTGGACCTGAAGAGGAGTTTGAGATAGTTTGTCCCCAAGCAGCAGCGCTGAAATTATGGGAGCCGCAGTACACCCAGCCAACTGAAGCTTCTTGCGTCCCACGCCAGAATTGTCTCCTGGCAACCTGCTTACAATGATTTACCCTCAGTTTCCCAAGTCGGCAAGTTGAATGATTAGAGTTCATGCCAAAAGTTTTTACCTTCACATGCATAGGATGCCCGACTCTCTCATGAGGATGAGGGACAGCATCACGAAATATGTTAGCAGTTCGCAACTTCTGCCATGTTTTCTAAAGAGGAGCAGACAAAGGAAAGAGCGAAGGGATTATTTAGGCTTTGGGAAGCTAATATCTGGGATGGTCATAAACAGCATCATGAGTACCTCAGAGAAGCACAGAATGCGCCTCGAAGATAGGATCCCACCATGTGCCTTCTTTACTCTATCGATTGTAGGGAAAAGTATCTTCATAGATGGGTTTCTCAATTCTTGACTAGCACTCCAGCAGCCCCACTGTCAAGACAATCAATTAACTGATGAATGAATGAGCACAACAAAGACTTCATATCTATATGGTCACATGACTGTTGGAAAGATGAAGCTGATCCCTAGTACCTCTGGATCAGATTCTTCAGAATCAGGGAGGTTTGACGATCTTTTCCCGGCTGCTGCTGAAAAAGCAGAGACAAATTGTGCACTGACGGACCCAATTGAAGATGCACCTGTAGAACAAAATAGTATGACATGAAGAGTAAAAGACATGTAGAGAACCGCAGATAGGAGTCGGCCGACACTCACCATAAATGAAATCAGATTGCTGTGACTCAGGCCATTTGTATCGACCTAAAATCTAATAGATGACAAAATGTAAAATCAGTCAGCAGACACTATTGAAACTTTCTTCCCAGCAGATAACTAGCCACGTCCATGGTTGATACTCGTAAAGTTTCCACAAAAGAATGGTCTAGGATGCACCCACATACGAACTCATATTCTAAATAGAGAAACATAAGTGAGACTGGAAGATGAAGACTGGGGGAAAAGTTGGTAGTTGTATGGTTAAGGGTCAACATGTATGGTTACTAGAACTGAATTCTACCTCCTCTAAACGCCAAAGGCCTGTACAACTCTGGAGGGAAGCAATGAGAGAACAAAGAGCAATAACGTGTTTAAATTGCAACAACTTCATCATATCAGCAAATCGAGGACCCTGCATCATTAAAAATCACCAGATCATGCTCTCATCTTCACATAAAAACACTGCAACTTTCACATACAGAAGCAAGTGTACTCCAAAATGATACCATACTTGTAACACATATAACCTCAGTTGCACTATGTTGCTGCTTCCTCCTAAAGCAACAGCAAGGGCTTCTTTAGGAGAAACATATCCAGAGAAACTAAAGAATCCGTCATCCCACAATGGCGACACCCACTTCGCAACACATCTAGGCAGAAAACCAAGTTGGATGCAATCTATTTCAACAAATAAAGCAATCAGTCTGTGTAGCAAAAGCATAAATATGCCAAATGACCCCATGTCTCAACTCTACCTTTTCATAAAGCTACACGCATGATACAATATACATAAAAACACAGAAGTAGGGCCATGAAAAAATGTGAAGACACCAGAACAGTAACCCAAACAGATAAACGGTATCATATAGTAATAAGACAATTACCTCCTTCAGAAGCATGATCAGGATTAGAAACAAGAACACTAACAGCATTTGCATCTGCCACCACGCTCATGTTTCTTCTCAAAACAACTTCACACATGCCATCCACAGTTTCACGAGTTCTACTAAGAAAACTGGCCAAACTCTTAAGCTGAATGCCTTTGATGTCTGACCTAGAATGAAACAGATGGCTTAAACCAACAACAGATGCTTCGGCCCAACCCAAAGAATCCACAACAGGTGAGGCCAGTTTACACCGAGATGTCTGTGATGAAGATAGCAAAGAAAATACGTAAGTCCCAGAATGGAAAGCAATTATTTGACAATAAAGAAAGCCATCAAATTTGACCTCATTGGATAGAACAAATGTGTATCAACAATTGAAGACTCCAAAAGAGAGCATTCTAAGATATTGACAATCATCTCATTGAATCAAGCGTAACCAAAATGAAGGCACTTACATATTCTGTCCTGTAAGAATGAATTCCTGGTATTGAAGCAATTATATGGCAAACTGCCCCTTCAAAGTCATATTTTGTTAACTCGGCAACCCAATGTGCCTGAGTAGGAACATCAATAACAAGCGACGCCATAAATCTAGCCAGCTGAGCAGCAAAATCTGATGACGTTTGAGTTGCTTCTCCATTAGGCATTCTTCTAAAAAGAGATGAAACATCAGGTTCACTTCTGACTGGGAAATCTTGCCACCAAATGGTGTTGGTCACATGGTTCCACTGTAAGAGTCAGAGGCAACCATGGGTTACTGTATTACTTTCTGCCCAATGCATCTAAGCTATGATCATTAAGACATTCTGACACTGGAAAGATTGGTTTACATTAAGTAATCACCTGGTTAGGAACTAGATTTGCAGAAGTGATGATAACACGGAGGCTGTTATCTCTTTGCAAAACAAGCAACTTTGGATGGTGACAACCGATGCCTTTTTTCTTGAGGTCTTTACCAAATGCTATAGCCTCGGGAAATGGGGGGAACCTATATTTGATGGGACCAGACTCCAGGAAAGTTAACAGTTGTCCATCTAAAACTTCAAATAAGACCTTGAACCAACTACAGCAATCCGCTTTGTTTTCTCGATCTTTACTAGATGAAGAAGTTGAATCCATCACTTACACTACTTCCAAATTTGGGTACTCTGGGTAAGGTTTTGAGGATCGTTGCCCAGGGCTGGAGCTCCAACATCTTTCAGTGTCATGACATGCAATTGTTACCGGAAGTTCGTACGGAATTCCACAGTATTTTAAGAACCTGCCAGGAACAGGAACTCAGTAAATCACCAACACCTGAAAATTCAGTTGCACTCAATATGCAGAAAACGGCCCATTAATAAATGGAAAGAAAATGAACTCATTGAGCCACTCAAAAACTGTTTAAACCTTTGAGTTCTGAATCTTATACTCCAAAGGCTGAAAAGGAATTAAGACTGCAAAGCTAAATGACCACGTTTCAGAACTGAACAATAATAAACCACAAACAAAGTCAATGGAAATTGCAATCATACCATAAGATATCACTTGTGAACGTAGCAATAAATATTCGCATAATGCTGTGGACAGGATAAAGCAGTTCTGGCAATGAGATAGTGTTATGATTTGTAGACGAAGGATGATCCATAAACTGAAGGCGGTTCAAATAGAACTTCTTCCCTGGGGGCCGCATTTGATCTTCTGAAGTGTTCACATGGGCTGGCTGGACTGGAGTACTGTTTCTCTCATTCCAATTAGGCAACAATGGAACACCAGAAGTAGCATTCTTGGCTGCCCTCTCGGATGGTAATGTCAAATTCTGTATTTTATGCATTTGGCCACCTCTGTCAGAGATACATTGCCTGTCATCGCCCTTTCCTTCACTATTTTGCTTATCATCATGGACATATGGACTCCTAATGGGATGTTCTTCACCACTGGTAAAAAGAGCTCCACCTTTCATAGGATCTTCAGTTGTGTCAAGTAGGTTCATACACGGCTGGGAGCTCGATCCATTCTTAACGCAAGACTGAGCATTCATCCCCACCTCTTGTAAAGCCAATTGTCTGATATAGCTCATGGGATCATCACTGTGCAATATATGCAGACATTGACTAAGCAGCGACTTTGCCCTTCTTGCAATGACACCATATCCCGGTCTCCAAGACTCATTACATGGTGACATTATCTCACCTTCTGAGAAAGCAAAGACTCTTTTGCTTCTCTTTCCAGCTGAAATTGATCTTTGGGAATGCCCCATCGAGGCGGTCTTCTCATCTAACCTCTTCCTCCTCCTCTCAAACTGAGCCCTATCCAATCCCCAGATAACTTCCTCCGTCAATACAACGCCCTGAATCACAAACCCAATTCGAACACCTAAGCTACAAATACCTTCATTTCCACAAACAAACAACACCTCATCACCGGCACAAAGCTCTCTAACCACACCTGTCTCAACCCTCACACCATTAACAAACACTCCATTCGAAGAATTTTGGATGCCAGAACAGCCCATGTTCACCGCTTCCTCCCCTCCCAACTGATTATAAGAAAGGATTCTCTTCCTAAACTCACTAACAGCAGCATGGCCATCAGGCAAAAGAAATGAGCCATCGAGAATATAAACCTTACGGTGAAGACCGTCGAACAAAATCTGGCAGTGTCTCTTACTGACACGGGAATCGCGTACGAGAAGGTCACAGTGGCCGCTCGCTCGACCGACGACGTAAGGCCGGTCGGCTTCCAGGCGGATGGAAGTGAGAATCGAACCAGTGGTTGGGGAAACAAGAGGGACATCGAAGCTCCGGAAGTGGATGAGTGCGGATTTGCGGATTTGCTTCCGTTTCTTCCTTGAGGGCAAAATTGAGGATTGGGACAAAAGCTCATCCTCCTTCTCCAGTCCATTGATTGCTTTGTTATTGCTGGCGCCGCTGGTCAGAGCAAAATCTCTCATGGCAAAGGAGTTGCACTACAACCTCCGGCGCCGACCGTAATCTTTGACTGAGAGGAACTCCCAAAATCCCGTCCAGTCGTGCAGACTACCGATTCCGAGAAGCAGAAGCCGGCGACGGGTGGGAAATGGAATTGATGGCCGGCCGCCAGGGCTTGCTTCGACAATCGGCAGCGGTAGTGTTCTGATATTCCCTCCTATTTTCCAATTCAGGGAGTGGCGCGGCATGGCGTTTTGACTTTTAGTGATTGAGAGTTGAGAGGTATGAGAAGCTTATTTGAGAAGCTTGGGTGAATTTTTGTTATAGTCACTAAGGTATACTCTAGTTTCGTTACCATCACCGAATTAATTTAAATTAGATTGTTGTAAATCATTGCACTTTTGTTCAAAAATCAATAGTTGTTTAGGCAAAGGGATATTTTGGACTTTTCCAGAAATAGCACCGTTTGAAAAATTCCAAAAATAGCACCCAACTCCAAAAAGTTTCAAAAATAGCACTCTTTCACGAAAATCGCACCGGTAAGGGCGGTTTTGCTGATCGCGCGGGGTCGGGGCGGTTTGGTTGCAAACGGCACCCCCACCCGACGGTTTGTATTAAATTTTTTTTGGGCAATGTCTATTTTTTTATCCAAACCTTTTCAAAATTCTTTTAATTTATCCAAACCTATCAAAATTATATTTATTATCCAAACGTTAAGTTTCCATTAACAGTTCCGTTAGTTAAAACTGAGCGGGCAAAAAAAGTGTTGATGTGGCAATAAATTAATTTTTTATTATGCCACATTATTCTCTAATAACCATTTATTATTTTAGGGAAAACATAAAAATTAAATCAACCCTCGTCCTTCTCTCTCAACCACAATCACATCACTGCGGCTACCGTAAGCCCCAAATTACCCATCGACCAAAAAACCCTGCTTCTGGGATTGCCCTCCCCTCCAAAAAGGGACCCAAAAATTCCCAAACTTGGTGCAAATGATCCCAAGAGCGCATCTGGACGGCGCTGAAACGAGAAGCAGCAGTGACTACGGGAAATCAACTTCCGACGAGGGATACGACAGCGGAGATTACGGTAATGATTCGTCTAGGTTAGAATCGAAATGCTCGGATGAGGATGAGCCTGAATTGGATCGGGGATACAAGAAGGGAGACATCGGTGAAGCTAATAGCGGCGCCTTTTGCGATTTCAGATTGATGAGAAGAGAAGACGATGAGCAAATAAGGACGTCGACCTCAAGCCCTCGCTGCCAAACCCGCCGTCGACACCGTCGCCGAGAAACCTGCCGTCGTTGGAGCTTCGTCTCTGACTAGATCTAGATCGGCGCTTAGAACCCTCAAGCCCTCGCTACGAAAAGTGAAAATCGCCATCGCTGCCAAAACCGGCGTCGCTAGAGCTTCATCTCCGACGAGATCTAGATCGATGCTTCTGTGCTTGATTTGGCTTGGCCAGGATCCAGATCGAGCTTTTTCGTTTTCTGGATGAAGAGGAAGGAAAAGGGAAGGCAGAGAGAGGAAGAGGATTGGGAAAAAGAGAGTTGAGAGGCGGAGAGAGTAAAGGAACAAAAAATAAAGAATTGATATTTTTTATTATTTTATTTGTAGTTTCAAAAAAAAATTATGATTTTTTATTTTATTAATTTCAGACGTGGATGCTGACGTGGAGTTCCGTTACGAAATAAGTAACGATAACAGAACGAATGCCTAGACTTTGATAAGTTACAATAAGTTTGGATAATAAATAGAATTTTGATAGGTTTGGGCAAAATAAAAGAATTTTGAACAGGTTTGGGTAAAAAATAGACATTGCCCTTTTTTTCCGAGTAAACACAATAAGTGGTCTTGGCACAACTAATTTAGTTGTTTATTGTGCGCAAGACGTCCCAGGTTCAAATCTCCATCATCCCATATTAAGTATTTTTATTTAGTAGAGATTAAAAAAGGGAGTTTTTAAATGCCGCCCTTAAAATTGCTAAAGATCGCCCTAAAAAATATCAAAGTTACACTTTTAACCCCTTAGCTTCTTTACCTTCCCTTTAGCAAACAAACACCACTTAGACTAAAAAAACACTATCCAAGGAGAGAAAAATCTATCATCGCCACTCTGGAGCCGATATCGTCGGTAGGACGTCTAAATCATGAGTAGCGACTCCGACGAGGTAAAAACGTTCACTGGAAAAAGAAAAAAAAAAGAAAAAATGAGAATCGCGGCTCAGATGCTGTTCAACCATGGTTCAACCGCAGGTCACTTGCGGTTGCACAATGAATCAACTGCAACTGAAAATCCATCATCGCCATTCTGGAGCCGATATCGTCGAGGACTCGGGGTAGCTTTCCCCCGGCCGGCGGCACGGCGTCCGCCGACATTGCGTCGAAAACCTAACTCCAGTCCAATCGGTTGATCGCCCTCCGAAGTTTGCGGAGCGAAAAAAACCCTTTGCACTGAATTGAATTTAATGTAACTATCTATGTTTTAAATCAATATATGATTATATTTTGTAAAAAAAAAAAAAAACACAAGTGCACAATTGTCCCTAATTCTGATTGATCCCTGATTCTGAACGACTGTCCTAGGGCTTTTCCTCTTCTTCTTTCTTTCCTCCTTCCTATTTGGAGAAATAGTTTCCTCTCCTTTCTCGCATCTCTCATCGGTCGCCTTCGATGGCGACACCTTCCGTCTCTAATGCCGGCGCTCCCGCCACCGGCCACTCACCCCGACAATCAACCGTCGCTCTGGTGAAGGCCGAAACCGTTTCAGGATCACCGCCGCAAGGCCAATTGCAACATCCGAACCCCCATGTCAAATCCGAGCAGGTCGAGGTAAATGACCTCCCAATTGTTACATTGCCGCCGCAGCAACCCGAGCAGCCGAGGTCTCAGGTTTTGGAATCAGTACAAGGATTGTGCAATCTATCTTCCGCTATTCTAGAATTCAAGAGCAGGTTCGACGAATTGGAGAAGCACCTCGATTTGGTCCGGACTGCTATCGAGAGTCACGAGCAGCCACATGGTCAAGTCGACGGCGAAGCTGTGGCGCTCGTGCCTTCGGGGGCAGATGGCGCTGTTCCGGCGAGTTCTGAGCTACTGAATCTCTGCGAGGCGATGTGCGGCAAAAGCCTCCGCAAGTATATCATCACTCGCCTAGACAACGTCCAGAAGCTTCGTGAAGAACTTCCATCGGCTCTTAAATCAGCTCCGCAACCGGCCAGGCTTGTGTTGGACTGCATTGGGAGGTTCTATCTTCAAGGAAGCAAAGCTTACGCCAAAAACTCTCCAATGGTTCCAGGGAGAGAAGCTTGCGTTCTTGCTCTGGAATTGTTCTTGTTGATGGCTGAGGGCGAAGTCCAGCTAGAGGAACATGTGAGACAAGAGGCTGTTCAGGCTGCTATGAACTGGAGAAAGAGGCTTGTAGTGGAAGGTGGCATTCGCAAAGCTAGTGAAATTGATGCCAAGGGTTTGCTTCTGTTTGTTGCGGCTTATGGAATTCCCAAGCTCTTCAAGAATGAGGACATTTGGGATCTGGTTCTCGCTGGTAATGCTGGCCAGGTTGCTGAGGCTCTTCGTAAGTCCACTGTTCTGGTGTCCAGAGTTACAGGTATCCTCGGTTTGTTCTTAGCTTCAAACATCTGCTATTTACGTTGTGTGTAACTTTCACTCCACTGCTTTCTGGAGTCTGCTGCTAAAAACTGAGAAAATGTGTAAATGAGGTTTTCTTGACCGGTGAACATGTAAGCGTTTGGGTTTTAGATGAACTACATTCGTGAATCTATACTGGTGGAACTAAATGCTAATGGTGGATACCGTGAGCAATGCTGCACAGTGCACACTGTGTGCATAGGTCCAGTTGAGAGTGCACGTTATACAGGTCCGAATGTCGAAAGAATGGTGCCTGTTTAACGAAAGCCGATGTGGGGATGTATAGTATACAGAAAGGTGCATTAGTTCTATTCTTAATGTGAGTGTGGTTCATGCTACCATAGATTGAATGTTGATGGTCATCACTTAGCATATAACGGAGGAGGTATATTCTACCATAGTTCTTTTCTCAATCGACCGAGCTTTGTAAGTTTAGGGGCATGTATACAGAGTCACTCACGTCCCAATTTTTCTTCCATGTCAAATATTCTAAGGTCAACAACAGCATATCAAGTGAAGAATTCTCTACAGGGAAAGTATCTTAAATGGGTCAGAGAGTTAACTGTTGCGAAGTTATCATGAATTGACGAAAGTATGTAGTCAGTGGACTTGCTACCGTGCTTGTGTTCGGAAGTGGGAGTTTGGCTGTTTTCCCCCGTCCTGGTAGTTTTAACTGGCTTTAGTACCATGTTTTGGTCTTTTTTAAGGTAAATCGAATCACAGTTAAATGAAAATGAAGTCTCATACCCATGTGTTCTATGGATGATTACAGAAATCATAGAGCAGGCGATGACCAGTGCGACAAAACAAAATGCCAAACTCGAGGCTGTTGACGTGGCATCTAGTTTCGGGATTGATGACAAGTTTCCTCCTCAGAAGCTTCTGACTGCATACCTTCGGGAATCCAAAGAAGCACTAAAGAAGAGAAGACGGGAAGCAAATAGTTTGCCCATGCTGCTGGTACGTACTAAGTTAGTTTTCATTTAAACAAATGATTTTACTTACTTTTCACCCTCGCTGTGTTTAGAGTACATGACTCTAATTACCACAACTATCCCTGCAGAAACAGGCAAATGACCGCCACTTGTCTTCTCTGGCATCTGTGATGAAGTTCCTCGAGGACCGCAAACTCGATCCTTTGAAAGTTGTTCCCGGATGGCAACTTACAGAGAAGATAACCAAGTTGGAGAAAGAGAATGCTGATCTAAACAAAAAAATTATGGACAAGGCGATGATTAAGAGGAGAGCTGATTTGAATGATATAACGACGAATCAAGCAATGAAGCGACCACGAGGGATTGGTCAAGGAGCATCCACTGGATCCGCTAGCATTGGGGGCTTACATGAACACAAGGCTGCAGCTGCAGCCCCCTACATGAGCCCATACAATAATAATACCTCATTGAGGGTAAACCATCCCCTGGGTGCTTATGGAGGAGATACATATCCTTGTGCAACATCAGCACCTCTCTATTCATCTGCAGGTGTGCCTGAAAATGCTGTAATGCATGGTGGTGCAGTGAATCATCATCAGGGTGTATACAATCTTCCCGCCACAAGTGCTTCTGCTGGGAATGTAGCAAATGGCCTTCGGTGGGAGACAGTGGTTGACAGGGCTGGGCACATGGTTGCAAACAACAGCAGCTTGGCATACGCAGCACAAGGTGGACAGAGTTATGTTAGCAGGCATGGTACGTATGGGCTGTTTGGGCCATCGCCTTCGATAGAGGGGTTTCCTGGACTGCCGAATTCGCCACCACCAGGAGTTGGTGCTGCTACTGCCACCAATCCAGCAGACTTGTACCGTTTTGCAGATTCCGTGGTCGAAACCGAGTATAACAGTAGGGGTGGATGGTGCCATCAGTAGCCAGACCATTAACGCTGTAATTTTTTACCTGTCCTGGGTATGTAATGTTAGTGCAGCGCAGTCTGCATAGATCCCTCATTACTAATAAGTACCATCACTCTTTTAATTTCCGGCGTCCGGCGAGTGCAACATTGTATTCCAGTCATCAGTCCGATTAAGGAGCCCTGCAATGGGGATTGTTCTGCAAGCATAGGACTCTGGAAGCCCAATGTTGTCATCGTCGAACTCCAGGATGCAGCCCTGATCACCTTCTGGCTGATTAATATCGGGACAGTAAATCATGAATCCGATAATGAAGTTATAAATTTGCTCCAACCACTAGTACTAGGGACATGAATGAGTATCGACATAGATGCTTCAGCGTCCGCTTATCGATGACTCCAGTGACCGGAAGACGGGAGAAATGCTGGTAGTAGCTCTTGATTGCACACTCCAGGTTCTCATCGAACACCTCATCATCAAAATGACGCAAGATTGGGCGCACGTGTTAACATCTTGGATTTCGAACTCTTCTACGAAAACTAAGATAATACGAAAAAGAAATAGATATATTACTACTAACATACTTCTTATCTACAAATAAATATAGGGTAAATGACACATTTGATCACTGAGATTATTAAATTGTGTCATGTTTAGTCACTAGAAAAAATTAATATCAATTTTGGTCACTCGAATTATCGAAACTGGTCAAATTTAGTCACTCTCCCGTCAGTTTCCGTCCAACTCCATTAATGTAGTTGGACGGAAACTTTTGGGAGAGTGACTAAACGTGACATGTTTCAGTAATACGAGTGACTAAATGTGACATTTTTTAATAATTCGAGTGACCGGAGTTGGACAGAGGCTACAGAAGAGTGACCAAATGTGACATGTGTCAGTAATTCGAGTGACCAAAATTGATATTAAAATTTTCTAGTGACTAAATATGACACGATTTAGTAATCTCAGTGACCAAATGTGTCATTTACCCAATAAATATAAGGGAATGTCAGGGGAAAAAAATCGCCACGTCAGCCTCTGCTTCACAAGCCGCACACTGCGGAGGGATTTTTTCGTCATTCTCAACTCCCTTCCCTAGCGAGCCTCCTCCTCGGTTTTTCTCTTCCACTCTCCTCCCGTGAAGTTTCCCGCCGCTTGCTAATCAGTAAACAGTAATCACAGCCCCTGCCACCATTGCCAAGGTATTATCTGCGACCAATCGTCATCCTTGGAGCAAACACCCAATATAATTCTGGAACCCCTGGCGTCGGAACTGCCGCCGCCGAGCAAACAAACCGCCAATGATAATTTTATAACAAGGTTGTCAACCCACGGGTTGACCCGCGGGTCGACCCAATTTGACCCTGACGCACGCACCCGCCGGGTCGACTGCTACAAGGTACCGGGTTGGAGGTCAAATTGTGTCTTTTTTTTCTTTGATTTGCGAAATGCGCCTATTTTCCGATTTTTCTTTTCGCCTAACTCAATTTTTGAAATCCTAAGTTGAACATTTGAATTTTTATATTATATAAGTGTGTGTGAATTTTCACTATCTGTTGGATCTAAGTACGATATGTTATTTTGGTGTAACATTATATGTTATAACTCATATGTTAGATAAAATTTGATATAATTTATGAGGATAAGTACAATATAATGACTCTTTTCATATTTCCGGGCCAAACCGGACTTAAACGGTCGACCCATTAACCCTTGACCCACTAGCTGGACCGGGTCCGGGTCAACCCGCGGGTTGACAACCTTGTTTTATAATTATTAGGGCTTCGGCAATTTAGCTGGGTTGGGTGAGGGATTTGCGTGACGTCAAACTGTTTTGGGTTTGGGTTTCTAGAGCACTTATGCAATTAATGCAATTGTAAGATTTATTGCATATATAATTTTTATTTTTATCACAATTTATCTACTCCAACTTCTTTAATTTTATTCTACAATATCAATGCAATTGCAATCTCAATTAATTTCTTAATACAACTATCAAAACGTAAGCACTTGAATAATAATATTTTTTAAAAACGATGATGTGACTTGAAAATCCATAATTACATTAGATGCAAGATTACAAAATGCAATTATCATCTATATCAATACAATTGCAAATGAATGTCATGTTATGATGAAATTCATAATATAATTCCAATGTGAATGTTATATACAGTTATTCGGGAAAGTAGAGAAGAAGAATAATAGTGTATTATCAATTCAATTTATCTTTCTTTTCTTTGTATTCCTCAAAATTAGAAATAAAAGATTTTATATTTTACCCTACTTAGAGTTTGTACGCGTCAAGTGGGAAGAATATAACTGGTAGGGGTGTGCAACGGTTCGGTTCGGTCCGGACCGGACCAAACTCATGAGAACCGCGGTCCATTAGTGAAAGACATGTTAGGACCATGGACCGGACCATTCTTGCATATGGTCCATTTGGTCCGGTTCGGTCCGGTCCAAATATGAGCTCGGTCCACCATTTCTTCAGTAATCATAAAATTCATGAGGACCAAGGACCGGACCGCATTTTACTCGGTCTGGTCCGGTCCGGTCTTAACAACGGTTTGGTCCGGTATGGTCCGGTACGGACCGGACCATTGCACACCCCTAATAACTGGTCAGCCTAATTATAGAATCCAATTTTAAGGTTTTTGTTGGTAAGGATTATTGGCTTATTGTTATATTATTTTGGGCAAATACAATATATTAGCCATAACTATCAAGCAGCGGGGAATTATAGCCACAACTATCGAAATACAAATTATTAGTCAATCGTTAAGTTTTCGTTAACACTTCTGTTAGTAATGATGACTAAACTTTTACGATGGTGAGCTGGCTCCCACGTGGTAGTCATCATATCATATTTTTTACGATGCTGACATGGCCTTCTAAGTTAAAAATTTGAAAACAGTAACGGGCTGTTAGCCAAATCTTGACCCACAACAATAGTTATGGCTAATAATTTGTATTTCGATAATTGTGGCTATAATTTCCCGCTACTTAATAGTTATGGATAATATATTGTATTTACCCTATTATTTTCTTTTTGTTCTTTCATGTTACACTAAACAAAGACTGAGTGGTTAGGGATTAATGGATTGAAATCGGGATGTCTGTCGTTGCCACCTATTCACTTTCATAGTCGCGAACAAAAGAGACTTCTTACATCTATGACTATACACTTATATTGGTTTTTGTTTTCAGGTCTAATTTCCCCCTAAAATTGTTGATGATAAAAAGAGCAGTTTTCTACCAAACTATCTGGATTAGAAATTATCTTCAATTACTGGATTTAAAATTTACTAATTTAGTTAAAATGATTGTATACTTGAAAAAGATGTCTGATACTATTCCGGCCGGCCAAGGGGCCGGGCACCAACTAGTTCACATATAAAAACGTAGAGCAAATATACATGTTCATAGGGTTAATCGCATAAACCCTTTCTCCCTTAAATAAGGTAAACAAATCCTAATCAACAAGTAAATAATAACTTCCAAGACAAGACAATTAATCATATTAGTCCTAAATAGAGAAGGCAATGAGGCGGGTTTGTGACGGTTTTGTCTAAACCATTCCCATTAGGGGTGTTCAAACGATGTGGTTATAGTTGAACCGTTTTAACTGATAGTATTTGGCTAATTTGGTTTGGTTAATTTGGATAATTGGTTTGGTTAAAAAATTAGCCTGGTTGGTTTGGTTTCATACACTTCTAACCAATCAAATCAACTAGTTAAATAATTACCCATATATCTAATATATATTATATACACATATTTAATACTGGGTATAACAACTCAATAGCCAAACATTCCTTCCTTTTAGGCTCATCAACAATAAAGCTCAATATTGTTCCTATTCTGTATATTTGTATTTATAGAGTGTAAACCATGATATATGAACGTCCAATTTAGATAAAATTCATACAATACATTAGATGAAAACTTGAAAGGAAGGTCTTTTTCAACCCATGATACTTGTTAAGAGACTAATTCAATTCACACAATCATAACAATTAATTAACTCCATACTATTAACATATATTTTTGTTAGGTGAATACTTCTATTGACGATAACATAATTGTATTAGTTGCATGTATTACAGCAAGGGTTAACTATAACTATGTGTTCATTGTAATGTTTTATTCATCATATAAATTGTGAATTGATGCATTAACCGAAAATTTTCTCACTTAATGATAATGTGATGTTATATTGGTTAACCTGATTAACTAGTTAACCAAACTGATTAAACTTTAGTTTGGCTAATTTGGTTGTTGTATTAGTTTGGACGGTTTGGTTATGGTATTGTATTCCATGGTTAATAGAATTTTGTCTTGTTTGGTTTGGTAATTACCATGATAACCATTTGAATACTCCTAATCCCCATCCCCGCTTTGAAATATACAAACCCATACCCACCTCATACCCATGGGGGGAAGGTTTTCCAAACCCATCCCCGTACCAGTGGGTTTCGGGTACCCATGGGTAATACCCGCCCCGTACATCTAACATTATAATGCCCAAAATTTTACTTGTAAATTTTCAATTATAGCATTAAACGCACCTACTCTATTATGAAGTCGACAAAGAGACAATCATTCTTAATACGAGCCCGACAAACGGTTTGGAAATGGAGTTGACCTAACAGAATCCGTCATTTCTTGTGGCTTGTGTTTCACGACCGTCTAATGACCAATTGTGAATAGAAGAGAAGGAAAATTTGCAGCTCGGACGTGTGTAACATCTGCAACGGGGAACCAAAATCGGATGAACACCTTATTAGACACTGCCCTGAGGCAAAAAAGGTATGGCAACACTTGGGAATCATGATAATAGCCTCACTTGCGGCCTTGATTTTTCGGGATGGTTGCTTGCGCATCTACAATGCACCAACCATGGGAGGTTGTACGACATTGCGGCTTGGTACCTATGGAAGCGACACAATGAAAAACTCTTCAAACACAAATGGGGAGAGGCGCATTCCTTAGCGTATCACATTCCGTGTTGGACGAGAAATATTGAGCATGCTATGGAGAATGATACTTGTGCGTTGGGAAGGGACATATGCAAACGAAACCAAGAGCTAGCTTGGATACCTCCACATGAGGGTTGGATTTCAGTCAAAACAGACGTATCAGTCAAACAACCAGATTCAACGGTGGTGGTATGTGGTCTTCTTTGGGATATAACGACAAATGCCTTGGTGCTTTCTTGGCCAATCTAGGAACATGCATTGTCACGAAAGTTGAGATCAAGGGAGCTTTACATGGACTCGAAATTGCTTGGGAGAAAGGATACAAGAAGGTACAATTTCACATTGATTCAATGATAGTTTTCCTATTCCTAAGTTCTTGGGATCATGGGACAAGTAGATTCTTCAATATTCGCTACAAGGTGCAACAGCTTCTTCAAAGAGACTGGGAGGTGATAATCACTCACACTTATAAGGAAAGGAATAAGGCGGCAGATTACCTTGCTAATAAGACGCATTCCCGTAGTTTTGGTTTTCACGAGATTATTTCTTCGAATCCAGACTTTAATTACTAGACTCTATATTATACTATGGGCATAGCCCAACTTCGTTTAATCTAATGCCAGGCAATGGTGCCCATTAAGCACACAATTTTTCCCAAAAAAAATCCATTAAATCCATAAGATAGAGTACAATGTAATCCAAATCATTTTTCTCTGACTCTAATACATCTACTAAGTAATAACTAACAAACATAATCTTGTTAACACGGGGAAAAAGTGAAAGAGTTAAGGGATAATTGAGGAAAAGGAATTAGGTTTTATTTTGGGTGGCCACTCAATTGCATTTCTACTATTTATTTTCTTGAGTTACCCTCACTATCATTGATAGGTTATAACTTGATCCACTTAATTTTTATATTTGAAGAAATGCTCTTGGCGGCACGAGTATGGGTATGGGTATGGGGCTGGGGAGGCTAAATCCATACTCGCCCCATACACATCAAACGTTTTGCGAGTTTTACCCATACCTGCTCCACACCCAGTCAATGAGATTCCCCTCGTTGACTGGGTCAGGAGCGGTCGGGTACTTGCGATTATGGGTTTGATTGTCATCCCTAGTCTTAAATATAAATCAATAAGAATATTTCAACAATTAATCATAAAGACATAAATAATACTAGTAATAACTAGCCCATGTCGGCCTTATGGTGCATAAATGCATCAATCTTGTCCCCTTAAACAAACTCGTCCTGAGGTTTCTTTTCAACCACATCTCATTCATCGTCTTCCTCCTTGACGTTTCCAATAATTACGAACACATTTGCGTTAGCACAATGGTGACCATATGTGAAGCGTTCATCGCAATTATAACAGAGTTCATCACGTCGTATCTTGGCGAATTTTTTAGAAGTTAAGTTGCGAATGACACGTCTTGTTGGCGTAGCTGGCCCTCGACCATGTTGTGGCAGCGCCAGGGAGTGTGACATGATGGCTTCTGGTGCCGGCATTGGCGCGGCTATTGCCACTCCCGTTGATGGCGCACGCTCTAGTCGAATCTCTTCCTCCCTTATTTTTTTCTAAGTGGTATGCTTCACATGCATTCCTTGGTCTGAACGCTCTGATGTAGGCCAAAATTCTGGGCTTAATCCTCCCATATAAGATCCCATGATGGCTTCTTTGGTCCACCCTTGACACATGTTCAACAACTTCTCAAAGGCCTGTTGGTGTTAACATAGTAGTAGAGCTAGGGTTAACTTACATAGAGGTTGGCGTACGCATGCGTTCACACCTATTATTTGTACTTGGATAATTCCGACGAATCACAACCATTGATTTTCTTTTTGAGATTAAACGAATCTTATTGTTTGGGTTGAAGAATTGGGGAATGTGGTGGTTCACCCATTAGAGGTTAGGGTATAGTATCATGCCCCAAACTCTGATTAATTCATGATTTAAATATAAAAACTCGACGGACGTACGATAAGGTTACGTGTGTACGCTAGCTTGAACCATATATATACATACATATATATATATATATATATGTAAATGTGTGTGTGTGCGCGGGGGGGGGGGGGGGGGGGGCGTGTGTACGATCATGAGAGCGGGTTAAGGATTTTCGATGATAATAATATTAGTTGAGAGCTACAACTCTCAAGGAGAGTCATGTTCACATCGAATAAGGAAACCACGTAAATCATGTGCCGTCTTTATTTTTACATGATTTTCATGGTATCAAAGCATTTGATGCATAATGGTAATGACGACATACATGTGCATACTCATTTAAGCTCTTTGATTCCCTTCCCACTATGTTCAACGAAGATGATGATTTTGATAACATGGTGGCCATTCCCCAGATTCCCAAAGATGAACTTGGTCCACCTCCTATGACCCCTCTATGCAGTTCGTCGCCTATTGACCCTGCTCTTGTCATTCCTTGCCACTCCCAACGAACTTCCCAAGGGAAAACATTATCCTATCTATCTCAACATTACGTTACCTATGTTGCAGCTCCTTGTGTTGTTCCTCATCATTATCGACAGGCTAAGGGAGACCTTAAGTGGGACGTCACAACCATGATGCATGAAATTACAGCCCTGTGAGAACCGCAAACATGGGATTTGGTCCCTCTCCCTCAACCTTCTATTCATGTGGTTGGTTCTATGTGGGTATTCACCATTAAACTTCATCAGGACGGGTCTTTGGATCGGTGTAAAGCCCATCTTGTTGCTCAAGGTTTTAGTTGGGAGTTTGGCATCGACTATGAAGCAACCTTTGTCCCTTTAGTTTGTATGCAAACAATTTGTAGTATTTTAGTTGTCACCTTCATCAGATAGTGGTCACTACGACAGTTGGATGTTAAGAACGCCTTCTTACATGGGGATTTGAAGGAAAATGTTTATATGGAGCCACCTCCCGGCTATTTGCACGGTGACACGTCTCGAGTGTGTCGCCTTTGATAGTCTTTATACTATCACAAACAAGTCCCACATGCGTGGTTTGATAAATTGCATGAGACACTGCGCCAGGCTGGTTTCAATAAGAGTACTAGTGATCCTTCTTTGTTTATCCATCGTACAATTCATGGGATAGTTCTACTCTTTATCTATGTCAATGATATAATTGTCACGTGTAGTGATCAAGAAAGCATCTTACTACGTCTCTACAGTCAAGCTTTAATATCAAGGATCTGGGTGAGCAATCCTACTTTTCAGGATCAAAGGTTCAATGTATTGCCAATGGTATATTTTTCACACAAAAAAGTATATTGCTTGCTGTTTTTTTTTTCTACTCCTATGTTGAGCAGGGAATTGAACATAAACAATCATGTGTTGAAACTCCTGAACATAATGCAAGGGTAGAAAGAAAACATCAACACATCTTAAATATTGCTAGATTTCTTTGATTTCAGTCTGGACTTTCTATAAGATTCTGGAGTGACTGTGTATTGCGTGTTGTCTACCTCGTTAATCGGATTCCTACCTCAATGCTTGGTGATAAGTCACCTTATGAATGTTTGTATAACAAACCACCCAGTCTTGTTGCTCTGAAAGTTTTTGTCTGTCTGTTTAATGTTACTACCTTACATAGAAACAAAACAAATTTTGATAGCAGGGCTAGGCGGTGCATCTTTCTTGGTTTTTCCTTAGGCATTAAAGGTTCCAAACTCTATGACATAAACTCTCACACCTTCTTTATATCTCGTGATTTCACATTCTATGAAACCATCTTTCCCTTTGATACTAAACATTCTACGCCTTCTTCTACTTTATTAGACCCCATCTTCCCTACTTTTTGCCTTCCAGTTCTGTTCCAATTTCTTCCTAAAATGCCTCCAACACCTCATCTTCAAATCAGTTTTCATATATTCCTTCAACTTCTTCTCATAATCCTTCACCTTCTTCTTCAGACTGCCTACTGCCTCTGATGTCCAAGCATTGGATGTGTTGTCTAGTTTGTATTATGTGGGGGGAGGAAGCTGAGATTGAAGTGTTTCCTGATGATAATGATACCGATGAGGATGAATATCTTGGGAAGTCTAGTAGAGCTCGTACAGTTCATGTATGGCATAAGGATTACCATGTTAAAAAAGCAGCTTCTTGTATTAAGCACCATGTATGCCACTACTTCAACTATGAGCAACTTACACCTGCTCAAAGGAATTTTGATTTGAGTATCATGGTCAATGAAGAACAGGAACCTACCTGACTCGATCCGAATATCACAATAAAATCTCACCTAAAGCCCAAGTATAAACCTTAGATGGGTGCAATATAGGGCAAGTATGTTTAAATATCAACCCGGGCCAACCCATGTACCCCTACTTCAATTGTTTGAAACATTATCTAGCGGAATATTGTTTGTTGAAATCTCTACGATATACTTTTTAAAAGCAAGACTTGAAAAGTAAAAGGATGGAAAACTCTTGGTGAGAAGCTTCACTCGAGAATTGCTTGCCCCTAACTAACTACCATGAACCGTGGGATAGAATGACTCAGTCGTAACAAGGAAATTGTGACCCGTAGGAGGTGCAACAATGGTTAGAAACCATCCTCTCAATTGCTAGGCCAAGGAAATCATTATAGGCTACAATTGTACCCCTCTTGGCACACATGCAAGTGAGGGTTGACTTACCTTCTCCCTCAAACCAAGGCTTGGACGGCATAATCACAATTAACCTAGGTGTCTAATTCAAGTTAGAGGTTTGCCCTTCATTAACCTAATTAGGAGGCATGGAATACCTAAGAAACCCAACTCAATTTGAGCCTCTTAAGATAAGGGGGCTTCTCTCTAAACTAGGTTAGAATATCACAATAGATTACTAAGCACACACAATGCACAATCACCATGAAAAATACCTTAATTCTTAAATTAAACACCACCATCACACAATCATTCAATCCACACAATCAATTACATGATAGTAGTTAGGGTTCTACAACACCCAAGTGCAAAAGGAAAACTACTCCATGCTAGACAAAGGAAGACCACAAAGGAAGAAGAAAGAAACCATCATTGTGATGCCTTCAACTCTCTTTGTTCTTGTAGAGATCCTCTCTTGAAGAGAAACTTCCAAAATCTTCACTTGGAGCAAACCCTAGCCTCTTCTCCCTCTTGGTTCATGCTTTCTCTCTCTAGGGTTTCAAGAAGAAGAAGGTTTCTCTCAATTTTGGGCTCTTCCTTCTTCTTCCTTTCATCTCTTAATTTATACACAGATCGTGCCCAGTTCACGGCCCGTGAACATCAGGTCGGGACCGCGAACACAGATAAAAACGTGCCGCTTCACTTATGGAGTTCACGGTCCATGGCTCCTGTTCACGGTCTTACGACCTTGAACTACCTCGGCATCAGTAATCTCTGAAACTCCTCTAGATGCTTTGCGGTTCATGGTTTGTGGTTCCAATTCACGGTCCTGGCGACCGTGAACTCCAAGCTGGATCCTCCTCTTTGCCCGGTATTTGCGCCTTTTCTTCCAACTTTCGACTCCAGGGTTGGTTTCACCTGTTAGACTCTGAAACACATTGAAAAACAAGAAACCTAGTGTAAAACTACCCTTTTACGAGCTCAAATGCCACAAACGCCAAAAAGAAACGGGGATTTTAAGTGTACAATTAGGTTTGAATCACTACCTTATATGCAGAAGCTTTCAAAGATCCAAGATGGAATCAAGCCTGTAATGAAGAGTTGGCATCCGTGTATGAAAATCAAACATGGGATGTTGTGAAGCTTCCCAAAGGGAAAAGCACCGTAGGAACCAAATGAGTGTTTAAGATCAATTATAAGGTAGATGGAACAATTGAGAGATTCAAAGCAATATTAGTAGCCAAAGGCTACACTCAGATCTATATATTAACTTTGTGAAAACTCTCATGGCAGTTGTAGCTTCCAAAAGGCTCAAGTTTGGCTTACAACGTATGGCCTTAGGCAAGCTAGTCAGCAATGGTTTGCTTAGCTAACTAGTGCCCTTATGAGGAATGGTTACTCTCAAACTCTGCTTAAGATTATTCCATGTTTGTTAGATGGATTTAAGGAAGAGTTGTGATGGTCCTGGTATATGTTGATGACATATTGATTGCTCGTAGACGTAGTCATCTTGGGTAGGAGTGGAAAACTGTCTAGTCCGGTTGAATCGGACTGGATTAACCCAGTTTTTTATAAATGTTCTATCCAATACCACAACGAAGATGGGAATGGATTGCATTCTGTTTTGATCCAGTCCGATATAGTTTTTACCCAAAAATCGAAATTAAACCAATTTAACTTAAATGGTGCCGAGTGAGTCATTTTTTAAATCGACTTGCCATCAAGTTAACGGTCCGGTCAGCAGTCCCACGTGGCATGTCATAAAAAAAATTGTCGGAGTTAACGAAGTCTGACGATCGATTACTAATGGTGAAACGAAAAGTATAGTTAGTGACGAATAAGAAAGGAAAATAATTTGGTTGACAAACATAAAAGATTTGTTTAATTTGAATGACCAAACCTGTAATTTAGAAGGAGAAAAAACTCTTAGCTTCACAAGAATGGACAAAATACTTCGATCCGGTTCCTCAATGACCCATCCAGACGGTCGGATCAATATAACGCAGGCGGTCTTTGACCCGATCAGCCTGGATTTGATCAACGGTCAGAAATCTGAATTGGCGCGCGCGCAATTTCATCGGGCAGAACTAACTACTTGTTCTTGCTTCAAACCTCCAATTGCTTGACGGCTAAAGCAACTACCAACTAGATGGGTTTTGGCGGCAGAAAATCAGAAGCCATATTCCATCCTCTCTCAGTTTCTCTCCGCATTTCGTTCCCCCTGTGCAGCGCGAAATATCACTGGAAACAAGAAAGAGAGCGAAGGCAACACTGAGAAAAAGGGAAGATCAAGAAAAATCGGCGGCCTGAGTCAGCCGTTTGTTTGGTCGCCGAGAAAATGGACGACGAGGAAATGGTGATGTTCCAATCAGATTGGTGCTCTCCAAGGCGACTCCACGACAGCCCCACTGAATACCACTTTCCCGTAAGAAAATTTCCCCTTCTTTCTAATTACGCAATGATCCCATTTCACAGTTTCCTTCACACTTTCTCCCCTGTTTGTTTGCCAAGAAAGATTCTGGGTTCTTATTTGCATTACATTCTCTTTCTTTTTTTTCCTTTGATAAGGCTGATCGTTACATCCCCAACAGAAGCTTGATGAATCTTGATCAAGTCCGTAGCTCCTTCACAAACGGAACCAGACCACTCTACAATCCCAAGTTCAGTGTAAGTTCTGGGTTCTGGTATCCTAATTTCCTCTGCCCTTTCACTACCTTGGCGGAATTTCCAGGATTTCTAATGAGTAATATGGCATTCTTTTTTGTTTCTTCCAATGGAGGCAGGATCTTTACAGGAGGAGGTTATCAGATAGCCTAACTCTCGACTCAGAAGGGAAACCCTTGAGGATGTTGGTTTTCAGAGGAAGCCCCAAATCCAGCCGTAAACCTCTTCGTTTCATCGACCAGATGCGACAGGAAGACGCAGCGGCACTCTCTCGTGCTCACCAAACCCATCAACCTCGCCGTTTGCCCAAGGTGTTTTCCGTTGCTCTCGTACACGCTTAACCTGTCTCATGTTTCTCATCATTGCTGACGAGAAATTTGGTTTCTTTTGCAGAAAGAAACGAGGATCCTGGACGCTCCAAGGATCAGGAATGACTACTACGGCAGCATAATCGACTGGGGCAAGAACAATGTGCTCGCCATTGTTCTAGGGAGGGAATTGTACCTCTGGAACTCCCTGAACCAGTCAGTAACCAAGTTGTTGGACGTTGAGCAGCTTAGCATCAACGACGACCACGACCGTCCCATCAGCGTAGCTTGGTCGCAGGATTCGAGGAGCTTGGCGGTTGGTTACATGTTCTCCAAGCTGCAGCTCTGGGATGTCGAGACTTCCAAATGCGTAAGCTACTAAGATCTCGTAAGAAAACCGCCTAATGTTCAGCACATGTGAGAATTGAGATTGACTGAATGTTTCTGTTTGCCAAGGGTTGTTTCAGATTCGAAGCCTGCAAGGGCATACGTCGAGGATTTCAACGATTGCCTGGAACGGTCATATTGTAACATCAGGAAGTCGAGATAGGTCCATCACGAACCATGATGGTACACTGCACGCAAACCTGGCTGACTTGATTTTGATGTTCATATTGTTTTTCTTTAGTTAATGTTTCGCTTGGTGATTCGGAACAGTGAGGGCAGGCAGCAGCCCGATTTCGTGCATAGTAAGGCACACAGATGAGGTTTGCGGGGTGAAATGGTCGGGAGGAGGCAACTTGCTTGCGAGTGGTGGGAACGAGAACTCGGTCTACATTTGGGAAGCTTCGAAGATGAGCTCGTCCAAATTTCTGCACCGCTTCACCGAACATACAGCTGCTGTCAAAGCTCTCGCATGGTCTCCTTACCAGTTCGGGGTACTTGCCTCGGGAGGAGGAACAAATGATAGGTGTATCAAGCTCTGGAATACTCAGAATGGAACCCGTTTGGCAAGTGTTGACACTCAAGCCCAGGTAGGTGCATTTTTCCATTTTTTTGGTGTTGCATTGGAATAGCAGAACAAAAGCTTGCTGATTGATGGTGAGATAAACTTTGCCAGATATGTGGACTGGAATGGAACAGACATCATAAGGAGATCCTAGGTGGGCATGGATATGGCACCGGGGCGCTCAGAAATCACCTGTCCTTGTGGAAGTACCCCTCCATGGAAAGAGTTGGGGAGCTTAGAAATCATAACTCAAGAATAATCAGTCTCTCTCAGGTTTTTCTGAGTTGCCAATTGGGGGTTTCTTATTGGTAAAGCATGGACCAGGGTAATTACTCACCTTTTTTCTGGTTTTTGTTGCAGAGTGCTGATGGATTAACTGTGGTTTCAGCTGGCGCGGATGAAACTCTTAGGTTCTGGGAGATCTTTGGGCCACCATGTAAGGAGAAGCTTTCAGATCTTGACAGCCTTCTATCTCTCAAAACATTTCCCATGAGATAGATAGACTGCTTTTTGAACTGAACCCAGTATTGGTTTACAAAGGACCCTTTTTGCCTATTCCATTGTAAATTACTGCCTATCACTAGAAGGTTATAACTGTGAATAGACGTCAGAAAGTGAAGGAAATCAAAGATTTTGGGGACAAAAGCATCTCATTGAAAATGTGATGGTCCTCACACAGCCATTATGTGAAATACAAAAGTACTAATTGTCTGTGTCGTCCTGGTCATCACTATCTATATACATCTCTACTGGTCGGCTGTCACCAATGTCACCTTCCTCTCTCTTCTTCCTCTCATCATCTTCTCCTCTCTTAGATGCTCGAGCTTTCGCAGCTTCACGTCTCGCATTCACTGCTTCCCGCGACACGAGCTTCTCTATGAAGGTGCATATGTAGTCAGGTCGTCGATTCTGCATCGAGAGCAGTAGGAGTTTAGAACTCAAGTCATGAGTGGAAAAAACTATTAAGAGTTGAAAGAGTACTCTATGCTGTTGAACAAAAATCAGAGATGAAGCAAGTCAGTTAGAGCTTAATACATTTTAAGTTAAACATTGCAGAGAGATGGGTAGGGTTTTGATAAGTACCTCCCAAACATCGAAAGTCAGAAGAGGCTGCAATGGGGGATTGTTGGGATTTGAAAGGTGTGAATGAGAATGAAAGGGGAAGAAGCCAATAGTTGGTGAGTTATTGGTTAAACCAAGTTGAACCGAATCGGACCGAACCGATGTGGCGGTTGGAATGAACCAACCGGTCCAACTACTATGGCGAACCGATGCAATGGTTGGGGTGTAACCACCCACTTGAAGGGTCACATCCCTTCACTCGCACCCCTTCATTATCTATAAATAAACACCTACCCCCTCTGTTTTATATACAAGATTTTTCCCAAGAAATTTTTCTGGCCGAAAAGATAAAAGAATTTTTCATTCTTCATTGCATTTCCTCTCTACAAACTCATAAAGGAAAACAGAGTCGTGTGACTTCTCTCCGATCGTTGCGTTCGTCGGATTCTGGTGTTTCAAGTACCGGTACAGCCAGAAAAGGTACGTCCGTTCTATCCTGGGAGGAATAGTTCCAATAAACCTTGGGTACCGTAGAGGGGAACTAAATTCCTTAAGGAGAAATAGTGAATTCTATTGGCTCGGGCGTTGTTTATGCATGTGTCGATTTCTATATATGACTTGTGTGGCAAGAAACATATTTTTTTTTGAATCGTTTTCCATAACAATCTTAAGGAATTTATATTGGTTTTATTCACGTGGACTGTTTCTTCACAAAGTTAATATAGACATCTGTTTGTCATAGTGATTATGCATGTATAGGATTCTGTTTGTATTAGGAATTAATAGAACAGTGCATGATTTTGTGTGAAATTAAGTTAAATGCATATATATATATATATATATATATATATATTTGGCGCTGTGTTTTTATTGTCATTGTTTCTGTGTCTGTATGTTTGTTAATCTCTGCCTATAAAGGGTTCTATTGTTTCCGATCATTTATTCTGGGCGAGCATGATGGAGTGACTGGATTCATGCATATAACCGCCTCTGTCTATTGATATATATATTGTCTCTATAATTGATTTGCTACTGTTTCAATACTGATATATATTGTGGTCATATATAAATATTCTTTCTTTGAAAAAAAGAGTGTGATTTCCTACTGCGGACGAGTTTAAACCTTTTCGGTTTTCTACTCGTAGGTATTAGTGATTACTAATACGTGTTGTGGTTTCTATTTCAAGAGAAAGGAAATAGTGAAGAACAAAGATGTCTTCTGGTTCTGGAATAAATGGGGAGAACCCAAATCCGGTAACATCAACTCAAAGTACTCCACTTCAAGTTGCTACTCACTCGCTTGCACCGGCGGAGAAACCAGGCAAGTTTTCCGGTGTAGATTTCAAGCGTTGGCAACAAAAGATGTATTTCTATCTCACTACTTTGGGACTTCAAAAGTTCATCAAAGAAGAGATCCCAAATCCTAACGAGGAAGTGCCAGAGAAAGATAGATTTCTTGCAGTTGAAGCTTGGAAACATTCTGACTTCCTTTGCAAGAATTATATTCTAAATGGTCTAGATGATATTTTGTACAATGTCTATAGCACCATAGGGACCTCTAAGGAATTATGGGAGGCGCTAGAGAAGAAATACAAGGCCGAAGATGCCGGATTGAAGAAATCCATTGCGGCTAAGTTTTTGGAGTATAAGATGGTTGATTCCAAGGCCGTTGTGACGCAAGTCCAAGAGCTTCAGGTAATTACTCATGATCTTCTTAATGAAGGAATGATCATTAACGAAGCTTTTCAAGTTGCTTCCTTCATAGAGAAGTTGTCTCCCGCATGGAAGGACTTCAAGAGTTACCTAAAGCACAAGCGTAAGGAGATGACGCTTGAGGACCTAATTGTCCGTCTAAAGATTGAAGAGGACAATAGGTTGGCCGAGAAGAAGAGCCGTGGACAATCAACCATCTCTGGTGCAAACATTGTGGAGAGTGACTCCAAGGGAAAGAAGAGGAAGAGAAACTCTATCCCAAGTTCTTCCGGTACAAAGAACCACTATGGTAACAAGAAGATTAATGGTAATTGTTTCATGTGTGGGAAACAAGGGCATAAAACCTCGATGTGCAAGACCCACAAGAAGAAGAAGAACAAAGGTCAAGCTAATATTGTTGATGATATGGATATGGATGACCTTTGTGCCGTTCTTTCTGAATGTAACTTGGTAGGGAATCCAAGAGAATGGTGGATAGACTTTGGCGCTACCCGCCATGTTTGTGCAGTCAAAGAGATGTTCACTTCCTACTCTTTGGCTAAAGCGGAGGAGAAATTATTCATGGGGAACTCCTCGACGGCCAAGGTCGAGGGATATGGAAAGATTGTCTTGAAGATGACATCGGGCAAGGTTGTGACCCTCAACAACGTCCTCCATGTACCGGAAATTCGCAAGAATTTGGTGTCTACCTCGCTTCTTGTCAAGCAGGGATTCAAAGTTGTGTTTGTTTCCGATAAGGTTGTAATTAGCAAGAATGATGTGTATATAGGAAAAGGTTATCTTAATAATGACCTTTTCAAGCTCAATGTAATTACCGTGAACGATGTTATTAATAATAATAATAACGCTTCTTCCGCGTATTTACTTGAGTCGAATTATTTGTGGCATGCCCGTTTGGGACATGTGAATTACAAATCCTTACGGAAAATGATAAACATGGAAGTGTTGCCCAAGTTTGAATGCAATAAATCTAAATGTCAAGTATGTGTGGAATCAAAGTTTGCGAAACATCCCTACAAGTCGATAGAAAGAACTTCTGAACCCATTGGACTTGATTCACACTGACATTTGTGACATGAAGTCGACACCATCTCGAGGTGGGAAAAAGTACTTCATAACATTTATCGACGATAGCACTAGATATTGCTATGTATATTTGCTAAGTAGCAAAGATGAAGCGATTGATGCATTCAAACAATTCAAAGCAGAGGTTGAGAACCAACTCAACAAGAAAATAAAAATGGTCAGAAGTGATAGAGGTGGTGAATATGAATTTCCATTTGAAGAAATATGTCTAGAAAATGGAATTATTCACCAAACATCGGCTCCATATACCCCACAACAAAATGGAGTTGCGGAAAGGAAGAACCGAACTTTGAAGGAAATGACGAATGCATTACTCCTAAATTCGGGTTTACCTCAGAATTTGTGGGGGGAAGCTATTCTTACTGCTACACAAATACTCAATAGAGTACCGTACAGTAAGACGCAAACCATTCCGTATGAAAAATGGAAAGGTAAAAGACCAAACTTGAATTACTTCAAAGTGTGGGGGTGTTTGGCAAAGGTTCGAGTACCAAAACCAAAACAGGTCAAATTGGGACCTAAAACGATAGATTGCATCTTTATTGGTTATGCCAATAATAGCAAAGCATATAGATTTTTGGTCTATAAATCAGAAATCTCTGACATCCATCCTAATACGGTTATAGAATCTGATAGTGCAGAGTTCTTTGAGAACATATTTCCGTATAGGGATAAGGATGTAGTCGTTGGAGAAAGCTCCAAGCGACCTCGGGATGATTCATTGAAAAATGATTCCAACATTGATGAGCCACGACGTAGTAAACGTCAAAGGGTGCCTACGTCATTCGGTCCCGATTTCTTAACATTTTTGTTGGAAGATGAGCCAAAGACATTTGAAGAAGCGATGAAGTCTTCTGAAGCTCAATATTGGTTGGAGGCCGTCAATAGTGAAATTGAGTCCATTTTGAATAACCACACATGGGAATTGGTGGATCTTCCTCCCGGTTGCATACCATTGGGATATAAATGGATCTTCAAAAGGAAGTTGAAAGCTGATGGTACTATTGACAAGTACAAGGCAAGACTTGTGGTCCAAGGATTTAGACAAAAGGAAGGCCTTGACTATTTTGATACATACGCCCCAGTCACAAGAATTACATCTATTCGGATGCTAATTGCTTTGGCTGCCGTGTATGGTCTACAAATCCATCAAATGGATGTGAAAACGGCCTTTCTAAATGGCGACCTGGAGGAAGAAATCTACATGAAACAGCCAGAGGGGTTCGTTGTCCCTGGACAAGAACATAAGGTGTGTAGATTGGTGAAGTCCCTATATGGACTTAAACAAGCACCTAAACAATGGCATGCTAAATTTGACGCAGTTATGTTGTCAAACGGTTTTCGGATTAACGAATGTGATAAGTGTGTATATATCAAGAACACACCTAATCACGAAGTCATTGTTTGTCTATACGTAGACGATATGTTGATAATGAGTAAGAACGTTACTGACATAGAAGAGACAAAGCGAATGCTATCAAGATCTTTCGACATGAAAGACTTGGGTGAGGCGGATGTTATTCTTGGAATAAAGATATCTAGAACGCCTCAAGGTCTTGCATTATCGCAATCTCACTACATAGAGAAAATTCTTGATAAATTCAAGTATTTGCATATCAAAGAAGTGCACACGCCGATTGATCCAAACCTTGTTCTTACAAAGAACGAAGGTAAAAGTGAATCTCAAGAGGATTACGCACGAGTTTTGGGATGTCTAATGTACATCATGAATAGTACTCGACCAGATATTGCTTGCGCAATAAGTAAATTGAGTCGATATCAACGTAATCCAAATAGTACGCATTGGATGGCAATGCGGCGTGTTTTGGGGTATTTACAACATACCAAAGATTTTGCTTTGCACTACAAAAGATATCCGGCAGTGCTTGAAGGATATTGTGATGCAAATTGGATCACCGGCTCAACCGAAATCAAATCCACTAGCGGATATGTATTTACGGTTGGTGGGGGAGCAGTATCTTGGAGATCCTGCAAGCAGACTTGTATTGCCCGATCCACAATGGAATCGGAGTTCATAGCTTTGGACTTAGCCGGTGAAGAAGCGGAATGGCTTCGGAGCTTCTTGGAAGATGTTCCGTTTTGGCCCAAGCCGTTAACCCCAATAAGCATACATTGTGATAGTCAAGCGGCTATTGGAAGGGCGAAAAGTGTTATGTATAATGGAAAGTCTCGTCACAAACGTCGACGACATAACACAGTGAGACAATTAATTTCTAGTGGAGTTATCTCGATCGATTATGTAAGATCAAAAGATAACGTGTCGGATCCGTTAACTAAAGGCCTAACTAGAGCATTAGTTGAGAAGTCATCGAGGGGAATGAGACTGTGGCCTAGGACAAATCATCATGGCGGTAACTCTACCTAAGTAGGATTGGCAGACCCAACCTCTAGGTTCAAGGAGCAAACAATGTTGTGAATGATGGTCCGACATTGTCAAATTATTTAAAGTCCATTCTCATGATGAGACAGTGTCCAAAATATAAGGGTAAACCTAAATATGAAAGGTTTTTAATGGTTTCTAAGTTTGACACGTGTTGTGATCAAATAGTGTATTTTCGGAATACATGTTTAGAAATCACCTATGTGAGTGTGAAGTGGAGTCGCTTCAAGGATAATAAAAGAAGGCCAATTCTCTACGCACTCATGAAACCAGGCGGTGTTCATGGCTGAAACGAACACAACAATGAGAACCAACGAGCGGATAAGAGTTGGTTGTGCGACATATGTTGTCTTAGTATACAAGAAAACCGACGGTTCAAAGATATCATATCTACCGATTGGTGAGTATACTCGATATATGTTCACTAGGGAAGGTTCAAAGGGAAACCCACCTATCCTAATACAACTAATTCTTAGTTGAGAGTCACACAGTTTTTTGCATAGTTTTCAAAACTTAGCATTCTCTTTCATGTGGGGGATTGTTGGGATTTGAAAGGTGTGAATGAGAATGAAAGGGGAAGAAGCCAATAGTTGGTGAGTTATTGGTTAAACCAAGTTGAACCGAATCGGACCGAACCGATGTGGCGGTTGGAATGAACCAACCGGTCCAACTACTATGGCGAACCGATGCAATGGTTGGGGTGTAACCACCCACTTGAAGGGTCACATCCCTTCACTCGCACCCCTTCATTATCTATAAATAAACACCTACCCCCTCTGTTTTATATACAAGATTTTTCCCAAGAAATTTTTCTGGCCAAAAAGATAAAAGAATTTTTCATTCTTCATTGCATTTCCTCTCTACAAACTCATAAAGGAAAACAGAGTCGTGTGACTTCTCTCCGATCGTTGCGTTCGTCGGATTCTGGTGTTTCAAGTACCGGTACAGCCAGAAAAGGTACGTCCGTTCTATCCTGGGAGGAATAGTTCCAATAAACCTTGGGTACCGTAGAGGGGAACTAAATTCCTTAAGGAGAAATAGTGAATTCTATTGGCTCGGGCGTTGTTTATGCATGTGTCGATTTCTATATATGACTTGTGTGGCAAGAAACATATTTTTTTGTGAATCGTTTTCCATAACACATGGACGATCAAGCATTTCGTCGAACAATACATATGCACATCACACATCCAAAACAGGGGAAAAACCAAAAAAAGTTTGGCAATGGAGTGAGTGATGAAGAAGTTAACCTCCAGGTAACAGGCTTTCGCGTAACAGTACAAATACGAAAGTGGGCAACCGAAGAAAAAGCAAGCGAACCTTGTGTCGGGAACTCGGGATGACAATCCACAAGTTGCGACTACGTTCGACCCTGTAGGTGTAACGCAACCAAGTTTCACAGCGAGCAAATCAGAAAGTAGCAGCAAAGATGAGAGTGTACAAGATAACAGGAAACGGGAAGGTGCGCAAGGGAAGAAGAACATTGTCTTGGAAGCAGAGAAAATTTCAGAGCAGGAGCAAATGAGCAATAGCCATGGGAGCAACAGTGGCAGCCAGTTTTTGCTTTGGGAGCAACAGTGGCAGCCATTTTTTGATTTTTTGGTTCGCTGTTGTTCACTGCTTCTCCAGCCTTTGTTTTCGAATTTGATAACAAGTTCGTTTCCTAGAGCTAGACAAAAGACATTGAAATCAAACATCAATTATTGTTGCTTGTGCATATTTTCAACATGGCCCTTAACCGATTTCCCATTGCCGAAGTTGTCGTCTCTATGTTGGACGTTCAAGACGTTTATGTGAGAGGGCAGTTTGGTGTCAAAGGTTTCAGACTCCACCTCATGGCCTTCGCCTCAGGAACACAAGATAGCACAAATGTATTTGCAATCTGACAAAAGCTTTATTGAATGGAAGACTAGGGTACTTATACTTTGTTTCAGCCACAATCAGTGGCCTCCACGACGCTAACCACTAACTTAATCACCCTATAAATCAGCTAACACGACTAACAATAGAGGTGGAAACACTCCACAGCTCTTAACAACTCGACATGACTAAAATGACTGAAACATGAACTTTAAGGACTCGTTACATAATAAACCAAATGACGTTGTTCTTCTTTATTGATACAGACCAATTTAAATGCTTTAAACCAAGCTTGGCTCGCTCACTTCAATTCTTCTCCTAATAGGATTCAGATTTCCAATACCTATTGCATACCAGTCTTCAACCTTCAACAAATCCTCCCCCGAGCTGAACCCCTTCGCACCACAGGTTTCAGCTCACATCTTCATTCTGGATTGTTGAATTCTGCAAGTTCACACACACCAAGTTTGCTTCGTAGAATCTGGAAAGATTCCAACATCAAAGCCTTAGTCATGATGTCTGCAACCTGCTCGTTAGTGCCACAGTATTCCAATTCCACCGCACCTTCCTTCACTAAGTCCCTGATGAAATGGAACCTGACATCTATGTGCTTGATCCTCTCATGTAACACTGGATTTTTAGACAACTTGATAGCAGAACTGGTATCACACAAAATGGTTGTCTTACCATATATACAAGTGCTCCATCCAATGCTTTCCAAAATCCGTTTCAACCAAATACAATGAGCAACACAGTAGGCAGCAGCAATGAACTCTGCTTCTGTGGTAGAGAGAGTGACAATTGGTTGCTTTTTTGAGGCCCAAGAAATCGCCCCACCAGCAAGAAAGAAGACATGCCCACTGGTACTTGTTATGTCATCCACATCTACTGCATAGTCACTATCTGTGTAGCCAAGCAACTGATCCTCCCATCTCCCTTCCTGTACCACATTCCTGAACTGGTTGTGCCCTTCAAATACCTCAGCATCTTTTTAGCAGCTAGCATATACTGCTTCGTGGGAGATTCCATAAACCTGCATAACAAACATAATGAGTACATCACCTCTGGCCTTGTTGCAGTAACATACAACAAACTGGCAATGAGTTGCTTATATTCTGTTGTATTGACAGAGATCCGAACACCAGCCTTGGACAATTTGACTCTAGGTGTAATTGGATTGCTGGCAAAATTGCACTCAGACCGTCTGAATTTGGCCAACAGCTCCTTGATGTACTTCTGCTAGCACATAAATATCTCACCTTTGGGTTTAATTACCTCTATGCCAAGGAAGTACCTCATTCTTCCTAGACCAGTCATTTCAAACTTAGCTTCCATGCTCCTTTTGAATTCTGCAATCATGTCTGGAAAATTGTTTGTATACGTCACATCATCAACATAAAGACTGACTATGAGGATGTTATTCCCAACCTTATAGATGAATAGAGTGTGTTCGTATGGACATCTCTCAAACCCAAGCTTCATGAAGTAGGACTCAATCCTGTTGTACCAAGCTCTGGGGGCTTGTTTCAAGACATACAAGGCTTTTTCAGTTTGTATACCTTATGCTCCTCCCCAACAACTTCAAACCCTTGAGGTTGCTCCAGGTATACATCTTCATTAAGCTCTCCATGAAGGAAAGTATTTTTGACATCTAACTGATACACCACCAGACCATGATGTGCTGCCAATTGTATCCCATCTTGCAACTGGGGCAAAGACCTCAGTGTAGTCAATGCCTTGTTTTTTAGCAAACCCCTTTGCCACTAAGCGAGCTTTTCTTTTATCTAGAGAACCATCTTCCTTCTACTTTGATTTCCACACCCATTTGCAGCCAATTGGGGTGATTCCTTCAGGCAGCTCCACCAGATCCCATGTTTGATTTCTTTATATGGAATCAAACTCTTGATTTATAGCTGCTCTCCATCGAGGATTATTGTAGGCCTCTTCAAATGTCGGTGGCTCCTCAGTTAGTGCCATGATTACTATCCCGTCTGTGTCTATAAAGGTGCAGTCATAGATGGATAGATGTGATGGTGGATGCCTCACTCTAGGTAGTAGTCCCAACGCATCGGTGTGAGCCCCAAAATCTTCCTCATCTGATTCATTTTGTGTATCAACCCCTTATGGTGTTTTTGGACTTTGTGGTTGATCAGTTTCAGTTTCAACATCATCTATCTCTCCTACAGTGTCTGCTCATCTGCAACATATATGTATCAGAATCATCCCATAGATCATTTCCTTCCTAGACTAACTGTTGGGGGCTGATTAATCTGTAGAATCATCCCATGCATGGTTCAAAAAGCAGGCTTAGCCTTACGCTTAGGCACGCCTAGGCGCAAGGCAATGGTAAAATGCCTCGCCTAATAGTTTCGTGCCTAGTTAGATACTGGAACTCGTCAGTGGAGTAAGTCGACATCTATGTCTCTCCTAAACATGACTAGATAGAGCTAGAAAATCAATATTAAAGGAGAAAATTAACGTCAACTACGAAATCAATTTTCTATATCAATATTTTCAATAGCTCAAAAACTTTGTGAGCTATTGAGCTATGATTCTATGAATTCGTGAGCTATGTTCTTGTCATTAAGTGTTGAGTAAGTTATAAATCATTTTAATTGAAGTGAGGAAGAGTTGTAGGTTATTATTTCATTCATCATGCAGTGCGAATAGCTATTTTTCTTCCAACGCATAAGTGAGCTAGGCGCAAGGCAAAAACGCCTTATTGAACCTTAACCCCAGCCATGAAGTTCATCGAAGACCACATCTCTACTTACAACTATTTTCTTTATAGTTGGATTATAGAGTCTATAGGCCTTGAATTCACTAGAGATGCCCAGAAAATAGCACTTGGAACTCTTTTCATCCAGCTTCTTCCTTTTCTGGTCGGGTATGTGAACATAAGCTACACAACCAAAAAACCTAAAGTGAGAGACTGAAGGTGTGTTACCAGTCCACAATTCCTGAGCTGTCTTGCCAAGTTAGCTATTGTAGGACACCTGTTAAGAACATGGGTGGCCCAAGTGACAACTTCAACCCAGAGCTATAAATAGGAACATGTGTATCTAGTAGCATACACCTGACCATGTTCATCACAGTTCTGTTTTTCCTCTCAGCCACTCCATTATGTTGTGGTGTGAGTGTTGTTGTCAATTGCCTTCTTATTCAAGCCTCCTCACAAAGTTCTTTGAATTCGCTAATCATGAACTCACCACCCCTATATGTTCTGAGACTTACAATCACCATGCCAGTCTCTCTTTCTACTTGAGCTTTATACTTCTTAAACCAGCTTAGAGTCTCAAACTTAACAAATAGAAAATGACCCACAGTTTTCTACTATAATCATCAGTTAAGGTAAGAATATACCTCTTGCCACAGTTGGAAGCTAGTGTGAAAGGGCCACACAGATCAGCATGGATTAGTTGGCGCTTTTGTGAAGCCCTTCACTGACTTTTCTTTGGGAAATAATTCTTGTGTTGCTTTCCAACCTAGCAAGTTGAGCAGATCCCAGTATTTCCTGTCAGTTGAGGCAACCCTTGAACTAGCTCCTTCTTCTGGATCTACTGCAGACTCTAATGCTTAAAGTGTCCAAATCTCCTATGCCACACGTCCATGTCAAAGTTTGACATTCCTCCCCCAGTCTGCAGGCGCTGAATGTTGTGGTTCTTCTGGTTGATGCTGACTGTAGTGCTATGTAGCACAAACATTCGGTTGGACTTCATCTGTGTCTGCAACAGAAGCCCGTTCTCTTCATGAAAAACTCTGCAACACCCATCATTGATCAAGAATGAGAGGCCCTTCTCCTACCACTGACCAACATTGAGCAGGTTTTTCTTAAGTCCTGGGACATAAAACACATCATGCACCACAACTAATAGCTGGTTGATCATCATTTTCACCCTGCCTTTGTCAACCACATTGAGTTTGGAGTTGTTCCCCAGTTTGACATTATAGGTAAAACCAGTATCCATCTCAGTAAACTATTTTTGCTCCCCGTTCATGTGATTGGAGTAGCCAGAGTCAAGAAACCACCAATCTGAATCCTTGTATGTAGAGGCATCCTCTACAAAAGCCAAGAAGCAGTCAGTTTCCTCCTCTTCATCATTAGTCAGGTATTCAACTTGAGCCATCAACAACATATCATCCTTCATATCTCCATATGACTGATTATCTTGAATATAGGAACTGGAGTAAGGAGCTTGTTGATTGTTATACCATTATGGGCACTCATTCATGTAGTGTACCAATTTGTGGCATTTGTAACATTCAACAACCTCTTTGTTCCAAATCCTTCCTCTACCTCTTCCTCCTCTGCCACCAAATTCATGAGTGGTTTTGAGAACCTGATCCTCTTCTGCCATAGTCCTTTTTGTGAATTTTTGCTCATGAACAATGAGAGAACTCTAAAGAGACTCAACAGATAACTCTTCAGTGTTCTTGGTCGCCTCAATTGAACAAACCACAAATAAATCTTTCAATAAGGGTCCTAAGGATCTTTTCCACGATTTGGACATAAGGCATTTCATCACCACAATTTCTCATGGCATTACCGCATTAGCTATGGTCATAACTCTACTAAAATAACCATCACATACTCTCCCTCTTTCATTTCAATAACCTCAAAATTCATTCTAAGAGCCTGCAGATTTGACTTCTGGACCCTAGCATTGCCTTGATCCTTAACTTTCATAGAATCCCACAAGTTTTGGGTAGTACCTTTCTTGGATATTGTCTTGAGGATGGTTTTGTCAATGGAGCTGAAAATATAGTTCTTGTCTTTGAGGTCCTTCAGCTTCAGATCTTCCAATGACTTTGAATAAGCCTCTGAGAGCTGCTCATCACTTCTGTCTTTGTATCCATGTTGCACAGCATGTCGATACTCCTTTGATCGAAGCAGGTTTTCCATCAGAAGGCTCTAGTGGTCATAGTCACTATCTTGGTAAACCCACTTGAGCAAAGCTGCCTGATTAATTCATTTTGTCAATCTGCACAAGATCGTCTTGAAAGCTGATCTTGTCACCTACCCGGTGTTTAGGATTTCCTCACACGGTCTCTCGTGTTTCCCAAACCCAATATGCAATTGAAAGCAGTATCACACTCACTCTAACTCTTATGATTGCTTGAAAGCCTTGGTTACAGCTTGCTTGTGCTATAATACCACAATGATAGCACAAATGTATTTGCAATCTGACAAAAGCTTTATTGAATGGAAGACTAGGGTACTTATACTTTGTTTCAGCCACAATCACTAGCCTCCACAACGCTAACCACTAACTTAATCACTCAATAAATCACCTAACACGACTAACAATAGAGTTGGAAACACTTCACATCTCTTAACAACTCGACATGACTAAAATGACTCAAACATGAACTTTAAGGACTCATTACATAATAAACCAAACGACGTCGTTCTTCTTTATTGACACATACCGATTTAAATGCTTCAACCTTGGCACACTAACTTCAATCCTTCTCCTGATAGGATTCGGATTTTCAATCCCTGTTGCAGGCCCGTCTCAATCTTTAACACATAATTGCCCATTCTAGATTTTCTCTTCCAAAAATATGGTGTTATTAAACGAGAAAGCATATGTTACATAATTATATACTACAATCACTACAAAATTATATTTCTCTTCTTTTATTTTAATCATATCTAACGACAGTAAGATACTAAGATTAGGGGTGTTCAAATGGTTACCATGGTTATAACCAAACCAAATAAGGCTAAATTCCATTAACCGTATAATACAATATCATAACCAAACCGTCCAAACTAATACAACAACCAAATTAACCAAACTAAAGTTTAATCGGTTTGGTTAATTGGTAAACCAGATTAACCAATATAAAATCACATTATCATTGACGATGAAAATTTTCCGGTTAATGCAACAATTCGCAATTTATATAATGAATAAAACATAACAATCAACATGTAGTTATAGTTGACCCTTAACAAAAATACATGCAACTAAGACAATTATCTTACGATTAGTATAGAAGTATTCACCTAAACAAAAATTTATGACAATGATATGGGTTAATGAATTGTTGTGTTTGTGTAAATTGACTTAGTCTCTTAGCAATTATCATAGGCTGGAAATGACCTTCCTTTCAAGTTTTCATCCATCATAATGTATGAAATTTATCTAAATTAGGCGTCCATATGTTGTGGTCTACATTTTACATATACAAATATACACTATATGAGCAATATTGAGCTTTATATTTTATGAGTTTAAAAGGGATGAACGTTAACTCTTGAGTGGTTATGCAAAGTATTTAAGTATGTGTATATAATATATGTAAGATATATGACTAATTATTTAACTGGTTAATTTGGTTTGACTGGTTAGGAGTGTCTGAAACCAAACCAAACCAAACCACCTAAACCAAACAAGCTAAAAACTTTAACCAAACCAAACCAATTATCCAAATTAACCAAACCAAATTATCCAAATAGTACTGGTTAAAACGGTTACCATGGTAACCAAACCGTTTGAACACCCCTAACTAAGATTCATTAACAGCCTGTTTGGATACAATTCAAGAAGAAATGGAAATGGAATTCTATTTCCAATTCCTATTTTTATAGAATTCCATTTCCAATTTTAGTGTTTGGTATAATTCCTCCAACTAAAGAAATGAATTGCACTTTTAACAATAATTAATAATATAATATATTTATTTTATCTTGGGAAATGAAATATGAATGATAGAGAAAGAGAGTAGTGTGATAGTTGGTTAATAAAATAATAATAAATAGTGATGGGACCCACTAATTCCATATTCATAAACACAATTCCTATCACTTTTGATAGGAATTGTAATTCTCAAAACTTAGCCCAAATGGAATTCATTTCTCAACCTTCTTATCCTTCCAAACATAAAATATGGAACTGAAATTGAAAATGGAATTCCAATTCCTGAGTTTTTTGTCTATCCAAACAGGCTGGACTGGTAGTTCGCACCCCTCTGTCTTTTTTGTTTTTGTTTTTGCACAAGATTTAGATGAGAGAGGGGAATTTTTATGACAGGTCAAAGACTACTTTTTCTAATCTCTCATTTTTGTTAATCGAGTCGTAACTATTTTGTTTTAACTTGGAGTTTGATTTTTTTCCACATAAATAACCATTAATTAAGATCTAAATAATGATATCCATTTTGTTCTATTTTGAGCAAACAAATGAGTTTTTTAAAGCACATGCTGGTTGTAGTATTATCACTATCATATCATTATTATCATTGATCACAGTGGCATGATGAGATATCTCTTTCGTTTTAACTCAAAATTAAAAAATAATTTGTATAGAAAGTATTTATTTATTATGCTCTACACAATGATATCCATAGTGTTATGTTTTGAACAAAAGAATAATTATTCATTCAAAAACACGTGTTTGCTATCATCTTATGACATGGAGAGGAGATAACGACCCTACCTGTGCATTTTTGGACGAGAGGATGCTTGCTCGAACAACATCAATTATCTTAAAGGATAAGAGATCGAGTAGTATAAGATTCATAATTGATCTTCTTTTCATTACTCTAGTTATTGAAACCAAACAATTTATGACATGACATTAGAACTGATTTGGCCAAGTGATCGTGTGTTTAAATCTCAAAAAACACCCCACACTAATCATTGATTTAAACATAAATTATTGTGGACCAGTTAAGTTAGTAAGATCTATCCTTAACATTTTCCCAAAGTCGAGTTAAACAATTAAACGATTTATGACATGAGATGTTTAACCAATCTCATGACCTAGGTCTTCTTTTCCAGTATGTGCTAAAGTAAAAATTATTTGACCCATGATGTTCTCCCACCACTAAGAAGTTAAACCATAACGCCAATGCGAGTTCGAGAAAGCGTAAGAAAGGAGTAACTCCCTTGATCATTAAGTATAAACTTGGAACTAATTGAAGAAGAAAATTGCAGAAAATTGGTAATTACTCATATACACAACTGTACTGATAGATGCCTTCTTCACTGGGAGATATTAGAAGCAAAAGGCAATCATCGTGGGAAGGAATATGCAAATATTTCAGCCGGGTCACAATGAGAAAGGCTTGGAGTAAACATCAAATGGCTCATTTGCAGTCAGCTGTGGCTCCTGCAAATCAAACAACAACCCAGCAGCAGCAGCAGCATCCATCAAAACAGACTTCACAACTTCCTTCCAAGAAAAACCATAGACAGACAGACAGACAGATAGATAGATACCTGTCTCAACCCGCTACCAAGGCTGCCTCCGGCTAGCAGCATGGTGAGAAGAGAAGTAACGATCCCACCGCCATCTAGCTCATTACTCGTCTTGCGAATGGTGGTCCGCATCGAATTCAACATGTCGCCATACGTAGTGCCATGCCCGCGCTCAAGCGCTTGAATGAATGAATATGTCATTGCCCCTGTCGAAGTGACCTTGGATAGAGCCTGCTCGACAAACATCCCATTCTTAGTTTCTTACAGGATTACAACTACCTATATGCAGAGCAAAATTCACTCTCTTAACCAATTCACCGCGATATATCAAAGGCATTACCGATGTGTCAGCAGAGGTTTGATTGTCATCGCAGCCACTGAAAGACACAACTTCTCCTCCGCTCGTTCCTTTCCACGCTCCCGATCGCGGCCTGTGATCCTCCCACACGTACTTTCCGCCCCTGCAAACAGTCCAGCTTTCTCTGAATTAGGGATATGATTGACCACGAGAGACGTGCATTCAGTTTACTGCTTAGCATCACTACCTATCCATTCTGCAGAGGAATGGCAGGTCCAAAACGGTGCCGCTGTGGCAGGCGTCTACAATGGCGTGGAGCTTCACTCCTGCGGGGAGTGGCTTTACAATGGTCGCATTGATCTCGTCGTCAACGATCATACCTTGGGTTTCGAAATCCGTGGGGCAGAGGGTTTCGTCGTACCCGTCGACCTCGTCGCCATTGTAGTTCCTCTGCTGAGAGCCGTGGCCGGAGAAGTGAAACAGCAGGGAGTCTCCCGGTTTGCAGCCTTGTACCAGCCAGTACAACGCCATTCTCATGTTCCGCTTCGTCGGGATTCTGTACGGGTCCGTTTCTTCCTCTGCCAAACAAAATTTTCGTGATTTCAATTGGAAACCAATTCTGATTTTTGCTATGTTTGACAAACCCTAACCGGAAGGAAATCGGCAGACGAATTCAAAAACAAGGTAAGGAATTTGGGGGAAAATAGTAAAAGTAAAAAAGAGTACCGGTGAGGAAGACGATGGAGGATTCAGGGAACTTGAATCGATTGATCAACAGGTACTTCATGCATTTGGCGTCGTTAATGCATCCCTTGAGCTCGTGCTTGGTCTTCCGGTAAGAGATGCCGCAAATCACGGCGCGCTTGCTGCCGTGGGCGGCGGGTGGGGGCCCCGGTGGCGCGTGGTTGTAAGGGGAAGGAGAAGGGCGGTTGGAGAGGCGATCGTTGCTATTGTGTTGCTGAAGAGGAGAGGCGGCGGCGGCGGCGGCGGAGCGAGGCTGGGCGATGAGGGTGACAGCGTGGCAGATGGCGCAGCGGATGGATTGCGCCGCCGGCGGAAGCTGAAGAGGAGTCCGGCAGTTTGAACAGTCAACCAACATGTACATGGTTGGCGGCGACGAATGGGGCGAATCGGAGAGAGAAGGAATAGCAGGTGGAAGCGAAATGGAAATGAAATGGCGGAATGGAGAAGGTAGGGGAAGAGGATTGGCGATTGGAGAGAATGGCGAAGTCAAAGAAATCGGAACCTTTCGGCCGATAGGAGAGGGGAAGGAACGCGGAGTAGAAATGAGTTGGAAGACGAGTAGGTGTGGGGCCGGACCATAGCTAAGTCTGACAAGTGGCAATTCTTTTTGTTCTACAAATAGTGAGCATTTCAGGCCCAACTCCAAATTATAGTAAGCAATGTTACAAAATAATTACTCCCGAACACGCCATTAACGAGAATAACTTATTGATTGAGTACCCTTATAATCCAGACTATATTGATGGGAGAGAGTTACAGAAATGTTAAGATCAGGTGACTGGGGCGTTATCCTTAGTAACATGACTACGTAAATTTCAGTCCTCCCGCTTTATTAAAATTCAGTGATTCCAATTAATTCCATTTAATGAAGAATAATGTAGTAATTATGCAAATTATTTATTTAATTATTAAAATAAAAATAAGTTGGACCCACTGGCAGAGCTGTTCTCCCACCCATCGGTCGAATAATTATCCCCGACGACGTCATCGGAATTCTCCCCCGAGCCAAAGTTGATTATATGGTCATAGTTCAGGCCAAAATAAGATATTAACCTATATATATGGTGGCGTCTTCGATGCACCCACTTTTTTGGGTGCATTCAATGCACTCGATTCATAATCGTCATTCTAAACATGCGATTCATGTCAAAATGATGTCAATCATCACTGATGTGATGAACAATAAAGCCCGTGAATTTGCACAAAAACCATTCAAGATTTACTTTAATTTGAAGGATTTACAGTTTAGAGATTTAGAGCTAGGGTTAGGGTTTACAATTTGGGATATAGGGATAGAATTCAAAATTGGAGGTCTACGACTTAGGGTAATCTGTTAATTAGTTGTTATCATATATTAGATCATCATATTACACTAATTCTATAAATTAAAATTCAAAATTCGACACCTTAAAACTAATTTTTGAGTTAGGTGCATTGAATGCACTCATTTTTTATTACGTGTCAAAGTCATGTTACGTGTCAAAAATCCTAAAAAATTATAATATAAAATAAGTATGTTTGGAATTCATAGACACAAAACCGCCAATAATATTGAAGAACTGAATTTTGTTTATCTTGAACCATCATATCCCGAATTTGACCCATAAAGATGCTTCTCATCTCATCTTCTTGAAAATAAGATGAAATCAAAGATTAATAATTCTTATGAGATATATTATCAAAAAAGAAAAAAACTTATGAGATTTAGTGAACAAAGTATTAGTAGAGGAGGAAAAAGATTGACACAAACCTTGCAACAAATAAGTTTCAGTGGTAAAAGAATTTTTTGTTGGTGACTATAACTATATAAGGACTATTAGTATGCAACAAGTAAGTTCAGATAAAAAAAATTAAGCTGCCTAGATAAACATGACCAAGGGGTAAAAGCAAAACCAAAGAGCCAAAAACTTAAATGGGTAAATTAATTTATATGGCTAAATTACACGTTTGGTAACTCAAATTACACAAATTTTTCACGTTTGCCGCCCGAATTACTTTTCTTTCTTATTCGTTACTAACTTTATGAATTGTTTCACCGTTAGTCACCGGTCGTTGAACTCCGTTAAATTTGTCTTACGTGGCAATCAACTATAAAATTTGACCATTAATTAGATGAGATGGAAATAAAAAATAAATAAATTATTAAAGTATTTTTACACCTCATCATTCCATCTACTTTTTATTTCCTAGCACCGCCGCCGATCTGCTCCAGCTTCTTCCTCAGCCACCTCGCATGAACCCAACCCCGCCACCGTGAAACAAGGCCAAAATCCTACTCCAATCTACAGGATGAAACACCACCAGCGACTGCATCGTGAAATTAAAACCCGAATCCCTGGCGTCCACCACCCTCTCCATGACCCTCGAACCCAAATACAAATCGTTGTTATGCCCCCACTTGTTCCCGTCAAACGTCCTCGCGAACTCCAAGATGAACCGATAAACGAGCGGGTGATTCCGGTGGAAAATTAAGACGACGTTGTTCAGTAGGCTCCACTTCCCCATCCCGACATCAAATGTCCGTGCGCCGATGGAATTCCTTAGCTTGGCAAGGCTCCGCAGGACCACGACGTCGGTGTCGAGGTAGATCCTACCGAACTTGTAGAGCAGGGCGAGGCGGAGCAAATTGGAGAGGATGAGTTTACCATTAGGCATCCCGATTCCAATGTGTCATCTATCTGAGCTGGCCCAATACCGATGCCCCTCTCCCTTCTCTGTCAGTCCTCTGGCGATTCTGTTTCGCTCCCAATGCTTTTCTGTGCCAATTGAATTCAGCGGCCGACACAGATAAATCGCAAAAATTTCCCCATCAGCTCGTGTTGGAGTCTGGGAAACAACCCACCATTAAACCAACATATCCACAGTTAAAGAGATGGAAAATGGATCTTTTCTTTGATGTATCATAGATTTGGGATTGAAAGAATTTCACATAGCCACACAGAGCAAACCCAGAGTACAATTATGCTAACTTCTGATAAACAGACCTATGTTGTTTCCCCCATCCAAAGCAGCTAGGCTAAAGATGCTATTGTTGCTACTGGCTTCTGGAAGTTACATGTCGTTGTCGAGGTGAGAACACCGTCAGCGGCAGAAATGGCTCAACTTCTGCTTCTATGAAAAGCTGCAGTATTAATCGAAGTATAATCTTCCTGCAAAGTGTGATTAGATCCATCAGCGGCGGTGCTTGGTAAATCAAAGTAAGTGAAATGATGAAGTGTAAAAATAATTTAATTTTTAATTTATTTTTAATTTCCACGCATAGTTAACGATCAAATTTTATAGTTGACTGCCACGTAGGAGAAATTTAATGGAGTATGAGGGTTAGTGACTAACGGTGAAACGATTCATAAAGTTACTGGCGAACAAGAAATAAAAGTAATTTGGGTGGCAAACGTGAAAGATTTGTGTAATTTGAGTGACCAAACGTGTAATTTAGCCTAATTTATATTCAATCACAATTCCAACATAGCGTTAATGCCACATTTGGTCACTATGATTACTAAATCGTGTCATGTTTAGTCACTAGAAAAAATTAATATCAAATTTGGTCACTCGAATTACTCAAACAAGTCATATTTAGTCACTCTCCGTTAGTCTCCGTCCAACTCTGTTAATAAAGTCTTTTATGTGCTGACGTGGCTAATGGGAGCGCCTAGTCAGCGTCATTTTGGGCCGAAAATGGTCAAACCCGACCTGCCACGTCACTAAACCAACCATGTCATACAAACCCATTAACCCTACACACCAACCCACCCAACTCTAGCCCACTTAACAAAACAAAATTGGAAAAGCTCCAACTCGTTCTCCTCCTCTTCACCGCCGTCTTCCACAATGAAACAACATCAGCAGTAGTTGCAAGATCATCACGATTAGAAGGCCCTTTCGAGGTCTCTCCCTGGAAAACTAGAGAGCTTCAGCGGTGAGTTTTTGGTTCCCAGCTACAGAGAGTCGTCGTTCTTGGACCCAAAGGGCAGAGGCGGGTCCCAGGGTTATCACAAGGTGGTGGTGCTGCCCCACGGCGGGAGAGGGGATGAGGAAGAGTTGGCGAAGGAGATGTAAAGAACGCGGCGGCGTCGAAGGGGAAGATTTCATTGAGCGTGACCAAGAGCAAGCCGAAGACAGTGGAGGTGATTGGAATTTTTGAGAGCGTTCAGCCGTCGGACACCGATTTGGGCGCCTCAAGGATGTGAAAATTCAGGGGGTTTGGTATGCTCAGCCTGATTAAGTAGAGAGGAGAGGTTGATGATGAAAAGCTTTTGTCTCTGCAAATGTTTGGAAGTGAAACTTCTCTATTCTCGATTTTAGGGTTCGTGAAAGTACCCAGCCATATTCTTGATTTCTTGCGCGGCTCCCTGATTTCGGATACCTATTTCCCCCAGCTCCGCATCCGGACTCCCCTGTACACAAGGTGCTTGCTGCTGCAGTCTCATACCCGCTTCTTCTTCTTGTTGGTGGAAGCAGAGGAATTCGGGGAGTCCCCATCTTCATGATGATCTTGCAACTGCTGTTGATGTTGTTTCATTGGGGAAGCGGCGGTGAGAAGAGGAGAACGAGTTGGAGCTAGGGTTTTCCAATTTTGTTTTGTTAAAGTGAGCTAGGGTTGGGTAGCGTTAATGGGTTTTGTGTATGACATGGCGGGTTTAGTGATGTGGCGGGTCGGGTTTGACCATTTTTTGCCCAAAACGGCGCTGATTAGGCGGTCTCGTTAGCCACGTCAGCACATAACGGACTTTATTAACGGAGTTGGACGGAGACTAACAGAGAGTGACTATATATGACTTGTTTTAGTAATTCGAGTGACCAAATTTGATATTAATTTTTTCTAGTGACTAAACATGACCCGATTTAGTAATCAGAGTGACCAAATGTGGTATTAACCCTTCCAACATGTAATAAAGGACAAAAATGGGAGTGACCCTTGAAAAGGGTACTCTATATTCCAAGAAAGTGCATCAACAAAAAGACAAAGCCAGAAGCTTTCGATGATACCCTGTTTTCCAAAAAATTGAAGCCAAAAAATTGAAGCTAAAAAAACAGAGCTGTACGGTTTGATGAAAATCTATTCCCCAGAAAAGTGAAGCCACGAACTATAGAGGTAAAGGGATTCGTGTAATCGAGAACTTTAGAGTAATCCAGCGATTCATGTGACAGTAGAGGACCAAGGGATTATGTATTCTACAAAACTCAAGAGGAAACCATCAAATCGACGCCAAAACGGTAAAATTGATTTGCTAGATGAAGGGTATTTGGTACATGCAGCGTGTAAACCTAGCATTTCAAACCAAATCAGTGCCTCGCCATCGAATCACAGTAGTTGCCACGCCGTCGAATCACAGGAGAAGAGGCCAAAAGGTTTTGAAGAGATTATGTATTCTGCGTATGGCCCCCCCCCCCCCCCCCCCAAAACTAATCCCCTTTTATTTCCTTTCCCCAAAACTCTTATTTGCCGGCTTAATTATATTCTAAAATTTCGATTTGGGGCAGAAAGGTACTTTATATATTCACGCCTATGCATTCCCCAAATTGAAAAAGAATAGCGCCAAAGGAACCAAATCAACATTGAGCTTATAAATTTGTGATTATTTTTCATATAGGTCATAATGGCGAGCATTCGATATATCGAATTCGAACTTTCTTTTTCAGATGACTTATGCAAGGAACTGATAAGAAGATTGGGTAGTGTAGCACATCTTATTTGAATTGCCCAAGTGTTGGGCACAAGTGTCCTTATGTCACGAAGCACTACCTTTATAATCTTTAGTGATCCATCTTGAAAAATCAACATATGTCGGGAAGTCACTAACAATCCATAAAACATAAGTATGTAACTGAAATTTCTTTTTTCGAATGGGCATAGTACTATGTCGGGAGCCCATGTTACCAAAATGTCAGAATCCATTTGTTGTTGCACTTGCACCTATTCTATCATTCCAAGGGCCACTTGCAAAAGAATGACATTTCTCGTAAAATGACTTCCAAGCAGAAGTATCAACAGGATGTCTCATTAACACATCATCAATTCATCTTTCTCTATGTCATCTCATTTAGGAAGTCGTTTTAGTCGGACATAAATAACCTCTGCTGTCTTGGTGTCAACGAAAAATAATGTAATACTTAGTGTGGTTTCTCTTCCCATGTCTATCGAAAGAAGCATATCTAGGCGATTCACATACTGGTCAAGATCTTGCATCTTTGTGAGGACCCCATACAATGGGCACTGACATACTTCTCATAACCAAAACTCAAATGAGCAATGTACTTTTTCACACTACTGAAGAATTCAGAAAAATTATCGATACCATTTGTAGTTAGTTCCATCATAATGCTAAGCAAGTCCTCGAATGACTAGTTAGTCCACTTGTGAATACTTATGAGGTGGAGCAATTTCACAATCGTGGCTAGATTAGTGTGCTTGCAATATGCATGGATTTTCTCATTAGCCTCTTTGAGCAAGCAATAGAAGGCATTAATGTCTTTATTAGGCTCTTCTTCTCCAACCCCAAAATCTTTTTCGTTGCTTGTCATGACATACACGTCATGTATCAATTCATCCATATTGTCAAAGTGTATCACTAGAGGTAGGATCTTCATTAATTTCTTCACTAGTGGGTGCCACCATATTATTACTTGCAACTTCTTCTTGTGAATACCAAGTTGTGTAATGACTTAAGATTCATTTTTTTAACAAAGTAAACTTCACTTCTGAGAAGTTCTTATATGCGACGTTTCTACACTTTCTGTAGGGACAATAAATGACTTGTTGATCGGTAGAATGAGAAAAGGTGAACTCGATAAATTTATTGACACCGTCGATGGGATCATGCACTCTTCTATTGTTATACTTGTTGGGGGAACAAGTATGGGCCAGGGGCCAACATAAAAGGAAAAGCCCAAAGTGTGGTGTTAGTAGATATGGGCCCAGCTAGAGGAACTCAGGAAAGCCCATGGGGGCAAGGGTTTTGGGCTAAGGGGGCGCCCTGACAAGGGCGCAGGTGGCCAGAGTGACGTGGGAGACAGGTGGGACCGGGTATCAGGCGAGGGGCGCACAAGAAAAAAGTAGCCAACGGTCGAAAGGGTACGGAGGGTTGACTTGGTGATGTCATGCGCCTTGGTCCTCTGACCGCGGTGTCAGATGGTCGAGGCGCATGAGCGAGGAACGTACGGTGCATTTATGACGGGCCTGACACAGGGCGAGAGCGACGGATACCGGTCAATCTCGCCCCGGGTATAAATAGTCGAGTAGGTAAACCACATTTACTCAGTTTTTGCTTCTCTTACTAGAACTGTTCCTTCACTTCTCTCTCTAAAAGGAGGTTTCTCACTTGAGCGTCGGAGTGCTAACGGACCGCCTCGGTCCGCTAGGTACTTGTGTGGGTGCAGGAGGGCGCATATCAGGGGGAGTCGAGAGGATCGGAACGCAAGGCGTGAGGAGAGGGGTTCCGGGCACGAACAATTGGCGCGCCAGGTAGGGGGCGAACCATACCGATCAAGCTACCGAGCAAGTGAGTGAACATGGAGGCGCTAGGAGGAGTTGAGGGGGAAGGAGGACAGGCGGCCTTCGAGGCATCCCGAGGGGCGCCCGTGCTGTCGGGAGAGGCGCATGCAGGGGTTGACGATGGGGCGCAAGAGACGGCCCAATCTGAGGGCGTCACCCTCACGAAGAAGCATTTGCTTCACATAATTGGGGAGCAAGATCAGGCGCTAGAGGCGCTCAGGAAGGAAGTGGAGATGCTAAAGAAAGGGGCGGAAGCAGCGCCCCCTCTCGGGGGGAAAAGAAGGGACCGTGAGGAGGATGAAGAAGGGGCATCCAGCGTGCTGAGGCGCACCGAAGACTTGGGCCACCTGACGAAGCATTTGGCCTCAGATTTTGACGAACACAATGGATGGTCGCCTCGGCGCCATGGAAGGTCATGGGGTGTGAGGCAGCCACTCGCGCGAAGCATACTGTCCGAGCAAGCAAACTCGGTCATCCCGGCGCTCCCTAGCTATGACGGTACGACTGATCCAGAGGACCATCTGAACAACTACTTCACCAAAATGCACCTGTATAACAGCTCGGACGCCACCCTGTGCCGCGCCTTTCCCTCCACTTTCACGGGCGTGGTTTTGGATTGGTACCACCAAATCGAAGAGGGGAGGATCGATGGGTTCGAGCAGTTCGCGGCCCTTTTTCTTTCAAAGTTCGCCAGCTGGAAGCGCAGGAGTCTCACTATCAGTGCCTTATTTAAGGTTAGACAGCGTAAGGGCGAGGCGCTTAGGGACTTCTACGAGCGCTGGATGTCCGTGGCCATGGCGGTCAAAGACGTCAAACCCCCGGTCTTGGGGTGTTGCTTGGACGAGTGCACAACTAGTGAGGAATTGTGTCGGGCGCTGTCAAAACGGGACGTGGTGTCCACGGAGGATCTGGACCGGAGGGTGCAAAAGGTGATCATGTTAGAGGAGACATTGGCGGCGAGAAGGCTGGAGAGAAGAGACGTGCGCCCCGAAGAGGCCGAGGGGGGCCGAGCGCCGCGTGTACTGTCTACCCTTAATCCACCTTCGTTTTACCCGGCGGGCGCGAGGCGTCCTGAACCGCCGCGCTTTGCGCCTAAGGGAAGTGGGAACTTCACTGAACTCAATGACTCGCTGAAAAATGTGTTGCAATTTGTGAAGGACAAGGGGTACCATATCCGTTGGCCGGGACCCATGAGAGGGCGTCCGAATGAGCAAAACCTCGATAGGTACTGCGAGTTCCATAGGGAGCGGGGACACCACACCGCAGACTGCTACCGGCTGAAATCCGAGATCCAAGGGTTGGTGGATAGGGGCATGTTGAATGACTTTGTGAAAAAGGATGACAGGGCGCAGAGGACGTTCGTAGCCCAGAGGAGCAAGTGAAAGCGCCCGACGAGAAGCAAGGGTCGGTGGTCGAACAACCTAAGGAAGGCGCTGCCTTACCACCACCCCCATTCGACGTAGAGCAGGAGGCGAACCCGAACCGTGTAAGACTGACTATCGAGGCCATCACGGGCTCCGTAGACTTGCGGCAAAAGTTGGAAGAAAGTAGGCGCTTGAAGTCCGCCACCGCCAGTGCGCGAGAGGCCATACAAATACGCTTCAATGATGTGCCCGAAGAGGCGTGTCGGACGCCTTCCACGGAGGCGTTGGAAGTCCGCGGCGTGGTCGCCGGGTGTGAAGTCAAGAGGATGTTGGTCGACACCGGAAGCTCAATGGACTTGTTGTTCCTTTCTACGTTTGAAAAGATGCAGTTGGCGACGAGTATGGTGAGGCCCGCGGACACGGTGCTAATTGGGTTCTCTAGGGCGCCGGCTCAAGTGCTCGGGCGCGTGCGCCTCCCGGTGACGCCGTCAACGATGGAGACCAACAACGCGGCGGAATATGAGGCGGTGATCGCCGGGCTCCACATAGCTCGAGAGCTCGGCGCCCAAAGAATCCAACTCCGGTCGGATTCCGCGTTGGTGGTGAATCAGCTGAACGGAGTGTATGAGGTTAAGGAGGAGGCTCTAAACACCTACGTCACTATGGTAAAGGCAAAGGGCGCGTGGTTCAAGGGGGTAGAGTTCATACACGTTCCGAGGGAGGAGAATGCCCACGCAGACGCTCTCTCCAAACTCGCTACTGCGACCGAGTTCGAGGAGTATAGGCAGGTCATTGTCACCAAGGAGCATTCTGTGCGGGAGTCGGTCATAGGGGCGGTCGTCGAGGAAGCTGAAGGGGATGGAAGCTGGATGGCCCCTATTAGGGCGTACTTGGTCCAAGGGGTCCTCCCGGAGGATGATAGAGAAGCATGGCAGGTGAGGCGGAAGGCCGCGCGTTGCACCCTTATTAATGGGCAGATGTACAAGAGGTCACACTCCGGTGTCTACTTGAGGTGCCTCACTGAGGCGGAGGGAAAGCAGGCGATTGAGGAGGTCCATCAGGGGACATGTGGCATGCATGCGGGGGCGCGCAGTCTTGAGAAAGTATTACTGAGGCAGGGGTACTACTGGCCAACCATCAGGGCGGATGCGACAAGGCATGTGGCCAGCTGCCACCAGTGTCAGATACATGCCAACGACGTTCACGTTCCCGTGGCGCCCATGCGGGGAAATGTGGGGGCGTGGCCGTTCTCCCAATGGGGCATGGACCTACTAGGACCATTTCCAAAAGCGCCCGGGCAAATGAAATACCTGATAGTAGCAGTGGACTATTTCTCCAAATGGATCGAAGCTGAGCCTCTGGCGTCCATTACCCAAGCGCAAGTCCGCAAGTTCACAAACAGGAATATATTCACGCGATTTGGTTTGCCGGAGTCCATAGTGACCGATCACGGAAAGCAATTCGACTGTAGGCAATTCGTGGATTTCTGTGATGAGAAGGGGGTGATACTGCGCTTCTCGTCCGTGGCGTATCCTCAGGCAAATGGGCAGGCGGAGGCCGCTAACAAGAGCATCCTGCATGGGCTCCATACGAGGCTTTTGGAGGCGAAGGGCAGATGGGTAGAGGAGCTCCCGAGCGTGTTATGGGCACATCGGACAACGTACAAGGCGGCAACGGGCGAATCCCCGTTCGCACTCACATATGGAAGCGAGGCAGTCATCCCAGTGGAATTGTGCATACCTACCTTTAGGATGGCAAGTTTTGAGGCGCAGGTCAACGAGGGGGAGCGCCTGCATGACCTGGACATGCTCGAGGAGCGGCGTGACGTTGCCTCCGTCCGCCTGGAAGCCATGAAACAGCAAGTGGCGAAGTATTATAACAGGAAGATGTGCCCTCACCAGATACGGCGGGGGAGTATGGTGTTAAAGAGAGATTTCAGACCCAAAGCCAGCGAGGGAAAGCTTGCCCCAAAGTGGAAGGGGCCCTATCGGGTTCGTGAGGTGGTAGGACCGGCAACGTTCAAGCTGGAGCGTATGAGTGGCAAGAGCATTAAACGAACGTGGAATGCGCAGAACCTTCGTGTTTATCACAGCAAGGAAGGCGAAGAAGTATTGGGGTAAGTGAGTGGCAAGACCAAGATGGAGGAGGAGGCAGTTTATTAAAGTACTCCCAAAAGCGCCCTAACTAAATTGCGCCCGTAGTTTTATTTTCTATTGTACTTCCAAAAGCGCCCTAACTAAATTACGCCCGTAGTTTTATTTCGAAGTGGTTCCAAAAGCGCCCCGAATGTGTTGCGCCCGATGTGTTCCGTTTAGCAAGTGTTTTCAAAAGCGCCCTCCAGTTTGCGCCCTGTGATTATGACTAGTGTGTTCAACTAAATGCGCCCCTCAATTTGCGCCCTACGTACGATGATAGTCAGGCGTGTGAGTACTTGTTAAAGCGCCCTAAAATTGCGCCCCATACTCGTAAGTGGCCCGGGTCTCTTTAAAGCGCCCCAAAGTCGCGCCCAATACAATGCGCCCTACGCAATGCGCCCTCAACATTGTGCCCCACAATTGGTTAAATAACGAAAATATGCATAAAGGCACAAGCAAGATGTACAAGTGCAAGTTAATGGAGCAATGTTCAAGAAAAGAAAAGGGAAAAAAAAAACGAGGCTCTCCTTTCATCCCTTCCTGACTTTCATTCTTCAGTGTCAACATTCTCGTCGTCCGCCTCCTGATCATCCGCCTCCAGATCATTGGCCTCTTGGTCATCCACCGCCTGGTCAGTCGCCTCCCCTTCATCTGCCTCCTGATCCTCGGCCTCTTGGCCATCCGCCTCCTGTTCATCCGCCTCCCCTCCATCGTTGACGGCGTCTCCCGCGCCATCTACAACGGGGGCAGAAGCATCCGAGGCGCCTGCCTGACCCTCCATGACCGCGATAACATGCTCGATTAAAGCAACCGAGTCGAATACCACGCCGGGGTAGTCGGTCTGGAACTTGGCCCTCAGCGCCTCTACGGTCCCGATGATGACATTGGCCTGAAGATTCTTGCCTTGACTCGACTCCGGATAGTCGGCCATCTCCTGTTCTAGCTGCGCGGCGGCCTCTTCGGCTTTCTTCAAGTCCTGCTTGTAGCTGTTCCGGGACTTCTTCAGCTTCCGGTTGGCCTTCTCCAGATCCTCGATGGTTTGACGGAGCACATCCTTTTCGTCCAGTAGGGCGTCGCGCTCCCGCGTAAGCGCAGCGCTCTCTTCCCGGAGCTTCTTCTCAGTCCCTTCCCACTCGGCCCTATCCATCTCGGCCTGCGCCTTCGACTCCTCTTCGACCTCCGCCCGGGTTCTGACCCGCTCGGCCTCCAACTTCGTCTCCAAATCGGACTTGACCGCGTCCAAGTCGGCCCGCATGCGCTCTACGGAGACAGCGGCGTCAGATCCCTCCTTGGCAATCTTGGCGATTTCGCGGGTGGTGGCCTCGCACAAGAGCATCATCTGGGGCGCATGATCACATACGTTCAATGGGAATTAGTAACTGGGCGGGGAAATGAAAATGGAAAATAAGTTCAAAGTCATGCCATATGCGCCTCGTAACACAAGTCCTTACCTGGACACTCATGTTGGTCAATCTCAACCAAGGCTTTGCCGAGATTAAGCCATCCGGGTGCTCAACCACCTCGTAATGCGCCCTCGCCATCTGAACAGAGGCGGGGACGTCCTTAGCTGCCCTGACTGGGACGTCCACTGGCACCTTCACAAGAGGGCGCCGCGCTTGGAAGTAGGGGGGAATCACTTGGCCGGAGTGTTCCCCAATGGTGGGCTCCACGAAACTTGGGGGCAGACCGGTCTCCTTGGCGTTGGCGAACTTCGCCCGCTTCCCCTTATCAAGTAGAGTCACGCCCGCCCTCTTCCGAGAGCCGGCGGACGAAGGGGAGGGCGGGGTGCTCACTCCAGCGGCACCCCTGGGTGTGGAGGCGGACGACGGGGTTGTTGAAGAGGAAGCGGGGCGCCCCGAGGGAGAGCCTTGGCCTCCTGCCTCGCCTCCCGACGCCGTAGGCAAGGACGTGGTGACACGCCTAGAGGAGGAGGCGCCTTGGGTACATGCGCCTCGTCCCCGCGGAGGTTGCACCCTCCTCTGACGGGCGCCTGTATGTTGGGCGCGGCCTGACCAGCGCCCGCATTCCGCAGAAGGTCGAGCCTGGATCTGATCAGATTGGTCACAGAGGTGAAGTCGGTCCCTGTACCACCAAACGCAGTGACAAAGAGTTAGAACATCAATGGAGTAAAATAGGAAAGCACGATGTAAAAGCAGAGGCGCAAAGGTAGTGGCGGGCGCATGGCCCGTGAGTTCAAGTGGCAGAACATAGCATAATAAGCAGAAAACTCGCAGACGACGCAAGGCGCATGAAATGTACCATCGCCGTAGAAATCAGCGAGGACACGGGCATATTCATCTCCTTCCTCGAGGTCTATGGGATGTGTCGATACCTCGCCATGGCCTCCTCAGCATCGTCAAGCGGCTCCTCCTTGTTGAAGGCGAAGCGGTTCCCCAGTGACCATTCTGAACTGAGGGGGCGCCCACTTTCAAAGAAGGGCACTTCGCGTGGTTTGACAAAAAAATATGAGTCAAACCATGAGCGCCCCATTTTCACGCAGCTACTGACGAACCCATACCCGAGCGCCGTGCGCCTTTGCAAACTCAGGCAGTTGTTACTCTTGGTCACTTTAAAAAAATGTTTAAAAAGTTTAAAGGTAGGGGGGACGTGATGTCTTCGGCATTGGTAGCGGAAGACGATGGTGGCTAAAATGACGGCGGGAGAGAGGCGCGCAAGGGGACACGCGCAGGTAACCATGACGCCCTCAAGCACTGGTTCGATGGGGAAGCGCAGGCCGAACCGGATGAACTCCTGGTACACGCCCACCCACCCCTCGCCACACAGCCCGACACGAGCCTCGGGGGGTGCATTGATGTATCGCCAAGGCGCAGGCATTTGGGCGCATACGACAAGTTTCTCTAGTCGCACCCCCAACTGCTTCGAGGCGTGGTGGGGACCAGCCTCCTCCACAGGGAGTAGCGACGTATTCTGGGGCGCATGGCCGGGAGGCCACATCGAGTCCCATGGCCTGAATACATAGTCTTGGGGTATGATGGCGCCTGAGTCAAAGGAAGGGGCAAGGGGTGAGGCTAAGGGTGGAAAAGGAGGCGCGAAGGCGGCAAAAAAAAAAAAGGCGGATTCGAACGAAGCGCAGGGACCCTATGTTCGCAGCAACGAGGGTTTACAAGCAGGCGAAAAGAGGTTAACGCTATGAAAGAAGAGGAGGCGCAGATGGGTGTACTTACGTCGTGGCGCGGCAGGGGCGTTGGTCGCGTCGCCTTCGACGGTCGCTCGAGCCGCGGGCGGAGCGGGGGCCGTGGGAGGCGCAGAGTAGGGGTGGGCATGCGGTTCGGTTTTACCGAACCGAACCGAACCGAGCAAGAACCGACCGAAACCGAACTTTACCTTGTTAGGTTCGGCGTTCGGATGCGAATTGCCAACAATTCGGGAGCCAACTTCGTTTAAACCGAACCGAAAAAACCGAAAAACCGACCGAATTACCGAAATTAAAAGGCCCAACCCAATGATCCATTAACCCAACCCTGGAAAGACTTCAGCAGGCCAGGCCTACTACCCACCCAACCCAAGCCCAACCTCCTTACCCCAAACCCCTAAGTAAACCCAACCCAAGCCCAACTTCCTTCCTTCACTTCTCTGAGTCTGAGAGACGAGAGACTGAAACCCGCCGACGCCCCGACCCTTCTCACTTCTCACTTCTCAGTCCCTCCGCCACCGCCAGCCTCCTCCACTCTCGAAGCAGCAGCCGCCGCACCGCAGGCCGCAGCCGCCAGCAAGCGCCCAGCAGCGGCGACGCTCGACGGCCTCTCCCCGACGGCGTTTCGCCGTTTCCCCAACCCAAGGCCTCTCTGGCTCTCCCTCCCCTAGACCCCGACCCTCGACAGTCGAATCGACCTCTCACCTCTCCCACTCCCAACCAAATCTGACTGACGAAATCGCGAGAAGGCAGAGGGAACGTCCGATTCCGACTTCCGAGTTCCGACGCCTCCTCCACAGCTCCACTGCCCGAGCCCCGAGCACGGCGACGTCAACACTGACCAATGAGCAGCCAGCTCATGTCAAATTTAAAAAAAAAAAAAACAGCAGGCAAAAAGGGGTAGCAGAGGTGTTTCGGTTTGAGCATCCGAGCCGAACCGAGTTATAAATCGGTTCGGTCGAACCGAACCGAATTACAGCTCGGTTCGAATTCGGTCGGGGCGATGGAAAGTTCGGAAATTCGGGATAACCTTGTTCGGTTCGGTTCAAACCGAACCGACCGAACGCCCACCCCTAGCGCAGAGGTAGAAGGCGCACTGACGGAAGGCGCATTAGCGGCAGGGGCGTCGGAGTCATGCGTCGTAGCATCGTGGATGGGGGCATCTGATCCGGTGGCTGGGGCAGGAGTCTGTGAGGGGAGAGGAATCTGACGAGAGGACGCCATGGCAAGCGGTGGGCGTGTAGGGCAGAGCAAGGGGAAATTAGGTGGGTAGTGAGAGGAAGTAGAGAGAGGATGCAGGCGAATTGTGAGGGCTGTAGAGGGGGAGAGGGGATTTTATAGAGGGGTCCAAGGACGAAGGGAGGAGAGAGAGTGGGAAGGCGAAGAGGCTTCCCTGATCCGTTAGCAATTTCGAAATTTGAATTTCGAATCGCGAACGGATCAAGTGGGGGAGAGAGTGGAATGGCAGGAGTCACAGTGGCACAGAAAGAAAGGCGGAAGATGAACAGTCGTGGAGAAGAAAAAAAAAATAATAAAAATATATATAATAAATAAATAGGGCGAAATGGAGAATAAGTAATAGTAATGAAGAAAGAGAGGAAATATATACGAGCATGCGAGGAGGAAAGAGAGAAAGGACAAGGCAGGGGCAGAGGAGCAAGTGGCAGATGGGTAGGGCGCACGGCGTGGCAGGGAGAGGCGCACGAATGAACCAAGAGGCGCATAGGTGTCAAGAGGGAGGCGCACGAATCCTAAAGGGGGAGAATACAGTCAGGCCCCTAACCTTGGGTGTTAGGCGCCTAACTGGGGGGCAATTGTTGGGGGAACAAGTATGGGCCAGGGGCCAACATAAAAGGAAAAGCCCAAAGTGTGGTGTTAGTAGATATGGGCCCAGCTAGAGGAACTCAGGAAAGCCCATGGGGGCAAGGGTTTTGGGCTAAGGGGGCGCCCTGACAAGGGCGCAGGTGGCCAGAGTGACGTGGGAGACAGGTGGGACCGGGTATCAGGCGAGGGGCGCACAAGACAAAAGTAGCCAACGGTCGAAAGGGTACGGAGGGTTGACTTGGTGATGTCATGCGCCTTGGTCCTCTGACCGCGGTGTCAGATGGTCGAGGTGCATGAGCAAGGAACGTACGGTGCATTTATGACGGGCCTGACACAGGGCGAGAGCGACGGATACCGGTCGATCTCGCCCCGGGTATAAATAGTCGAGTAGGTAAACCTCATTTACTCAGTTTTTGCTTCTCTTACTAGAACTGTTCCTTCACTTCTCTCTCTAAAAGGAGGTTTCTCACTTGAGCGTCGGAGTGCTAACGGACCGCCTCGGTCCGCTAGGTACTTGTGTGGGTGCAGGAGGGCGCATATCAGGGGGATTCGAGAGGATCGGAACGCAAGGCGTGAGGAGAGGGGTTCTGGGCACGAACAATACTCATCCCATCTTTATTTGGAATCATAATTTGTAAAATAGAACAAGAATTTTAATTGGACTCTCCTCCTATGTTTCAAGACAATACAATCAATTAATTTATATAGGCAAATTGACAAGGCTGCAAGCCTACAACTACCCCTAATTAAAAAATAAAACCTAAACAAACAAGAAATACTCTTAGGGACAGAAATATATCATTTTAACAAAATTGTAAGACAAAAAAAGATGAATAAAAGATACAAAATTCCAACAGAAAGGGAAAAGTCCCCAAAAGTCGTAGCCGTGCGAATTCTCACGGTAAAATACGGTACGAGAAAGTTAATAGTCATAAATATATTAAAATAATTATTTTAAATATATTATAATTTCATTTCATTTAATTTCTAAGCTAATATTAGATTTAATACTAAGTTAATAGTCATATATATATTAAAATAATTATTTTAAAAATAATTAAATATGTAAATAATTTTAAAGTTAACAATTTAATTCATTAAATACGGATATTAAACGTGTTATACGGGTTTTATATGTGTTTAATACGGGAGCGATCAAATGAACGGGAAAAAATGGAACGACTTAACAATAATACGGATACGAAAGTATTAAACGGATAAAGTACGTACGGATACATATACGTGTATTAAACGTAGTATTTACTAACTATGATTCCCACCCTAACGAATTCTAATTAAATATTTGTTCCTTTTTCTTTTTATAAATTCCGCCTACATATCCTTTTGGGAACAAAATAAAGAATCACAATCTGAGTAACAATTTACTCCTTACTTTATGGAGACACATTTATTAATTTGTCTCCCAAATCACTTAAAATTGTATTTAATTACGGGAATGAAATAAGATCAGTGTCTCCTATATTTGTCCCCTATGTCTAGTAATTTTGTAGTGTCACTTTGTTGTTTTAAGAAAAAACTTAAGGTTCGTTTTATTCTCTCGCGTAACTTGTTCATTTCTCTTAAATTTGAAACTCGCGTAACTTGTTGATTTCTCTTAAATTTGAAACGATTTCAAAATTCAAAATCTATCTTGTTCTACATTATAAGTTTTAATTTAATAGCTTTATTTGTCATTGTGGTTCTATAAATATAAGCTGGGGAAAAGTGAAGAGAATCTGTATATGAACCATTAATTTATTAAACATTCACATACAAAATATAATTCCTTGAATAATAAAGCATAAATTTTTTTTTAAAAAAAAAACAAGACTTGGTCCTTTGCCTTGTTGCTGGTGTGGACTCCCAGCTCAGTTTTTCCTTGCATATGATGAGTTCAAACGAATCTATATGGCATTGATGACCTATTTGGAACACTTGGATTATGGAGGTGGAAGCAACCACGAAGAGCCGTGGATAAATCCCAAAGAAAGGTAATGTAGCGCCTCGGCGTCGGTCAACGGTTTGGTGAATTTAGCTCGTTCTGATAGATTTGAAGATGGACCTGTATTCTTGTACTCTCGAAACTCCAATGTCCTGCAAAATATGCAAACGTAGAAAGTAAATCAATTTATGTCCTGTCGGAAGCATATGATTTCTAAACGTAGACTAAGTTGTTATATTATATACTTACGTGTCTCGGTCGGGTTTGTTGTTGTCGGACCAACCCAGGGGGTTGATGACCGCGCCAATGTTACAGTAAAGGAATGCGACCTTGGGCATTTTGGACCAGGCCCGGCCCAAGAACGAATCCTGGGCCATTCCGGTGATGTCACAGTGCACGAAGGAGTAGCCCGTGGTGTCGTCCTGATTCCTGGCCTGAGCGCTGATGAAGCCTCCATTCTTGAGGACTTTGAGCTCCGTGTTCAAGTAGAGGGAAGTACCGCTGCCAAAGATGAAATCGACGGTGCCTTCGATGTAGCAGTTCTTGAAGAAGTGCCACCCTCTGTCGTCGCAGAGAGTGTCCTGGAATCCATGGAACCTGCAGTTGTAGAATGTCGCCATGTTGCCTCCGATCCTGAACGCCAGAGCTTGTTCTCCCTTCTGCGAACCGTCTGGCGCTGGTGCTGTGTTCTGGAAAAAAAATCATTGGATGTTATCAAATGTTTGCCCATGTTATTAAACAAATTCCAGCCATCCCAATAGTAAAATTTATCCTACCCCAGAAATATTTTAGCCAAAATCATTGGAATACACATGTTGGAAATCAGAAACACGGTTGGAAACTGTTGCGTATTATTATTACTGATACGCCACATGGGGTTTATATATAGAGTACAAAGACTACATGGGGTTTATATATATAGTACAAAGACTGACTTCTATAATAACCCTAACATTAATATGACTCTGATAAGGAATATAACTCTGACCAATTACATAACAGTTAGAGGTGACAATTCTCAATCCAATCCACCAACTCATTAAAAATATCCATCTAATCCAATCCATTTAGATCCAATTCATTTTATCCAAATCCAATTGGATTGGGGGATTCATGGATTGATCTATGGATCCAAATGGCAAATTACATTTTGGTACCTATACTTTTTATATTTTATATTTTGGTACCCAAAATTTAATTTTTTATACGAAAAATATCATTAAAAATTACGTTTTGGTACCTAAAATTTTCATTATGACATTTTAGTACCTAAACTTTTCACATTTTACATATTGGTCTTTGGTTGAGGATATCATTTGGATTCATGGATAATCCGCCAATCCACTTGATCCAATCCATGAATCCACCAATCCATTGGATCCAATCCATTTGATCCATGAATCCACCAATCTAATCCACCAATCCCTTGATCAATCCATTTGCCATATCTAATAACAGTTCTCGCGTAGTATAACACAATACTACTACTCGTACTACGCATACTCTAATAACACGTACGTACGTACCTTGAAGATGACATTTGAGGCGACAAAGTAATCTCCTTCGACCTGTACCGTGGCGCTATAAACCGTACCATACTCTCGCGCGGTGCCGCTGAATTGAACGATGGGCATAGCATTCGGATCCCCCTTGAGCGTGACGAAAGGTCTGGTCCTCTCAATCATCACCTTCTCCGTGTACTCGCCGGACCCGAGATCAATGATCACCCGCTGCTTATTCCCGCTCGGGATGCTGTTGATCGCGCCGGTGAGCGTCGAGAAGTCGCCGCTCCCATCGGGCCTGACCCGGATGGTTTTCGGGTTCATCTCGGCTGCTACGAGGGTGGCGTTCAAGGTGTCCTTGCGCTCGGCAAGTGGCTTCACATTCTGCTTGAACCACGCCTCTACCTGTCCCTTATCCTCCGGTATCGGCGTTGTATCGTCGGCGACGATGAAGTCGGCCGCTAGGAGGGCCAAAGAGATGGCCAGTATGGGATTTACATCTCGTTTCCTACTAGCCATGCTTGTGTTTATTTTGGCATGCATACACGTAAAGTTTGTTTTTTTCTCTCTTTGCATTGGAATTCACGTAGGTTTATAAAAGATGGCTCATGCATTGGTCAAAGAACTCATGAAACTAAGAGAGAGGGCTCGAGCGGCTAGGAGAAATTGTCGGGTTTTTTTCTTTTTGACCAAAAGGGAAGAAAAAAAGGGAAGAAACGAATAAAGAACTAATGTTTACTAGATGATGCGAGTTCCGCGCACTTGTAATTGGTAGTCGTTTGGTTTTCGTGTCTAAAGCCATGGCATGTCTTCGTTGAACAGAAGTCTATTTTAGTTATCAGTTTAATGTGATGGATGTGCTTTTCGTGTGTCAAATGTATTGTTGAAATTGTTTGGCAACCCCAATTAGATAAACACCACGCCACATATGGGGTAATGACTAAACATGGAAAAGAGATTTACCGTGCATGCCTAATATAGGGGTTGAGATAGTATGAATAAGGGTCGCTTGCCATGAATACTCCTAAAAGTCACCAAGGGAATGACTTGCTCACTCGACATTAGTTGCCATATGACCAGAGGGTATAGCCAGACTCGTACAGGGGATAAGAACGCATCGTCAAAATACCTCCCGTGAAGTGACAACTAGTAACTTCTCCAGTCGCTACAGTTACCCTACAAACGAATGATTCACATATACCGCTCCACGTAGGGGTGGTCCTTGCAGACAAAAAGAATAAAAGGCCTTTGGATTATTTTCAGGGATAGGAGTTCCGGTCATTCTCAAAATCGATCATATGGCTCAAATCTAATCGATCCTTTGGATTACTAACAAAATTGCTAACTGAAAGTTAACATTTGACTAATTCTTAGTATTTCGATAAGTTTGGATAATATAAAAGAATCTGAAAAAGATTTGGATAAAAAATAGACATTACTCTTTTTATTTTTTATGAAACCAGAACCCCAAGTGCAATTTCCTGCTCCTCAAAATCTTTTCCTGCCCAACAGAAAGGTCAAATAAAAAAACCCAAAGTTCCAAACCCACCACAAGGGCAAAGGAAGGAGGCGATCTCCGCCGATTCGAACCTCTGACGGCCCAACTTCCTCCGCCAGTCCGCCGCGAATTCGTCCAGTAGCAGAAGCCCAGCTTGTGGTCTCTTCCGCAGCGGCTGCAACCCAACTTTCTCGGTTTCTCCTTCATAGTTGCAAGCGGCGAGTCCTACTTGTCGTCTCTTCCCTAGCAGTAGCACTACATTTATGTAAAAAGTTTGTAAAATTGTTGACTAAAATGTTTGTTATATGTTATTGTCGTTTATTGGTTATATTTGTTATTTAGTAGTTGTGTTGTGGTTCATATATTTGTTCATTGATGATATGAATGACTAATTTTGTGTATTAATATAAAATTTCACATTTGGCTTTTTTCATGACATTCTTCTTAAACCATCAACTAAAAAGGCGAAACCAAAACTGTTTTCACGGAAGGAATCTGAAACGTGCCAGACACAAAGTACAAATTGACATGTCGGTTGATTCGTCTAGTATTGACGTTTCCCGTTTCAAGAATTATTAGAATCAGATCATTTTCAGCAACAAAACATGTAAAGACAGATTTGCGCAACAAAATGTGCGATGAATATCTGGCTAATTGCTTAATTATTTTCTTCAACAGAGAGTATGTTATTGATATGGATGAAGACTCAATTATTGATAAATTTTCTAAATTGAAAGATCGTCATGTACAATTGACATTATAATAAAAATTATATTTAATTATTATATATTTTTGTTCACGGTATCTAATTTTCTGTTCAAATCTGGCCCAATGCTCAATTGTATCCTGGATCTGCCGCTGCTAAGCCACCAAGGGAATGAATTGCTCAGTCGACATTAGTTGCCATATGACTAGAGGGTATAGCCAGACTCGTATAGGGGATAAGAACGCATCGTCAAAATACCTCCCGTGAAGTGACAACTAGTAACTTCTTCTAGTCGCTACAGTTACCCTACAAACGAATGATCCACATATATCGCTCCACGTAGGGGTGGTCCTTGCGGACAAAAAGAATAAAAGGCCTTTGGATTATTTTCAAGGATGGGAGTTCCAAGGGATAAGTGGATGATCCGGTCATTCTCAAAATCGATCATATGGCTCAAATCTAATCAATTATGCACACATGAAACCGTAGTGACTCCTGCATTGCAATAAATTTTGTGTTTCCAACTCTCATTATGGGTAACATGTTTCTACTACACTTTACATATCATCTTCTATCACCCGTTTCTAGGGCTTTCCTCGTTGACTTGATCATTGGAGAGCACCGGACGACCAATCATGGGTTTATGCGGCCTTACAGGTCATCCAATCGACGGTTGACTATAGGCGATCAACACACCTACACAGAAGGACTGTTTTCCCTTTTCACCAGTGATAATAATATTGTTGAGAAACCTATGTGATAAACAAACTTTGTTTGTATAACATTTTCCATATACAACCTATACTTCTTTTCTATTACAAGCATGGCTTACTTCTATTACAAATCATATACTTTATGTGTCACAATTTAGATTACTTTAAAGTACAAATCGATAGGGTTTACATTACTAATCAAAATTACTTCCATTACAAACTATAACTATTGTCATTATAAATTTGGACATCGTCTCTACTACAAATCAAATTAATTTATATTGCAATTTGATGCACTTTTTGGTTACCGAAGTAGTAAAGTGGTGACGGAGATTGTATTCCTGAGGGCCCTCTAGACCTATTACTATTCCAGGCATCGACCTATTATCTAGTCAAAGTGATAGTTGATAGTTTAAGTGTGAAAAAACAAAGAAACACAACTAAAAGAGAAGAAGTCAGAAGAGCTAGAATTTTGCCTAGGTTGAATTCCTCTAGCTATAGGTTGATACGAGCAAAATCAAATGGCATTTTGAGGTGTAGAGGTCACTAAAATGGGGATTGACTCAATGGTTATGCAACGAATCCCCCTTCTAGTCGTGCGCATCGGTCCAATGTCACTACAACTAGTTTCCCTTACTAGAGGTAAGTCTTACCTCCTCTAAATGAGTTGCACCCATCCACACACAAGTCTGGTAAGCCAATGGTTATGCACTTACCGGACAAACATCAAATATGTGAGCTCTTAACTAAAGGGGGATGGTCACCTCTTCCTCTTAGGCCTAGCTCATCTAAGCAAGGTAAGAAGCACTCAACATACATCTACACCCTAATTAGAAGCATTAAGCACTCTAGGATGCCCCTCTTTGCTTAAAACAACCTCCTTCTATTTGTATCCCCGCACAGGTCAAAGTTCCCGACCTAGAGTTTGCAGTCGTAAACTTTGACAAGAGGTTGTGAACTTTTGATGGGAAGGGGAAGATTGTAGCCTCAAGCCAAGAGTTTGCGGCTGTGGACTTTGACAGGAGCACGCAAACTCTTGGGATGGGAAAGTGTGCAGTCTTGGGACAAGAGTTCGCGGTCGGAGCTCTTGTCATCAGGTGGTGAACTCGTGGAAAATTTTGCAGCCTTGGGCAGAAGTTCATAACCACAATCTTTTGTCGCGTCTGTGAACTTTTCTCACGGCCCAGCTCGTCGTGGCCGCGCGCGGGTTGTGATACCTTATGTACACATCGTGTACATCTTCTTGGAGTTGGTCGGCATGGAGAGAAGTTCCCGTCGATTATCTTCCCCCCCCCCCAGTCGTGAACTTTGGCAGATATTGTTTTCCATCTTCTTTTCACCCCCTTAAACGACCTCTTATTTGCACGAAACTTTATGTGCCTCTTCCTTATTGTACTAGGTAGGGGTGGCTATACGGTCCGATCCGATTAAATTGGCCTGAATTGATCTGATCCCGGTCCGGTCTTTTCGGGAGTATAAGGACCAAAGATTGGATTGGATACAGTCCGGTCTTGATCCGGTCCGGTCCCAATTTGGTCTTGATTTTAGATTGAGCTTGTGGGGATTTGAGTGGCCTAAGGCCTCAAAGGGTGAGGAGCTGGTTAAGTTTTGGGTATTGGGGTCTCTTATCGGGTCTTTATTCGGTCCCAAACGATTTTTTACCTAAAATCTAAGGCCGAATAAGAGATTGGATTGCTTGCTATCCGGTCTCGGTCCGATCCCGGTCCGGGTTATACGGTCCAGTTTTGGGTAAAACCAAACCGTCCGGACCAAATAACCAGCCCTAGTACTAGGACCTGAAATTAAGCAAGAAAATACAACCTAGCTTAGAAAAGGATGATAATGAAAAAGATTCATGCCAGATTCATGCTCAATGGCCAAGTAACAATAGAAACTTGCTAAATCTTAGGATCTTGATGATATGAAGTAAATATAGCATGAAATTGATCTCAACTGGCCAAAGATGATGATTATTGCATGAAACACCTATGGAATGAGGGCCTAATAAGACGAATTTTAGGTGCTGTAATTTTTTTTGACTACTTAGTGTACAAGACGATAGGATTTGTATTACAAACCAAAATGCTTCTCTCGCTATGAGTTGTCTTCTATCTCCATCGTCGTCTTTGTAATCTATATTCTCATTGATGACTGATATATCCACCATCTCTCCTTCTCCTCTATACTAATGTATTCGCCTTCATCTCTCTCCCTATGTAACACACTCTTTGCCCCCTCTATCTTTCAAAAACAATAAAATGTATCTCTCTCCTTTATGACAAAGAGGATGGACAAGCCGCATCCCATTAAAAAATTGAGGGTTAGAGGGGTTTTGATTGGGAAGAACTAGCTTTGGAATACCTTGGGACTAAATCGAGACTCATTTTCCCCTTTGAATCCCAGCAAGTCTGTTGTCTCTAGTGGTTGCATTGATTGTTGAAATTGGGTAAAACTATTAGGTTTTCTGTTCATAGGAATTTGAATTATATCTATATTCATCCTTGATCTCTTATGTTCTCTTACAAATTCAGCCAAATCTCTATTTAATCATATTTTAATAAACAACTTCTTCAGTTACGTACTTACTGTGTCAATGGTGGTCAAAATGCTGTGTGTTAACCTTAGGTGGATGTTTAGGGTGTTATGTCTACTTGGTTGTTCACAAGTTAGTATGTTGTCTATACCCTTATGCCCTATAATCTAGATTATTGCACGCCTCTTGTGAAAAAAAAATAATGATGTTTTAAAATTTGGAGTTTAAAATGAAGCAATCAACTTTCTATGCAATCTTATTACACCAGTCCTTTTGCTTTTAGTTCATATTTGAACATAGCATTACCAGATGTTAAATTTTTAATCTTGATTTGATGAAACTTTTTGGTTCAACTCTTTCTCGAAGTTATTTGATCATTATTTCCTACAAATATACTTGATTGATGATGTTGTCTTATGTTTTCATGTTTTGCAGATCATGGATTTCAATCAGAGAATTCCTTGTAGCCTGTTTGGATACACACAAAAAACTCTTGAATTGGAATTCTGTTTCCAATTCCATTTCCATATTTTATGTTTGGAATGATCAAAAGGTTGAAAAATGACCTCTATTTTGGCCTAAGTTTTGGGGATTACAATTCCTATCAAAAGTAGGGTTGAACAAATACACCCCCACAAACCGACTCACCCGTCCAACCCGACTCAACCCACCCGTATTTATTGCTAGAACGAAGGTTTTGGGTTGGGTGAGGGTTTTCTTTTGTACAACCCACCTCTTTTGGGTTGGGTTTGGATTTTGGGGTACACAACCCGCAGAACCCGACCCAACCCGTGTTCCAATAATTGGAATGAGTTCGTATCCAAAAAAGATTTATTTCGTATACAGCCATACTTATGAGAAAATTAAGATATTTCGCCATGTTTTTCTCTCATGGTCTTCCTAATCTAATGCATTCTCCGGCTTAAAGTATAGACACAAATTTAATATAGCTATGATTCATGTAATCCTTTTTTCTTGTGTATAATTTTAATAGAATAACATATTATGGATGCGTTCGTTCATAACCTTTTTAGCCTATTTCAACAAATGTCGTGAAAAAAACTAGACATATGTTGAAGTAAATCACATTTTATTAAAATTCAAACAATATTTGTGAAATTTTATACTTTTTCGCTCGGTTTATTCGTTTGAAATTTTAATTAGTTATAAAATATTTTTATGGTGTAGAATAATTACACATTTTGTGTTGGGTTTTTACTTAAAAATATCGCCAACCCGACCCAACCCAATTAGAAATAAACTGTAGGGTTTAAATTTTTTTGGGTGGATTTGGGTTTAATATTTTCTAAACCGTAATGCATGAATCAGGTGATTAAAATGGCTAAACCCGAACCACCCGACCCATGTACACACATAATCAAAAGTGAAAGGAATAGGGTTTATGGAGATGAAATTAGTGGGTCCCATCCATATTTTCTATTATTTTATTACCCACTATCATTTTACTCTCTTTCTCAAGGTTGTCAACCCGCAGGCTGACTCAGACCCGGTCGAGCTAGTGGGTCAAGGATTAATGAGTCACCCATTTTAGCCCGGAAATATGGAAAGAGTAATTATATTGTACGTATCCGGATAAATTATATCAAATCTCATCTAACATATGAGTTATAATATATAATATTACACCAAAATAACATGTCGTACTTACATTCAACATATAGTGAAAATTCACACACACTTATATACCATCAATATTCAAATGTTCAACTTAGAATTCCAAAGATTGAGTTAGGCGAAAAGAAAAATCGGAAAATAGGCGCATTTCGCAAACAAACAAAAATGTCACAATTTGACCTCCAACCCGTTACCTTGTAGCGATCGATCCGGCGGGTGCGTGTGGCCCTTTTTTTCACCGGGCCAGGGTCAAAGTGGGTCGACCCGCGGGTTGATAACCTTGCTCTTCTCTATCATTCATATTTCATTTCCCACGGTAAAACAAACAATTACATTATTAATTATTGTTAAAAGTGCAATTCATTTGCATAGTTATAGGAATTATACCAAACACTAGAATTGAAAATGGACAATGTTGTCATAACCAAACCGGAGCATGACCCGGTAATGCGAACGGCTCGCACTTTAGTGGTCCAACCGACATTATATCGTTTAAAAACTGTTAGAGAACCGGTACCTAATCAACGTTATCATTATAAATAGTGGACATTTCTTAATCAGAGCTCGTCTCTTTCCTTCAAAATTGTGAAATGGAAATAAGGATTCAGTTTGAGAGCCCGACGTTTTTTGTTTATTTCAATTTTTTGCAATTTTTTTAATTACATTTAATGGCTGAATGGCAAAAACCGGACGAGCGGCTCAATAGGCTTAAGCGATTAACCGCCTCGGCCGCTCGTCAACCGCTACATAAAATCGGAGCGGCTTTTAGATTGTTCCGAGCCGATTTTATGACCGGGTGGAGGTTTTACTAGTCGGGCCGAGCGGCTCGACTCGACTTTAATAACACTGGAAATGGAACTCTATAAAAATAAAAACGGAATGTAATTCCATTTATATTTCTTCTAAAAATGTATCAATTATATGCATTTGTTTCTTGTTTCAATTATATATACTTGGTTGTTCTAAGGCCACTAAGTAAACGGTATTAAATTGAAAAATTAATAACATTGATTCTAGATTCATTTGATGGACGTAGGGTTATCAAATCAATAGGAATATGAAGATTAATAAATAGTTCACCTTAGACCCTTTCTTTGTTACATGCGAGTGTAAATACTTTTGATTTTCGACTTTGGTTGGTTCATATGGTGTAAACTCTTGTTATCTTTTCGTCTTGGTAATACAAGTGAACTATTGGCAATTTTTTTTTCATATAACTTTTTTCGCCCAAACTATCAATGAATTTTTAATTTTTTGTATGTTAAATATTTTCTTTTGAAATGATACTCTCATGTACAGACTCATTCTGATTTGACTCCAAACCAAAAATACTCGACTTGTCAGCGCACAATTTTGAGAAATTGAGAATTGTCAGACCGCACAATGAATACATGATATAATATGATGTGAAATAAATAAAAAATTTACCTACTAACGGGCCGGTTCAAAAGCTAGTTATTCATCTAAAATCCTACCATCCAAATGGCCCCTAGCTATCTAGAAAATCCGATTGATGGGTAGCACAAGCAAGTATTGGGGTTAATTCCCAAAATATTTTTTTAAATTTATCCGGAATATAGCCTTTTAAAAAGTATTCACATAAATATTGTATTCTGAAGGTAGGATAAGGCGAATCCGCGTGGGCAGTGAAAATAGCCATACCCCATGGGAATCCGCCCCAGACTCAAGCGGATACGCTAGTGATAAAACGCGAATCCGCCCCAGTCTTAAGTGGATCTGCTTGGTGATATTAATATGATTATCTCTGTCTTCAACCAACCCCCACCCACCCTCAAACGACGACCCAAAAACCAAAAACCCTCTTCGTTCTTTCCCTCTTCTCACGCGGATCTGCGGAATCAGCTCCCCTTACTCCATTTTTTCACGCGATTCCGCAATGCCTTCCTCCTCCCTTCTATTGGCTTGCGCGGAACCGCCCAACCCAATAGATCTTATGGCAGACTCCGACCATTCCGGCGAAGAGGAAGCAGGAGGAGGAAGGGGTCGTGAAAGAGGGCGACATACATGCGACAGTGGCAACAATGGTGGCGGCCGATACCGAGGTAAGAAATCTCACCGACGACGGCCGGAATCTCGCCGACAACGAGTTTTTATTAAATTTTTATTTTTTGTTTTTCAGTTCCTAGGATAATGGACACTTATTCCACGAGGCGACCACCTACGACAATTGATCTAGTTTCGGTGGATTCGGTACTTCTTTGGGCACATGGTCAACATCATGCCGACTCAAGTTGAGTCGTACTGCTACGCAAATGCATCAGCTTAGCCTTTCTCACAGTCCATTCGCTTTCAACATCTTGACATCCAAATTGCACCATCCAAGCACAATTGTCATCCTTGTGCTTCAAGCATTTGACCTTCCATATTGAAGGTGTCGGCTCCACCACGACATACTGAAAGTTGCGTTGTAGTGCGTTATATTTAATCGCCATTTGTGCAGCTTGTTTGGAGTGAAATATCTGTCCCTTGTAGAATTCTCCTTTGAAACCAACAATAATAGGGATGAGAATTACGCCATATGAATCAGCATATGATAATTCATCGTCCTCTTTATTACCCTGCAAGTAAAAATCTGGAGGATAATTTGGCTCTTCTTCTTCTTCTTCCTAATCCTCCTCATCTTCCTCCTATCCGTCATCATAGTCATGATCATATGGCACACTCCATGTATCATCATCTTCTCCCTGACCCTGACTAATCTCAACACCCAAACAATAAGGATTTTGTGCCATAAAATTGAAAAGCACATCCATGCTATCATCATCCACAATAGGAATCGCATAATGCACTAAAACACCACTTCCATCTAGAAATTTGTAAGTGAAACCTGTGATCATATCACTATCTTGTACTACATCGTCATTACGCCGTATCCTCAGAACTAGATTCTCACAAAATTGGTGATATGTCACCCTGCATGAAACTGTCAACTAAAAGCTTCTACTACCAACGAAATGGACGCCCAAATTGTCCTCTACTTTCTCCGATTTCCGCCGAACGATTAGTTCAAATCATCTAAAATCACTATATAAAAAACAAATTCACTAATTACTAGCTAAATAAAATCATAATAGATTTTAAGAATATAATTAAAAAATAAATGTGTCTCTTACCTATTAGCCATCTTTGCAACAACCAGCAGAGCTCTTCTTCGTTTAACTTTGTAGCATATGTTTTTTGTGGTGAGCAATACTGAAAACGCAAACCCGCTTATTTATATGTGCGGGGCAAGGCGAGGGGAAAAACGGATTTGCCCCCAACCTACGCGTATTCGCATTTCGAGAAAAGAAAAAGCAAAACCCGAATTCGACTAAGACTAGCGCGGGTCCACAATGTTGATGGGCGCATCCGCTTGATTCTGGGGTTCGCGTATGGTATGACCATTTTCGCAGCTCACACGGATTCGCCTCTCGGCCTTTCAAAACACAATATCCTATAAATTAAAAGTGGTAAATTAAAAAAAAATATCTTGGGAATTAACCCAATATTGACTAGTGAAGATTCACCAATCACAATTCACAACTACTCATCGATTGACGTAAGTACCCTTGCTAATGTTTGAAAATTGCAAATATGGAACTGGGCGCCACGCAGATACGAGACGAGGCGAGAGCGAGTGAGCTCCCAATCTGTGTGTGAACTCCCCAGTTGGGGAAAGACGGAGCAATAGCGAAAAACCCCCTAATCCCCCCCAAACTAAATCCCTAGGTTTTCCCCTCTTCTAGCAGCAGCAGCAGCAGCAGCAGCAACCGGCGGCCGATAAACCGTCGGAAGGAAGGTGAGATGGATCAGCCTGGAGATCACGAGTATGACCAGGAGCACGAGGAAGAAGAGGTTTACGGCGGCGAAATTCCTTATGAGGGAGACATGGAAGACGACGTCGACATGTCTTCCAGACCTGAAGAGGACGAGAACACTGAGCGCAGTGCCAAGGTCTGTGCTAAAATATCTTTCTCACAGTCCGGCTCTCTCCTTTTCCGCGTTTGCTCTCCCGGGATTTGGGGGGATTTGAAGTTTGTTTCCGTTCTTGGCGGCGGTAGCTTATTTGTTTTCCTGATTGGCAGGAATTGGAGGACATGAAGAAGAGGCTGAAAGAGATTGAAGAAGAAGCTGGTGCTCTTCGTGAAATGCAGGCTAAGGTCGAGAAAGAGATGGGCGCTGTCCAAGGTATATTTATAACATATATCTTGTTCTCATACGAGCGTAGAAAACTATAGCTGCTCAGTTGGATTCTCATTTCAATATCTGTTATTCCTGCCTCTACATGTTGATATTTTGCTAGAGCTTGGTCCCGAACTTAGTTTTTACGCGAATTAGGGTAGCCTTGAGCTCTAGTAGTAGAAGTGGAAGTAGAAAGTTAAGATTTTTATATATCGATATCACTGATGCTTTCCAGTTTTGCATTATGTTAGGTCCTATCCTGCATGTGATTCGCATTCTTACAAACTTTTGTACTTTTTGCTGGCTGTGTTTAATCTCTACCTTTTCTTCTCTCTTTGTGTTTGTGAAGACTCCTCGGGTACTTCTGCATCTCTGGCTGAAAAGGAGGAAGTGGACGCCCGCTCAATCTATGTTGGCAATGTAAGGTTCACTACTCTTTTTCCCGTGGTTGTTTTTTGTGGAATCGCTCTGCATCTATATGCTTCCCCATGTTGAAAATTGGTATTCTGTAACAGCTGGGCTTGGCAATCTGTCCTGACATATATTCTTTATTTCTCTTGGTTGTATTCTCTACAGGTAGATTACGCTTGCACTCCAGAAGAAGTTCAGCAGCATTTTCAGTCTTGCGGAACTGTCAATAGAGTGACAATTTTGACAGACAAGTTTGGTCAACCTAAGGGTTTTGCATATGTCGAGTTTGTGGAAGTGGATGCTGTGCAGAATGCCCTCCTGCTAAATGAATCTGAACTGCATGGGCGTCAATTAAAGGTTATTTTCAAAGTTTTGTTCAAGCTGTCAATTGAATATGTTAACCTGCTTCTTTTATGGTTCTCATTGTTTTGGTATTACGTTCAGGTCTCTGCTAAGAGAACAAATATTCCTGGCATGAAGCAGTTCCGTGGAAGGCGGCCCAACCCTTTTTTCAGATCCCGAAGGCCTTTCATGCCGGTTCCCTTCTATCAACCATATGGGTACGGGTGAGTGTTGTGTATGTCACTATTCCTTTACTGATGCACAAATCTGCTATTTTGAGCTGATTCCCATAAAAGCTCAGCCAGTGGAGCCCCCAGGCCATTGTTGGTTTGGGGCAAGTTGTGTCTGATGCCCCTATTGTAGGGGTTTCCATCTTATATGTTTTGGCTTGGCTTATATCTGTTTGGTCCGTGATTTATTAGAGGAGCTTGTTTGGATTTTTACTGCCCTTTTTTCCCACTTCTTTTAGTATTAGAAGGTCATGTTAGTTTTAGGGTCACTGATAATAGTTAAGATGTTATAAGTTGTTTCGTCTAGTGTGTTTTACTCCAGACACATATTAGGCTGGTTTGAAGAGCCTTCCTTTAGTATCTTTCACTCATTTATGCTAGCCACTCTTAAGTCCCATAGTGATTGTCCAGAGAAGGGGAACCTATCCACGGTATATACTGATCTATGTTTATGTTAAACCAGACAAGTATGATTCAGCGAGACACTAAATGCCCATGGTGAAACTTCTGAGTCATACATCACTTGTTGTTCTGCCATAGGACACATTTGACAGGATGGGCTACAATTGACTTTACTGGGAAATGAGTTAGTTTTGGAATTGTTGCTTCTTTTCTGAGGTGACTTTCAGGTTTACCGTTAGGAATCAATATGTGAGATGTTTCTTTGTTTCACTTGTAACCCCCTGTATCCTGTCTTCAATACTTTCATCCTTCCTGCTATGGGGAAGTTTACTGAAACCAAATGCAAATCTTGACAGGAGGGTTCCCAGATTCAGGCGGCCAACACGGTACAGACCATACTGATGCCCCGGTTATGGGTGGTGGTGTGGCCTATGCTCACGGGGGAAAGAAAAAGGAGTAGAGTTTGCGTTGGTGATTCTGTAATTGGCCTTCAGATAATATATTCTATCGCTGGGAGCTCGCTATGGATGGATAAGAGATTTTGCATTCATAATTTGAGGTGGTGGGGAATGCCCATCTCTCTGTTTTGATATAATGGAGCTCGGGGAGGAGATTTAAGTGAGATCAATCTATCTCTTTGTGCTGGAGAGGGCTAGTTGAGAAGTGCCGGAAGGGGTAGAGTAATGTTGTGACCATTTCCTATATTTCTGTTTTAGAGGATTCTCAATGAGTTTGGATATTGGATTCGAGAGATGGATCATGGATGTGCTTGTTTCCAGATGTTAACATTTTATACTCCCGCCTCGTTTCTCTTTTCTGCAGTCATGTCGGACCTAAAATTCACGCATAGTCATGGAAGTTGGATCGATTCAATGAGTTTCCTATCATGTGATTCGTAAGGAAATTTTCGTTTGGATGAGGAATTGTAACGGATTAATTTGACATAATTGTTTAGTTTTGAGACAATTGTACCAAATTGCCTCGTTTGTCAACAAAAAAGTTGGATGGATCAATCTGCATGAGGTATTTTGAATTGATCCATTTCGAGTTAATTTCAATTAATTGGGGTGTGGGTAGGTAATTCGAATAGAGTCGTTTTAATTGCCTCGTTTATAAAACAAGACAATTAATCAAATTGACTCATTTCTAAATTGATCCATCCAAACGACCCAAAATGCATCATAGTGGTCATAATCCCCAAGGGGTCGTTTGGATGGGTTATTTAAACGAGTTATTTCAGCCCAAATAATCCATAATGAGTTATTTGGGCCGAAATACCCCGTTTGGCATTCATTTTCCCTACCGCGTTATTTTGGCCTGCGGTATTTGTAAATAACGTGAAATCGCGTTATATGAAATAACTGATGGGATGGTGTTATTTTGAAATAACGCGTTTACCCATTATTTCTGCCCCTTTCTGCCCTCATCTCTCTCCTTCCTTCTTCCTCTTTTCTTCGATTGCTTCCAAGGCGATAGAGCAAAATCGATCGAGGAAAAATCTCTTTTTCTTTCACTTTGGATTCCTTTTTTTATGCAGATTAGAATGTGTAGGAGATTGCTAGCTTTCGGCGGCGAACTGAGGAAGTTAGTAGGCGGCGGCGACTCTCTGTTCGGAGGCGATGGAAGACCTTCTTTGGGATCGATTTCTTCTCTGAATCTGGGGTTGCATGAATCGGAAGCTATCTAGTTCGATTCTCTGTTTCTATAATTGGGGGTTGCATGAGATTGGATTTCGGTTTTGATATTGGTCTCGATGCAATCTCGATCTTCACAACCGCCGGTGGAGTTGGGTAAGGAAGATGGGTCGGTTTGATTTTTGTCAGTGGTGGCGGCATCTGTGGACAATTCAGGGGGTTTCTAGGATTGTATGAATTGAGAGATGAAAGACGAATCCGAGGAGCAGAGAAATCGAAGCACGTGCCGAAGATGACTCCAAATCTCTCTATCGGAAGCACTTGCCTCGCCGTTGTTCGAGGAGAAGAAGAGGATGGAGAAGGAAGAGACTTTGATTCGGGGCTCTGCTGCTCATTCCCCTGTTTATTGCATGATTTAGCTGGGTTTTATGTATCAAATTTGCTTCTTAAGAGAGTCCTGGATCGACAAGCTTCTCAAGCTTGGCACTGATTGTATTGCATCTGCAACACACCAGGAATGCATTATATCAGGTTATTATAATTTATAACCAATCAGGGCAAACAAAGGAAGCAACCTACATCTTAAAACAATTCAAAGGTAGCATGTTGTGTTGATTTTGTGGGTTTAGATTCATTTTTAGTGGATGGACTTTTGGTTTAGGATTCATGTTCTTCATTCATGCTCTGTTTTCTCAAGCAACTACATTAGTTTGGGTGCTTCTAGAATTGGGGGCATAGTTGTATTTCTCAATTTTGTGTACCAATTAACACATACTGAATAACTCATTTATTTTCTCATCCAAACAACACATTTAACCATTCAAATTGCACAAATCACACACAAATACCACAATGTCAAAAAATGAGTTATTTGGGTCTAAAATTACCACATGAGCAAATCACTCATCCAAACGACCCCCAAATGTATTGAAGTTTATAGAATTCATTGTGAAAAACTCTATACGGTAGAAGTAATATCAATTGTTTTGATTGCTGCAAACACCTCTATCTCTTATCAATTAATCAAAACGTGGTAGAGACACCTTAATTGACTTGTACAAAAGCAATTACCTAGCAAGTGAGCTCAGCTTTTGTAACTGAGCACGACCCAATGTTCATAGCAAACGAAGAGTGAAACTTAAGAACAAGTTGGCATGTTAGTGCTCCAGCGTCATTGTGGCTCTAAGGAGCATAATTGCTGAAGTGGATTCAAGGTGGAGCTCAACTTGTTTGTGTGTGGTGCCCCGGCCCCAAGCTATATCCAATCTCTTGGATGCACAAATAAGTATTTATTATTATTATTTTATTTTTTTTTGGTGGAATGAAGAAAGCAATGAGTTTGGTAACTCAAAAATGGGTTCGTAAGTATATAGATAACAACTCTAAATCCCTTGACGAAAACCCGTTGTATTAGAGTATCAAAGGATGTCAATGAACAATTTTTATAGTTCGGATTAAACCAATTAGTCTTTAGGATTAGATAGTACACATGAATTAGGTATATGTATTAATATGTAACTTCTACTTGTTAGCCATTAGGACTTCATTTTTCCCGCGCGCTCTCTCTTTTTCCTCTGTATAGAACTCTGTATATAATCAATAGAACTCAACCGATTCTTTACTTTTTTCACACTAATAATTCTTCGTCAATAATAAATGATTCTTTATTGACTTTTGCAATACAAAAGGAACCATTCACAAAACCACTTGTGTCATACCTCTCAACATAATGGTATTGTGGAAAGTAACATTAGAGACATACACTGTGGATTCTTTCAACCATGCATGTGTATAACTAGTATCGTAACGCAACAAGTCTAAAGAAACTCTACGGGATCTAGGCTATACAATGTCTTCCCCTTTTGTTTCCCTTGTATCAACATAGTTTAGATTTTCTTTTCCGTTTTCTTTATTTAGTTATAATTGTAAAATCAATGGAAACTTCAACCCCATATGAACCTCAACCCCCACACTCATTTTAAAGCATCATAGAACACGTTCTTTGCTACCTAAGTAAGTGGTTGTGAGAGGCCGTAGGAGAAAAAGATCCTAGTTGACAACAAGGTAAATTTGACTCTGTTCTACAATGGATCAGTTACTCTAATGCCTCTTGGGCGTCTTGTCCTCAGGATTGCAAATTTATTACATGATTTGATGTTCATGTGGTTCCAATTCAGTGTCTTGATCAAGTCACAAGCATAAATTTGTTGCTCGCTCCTCTATTGAATGTGAATATGAGAATCTTGCCACTCTTTTTTCAAACAGAATTTGGATACACTCATTACTTACTGGGTTCGGTCATCCTCTACCCTTGCCTCCAGTGCTATGGTGTGACAATCTTGGCGCTACATATCTTGCCCATAGGCTGGTCTTTCACAATCACTCCAAGCACATGAGAATTGAGTTACAGTTTGTTCATAGTCTATTAAGGGTTACCTTCTCACCAAGTCACATCATTAGCTTCCCTTGAAATATTTCTGCTCCAGGTTCCACCTATTCGAGGCTTCACTTGCGCGCTTGTGATGAATAAAAACTATCCCACATTCTCTCACATTTGTTTTTTTTTTTTTACTTTTGCTTTATGTCACACATGTACCATTATTCCCTCTTTTGTTCCTTCATTCCCATAGTACATGACACGCCAAAACACAACACCAAACTGCGACCAAGTGTAATCGCAGTCCGGGAATGCAGTAACAGGCAAGTTCTATTATCAACCCGAGGTCTAGATCTACTGCTTACTCCGTGATTATCTATTATCTAGCCAACTAATTCGATTGATTGTTGTTTAAAGCAAAAACAGTAAGAAAGCAGGAAATTATTCGGTTTTCTCAAGCAGGAAAGAGTCACTCAGGAATGAGTCCCCCTAGCTCCTTAATTAGGTTCAATTGTAATTACCCTGGGTTGATTCACTGTTGATTAGACTGCGGAAGATCCGACAGCAGCTTGGAATCTCTTAAGCTGACCAAGCCCTCTCAGTCTAACTACCCGGCAGACGGCTAGCCTTCACCGGGATAGAAAGCTAAGGCTATAAGCACAAAACTCCACTACTGGAATTGAATTCCAGTACAAAGCAGTAAACTGGCTAACTCTTGCATAACCAATCTCCTACTATCGAATGAAGAGGCTCTAACAACCTAATCAGATTCTATCTATCCCAGGTTGCAGCAGAAATCAAGAAAAGCTGATCAGACTTTAATCAATTCAATAAACATGCATCATTCTATTAAAACCAAACAGTATAATCATCCCAAGTCATTACAATCAAATCCCTAACACATGGAACTAGGGTTCTTCATACCCAAGTGAGAGAAGGGTTCTACTCCATAGAGAGAGAGAAGAAAACAGTAATCGGAGTAGTCATACTCATAAAGATGAGGAAAATCTGCTCCGGGATGATGATTTCCACTCCTATGACGATCTCCAAGCTCGATTTGATGAAACCCAGCTCCAAGATAGCTTCTAGGATGTGTTCTTCGCACTTTCTCTCTCTAGGGCTCTGTTTTTGCTCTGAAAATCCCATTCTCGCCCTTTTGGCTCGAAATTGGCTGAAAAACCAAGATTTCCCGACTCACACGGGCAAGCCACACGGCCGTGTGGCTCACCCAGTTGCCCGTGTGAGTCAAAACGCATCGTATCATTTAAGTCGAAATTCAGGCATCCCACACGGCCAGGGTCGCACGGCCGTGTGGGATTTTCATCCTGCCCGTGTTTGCTCTCGGCGAAAATCACACGGCCACAAATGTGCTCTGCACGGCCGTGTGATGTCCAGGGATGCCCGTGCGGCTTCCTTAGCACCTCGCCACGCGCCCGATCTTCGTCCAATCGACCCCAAACTCGCTCCCAAGCCTCCATTCACGTACTAGGACCTGAAATATCACAAACAAGCACAACCTAGCGTGAAATCGGCCTAAAACACGAGAAATCACATCTCAAACGGTGTAAGAACAGGGGTATAAACATGTGTAATTAACGGTCTATCAGTACACTTTGCTCTTCATGTACTATAGAATAAGATAATTAAGAACATACAAAATTGGTATTCCGCATCTATATGTTCAATTGTAAATTTAAAACTTACTTTATTGCAAGTTTGGTGCAGGGAGGTGGGCATGTAGCTTTTGTTTCCAATTTATTGTCACTCTTGATAGTCAAAAGATTTGTTGAACTTCCTTTGTGAGATGACAAGAGTAAGCTCAGGAACTTTCAGATTTAGCATGTATCCGCCATGAACTTTAGTGTTGTTTCATAACAAGAGTCAGCTTGAGGCCAAACTAAAACAACTGAAACTGATCCTCTAGCGAATTACTTTTGCAAGGAAGGAATGATGAATGTAGTAATTTTGACAAATTTGTCTACTTCTTTCCTTCATGTTTGTGTTGACCCAAGGAAGAGGGAAGAAAAATGTATTGATCGGAAGTCTACAGCTCTTGATGAACGTAGAGCAAGGGATGAAAAAGATGCAAAGGAGGAATTGTACACCAATATTCTCGAGGAATCGAAATATTCCTGAGATTCATATTACATTCCATTTTCAATAGAGGAGAGAGAGAGTGCGCGGGGGAAGGGTTAATAAACTAACTATCCTAATTTGCATTTTGATGCCTAAACTAATTTAATTATATTTATCCTAATCAATACACGTGGTTGTAAATTTTTACAAATCGGTCCTTTTTCATAATATCCCCCCTCAAGCTAAACGTGATGGATTTCAGGTTGAGCTTGGAGATTAATTCGATGAATGTATGAATAGGGAGAGCCTTTGTGAAGGGATTTGCGAGTTGTAATATGGTGGAAATGTGCTAAACCTGAATCTTGTTTGTTAGAACATGATCTCTTGTGAAGTGGCAGTCCACTTCGTTGTGTTTGGTTCTTTCATGTTGGATTGGATTTTTAGTAAATTTGACAGCAGAAAGACTATCACAGTAGATAATGTAGGGTTGTTTAGGTTGAACTGGAAGCTATTAGAACAAAGTTGTCATCCATGTGAGTTCCCAGGAAGTATATGCAAGGGCTCTATACTCTGCTTAAGCTAAGGATCTGAAGATAGTTTGCTTCTTCTTGGACCTTCATTTGATCAGGGAATTACCTAAAAACACATAAAAACGGGTTACAAGCCGCTTTGTGTCATGGGCTACATGTCCAATCTGAATCAGAAAAGGTTGCGAGTCTAGTGGAGAAGGTGTTAGGAAAGAAAAGGTCTTTTCCAAGTGTGATTTTGAGATATCTTAATAATCGATGCGTAGCTGTTCGTGAGCACTTGTTGGACCATCAACAAATTGGCTCAACTGGTTAACTGTATAGCATATATATGGTCTTAATTACATAATATTGTAATTTGACTAGTAAAATTCTATAACTACTTTTATCTACAACATTCAGAGGTGCTCCTTCATTAGGAGATAAATCAGTAGTTGGGATGGAGGGAGTAGTAGTTGGCTTTGAAGCTAAAAAACATGTGTGAGAAATAAGGTCAAAAGTGTACTTTATTTGACCTAGTTGAATCCCAATGTCAGACCTGGATACATCCATACCAATGAAGTATTTTAGAGGAACTAAGTCCTTAATGGTGAAGGCAATGTCCAGTTGTTTCACCATTTGGATTTCATGGAGGTTGTTGCTAGTGTGGATGATGTCTTTCACATAAGCAAAAAGGGGGTAACAACTAAATTGACGACTGAGAGGTTGATGAAGGTCTTCTTCCAAATTCAAATTGACGAAGGTCTTCCTTCATCTTTCGACATCGACGATGACTGAGAGGTTGACGAACCTTCCTCTTCAAATAGTAGTAATCTATTGAGATAAATATTTCCCTAATTGTCCCAATTTCTAGGGTTCTGATTGTCGGTAAAACTAGTATGGATAGAGAGTTAATAGAGTATATGAAAGTTGGTAGTGGTACTTAAAGAATGTTATGAAAAGGTTGTTGAAGGAGGGACCAAATATTGGATGAGATTTTTAGAGGAGTGGATGCCTAATTTCGCCTTGTATGAATGTTTTCTAGAAGGGGAAGTGAAATGTATGTTGCTTAGTGTCGTGCCAAAGGATGTGAACTACATATGTACCCATATCTTGAAATGGGAGAATAGTGACTCATGGAATTGGTTTGTGGGAAGTGGGAACATTTAGAAAGAACTTGGCGATGGTCTTGGTGGCTCCAGTCATATCCGACCAGCAAAAGGTAAGACTTTGTTGTGTAGATGCATTATGTACTCTTCTAATTTAGGGATTATGTTGTATATTTATTCCAGAGCATTTGTTCAGGCACTTGAGCGGTGCTTGCCCATTACAGAAATGATGTTCGACATGTATGTGTTAATTGGAAGGTGGATCATAAGATATAGAGTTAGAGATTTATATTGGGAAACAATATACATGAAGTGAGGTTGCTTTCCAACGAAAAACTGCAATGATGGACAAAATTCAAATATTATATAATAAAAATTAGGGTTAACATTTTATTTTCGTCAGAATTATACTCATATAATCAATTTTGGCCAAATGATGATTAATTAGTTTTTAATTATATGGATATAGTTCGGACCAAAATAAGGTATTAATCTTAAAAATTAATTTTTGACTTGTCGATGACATTGTAGTCATATTGGTACGAAAACAAAAAATTATTAACCATCATTTGGTTGACCGTTACATCTAACAATCAACGAAACAAATGAGGACGTTATTGGTATCACTATTGGCAATTGGGAGACAAATGACATATCTATAACACATGGAAACTATTGACGGAAAGGATAAATGCACGATGTGTATTCCACTAATATAACTCTTTTTTATTTTTAATTACCTAGTAACCTCAGTCTCACTGTCGCGGCAAGTTTACCATTAAGACTAATACTGATATAACTTGGCAATGAAATAAAACAAAGTTAGTTGGCAATCTTTCCTTCTTCTAAAGTGAGTAAACGATGAATACGTTAAAAATTAGTTGTCTAGATATCACCGTTTTTTTTTTACTTGTTGGTTTTGTTTTGTGAAGCTGATGAAGCATTTCTATAATTTTGGGAAGCTTATCTCTAAATTAGGAGCCTGTTAATTAGTTTCATCAAAATTTTGTTGACACTCCCTCCCAGTTTTGAAATCTTGTAGCCAGCTCGCTTGCTGTTGCTGATTCAGTAACATTAAAAATCTTCCCTTTCTTTATTAATCACAATTTGTCCTCCTCTCCCTATCTAATCTCCGCATCTTTTGGCAGTTGGCACACCATATAAATCATAAGCCTCTCTCTCTCAGACTTCCCTGATTTCTACGTGTTAATCCAGACTTCCTGATCTGGGTCCAAATTTTCTCTTCGTTTCATTATCTGGGTAGTCGTCCGATTTCGATAAATAAAGGATGCCATGAATGCTCTTGCGGCCACCAACCGTAATTTCAGGGCTGCAGCCAGGATTCTTGGGTTGGACTCGAAGGTGGAGAAGAGTCTTCTGATTCCCTTTAAGGAGATCAAGGTGCCGTTTTTTATCATAGAGCGACCTCATTCTTCTTCTTTGCATTTGATATTTAGTCCTCTTTCATGGCTGTCGGAGTTAAATCTCGATTGTACACTTCCCCTGGCTCCGGAAAACTGTTTCTGTGCTTGGGATTTCGATTGCAGGTAGAGTGCACAATCCCAAAAGATGATGGGACTCTGGTATCCTACATTGGCTTCAGAGTGCAACATGACAATTCGTGAGGACCCATGAAGGGTGGAATCCGATATCATCCTGAGGTGTGTGCGTAAATTTCTTTTTTCCGATTCACCGTTCTCTTTTGGAAAAGTTTATGTTCCTTTGTAACAGATTTCCTTTTTTCTTTCTCGTTTCTCTGGTTGTCTCTTTCGATAATGTTTGATGAAGTGATGATTGGCGTTTGTTCTACTTTATGGGAATTTTTTTTAGTTTCTGTGACTGTTTGGATTTTGAGATTTCATAGAGTTTTTCAACTTTTTACTGCTGCAATAGGTCAACCCAGATGAGGTAAATGCATTGGCTCAATTGATGACATGGAAGAGTGTTGTGGCCGATATTCCGTATGGTGGAGCAAAAGGAGGGATTGGATGCACCCTAAGGGATTTGAGCACAAGCGAGTTAGAGCGTCTAACTCGTGTCTTCACTCAGAAGATTCATGACCTAATTGGTACCCATACAGATGTTCTTGCTCCAGACATGGGGACTAATTCTCAGGTCATACTGTTCAACTGCATTCCCCCTTGTTTGTTGAAACTTCATTGGTCTATACAGTTTTCTGACGATGGTTCTGACCGAGATTGGCTTATGTACTATGCTGGTTCTGACAGACCATGGCATGGATATTGGATGAATACTCGAAGTTCCATGGTCACTCCCCAGCTGTTGTCACAGGAAAGCCCATTGTAAGTGATAACTGAAAATGGTATATCAGGAATTGCTTAAGGTCAAGCTTGGCTAGCCATGTATTCTGGAAGACATAATTTTAAGAAATCATGTGCTTTGTGATGGAATTGTAATTTTTTTGTTATGTCAGAATGCATGATGTCATATATTCTCGATATACAAGGGGCTGAATTACATGGTTTTCGTACCAGATTCAACAAGAAAAACAAGTGTTAGAAACCATGTCTCCCATAATTACAAGAAACATTGGTTACCATACAAACCCGAATTGTATTGTTCTGTTCTCTAGTGCTCTCTGACAGTCAAATGTGTTTGTGGATGTCAGGATCTTGGTGGATCACTAGGTAGGGAGGCTGCAACAGGTCGTGGAGTCGTTTTTGCTACAGAAGCTTTGCTGGCTGAATATGGGAAGTCCATTGAGGGTCTGACTTTTGAAATTCAGGTAGATGACACCACGATTCTCAAGCTCTATTATTACAGATTCTTAGTTGGGGGGCTTTTGCAATGGAACTTTAATGAATTAGAATGTCTGCGTTGAGATTTGGAAATGTTGGATCATGGGTAGCAAAGATCTTCCATGAGAAAAGTGGGAAGGTTATAGCTTTGAGTAACATTACTGGTGCTGTTAAGAATCCAAATGGAATCGACATACCTGCACTGATCCAGTTCAAGGAATCCACTGGTAGTTTGTACAACTTCCCTGGTGGAGAGTCTATGAACCCTAATGAACTTCTTGTGCATGAATGCGATGTCCTTGTTCCTTGCGCCTTGGGAGGAGTCTTGAACAAGTAACTCCTGTTTCCGTGTCCTTCCACTCTTTTGTTTTTCCATCTTCTGTTTGTTCATAACTCGAACTCCTGCATTGATCAAAATCTGGTTTGGCATTTTGCAGAGAAAATGCTACTCATGTAAAAGCCAAATACATTATAGAGGCAACAAACCATCCTACTGACCCAGAAGCAGATGAGGTCAGAAATCAATGCAGTCAAAATCGCGCTTTAAAACTTGAAAGCTTACGCTTTTACCTTTTTGGATCACCAAAACGCTTCTACGTAGAATCGTGATTTTCCCTTAAAAATGTAGTAAACTCTACGTTTTAAAACTTAACAGCTTATGGTTTTACGGTTCTAGGTCACCCAACCGTTGCTAGGTAGAACACGCTTTTGACTGCATTGTCAGAAATTACATCCCTTTTCTTCCTTTGTTTATCCTTCATTCATTGAAGGATGGATCTAGAAAGTTTTGGATTTTTCTTCTCATACATGAAACTTAATGATATCTCCAGATTCTATCTAAGAAAGGAGTGATTATACTTCCTGATATCTATGCAAATGCTGGAGGCGTTATTGTCAGTTACTTTGAGTGGGTTCAGGTAATAATAATTACAGTTTGTGTGGTTGTACAGTTTCTTATGAAATATTGTCCCCCCGAGGACCAAGTTGAGACACAAGCTATGTTCCAAATTTCTTTTATGCAGAACATTCAAGGATTTATGTGGGAAGAAGAACAGGTGAATAAGGAACTCAAGAAATACATGACTAAAGCCTTCAAGAACATCAAGAGCATGTGCCAGACACATGAGTGCAATCTTTGGATGGGGGCGTTTACTCTAGGGTTGAACCAGGTTGCTCGAGCCACCCTATTAAGAGGATGGGAAGCATGATTGGAGCCCAAGCTTCTGATTACTCACTCCCTCCCTTTCCTTGTTAGTCAGAAGCCATTGATAAACAAGTCCCCATTTATTTGGATTACTGAGAACGTGGTCTCTAGTGGTTGAACCATGTGCAATTATATTTCTAGTAGCTAGCTTTTAAGACTATTTGAATAAGAATTATGGTCACCCCTGGAAGTTTCCATTGTGTAGTTCATATCAATGATCACATCATTTGCTTAATCTGGTGACCTTTACAGACTTTTCTTAAAATTTCAATTGCTGATAGAAGGAACAATTTTGCCATACTCTTTACTGAGCAAAGTATAAGCTTATTTATTTCTCACAGCATGGAGGTTGTGTTCATCACCCAAATCTCCCTAACGACACAAGAAATCGAATACCTAGGGCAGATTGCTTATGCAACGCCTTCCTTCTTTGATCTCTCACTCGTTCTGTAGCTCTTAGATTTACTTTTCTACATAGGGTACTTTTTTTATAATGGTGAATGTACTTTTTTTGAATTCTTATGTCTACCAAACCGGAGGCATCTCAACCTTCTAAACCGCTCTCTTCTTCAATTGAACCATGCCTTGCTTATGAAGTAAGGGTTATGCAAGAGACTCCAGGGAAATAAGATCCTGGCTTAGGGTCAGGTAAATTTGGCTATGCTCTATAATAGATCAAATTTTGGCGCTGTTGTTTAGGACTTTCAGCAAAACTACGACAAAGGGGCCAGGCACGCGTTTATTTTCTTCTTCTATCTCTGTTTTTATTTTCTTGTCAAGTCGAGTCAGTTTCTGAGTGTTTTGAGGCAATCAAAAATTAGCGGCTCGAGCATCGTTTCTTCCGATTTTGGCGGACAGGGCGCAATTTTTGGGAAGTGATATGCTTCTAGAACCTCTCCATACCCATTGTCCAGAACGGTTGAGCAAAACTCTAGCGAAATGGGGGTGATTCGGACCTTGGCCGCCTATTTTCGGCCAAGGGCGGCTGAAAACCGGCCCATCATCACTCAGCCTACAGTACCCAAGAGCAATATTGACATGAATAGTAGTATGGTCACGCTTGTGAAGGATCACTGCACCTTGAGGGGTTCGGTAGATGAGGATCCAATTGACCATCTTACTAGTTTCACGAAAATCACAATAACAATAGCACCCTCAGAGATAAGTATAAGCATAATGGGAATGCGATTCTTTGCTTATTTCCTAGACGGAAAAGTAAGAGAATAGGTGATTCCCAAGTAATAATACCTTTACATCATGGGAGGCCTTTTAGAATCCTTCATCGAAGAGTTCTTCCCCGAGTGGAGGGCTAACGAGATCCAGTATCGATCACGAATTTCCAGCAGGAAGAGAGTGAAGACTTATATGATGCATGGACTCGCTTTGATGCATTGATTAGATCGCGCCCTCATCATGAATACAACCCAGAACAACAAGCACAATGCTTCCATTGAGACTCAACGAGAGCACAACCCTTCACATTGGACGGGAGGTGAAAGGTGGTGTGTTGTCATGCACCAGCACTACAGCGTTAAGCCGTTAACCCTATACGCCCAAGCTGCGACAAACCTAAAAAATGGAAGGAGCATTTTCCTCCACAGATAAGGAAGCACCACTTCCACTGTGTGCTACTTAATCGCAGAACGCCCACGCCTCAACAGTTGAGCTTCAGTCGCAACTAAACTCTGCAATACATGAACTCCAATTGTTGAGATCTTGAAAGGTTGCACAAACATAAGATTGTTATGCTTTAACCGGTCAGTCTAAGCGCACCAACAAGACTGAGGTAGAAAGGACCGCGCATGAAACATTCGCGCTCCAGTTTCATGCTAGGGTTGCCGATGTTAGGCTTATAGGCATTGAGAGCGACCTAACCGATATCAAGCGGTCAATGGACTCTGTCTTGCATGCGGGAACCCAGAAAACCGACGATGTTGAGCGACATCATCAAAACATCCTACAAGAAGGAAATTACTTCCAAAAACAAGATGCTTGATGATATAGCATCAGTACAACTAGGAGAGGAATGCTCTGTTGTGCTTAACCATCGGCGGATTCCCAAAAAACTCAGGCATCCGTTGAGCTTCACCTTGCCATGCACCATTAACGAATTAGAGGTGCCTCGAAGCGTAGTTGATTCACGTGTCAAAACAATGTGATCCTCTACGTTCTCTTCAAAAAGTTTCACCTAAACGATCTAACACTTATTCAAATGACGATACAATTGGAAGATAAATCCTCTCGCCACCATAATCTCGGGCCTCCCATTCCTGGCTACTACTCAAGCAATGGTCAATATGCACGGGGGAAATTCAACCTTCGAGTGGCTCCACGCGTGTCACATTCAAAATGGATCAAGCCCACATCCAGGATGATGACTTGAACCCTAAAAAGACTACCGAGACACTCTCGTCCGTGACAGCATGCTTCTTGGACGACCCCCGCCCCCTCTAGGTATGTCTTATTTTGAGAGAGCTTAATGCCCAAGAAGAGGTCGAGAAATCATTGCTTCGAAAGAGTGCACACATGTTCCTCTAGTACCACCCCTATTTTGAGTGAATAAGGGTATTGGAACCAAAGGAAGAAGAATGCACACAGGTTCCTCTAGTACCACCCCTTAAAACATCCTACAAAGAACCTCATGACTTATAATTAAATTCGTTGCCGGAGCACTTAGAATATGCCTACTTAGCAAAAGGTGAAAAGTTACCTGGTATCATAAACGCTTCCCTAATAGTCATGCATAAGAAGACTATTTCATGGAAGATTATCGACATGCAAGGGATCGATCCCTCCTTCTGCATGCACGAGATATTGACAGAGTTGGACGGAGATTAACAGAGAGTGACTAAATATGATATGTTTCAGTAATTTGAGTGACCAGAATTGATATCAATTTTATCTAGTGACTAAACATGACACATTTTAATAAAGCCAGTGACCAAATGTGGCATTCACCTTAAAATAAAATGTAGTAATTTTAAACGAAATTAAAATACAGTAAAATATTACAGCTTGCCTTCGCCTTCCCAGGTCCCAGGCCCATGCCAGAGGAGAAGTCGGTCGAGAGAACAAAAACAAAGAAAAACCCAGTCATGGTTGTCATGTCGGTGGCATGCCGGCTGGTTGAACCTGTTGTCCCGCTCATGAAACCGACATGACATCACCGGTATGACCTGAAATGATCTACTTACGAATTTTAAGCAAAATGACGTCGTTTTAGGAAATTTAACTAATACAAAAGATTAATTTTATGAATTAAAAAGTAAAAGTTGATGTTATTTGTTGGATTGTATGTAAATTATCCATAAATATATTTTATATATGATTAAATACATTGGATGTCAATGATTTCATATTTATACATATTTTGTTAAATCGGTATGAAGTGACATACACCGATTATACCATTCCACTTGTTAAACCAGCGCAACGTACGAACTACAAACCGGTTTCACAACCCTGAAGCCTGTAAATGTATATGTTTCCTTCCTTCTCAACTTTCCACTTCCCATTTCCGCTGTTTCAATTCCCGTCTGCGTAATCGCCATTTCCATTCTCGTCCTCTTCACCATCCCCACCTTCAACCTACCAGCCGTCTCTCATTACCAATTCACCATGCGGTAGCATTGTAATTGTTCTTCGCCATTTCTTCTTCTTCGTCATCATCGTGCACTGCCAATAAACAAGTCCAACGAGTAAAGACCATCCCCGTAGCCAGCTCGCTCCAGATGCCTTCTCCACCCGATTCCCCCACTTCGCCTCCATCCCCGCCTCCCGTCTCCTCAGCCAACGATAACTCCAACGCCGAGCGCCGCCTTCGCGAGGCGGAGGAGCGGCTCCGGGAGGCCATCCAGGAGTTGCAGCGCCGTCAGCGGAAAGCCGCACGTGGGCTTGCCAATTACCCTCCTTGTGATCACCCGCCAGATGAATCCTGCGTCGCTCACGCCATCGGTAATCTCTGCCAGAGCTTTCTCCTCTCCTACGGCGTCCGTGTCGGAATCGGCATCTTGCTTCGCGCTTTCAAGCTCGCTAAGGGACAATCGTACTCGTCCTTGCTCGATCTAAAGGTTTTCTTTCATCCTCTCGTTTCGTTTATTCGCTCCCCCACTGTAATTGCCCACTGATCCACTCATTATCCCATAAATTATGCCGGAATTTGGTATGCAATTGAAGGTTTCTAGTATTTCTTTCTATGTGGAATTTGTGACGGTGGTTGGGATTGACACTGGCTACTGTTATCAGTTCATTTCTGATGCACTGGGAATTTCTCCATTATTGTATACAATTATTGTATTGTGGGGCGGTAGTGTGTGAACTCTGAATGAGCATATGTTTCTGGATGGGCAGCAACTAGTTTCAGAGAAGGATCTGATCGTCAGAGAAGAGGCATGTCGTGTAGGTCTGCTCTTTGGTGGATTCACGGGCTCTTATCATGCACTTAGGTGCTTGTTGAGGAAGTGCAGAAAGAAGGAGACCCCTTGGAACGCGTAAGTACTGGTCTCTCTTTCTTCTGTTTCCTGCAACTCTTGGGGCGGGGACGGGGCCCTATTCCTTATTTTGTGACATTGTTTAAGGGGATGATTGGAGCAGAATTTTAGCAGGTTCTGCTGCGGGGTTGTCGGTTTTAGCATTGGATGATCCCAACAGTAGGCGTACGCTTGCTCTTTATCTTTTGGCTCGATTAGCTCAGGTACACGCATATCCCCTGTACTTGAAGTCGTTTCTACTACAGTTAGGTTTTGATCTTTTCTTTTCAAGTTGCTGCTAATCGTTCGCTTCCTGCAATCAGTGTGCTTATAATTCTGCTAAATCCAAGAACAAGTTTCACCTTTGGGGTAGCCATTGGAGACACGGAGACACATTGCTCTTTTCCTTGGCGTGTGCGCAGGTGTGTGGCAACAGTTGAATATAACATCCCTTTGAAGTACTAATGTTCAGATTAAGAATCATGCTTCTAGCTTGTTAACACACGCTGATCAAATTTTGTGTCATCACTTCTAGTGTGGTGGGTTACTTTAGAAATGGTACTGAACTTTTTTCCAGTCTATCCTCACATCTGATCTTTCTGTTTCTCATATGGTCTTTTCTCATTTCCTTGCTGTAGGTTATGTATTCCTTTGTAATGCATCCTGATAGTCTGCCAAAAGCATATCACGACTTCATTCAAAAGACAGGGCCAGTTGCACAGCCAGTCTACAAGGCTGTAAGAGAAACTTGTAGAGGTGGTCCGGTGGACATCGCTGCACTATCTGCTTATTTATCTACAAAGGGAAAGCTGAACCCTCTGAAGTTGGGAGAAGCCCCTGCCATCATCCCTTGCTCTATTATTCATCCGGGTACAGATTCATGTTTAATTCAACACGGTAATGCAGCATCAGCTACATTCAGGAAAACATTTCCCCTCTACTTCTCACTGACTTTTGTACCCTACGTTGTGCTGCACTTGCAGAAGGTACAGTATTTGACTCATTAACTCTTGCCTTCTCTTTTATGGGTGTGTTTGTTTCAACTTGACTTTTTTATAAGTTTTAGTAGAAGTGAAGAAAAAATGCTTTTTTGGGGGGTTTTAGATAAAGTTGAGTTTGTAAGATAGGAGATGTTTTGTATCGATACAAGAGCAATTTATGACATGATATATAATTTCTTTGATGATAAAGAAATTAGTGATTGTTGGGATCATTCGTATATATGAAAGAGTGGATGGTTATCTCACTGGGAAGAAGTTGGATATGAAGATCTATTTGTTGGGTGGCTTACTTTTGAATAATCTGTGAGGTTTAGGGTTAATAGTTGTTTTGAAAAGTTAGATAGGAATGTGTGTTGGCTTCTCAGTTCCTTAGTCAACATATTTGTAAGTTAATTATTTGTTAGCTAAAACAAACATGCTCATTGTTTTCTGTAAGATCAGTGAACAAGTGTTTCTTATTTGTTTGCTGATGCCATTGACACCCTTTGAAGTTCATGGATGCGCCTGCACGGACATGTTGGCTTGCTCTGAGGGATGCTGTTCGGTCGACAACGTTCTTGTCTGCATTTGTTGGAATTTTTCAGGTGGGCATGTGCTCAAAATTTCTTATGTTGTTCCCCCCTATATGGTAAATATGATCTCATTAGTTTGTGTTGGATGGTGCTAGAGTGTGATATGCCTGCATCGAAAAGTTGCCGTCAGAGACCACAAGTTGTTGTACTGGGTGGCGGGTGGACTATCGGCACTCTCTGTACTATTTGAGAAAAAGTCTAGACGTGCAGAACTTGCACTGTATGTCCTTCCTCGTTCTGGAGATTCATTGTGGTACATCTTAGTTAACCGCCACCTACTTCCTAAGCTAAAGAATGCTGAGGTAATTGTGATATAACTCGCCTGTGTTGTGTTTTCATCCCGTTAGAAAAAATAGTTTACTTGAATCAAATTGTTTGAACATGAACACTGGTCTCTCTTACATGTCATCTTTCACCTTACAATCGAGAGATAGATGAGACGAAGGAGGCTAACCATTGAGAGGAGTTTGCTGCATTTTTCTTATGGTCTGTTAGCTGCACATTCATTCACCCATGGAAGTGATTATCTTGGTAATACAGAATTTGCTATAGCTGATCAAAACATACTGGGTTTGTAATGAATGCAGGTAGCACTGTTTTGCGCTTGCATGGGAGGAATTATGTATTACTTAGAATACGAGCCAGACACAATGGCTCCCTTCCTAAGGGGTTTAATCCGGCGCTTCCTTGCTAGCAGAATCAGCAGTCCAAGCCCTTCACCTCATCCCCGTACATCATCATCGTACACATATTTGCAGGCTATTGATTCAACCAAGAAGTCGAAGTCCCAGGACGGCAAGGAAGTTGAAGCCTCTCATAAATACAATCTTGAGTCTATTCCAGGGCTCTGAAGCCAGCTGCACTCTGGTGTTTTTTCAACCACCAGAAAGTCTCTGGCGGCAATCGGTTCATTCTTTCTACAATTCAACGAGTTAAAAAACCCATTTTGTAATGGAGGCAGATTAGGATTTCTGCTTCAACCACCCATTTCACTTTCATCCAGATACTGTTTTAACCCTTTTCCCCCGGCTAAAAATTATTCTCCAATCCTCACAATAACAGATTTTCATTTGATGAAGAGAAACTGGAAAAGACACTACCGCAATAATGGGCAGGCAGGTTAAGGATAAACCGTGTCGAGGTTGTATTGAAAAAGTCAAAATTACGATTTAATCGTGGTTAACCTTTTCATATTACTAAAAACTATATTAATTTTGGGCAAGACGCTCTTCAGGTTGGATTGTGTTACGGTTTTTGTATGTAAATATTTCTCTATGGGGTTGAAATTTGAAGAGTTATCAAAAGAGCTTTTATGAACTCATTATTCTCCCTTTTTAGGGTTAGAAGTATAATATGTCCCTCTTTTGTGCAATTTTATCAAATATGTCTCTTTACTATATGTTTGATAATTTTTCCAAATATAAGTGCATATTTGATGTAAAAAAATAATAGAGTGACTTATTATACGTATAACCTCTTCATTGTTAACAATGAGATTGTGGCAGTTGAAAGTAGAACGGAAACACAGTTACACTTGTCTCTTTTTCGTTTACTTTTGACATTTTTTGGGTTTTGATAATTGTGTTGTGACCCATGACCAATTCTGGTCAAGCAAGCCGACAGGACATTTATACACATTCAACTCTTTTACTCCTTCATTACGAGCCTGCGTTGATCGAAGGTGTGTCAGGCGCAATGGAGAGGGCGTTGATCGAAGCGTGTCAGGCAGGAAACGTCGACGCACTGCACCAACTCCTCCGATCAAACCCCTTTCTTCTCCACTCAACAGCAGCATGTTCCCCGCAGCAAAATCCCTTTCACGTCGCCGCAATCGCCGGGCACGTTGACTTCACGAGAGAGATGCTGAAGCTGAAGCCAGAGTTCGCCGGCGAAGTGAACCAAGACGGGCTCACCGCCTTGCACTTCGCGGCGGGGAACGGGCATCTCGAGATCGTGAGGGAGTTGGTGAAGGTCAACAGGGATTTGTGTCGGGTGGAAGAAGGAAGAGACGGAATGACGGCTCTTCACTGCGCGGCCATGAAAGGCAGGGTGGAGGTTATCGGCGAGATCCTGGCGAGCTGTCCCGGATGTGTCGACGATGTGACTGCCCGGCGAGAGACTGCTCTCCACCTGGCGGTGAGGAACAGCCAGTTTGGAGCAGTTAAGGTTTTGACGGATTGGATGGCGGAGAAGAATAAAAGAGAGGCGTTGAATTTCAAGGATGAACAGGGGAACACGGTTCTTCATCTTGCGGCATGGAAGAAACAGAGACCAGTAAGTGTTTTAAAATGTTTCTTTGGGTTTCGTGTTTGTCAAGTTACAAGTGAGACCGATGAATTTCGAAGGGGCTAAAAGGTTCGCTTCGGTCCAGGTGATTGAATTGCTCCTGGGAAACAGAATTGCAGGCACTCTAGACGCAAATGCCATGAACCACGCAGGTCTCACGGCGCTAGATTTGATGCTCATGTTCCCAAGTGAGGCAGGCGACAGAGAAATTATTGACATCCTTCAAGCCGCTGGAGCACTGAGAGCCAGCGCCAGAGAGATTCCCACATCCCAACACTCAGCTGATCATACAACCGTAACCATTTCCAACTCGACACTACCAGTGCCACGTCGGCGAACTGCAGAAGCAAAAGAGCTGATAGAGTACTTCAAATTCAAGAAGGGAAGAGACTCTCCGAGCGAAGCCAGAAGTGCGCTCTTGGTCATTGCAGTTCTGGTTGCCACTGCAACATTCCAGATCGGCATCAACCCTCCTGGTGGCGTCTGGCAAGACACGCACGCAGCAGGGGAAAACACCACCGCAGATTATACAAAACCACATATTGCAGGGGAGTCCGTTCTGGCTTCAGCAAATCCAGTTGCGTACTCCATGGTCGCGGTGTTCAACACGATTGGATTCTCCACCGCTCTACTGATGATCAATGTCCTGACAAAGAGATTTCCTTTACAACTCGAGCTGCAGATATGCATGACCGCAATGTATGTTGCATATAACACATCAATCATCACCATCGCACCGGATGAACTTAAGAAGATTGTTGTCCCATCAATATCAATACTCCCCATACTCATGGGGTTTGCTGTTCATTGGGCAAGAACAGTTATGTATCGTATTGAACAGCTTGTACAGAGAATGACACATAGAGTCCCCTGAAGTCTAACATCGAACACCGACTTTAATCATCACTGAGTTTACAAATTTTGTATGCCTTGTTACCAATCTTGCACTCAATGCCACTAAATTTACAAGTGAATACCCGCTTCAGAACTGGCCTCCTCGCTTCTTCATCCACTGCTCTCTTTAAGGAACCACTGATGTCTCCCAATGCCCATGCCAAAGATATGTGTGGCCGTGGATCCTGTGGCCAACAAAATTCAACATAGTATGGTGAAACTCAAAAAGAGGATCGACGTATTAGGGCATTGCTTGCATTCTGCCAAGGGCGTGAACTCAAACCTTATAAAACTGGGGAAGATTGTGTAACCTGTACACTTCATCAACAGAATGAATTTGTTTCTTGATCTGAATAGGAAACAGAAGCACATTAGCTAATGTGACAATATGGGAATTGGGAAGGAGTTCCATGGAGCAAGGCAAGAAGATACCTCAGCTAAACCCCCTGTAACCACTTCAATTGAAAGAAAGGTGCGTGTTTGATCATCATTTACAAAAACCTCCCACTTGTTGAAGTCGATCCAGTACCTGCTTCCAATGCATTCACTTGTCAAAAAGTTTGAGTCTTTTTCATATGCTTGTTATGGATGAAGGCAAGAAGCAAAAACATCTCACCGTCTGGGAGACTGAAGCTTCTGGCGAAGCATCGAGACCACGGAATCAATCTGATGAACACGAATGGGCACCGTCCTTCCCAGGCTAACATGAAACTCCCTTCCCACCGCAAACTGCTCGAGCTTCTGCTCGTCCTGGCAAAGAATGCTCAAAGGAACATCGGCGTCCACGACGTGGAGGTCCGGTACAAGAGGCGAAAGTTGCTTGAGAAACAGCGCAACTTCTTTCTTTGATGCAGGAGGAATATGAACTGGGATGTAGACGTGCACAGCATAGTTTCCTTCCACGTGGGGAAAGCTTCTCAGTCGACTCGGCTGACTGGGTTGGAAGAAATCCGTCGATCCTTCATTGGCAAAAGGTCGAACACCTGGTGAGCAGAAATGAATAGGGAGTAGTAAATTAAAATTTGAAGCCTTTTGACGGTACCAATGGAGTTGGGAGGCGTCAGAAGCGAGACAGGAGGAGGCGGCAGCTTTGTGGCCGTCGATTGTTTTGACGCTGGGACCGCATCGGTTCTTGCCGAGAGAGGAACTTCGGAGTCGGAATCCGACGAATCGTCTCCGTAGGACGCGATGAGAGCCTCCATCGATTGAAGTCGTCTCCAATCGTCGCCGGAGACATTTCGTCTTTTGAAGCCCAAAACACCTGAGATATGGGCCGGCAGCGAGAAATTGTTATTGAGACAAAGAAGCCCATTTGCTGATGGGGCCAACCGCTATTTATGGAATGGGTTACCTCACTCGCCTATTATATTTTTGGGTTATAGGTATAATATGTCTCTCTACTATGATGCTTTATTAAACATGTCACTTTATTGTTTTTTATATCAAACATGTCCTTGTACTTTGAAAAAATTATCAAACATGCCCGTCTGTTAAAATTCCTTTGAAAAAATCGTCAATCATGAATATTATACCTATAACCCTATATTTTTTTGTTGTTGTCACCGTGACAAATCTCTCAATACGTTAGTTAGATGTGGTAAATGGATTGATTTATGGATTGGTAGATTCATGGATCAAATGGATTGGTCGATTTATGAATTGAATCAAATGGATTGGTGGATTATTCATGAATCCAAATGACATCCTCAATCTTGGATCAATATGTAAAATGTGAAAAGTTCAGGTACTGCCATGTCATAAAGAAAAATTTTAGGTACCAAAATGTAATTCTTCAATGATAATTTATGTATAAAAATAAAATTTTAGGTACCAGAGTGTAAAAAATAAAATTTATAGATACTGAACTGTAATTTGCCAATAATTCATGAATCCACCAATCCAATTGGATTTAGATTAGTTGGGTATTTTAAATGGATTGGTGGATTGGATTTAGAATTGTCACATCTAATGGTCGTCCATTTTTTTATTTTGGTTGAACGACTAAGGAGCTATCAAAGTCAACTAGAAGACCAAGGTTTGTTTTCTTATCGATGATTATGCATATGAAATTGGGTGTGATGTTGCTCCAATGCTGCTCATCTCTTATTGGGTCATCCATAACAATATGACCGAGGGGTTATTTATGATGGAAGACACAATAGCTATCGGTTCAAGAAAGGAGATTAGAAGTTTCTATTGAATCCGTTGTCACCAGCTGAAGTCCGAGCATATCAACGACAGGTGGAGCTGAATTGGGCAAGGGTAAAGGACATGCGGGAAACAATCTTACTGCTCGAAGGCACATATTGATTGCACTAAAGAGGATTCCATTTGAAAATTCTGTTGATGTTGTCTCTTGTAAAAAAACACAAGCTTTGAGGGCAAAGCTTTTACAACAATGAGGGACTGATGTCACTCGTCCCCAATCGGGAATGGAAGAAGGTACCGGGGAAGCAGCAAGGACCTAGGAATGGAGGCAGAAGGGCGCACAATCAGGTGGGTTTAAATCCCCGATCGAGGATTTGAGACCGGGTTTCGGGCTAAGCGAGTTCAAACTTCCTTTTTGGTTTAGGATTTTGGTTCTTTTCATGGTTTTGGTTATTTTATTGCCTTGGACTATATAAAGGGCTTAAATCTTGGTTCCTTGAGCTTTAGGCTTGTGAATTGTTCTTTGAGATTGTGGTCAAGATTCTATCCTTTATATTGGTAGAGTCTTATCTCATCTTTGATTTGAGATTGCACTATCAATTTCACCCTATCCCAAAACAAGAAGCAGGCAAAATAATAATAAATATAACATATATGTGTTTTATAACACATTTCGGCATTCCAAGATTACGATATATGATCATGACTTTTGCTACATGAATTGTTGTGACATCCTCATTTAAAATAATTTTATCTTTCACTTCCGGTGATAAGATACATTTAATGATTGTCGTTATCCAAACACCAAATTATATTTTTATAATGGTGTGTCTCGCTGCATTCACTTTTGAGAACGGTTCATTTCATTCGCTTCCGGGAATGAAACCACACCCTTTGGATCAAATTATATAATATTTCTCATCACAAATCCAATACACTTTTCGCCTTTAACAAACAAGAAATTAACTTACACTTGCTACTGCAGGAGCACATATTGATTTTCATTTTCCTTCCAATGATTCTTGGACCAATAAAACTTCTTTTCATACATCGGGTACAAGATCAATTATTTTTCCCACCACAATGGTAACTCATATTTCGACATTTTTGTTACCATATCCACTTCTTTCATTTGACTAATTTATCTTTATTTTTCCACTTTGTTGGAAAATGAGATATTTAGACTTTCATTTCTCTATATGTTCAATGTAGCAATCGATAAGTCAACTCATAATGATTTTGCTACTACAAGAACAATTTTCATTTTTTATAATACAAAAAGATTTTCCATAATATTGATATTGCAAGAGCGTATATGAATTAGCTTTTCCCTTCCATTCTTGGTAGAATAAACTCTTTTGCGTACAACGGGTACGAGACAAGCGCATTTTTCCATTACAATGGTAACATACATAACCAATATTCTTGTTACATGTCCACTTCTTTCTTTGCCCTTCGATTCTTCAATTTCCACTTCTGGAAAATATAAGGGCTCTTGGAACTTACATTTTCTATTGATATGTAGGATTGATAAGAATAGGATAACACGGAAAACTGAGAAATTAACTCATCGCTTATATTACATGTCTTGTTATTGGTACTACATGAGCAAATTTTAATCTTCAATAATGTCAAAACACAAATTTAATTTTAAGGAATCAATATATGTATTGTAAAAACACAAAATAATATAAATAAAATCAAACAACTCAAAATTTTAATCCAAATAGATGTACGTGATAAAATATCAATGGATGGTCTACTACGAGAAAAGAGTAGCATACATCTTAATATACTGGAATGAGATAATCTCAACACGATAAGATAATAACATATGAAAGAAGATGAAGATTTGCATACCTTGATCATATTGTGATCTTACTCCAATATATTAGATTATGTAAAGAAACAATGAGCAATTATGATTTTAACAGACTTCATGCTGATAACGTGTTAAGAAACTAAGGAAAAATATAAACAACTACAAGAAAAGATTAGAGGGGAAAGACACAAAGAAAAAAGGGGAGGAGAGTTTTCTTATTCATGTGTCTTAGTACATTTGTGTGCTCTATTTATAAGCACAAATACATAATTCCTACAACTCTAACATGGATACACATAAATGAGAGTAATGTGTCATAAGGAGAAAGGGTAATTGTCATAATTAGTCATTGAGATTACTAAAAAATGTCAAGTTTGGTTTTTTAAATATATGTGTTTTAGTATGATTTTTTAAATATAGGACCCCATACTTTCGCCGACACCATCTCATATAAGGATCCCAATCAATTCGAAATTTTTAAGGACTACAGTCCATCCAAAATCTAACTAAGCCATTGTGTTCATCCATAATAATAATTGTCAAGACTTTGTAGCTACCTGCATATTGACTTTGAAAAAGTAAAAGTAAGGCGTTTTGTAGATTCGCATTCCTTTCAAACTCCTCCGAGGTTGCTTGACAAAGGTATAACCATTTTGTTGTCTATTGTCAGTAGTAGTGTGCAGTAACCTGGAAGTCTGTTCAAATAAATACCTCTACGGTTTACAGGTGGGATTTGTGATTGATGAACGCTCGAGAACTCCAGGAGTACATCTGCTCCAGCACCTGAACAGGTGAACATTTTACAATTCCCCTGGGTTTCCAGATTGCACATCTGCTTCATGCCTGTCGTTCGATTGAACAATATAAATCATTGTGACTTCTTCTTTATGCTGGACTAGAAAGGCAGTAGTAGTCGACCCCGCCGCTTCTGTCTGCTGTTTATCTATTTTGCACATCTAATGAGCTCGGTAGTCCGACAATGTTCTCTCCTAGAAGACCGTGATTACCATGAGTCCGTGACCACCTGATTTTAGTCGTTGAATTCATGTGGTGGTGTCTGTGTAAACAAAATCATCGACTCAACTGCTAAGATTACATGGATGATCAGAACTGTACTTACAACCCTTGTCAGCATAGCCATGTTGTTTCTTTCCAGTCGAGTAAACTGCAGATAGTATGATTTCATCAAAGGGCATCTCATGGAATTAAGCGCCATTACTCACACTTCCAGAATAGTTGAGGCATCCACCCATATCAGTCGACGAACAAAAAGGAAAAAGGAAACCACTTTATTAGTCACATCTTTACAAGATCATTACCTGATTCAGCTTGGCTATTCGACCAGATGGCCATATGAATATACAACATCGTTGCGTGGCACGAGAAGAATATCTTAGTGCAGGCGCAACCGAAAGGCCTTACATTACATTACTGGGTTGCATACAAAAAGATTGTTTCCTTTCCATGCAAAGCTCACATTTTTAATCAAATGGGTCGATTCGTGGGTCGTGCTCGCTCGCCATAGCCATACCAGTGCAGAGGCACGTAGGGCACATTACTTTTCCCGACCCAGAGCAATTAGGGCACCTTTCTGTTTTGGGTGCTGACAGTGGTTTGTCTCCTCCACTACCGACTGTCGTTGAAACCGGTTCAATTAGGACGAGGGTTCCAGTGTTTGAACATCGAGCACAAGCAAGATACCCTAGTAGATTCAATCCAATCATCAGGCTACCTTCAAGCTTGAGCACACATACAAGTTTTCATGGCCAAGGAGCAGAAAGGAATGTCTGTAGAATGGTGAGATAATAACACATACCAGTACCAATACAATATTTGCATCTCTTGTGCTCCTGCTGCTTCACATTGTTTACTTCAACCACCATCAATGCCGAGATCACTCCAACTGCTCCACCGGAGAACGATGCCACTATCGGATCCACCTGACTGCAACAATTCTCAAAGGTACATGATACCATTAGCACTCAACAAAGTGAAAAGAAGATATATTTGCAACACTGGATCATATACCTCAACTGCATGGGGAGATGCATACTAGTGATGAAATCGGCATATGTGGTGCCTCCTAATCCCAACTTCAGCTCCAGCTGAACAAGTTTGAAAAAAGGGAACAAATAATGGATCATCTATCACTCCAACAAGCTTAAGGATATACAATATAATAGTTGGGATCTGATGAGATAGTAGAGATAACTGTCTTACAGTTGGGGCTAATAGGCCACCAAAGATGATGATCCCAGAGATGAGCGAAAAGCAAGTGCCATAATACACCTTAAGGTTCGCTGCAGTCTGTCGTCATCGCCATAGCACAAGCAAACCACAGTTAGTCATCTTTCTTACCCTTAATTCAATAACGGGAGAAGAGAGAAAAGGGAGGGTAAAGAGGTTTGATTACCAGAGGAGGCAAGAAGGGGATGAAGGAAGGGAAATCAGGGAGGTCACTCTCTGGTTCTTGATCGGAGATTCCAACTTCGGCGCTCTTTATCCTCTGCTGTATCCTCAGCCGTCGAACCTTTTTATCCCACCCCAAGTCCCAACCAACGCCAATTGAAAATCACAACTTTTCCCCCAATTTGATCTGATCAACAATTCTAGAGCTTTGATATTTCAAAGGAGTTTCTTTCTAAAGCTTACCTCCTCCATATGCAGGAAGATTTTGTTCCTGCGGCTCCGAATATTGTCCTGAATCTCTTGCAATTCCATCTTGTCGAAGTCCTGTACCGTTTCCGGCCCTTCTATTATGCAAAATCTGCACCCCCAAATTATCAATCCGTCAATCAGGTAAGCAGGCAGTCAACAGTGGTAAGCACAACTCTCCTGTTCAAAATCTGACTCAAACCGATCGCCGGACCACAGTTCAAGACAGCAAACGGGAATTTACAAGGGGAAAAAAGTACCCAGCAGCAGCAGAGTCGGCGGCATCAACGGGAGCGGCGGAAGTGGAAGGAAGAGGAGGAGGAGGAGTATTATCGGAGTCCGCCGCCTTGGATCGCCATTTCAATCTCGAATTAGGATCCTTCAGAGTAATTAACCGGGCGGAGCTCCACCGGCGAGGAGCGTGAGTATTAGTGCAGGGGCAGCCGGCGGGGTAGGAAACCGCCAGAGCCCGGGCCAAAGAAACCATCTTTGGCCGGCAAAAAAGGGAGGGTTGAAGACAAAGTCTAGAGCTTTTGTTGATTAAGAGGATTGGCCGAGGAGCGAAGTAAAAGAGGAAGTTGGGTTCGGAGTAAGGAGTGAGAGAGCTAAGTAAGGAAGTCGCAACCAAGTGAAGAAAGGGGAAGGCGAAATGCTGCGACGACACCAAAGGCCAAAGATCTACTAAATTAATCACCATTCACCAACTTTCTGACAGTGGGTCGACCGCATATGACGCCGACTGTTTGTGGTTACTTTCCAGCACGCCGGCCATTAGCATGTGCTGGTCGCGCTACAATTAGGAGTGTACTTGGGTCCATTTTATTCATATGATTCATATACACAGTTTTGATAACATAAGATCCAAACCCACCCAAGAATCAAAATCCTAGCAGTTTGGTTTGATTCGGGCGAAAATGTAAGTTTGGTTGGAAGTCTTAGTCTAGTACAAAAAGAAAAAAAAACGAATAAAGCATAGATGAAATGTAAAAGAAGGAAGACATTGTGAGGGATTTTAAAACAATCTCTCGTATGCAGGATTTTAAAATAGATGATGGGGACCAGCTATTTCACAATCTCTCATTTTTTATTGCATTTCTCCAAAGCCTACCCTCCTCCATTCCGGGTATTCCTCTTTTCATATCAGCTTCAATTGATTCTTTACCTATGTTCAGACTTCTTCTTCTTTCTTTCTCTAACCAATCCCCAGTTGTTCATGAGGATGCCCGGAAAAACTATTTCAGATCTGTCTTTTTTTTTCTTATGGAAATAAGAGATCCACGGAGGAGGGTTCTCGTTCGTTGATTAGGGTTGTAGGATTTTGGGTTCTTATTCGTCGATTTGGAATCGAAACCGTTGACCACACTATTCCTCCCAAACCTCGTCGACGAACCCAGCTCTCTTCCTAGACATGCAATGTCTTCGATCAGTGGTGATTTGGATCTCAATTGTGGGTTTGGGCTTGAGATTTGTGGTGGTGGGTGAAGATGAGTGAAGGGAACCTCGTGTTTTCTGTGTTTAGGGAAGGTTATGCAGTGCCAGCAATGTAGGAGGAGCGGAGTAAGAAAGGGTTAATACCATATTTGGTCACTAGGATTACTAAATCGTGACATGTTTAGTCACTAGAAAAAATTAATATCAACTTTGGTCACTCAAATTACTAAAACATGTCATATTTAGTCACTCTCCGTTAGTCTCCGTCCAACTCTGTTAAAAAGTGTTGACGTGGCTAATTCGTTTTGGCCCAAAAATGGCCAAACCCGACCCGCCACGTCACTAAACCCGCCACGTCATACACCCAACCCAACCCATTAAACAAACCAGACGTAGAACCAAACCTGACCCATTTAACAACACAAAGCTGAAAAATCAATTGGGTTAGTGGCCATTTTCAGACCCGAAACCCTTCTCCTTCCTCGCGAAGCTCTGATGTGTTCGATCGAAAATGGTAGAATCTAGAGGAAAGTGATTACCCTTTTCATTACAATTCTTTTTTCATTCTATCTCCCAAGCAAAATAGCAACCAGAGAAAGAGCTACATTTTCCATTCTAATCTTCTACCAAACCAGACAGGCAAACAAACAAAACAAAAGCAGGAACTGAAATCGAAAAGCCAAACAAAACATTTCATTACCAACAGCAGTATCCTGCTTGTTCTTGACCCTATCATGTCCTTTGATCCCCTTCTTATCTATACCGAGCCCCTCTTCTTCTTCCCATCCCTACCGAACAATTCGTCAAGAACAATAACAACCAAACCCTAGCCCTAATTCAGTACAAAAAAGACAAATCACGGATGGGTAGAGCCGGAGGCTATGGAAGCAGCAGAAGTACCATTTGTTTCATGACCCGGAAAGCAGCGGACTTTCAGGCTACGCCGACGTAGTTGAGAGGGGCTTCGGGAGCGATCAGTTTTTCTTCTACTCTCCCTCGGTACCCTTCTTCAGCTGCGTGCGGCGGTGGAACTGTCAATCCGCTTCCTGGACGGTTGTTAGATCAGAGCGGGAGAGGAGAAATTTGAGAGAGGGAGAGCGAGAGAAGTAAACCTAGGGCGAAAGAAGAGAAAAAAGGAGCAAATCAGGTGTGTTGTGAAATTCTTCGCGAGGAAGGAGAAGGGTTTCGGGCCTGAAAATGGTCACTAACCCAATTGATTTTCCAATTTTGTTTTGTTAAATGGGTCGGGTTTGGTTCTGGGTCCGGTTGAGTTAATGGGTTGGGTTGGGTGTATGACATGGCGGGTTTAGTGACATGGCGGGTCGGGTTTGGCCATTTTCTGGTCAAAATGGCGCTGATTAGGCGCTCCCGTTAGCCACATTAGCACTTGTTAACGGATTTGGACGGAGACTAACGGAGAGTGACTAAATGTGACCTGTTTTAGTAATTTGAGTGACCAAAGTTGATATTAATTTTTTCTAGTGACTAAACATGTCACGATTTAATAATCTCAGTGACCAAATATGGTATTAACCCGAATAAGAAAGGAAGAAAAGGGGGAAAATTGTACTTCAACTTAATTAAAATCCTTGTTCCATAATCAAACGAGATATTTCTTCTAAATCCTACAACTAAATAACCTGGTTTTTTAAAGGAGAGATTTGACCACAAATCCCTTGTTATTAAAACCCTAATCCAAACAACCCCACAAGCGTAAGCAGGTGGAGGAAAATCAAACCGAAAAAGTAGTCATAGAAAAGCCAAAAAATAATATAAAACCCTATGTGAAAAATTCATAAATTAAAAGTTGTCGTTGGAAAATAGGCCCCAACTAAATAAAGTGAAAAGATAGAAAAACAAAGCATTCACGTAATCAAATCAACTTATCTACAAATTACTATAAGCGAACGTAAATAAAAAGAGTTTGCCACATCAGCTCTTCCTGCACAACCCTCATTGTTCGGGAGGACAATCTTGTAAATTACTCAACCCTTCCCCTTCTCGCTCTCTGCGATCAGTTTACACACCACAAATCAGGCTGTCGCGTATCCTCTCCACAACGCCCGCTGTCGATGTATCTTCTTCTTCAATCCCTCGAAAATCTCTGTACAAGGTCGCCGCCGCCGAATCAACAAATCCCTCCGCCGCTGCTTATATCTTCTTCTTCAATCCCCCGAAATCTCTGTACAAGTCCTCCACCGCCGAATTAACAAATCCCTTCACCGCTGCTTACATCTTCTTCTTCTTCAATCCCCCGAAATCTCTGCACAAGTTTGCCGCCGCCAAATCAACAACTCCCTACGCCGCCACTTCTTTTCCCAGTCACAGATTCAACTTTCGGAAATTAATAGCTGGTGGTGAGTCGTTACATATTTAGTAGTTAATACCGGCCGAAAATTAAAAATTGTTGTCCCTACACTCCGTTTTTCCCTCCGTCATTCCCTTCTTTCCTTTTGAAGCCCGATTGGCGGTAGGCCAAGTTAGACTACGCATCTAGCTTTTTTCCTTCTAAAAGATAGTCGGAGATTAAGTAAATCAAAACCCGACGACCTCGATTTACTTCCAGCACCACTTTGGAGAAGGATTGCCGATGATTGAGGGGCGGCTAGCCATGTATGGGTCTCCCCATCGCAAACCCTCTGTCGGCCGTCACCAATAAGGGAATCGCTGATTCCAAGACTTTGTCGCGAACCCTCTGCTCCATTAAGCTTAATCTTCCTCTGGGTATCTAATGCAAAAGCGGACATGTGAGGTTTTTGGACTGCTAGCTGGATAGCAAAAAATAAGATGGCTGCAAGAAAGACAAGGGAAATCAGGGGTTTGAGGTGCTATTTAGCTATTTGTTGCATGAAATTAGGATGACACGTGTCCCTCCTCCTACTGCTACATAAGTGCACTTGGCTACTTGGTCATGTTACCCATTCATTTTCCTTCTCTTCTTAGTTCCTTAATTTGTCGTTCATGAATTTAGTTGCCTCCCTATTCCTAAGTGCACTTGGCTACTTGAAAGGAAGTTGTTGCTTTCATGAATTTAATTTGTCTGCATTACTTGATAGATATTTGTGAAACTTCCTTCCAAAGCTGCTCTCACTACTCCATCTTCCACACCATTGCTCCTTACTCCATGATTCCTTGCGGCTGAGTTATTTGGTCCAAAGTATGGGTAGGTAAATGAACTTGGAAATTGATGGGGATGATAACAAATTACGGAACGATAAAACTGAATAGTTTTGGAGGGAAGCAAAGAAGCATAATGTACTAACGATTATAAGGAACTTTATTGGACTGCATTATTCCAAGGGATCCCTTTGTAACATAAGAGGACTGACGAAAGGAGCAATTTTGCATTACAGAACGATAAAACTAAATAGGTTTGGAGGGAAGCAAAGAAGCATAATGTACTAACGATTATAAGGAAATTCACTGGACTCAAATTATTCCAAGGGATCCCTTTGTAACAAAAGAGGACTGACGAAAGGAGCAATTTTGCATTAAAAAGCTCGAAAAAGCTCTCTCAAACTATCACAATGTTTAGTGATAAGTTGGTATTGGAAGATGGCTGACTTTGAGTTCTTATGGTGATTGCCTAATAAAAATGAAATGCGTGTTAAGGAGTTAGACACCAACTTTAGTAAGGGTGGACATCAGTCGAGTTCTTATCAATTTTTCTAGACCAATTTAAGCAAACTTATATATATAAGGTCAATATTTAGTAGTTTGCTTTTCATGTATGAAAATGTTAGTGAGTAGATTTGTAAATTGTTTATGCTTTGCTTTTTGCTTAATGCTTATAATTCCCCCAAGGTGATCAGTTGGAGTTTCGAGGTGCACATTCATAGCATAAAGTTGGTTTATTCAATTCGTTCTCAATTTTCAACTTCTTTAATTTTATATACACACATTTTACTTCTGCCATGATAAACTTGGTGTTGTTGTAGTTGAAAAAAAATGTACGACACAACTAATTTAGTTTCTTATATTCTATTGATATTTCACAAAACTCCATCTTCCTTTCAAAGAAAAAAAAACTATACCTGCCAACGCGCCGGGCACGATTACTAGTATAGCATATAGAAAACAACATTATTCTATAAGTATGGGTATGCTCGGGTTACATGACCACAATTCATGACCAACCTGAGAAACACTGGGTGCAAATCTATAAAACCACACCCATGCACCCATTTTCGTCCTAAAAATGAGAATTTTATGTTGGATTGGGTTGGGTGGCACGAGTGAGTCGGACTGCAGTTATGTTTCTACACCCCTAACGACAACACATGCCTCCAATATAAGTACAAAATTATGTGGGAGCTTTGCGGAGTATTTTATAATTTGATCTATATAAGATTTAGCGTAAAATAGAATACTGATTTGTCGTTCATGTTGGTAACACATATTGCATAATGCGCACAAGGTTATAGCCTTATAGGTTCATATCTTCCTCTCTTTTTTGTTGCTGTAGTTATCATCGAAGAAAAGCAACATGGACACGAAAAATATACAAGATCTTTGTACGCCAGGCTACAAAATGAAAAGAAGAAAAATGAATTGGTCGACAAGTGTCCTAACTAACACTACAATGACTTGCTTTGTCGCGACATGGGCAGACATGTTATACCTATGAGGCACGAAATGAAACCTAATACGTTGAGAGGAGTCCGCAAAACCTGTTGACTCTTTGCGAGATTAAGCCTTAAATAACGATACTCACTAACTACTAATTCTAACATAGGCAAGTGCGCTAAATCCATGCTTGTAGTATAGCGGCACGCTCGTATTCCCTAGAGATCGTCGATACCTAGCGGCCTAGCCTACTCCTATTAAATCCTGCTATTATTTAATCGACAATTTTTTTGCTTTTGATACTGAGGAATTGCTAACGAAAGAGACAAGTGAAACACCCCGACATTTGGATTCAGGGTCGCAACCGCAGATTATAATAATAATAATATTATTATTATATTAAAAAAGGAAACATAGGAATTAATCCACCTCCCCACCCATTACATATGTGAAAGTTAATAATCCACAATTCTTTGCAAAGCTCCAAACAACTCTTGATGAGACCTGTGTGCAAAAAATTGGAGAAATTTTCCACCAGCCAACTACTATTGGAATTAAACAATCATAAAAATCAGTTCATCATCATCATCACTATCATACCCCAACTACCAATCATAATTGAGCTAAACTAATGGAGATAAAATGTAGTCACACAATAAACCTAGCACCCAAAAAATCATTATATTATGCTATGTAAGTTGGTTATGTGAGTACTATAAATAGGTCTCTTTGGTTAGGCTTGGAATGCAGAGAGCTAGTGAGCAAAGCTTGTAGCTCCTCAGCAGTGGCGTAGCCAGACTTTTAGTACATTGGGGGCCCTTAAAAATTCAATAACGCTTAAATATGTGTATGGGGTCCTTAGGTAAGCTAACATCGACAAGAGTATGGGGTCCTAAACTTGAAAAATCATACTAAACTCATTGTATTTAAAGGTTTTGTTGCCACAAATTTTGTCAAGTGGGGTCCTAGGATCCCACTCCTCTCCACCTCCCTCCGCCACTGCTCTTCAGAGGGTTAAGGCAATAAACTTGCCCAATCCATGTGCGAGAATATGGGGGTCGAGTTTGTGAGGGTTAAGCAGAACAATAAAGGGTAGCAACTTTAATGTAGAAGACAACAATTGCCGAAGTTATGAGATTGTTCTGTATAAATATTAGAGTGAAACAATGTCCTCTGATATTCTCGATCCTAAAATCTTACCATATTTCCGCTTTGCCCAATAAATTTGGTATCAGAGCCTGGTTCATTTTCCTATCCTCTTAGACCAGCCTTATATATCCCACACAAAAAATTCTCTAAAAATCATGGCAGTAGTCCAGGCGAACACAATGCTTGTAATACTCCCAGTCAGATTCCAATCTTAGAGGGTGAACTCTACAAGCACTGGAATGAACAAATAGATATAATCTTCATTGCTCAAGGCTAAATGTCAGAAGCAAAGGTGAAGCAATACAACCCCATACTGCATTATATGTCAAAAGATGAAACATGCAACAAAATTTCGCAGGTTCAAATGCAGAAGGTGCATGAATCCCAAGGGATTTTTTATTCTAGAAGAAGCAAGAAGTTGAGCAAGAAGACGTAGCAGCAAACATTACTCAAGGTGAAGAGAATAATAAGATTTCACTCTTATGATTCAAAGATGATCAACCAGCAGACAATATGACAAAGTCAGTCACTCATGAGGAGTTCGAGAAGTCCAAGACACAACTACGAATTGCGGATTAAGAGGGGTGTTGAAAGTCAATAATTCACAATTCTCCCCAAAGCTCCAAACAACTCTAGATGAGACCCACGTGCAAAGAATTGGAGAAAATCTCCACCATCCAACTACCATTGGAATTAAACAATCATAAAATTCAGTTCATCCTCGTCTCTATCATCCGCCAACTACCCAACTACCAAAAATAATTAAACTAAACTAATGGAAATAAAATGCAGCCACACAATAAATCCACCATCCAAAAAATAATGTTATTATGCTATGTAAGTTGGTTATGTGAGTATTATAAATAGGCATAAGCGGTTAGGCTTGGAAGGGAGAGAGCTAGTGAGGAAAACTTGTAGCTCCTCAAAGGGTTAAGGCAATAAAATTGCCTAATACATGTGGGAGAATATGGAGCTGAGTTTATGAGGATAGAAGCAGAACAATAAATAGCATCAATTCTAATGTAAAAGGCAACAATTGCCAAAGTTATGAGATGGTTATGTATAAATATTAGAGTGAAACAATTTTTTCTAATATTCTAGATCCTAAAATCTCATTGTATTTCCGTTGTGCCCAACAACATACTCACCCCACCACTCTCTCTCGCCCTAATAATCCCCTAACAAAAGTATAGACGAAAAAGGAGAAGGAACCCATCGACCTCTTCCTAGCGGAACCGACCCGACCATCCCTTCCGTCCTGTCGCCACCAACCACATCCCTCTCCACAACAACAACGGCGACGGGATGAACACAACACCTATCGGCGTAGCCCCCATCCCTTCCCCTCACAACCGAGCAGCGACAGCAGCGAGGAGTAGCAATAGCGGCCGATGGTAAACCAACAGTAGCAGCTGGCCGCACCCACTGTCGCCATCATCCCCACATACTCGCTGGAAAAACCAGAAGAATCAACTTCAATCACACTTCAAAAGGTGGGTGCTGTTGTGAAGAGGGCAATCCCAGGAGCGTCCCGTCTCGATGAAATTGAGTTTCGGCATCGGATGAGGGAGAATCGGATCATGGAAGTTTGGAACGTAAATCGGATAGTTCAGATACCAATTTCGTCAATTTGAAAAGTATAAGCACCTGTTGATAATTTTGTTATAAACTGCAAGAAAATATTCAGATCAATCTTCTATGATTCCAGTAGGAACTGCAAGTCCCCAATATTTTTAAAGTTGACAATTTGGCCCGAAAGTCATATTGTATAATAGATATATTTATTTTCGATTATGTACAGTGGGTTTTTGCATGATCTGATGATTTTATAAATTAGAGAACATTCGTAAAATGTTTTGGGTATTGGAAATTTTTGGAGTTGTAATTATATTTTTAAAAACCAATAGAATGACGGTTTTAATTAATTAAAATAATATTTGAGGATTATGCCGGATTTGGTAATTTTGCTCTTAACTAAGAAGTAATATGGTTATCTATAATTAATTTGGAGATTTAATAATCTTTTTTATTAATAAAATTACTGTACGGAGAATTTTTATTAAATTGGATATTTTGTGTGAAACTAGAGTTATGGATGGAAGTTAGAAAATAGTGAATTGGAAATTTAAACGTTCGTAGCATAGATTTAAAATTTATTTAATGTTAAAATTAATAGAATAAAAGGGTTTTAATAAGGTATACTTTATGGTTAATAATTTTGATAAATATTTTAAGTTATTTAAAATCGAAATTTGGAGTCTTAAGAGGAAAATAAATTTTTTGGAAATTTATGAGGATTTATGAAGTTTATTTCAAAGGATTATCGAATTAAATTGAAATATTTTTAAGTCTTGAAATTTGTTTGTAAAAATTCGAGTATTGAGAAAATTATTGGGTAAATACAATATATTATCCATAACTATTAAGTAGCGGGGAATTATAGCCACAATTATCGAAATACAAATTATTAGCCATAACTATTGTTGTGGGTCAAGATTTGGCTAACAGCCCGTTACTGTTTTCAAATTTTTAACGTAGAAGGCCATATCAGCATCGTAAAAAATATGATATGATGACTGCCACGTGTGAGCCAGCTCACCATCGTAAAAGTTTATTCATCATTACTAACAGAAGTGTTAACGAAAACTGAACGATTGGCTAATAATTTGTATTTGGCTAATAAGTTGTGGCTATAATTCCCCGCTGCTTGATAGTTATGGCTAATATATTGTATTTGCCCAAAATTACTTTGAAAGAGATTAAGGGTCTTTTTAAGGACTTTGGGACTAAGCAAAAAGGAATGAAAGTTTCCCAGTACGTTAAAAGGACTAAGTTTGAGAATATCGACTAAGGGGAGAATCCTTTCGGTATATAGGATTAAGGAAGCGAACGAATTATGGGATTCCACGTGAAAGGTAATAAAGATTCAGCACTTGAGAGGTGAGTGTTTAACGTGGTAATTTTTATGCCTTACGTGTTTAAGAAAATTTTATGCATGAAGTATGTACAATATTTGAGTATGTGGTATTTGTTGCCACATGCTATATTTGAGCTATGGTTTGAAGTATATGTTTATGAGTTTTAATATTTATTTGAGGCTTTACGATTATGTTTTATTATCGAAGTTTGTTTGATCTCTAAAGATCCTAAGAGATATTTCATCGCTAAATACGTAAAGTAAAGTCAAACTCGCTTAGCAAGCCACTATCTCGAGGGATCCCTACCGAATGTTGATACGTTCCGCGGTAGCGGGTCAGGCGTGGAGCCAGACGGTATTGTCTAGGTTTAGGTGTGTTGTTAGATGGTGATACATTCCGCGGTAGACATAACGCATGTTGAGGGGCACCCCATTGTGAGGGTAGTCATGTTTAAGTAAGGAAGGTGAGTAGTGGTGCAACTAAGTCGAAGTAGTTCACTAACGCCAATCCACTGCCCTAGTGAAAGTTTAAAGCAATAGCACATAATGCTCTCAAGGTTAAAGGATTGTGGGGATGAATAGACTCCTGCAGAGGTTAAAGGTTAGGTCTAAGTTGGCTCTCATACGTATGAGTTGGGCGGCTGGACTAGTGAATGTGGGGATACCAGAGTCGGTCAAAGGTTTAACAATTTGAGGGTGGCGATTAACACCAACTCTCATGTTTTTAAGAGTGAAAGTTTATAGGCGGCAGTAATAACAACTTCCACACTTTCAAGGAGGGTTTAAGTTAAAGAGAGGAAGTATAACAACATCCACAAATTTTGAGATGAACACTTAAGGAAATAAACTTAGGTTCTTCGAGTTTAAGTAATGGAGTAGACTGGTCACAACCCACCCACCCAGGTCATAGAGGAGGATTGAGAGAGCAACCAGTCGTAGAGCGAGCAGCTAAGGAGTAACCAGCTAGAAGAGCACAATACGAGCGTCACTGAAGGTGCCAGGGATCGGATTCGAGCAGACAACATAGTCGACTTTTATTTATTTTATTTATTATTATGAGTAGTGACTGGAGATCAGATAATGGAAAGTAGTACCCGGACGGGTTGGAATGTTACAACAAGAATGGAAAGAATGACACTAAGGGAAACCACCCTTGCCTTAGCATCGGATAAACATATGAAATCAAAAATCATAGCAATTCAAGGTAATTGAGGTGCATAGATCACTAATATGGGAACCAATGCAATGAACAAGCCATTGATTCCCCTTCTAGCCACATTCGTTGGCCCATTGCCACCACAATCGACTTCAATGACTAGGGATAATAGTTTATTTCCTCTCAACGGGTTTCACTTGTCTGCACAAAAGGACAAAAGTCAATGGTCACGCACTCGAGTACCAAGCATTACCTAGGTGAGCTCCTAGTTAGCAAGGGTTGGTCACCTTGTCCACCAACTAGAACTCAAGATCAATTAACTAAACTAAAGAAAGTCATTCACATATAATTAGTTATAAACTAAATTGACATAGGCTAATAACATTGTATACATGCAATCATCCATTTGGTAACTTAAGCTAAAAACATGACATACATTCATCCATCCATCCCAAGCTCATAAAGAAGCATTAGAAACTCTAGATAAACTTAAATTAACCATAAATTAACTACACACATTCAATTACGCATAATACCCTATAGTTAGGGTTTGAGGGATAAAAACCCATGTACCTTAGGCCATTACCCCATGAAAGGGTGAGGGGAGGAGACCCATGGAAAGAAAGTAAGAAAACATAAATAGAGATCCTATGTGCAGGTTAACTCCTCCTTGAGCTCCTCCTTCTTTCGTTCTTCTCCCTCTCTCTAAGGCAACAACTTCTCTCTCTAGTTCCTCTCTTTAGGGTTTTGCAGTTGACAAGAAGGATATATGCAAGGGAACTGGTATTAAAGAAGTTGGCAAGCACTCAAAATATCTCGGGTCATCGAGATTAGTTGGTAGAGCAAAGAATCAAAATGTTCTTCTACCTATATAAAAATAATGAACAAATTATCTCCATTGGAGCAAAATTATTTTTGGAGATGCTAAAATGTAAAATCTAACTCCAAATTTTGGAATTTCAGATCTTCCAATTGAAGATGGTCGCATGGGGTTAGTTGAGGTGGAAAGTCTGATTGCTAAAGAGGTTGCTTAATTATCTTGTTGTTTAATGAATTGATAGCATCGTATTTGCACGTGTTTTCACTCTGGTTTCCTGTCCATTTTGGCTCGAATTGATTGTTCCTAGGCCTGTTTTACGCTAGGTTGTGTTGTTTTGTCGTATTTCAGGTCCTAGCAAGTAAAGAGGTGCATAGGCGCAAGTTTCGGGTCATTTGGAGGTTAAATGGCGAAGCACAGACAGAATTACGGGCAGCCCCTGCTAAATTACGGCCGTAATTACGACCGTAATTCTCAAATTACTGGCGGTAATTTGTAAATTACGGGCGTATCTCCTCCTCCTGCAGCTTAAGTGAAACGTGCGTTTTGGTGCGAATTACGGGCAGGACGTGATTACGGCCGTAATTCGCCCAGAGTCGGGTTTTTGGAGGCAGATTCGAGCCAAGGAAGAGGAATTCGATTTTCTGGGCAAAAACAGAGTTTTAGAGAGAGAAAGAGCGAAGAACAAACCCTAGGAGCTATTTTGGAGTGGATTTCTCATCATTGAAGCCCAGATTGCGTCCCTAGGAGTGAAGATTGACATCCCAGAGCAGATTTTCCTCATCTTTATGAGTATGACTACTCTGATTTCCGTTTTCCTTTCTCTCTCTATGGAGTAGAATATTTCTCTCACTTGGGTATGAAGAACTCTAGTTCCTTGTGTTAGGGATTTGATTGTAATGACTTGGGATGATATTACTGTTTGATTTTAATCGAATGATGCATGTTTATTGAATTGATTGGAGTCTGATCAGCTTTTCTCAATTTCTGCTGCAACCTGAGATAGATAGAATCTGATTAGGTTGTTAGAGCCTCTTCATTCGATAGTAGGAGGTTGGCTATACGAGAGTTAGCCAGTTTACTGCTTTGTACTGGAATTCATTCCAGTAGTGGAGTTCTGTGTTCATAGCCTCAGCTTTCTATCCTGGTGAAGACTAGTCGTCTGCCGGGTAGTTGGACTGAGAGGGCTTGGTCAGCTTAAGAGATTCCAAGCTAATATAGGATCTTCCGCAGTCTAATCAACAGTAGATCAACCAAAGGTAAATGCAACTTGGACCTAATTGAGGAGCTAGGGGGAATCATACCTAAGTGAGTTCCCAACTTGTAATTAGTAGAGTAGTTAGTAGAGTAGTTTAGTTAATCAATCCTTAATCTAGTTTGCTAGATAATGAACTGAAGCTGAGTAATAGTAACTCTAGAGACCCGTGGATTCGATATTTATTACTTGTGCCACTATACTGCAGTCCCTTTCATTGGTTACACTTGGCCACTGTTAGGTGTTGTGTTTTAGCGTGTCAAGTTTTTGGCGCCGTTGCCGGGGAACTTTCTAGATTATTAGGAAAGGAAGAAGTTTGTTACTTTAGCGTTTTCTTTTGTTTTCCACCCTTGCTTTTCACTTGGGTGTTTTTTGTTTTTGTTGGTGCAGATCTGAATCATGGACCCTCATGGCTTCTCCAATCATTGGGGGTATCCACCACCATCCGAGTGGTATTACCCCGAGACTCCCTGGGGTAACCAAGGAGGAGAAGATTATGGAGTCGGGTTCCAGTACCAACCCCCTTTCTACGGAGAACAATCAGACCCCTGGGCATATCAAGAACAACCTCCTTATCGAGAAGAATTTCTCCCACAACCAGAGGGGCCATTGGAGCTGGAGTTACCCATGGTGGCCTTCACGGGCCATTCTGCAGAGCCATGCTACACTCCACAGCCAGATCCAAACTATGAATTGAGGCTTCTCATGGAGCAGCTTGCTCGAGACTGTGAGAGATCATGCTCCAGGATGGATCATTGTGTCCAGGCCTATCGTGAAACAGAGGAGATCTTCCTGAGCCTTAAGAAGAGCGTCGATGATCTTGAGCGATCTTGTGCACAACCTGCTCCAGATCACCCTTATGTTACCATACTAGAAGAGGAGGAGGAAGAAGAAGGCTACAAGGACATTGTGGAGCACACTGAAGTTGTCACGGAGAGCTCCCGTGATGATCATGATCAAGAATGTCCTGTCGTAGCCGACCACCCCTTCCCACATCCCACACCGAGCTTTGAAGAGGTGGGAATGAGTGAGGAGATGAAAGAAGATCTCATGAAAGAAACTGCTTGGCAACTTGCTCTCCAATCCGTGCTAGAAGAAGAAGAGCAAGATAGGGTGTAGAAAGAAGTTGTGGAGGATGACGAAAGTGAAGCAGAAGGAGTTCTTGATCATTTCCCATGGGTGATACCACATGAAGAAGAAAGGGGGGTTGAAGAAGCAATTGGCGTCCAGGCTGAGGACGGAGTTGAGGCGGAAGTGGCCTGCACCGGCCATGAGTTACATGTAGGGCTGTCCATTTGGTTTTGGTTTTTTGGTTTTAACCATAACCAAACCAATTGAAAAGCTAATGGTTTCAGTTTTTTGGTTTTAAACCAATAAGCAACTTAATGGTTTTGGTTTGGTTAAAACTGAAAAACCAATAAGAAACCAATATCAACGAAATGACCCCTTTCAACGAAACGCTCGCGCAACTCTTTCCCTAGAACCCTTCGAAATCCCTAAACCCCTTTCGAACGAAATGCTCTCGCCTGCGCACGAGGCACCTCTCTTCAGAGTCTTTTCGTTGCTCTGAATCCCTAGAACCCTTTCGAGGCACCTCTCTTCTTCTCGTTGCTCTGAAGCCGGCTATCTTTGGCATAGGCGGAAACCTGAGTTGCTGCTTTGTGGCCGTTGATTCTTAGCTCGAGGAACTGGGTCGGCGAATAACTCCATGGGTGGGCATTGTCTAGCTTGAGCATATTCTGGGTCGTCGGTGTCGATTGGAGAGAACTGGGTTGTCGGCGACATTTTCCTTCTCCTACTCCATACTCTGTTCTAAACTTGCCGCCTCTGTTCAATGGAATCTCAGTGAGTCCCTCACATAGCTTGCTTGCATCTATCTTCCCCTATTCGATTTGTTGATTTTTGGATTTGGGTTTCGTTTCTGGGGCTTGGTTATTGGCTAAAGCATGGTATATGTGTTGATTTTTGGATTTGGGTTTCGTTTCTGCCATATTTTCTGGTGACTCTGTTTGTGGCTTTCATTCAATCTCCCCTGACTTTTTCTGGGTGGTGACTCTGTTTATATTTCCTGGTTGCTTTCTGGATCACCGAGAAGTCGTTCTTGCTTTGAAGTTGTTCTGGTTTTGTATGTTCATTTTACAAATGTAATGTATCTCTCTCTCTCTCTCACTAGCATTCTCTCTTGGGCGTTCTCTGCCTCATGAGTATTCGATGATTGGGAACATTTGACAAGACACTGTTTTTGTGAGATTTGAAAAAACATGTTATCAGTAGAGAGAGCTTGATTGATGTTTTGGATTTGATATTTCAGTTGGATACAGTTTTGTTTACAACAGTTTTATGGAATGTTTCTTGTTCAATATGCGTATGGGAAGCTGCCGCTTGTTCTGCTTATCCAAGTTTATGGCTCATTGCGTTATCTTTCTCGCATTTTGTGGTATCCTCATGTCTCCCATGGTTGTCCCGGATCTTGAAGAAACTTGGTGGTAGGTTACTGGTGGATTTGATTCCTTCCCGTCAACTGATTTTGATTCATGGAGAATTGAGTAGTATATTGTTGTTGAAATGTGTGCTTTGAGCTCAGTGGAAATTAGCAATGATCCAAGTTTGCACTGCCAGATTTTGTGATTCTTCTGTTTTTGTTGGAAGAATGAATGTTGTGTAGTTCTTGGTTACAGCAATGATGACTCGTGATTGTTATGTCGACCATTGTAGTAACTAATAGCTGTGCTGTGCTTATGAGCAAGTTTTGCTTATGTTGATAAGTGCAATTCAAATTGAGATATATTTGTGATGATACTGGTCTTAATGATTGTCATTCTGGTCATAATTGGTGTTGAGATAGATTTGCTTGTTTCAGGGTGTGATGTTAGGCCAAGTGATTATGTACTTGATTTTGATACAAATTCACTTTTGATATTGGCAGGAACAGTGAGATACCATTATCACAAAATGTTTCATCTAGTGGTGCTCGTCCTAGAAGTGGGCACTCCAAAAGCACCAGTATTCCGCCTAGACCTCCTGCAACGTCTTCCTCCACTTTTGCACCATCTTCCGGTACCACCACAGTACCCAATGCTCAAACAGAAGGTGGGGGGACAACATCGAAAAAAGGAAAGACAGATATGATGTTTGGAGACATTTCACACACTTGGAGATGGGTGGAGTGAAAAAAGCTCGATGCAACTACTGCAATAGTGCTCTTGTAGCTAACGGGACATCTACTCTACGGACCCACAAGGATAATTGTTTGGCAAAGATAGCAAGGGGTGATCTTGTAGTCGAGCTTCCGTCATCTTTTGAAGGCCAGGTACACACTCTTGGTTCTTGGCAATTTAATCAGACTGATGCTAGGAGAGCTTTAGCGGAGATGATAATTCTAGATGAATTGCCATTTAGATACGTTGAACATGAAGGGTTCAAACGCTTTATGTCCCGTGTTTGTCCTATGTTTGTGCTGCCTAGCCGACAAACTGTTAGAGAAGATTGCATCAAGGTGTTTTTTGAAAACAGAGATATGTTAAAGGATTATTTCAAAGCTAAATGTTTGGGGATGGTATCTCTCACAACTGATTGTTGGACGTCTTTGTCCAATCTCAACTACATGTGTGTTACTGCACATTTCATCGGTAGGGATTGGAAGCTGTATAAGAAAATTATCAACTTTGTTCAGATAACAAAACATTCTGGAAATGAAATTGGAAAACAGTTGGCTAGTTGTTTGTTGGACTGGGGCATTAGGAAGGTCTTTTGTATCACAATGGATAATGCTAGTGTTAATGATGTGGTTGCTATCCATATGAGGCAACAGTTGAAAGAGTGGGGATCAGATATTGTGGATGGAAAGTATCTGCAGATGAGGTGTGTGGCTCACATTATTAATTTAGCTGTGAAGGATGGGCTTAAAGAAACTTGTATATCTGTTGAGCGAGTGTGAGAGTCTGTGAAGTGGGTTAAATCTACACCAACTAGGAGCAGAAAATTCAAAGATTGCATTGAGTTTGAAAAGATAGTGTCGAAGAAATTTGTTTCGTTGGATGTAGCTACAAGGTGGAACTCAACGTATCTGATGTTGGAATCTGCAAAGCCATTTGAGAAAGCATTTCAGACATTAGCCAGAAATGAGAAGAATTTCAAGAAACATCTCAATGAAAAAAAATATGGAAATCAAAGCCTTGGTATCCCAACTTCTGATGATTGGTCAAGTGTCGGACGATTGATTAGTTACTTGAAGCTCTTCTATGATGTGACTGTTCGAGTTTCTGGGACTTCATATGTAACTTTACACCTCTTATTTGATGAAATATGTGAAATGTATACTACGATTTCTGAGTGGGTTGATAGTATTGATTTTGAGGTGGGTTGCATGGCTGAGAGAATCAAGTCCAAACTTGCCAAGTATTGGTTTGAAGAAGAGTGGGAGAATTCCAAGATCAATCGGTTGTGCTATATGGCAGTCATATTAGATCCAAGGCGCAAAATGGAATATCTTGAAGAAGCTTTGAAGAAGGTATATGGTGAAAGTAGGGGGAAAGCTTTGGCCGATGAGGTGAAAGATGAAATGCGTGCTCTGTTTGACCATTACAAGCATAGGATCGGACTTCATAGTAGTTCTCCTATTGTGATTCAAGAAGGTGAGCAAGAACCTAGTGGAAGTGGGGATGGGAAGAAGAAAGGAAAGTTTTGGGGATGATTTCAGGAAAAAGAAAAGAGATGCCATTCGGAAAGGAACTAGAAAAAGTTCCAAATCTGAGTTTGATAGGTACCTTGAGGAGGAGGAGGATGATGAGGAGGTTACACGAGCAATGGTGGGTTCTGAAGAGGATGAGTATAAGTTTGACATCTTGGGATGGTGGTCGCGAAGTGGGATGAAATATCCTATTATTTCTGAGATGGCTAGGGATATTCTCGCTGTTCCTATTTCCACGGTTGCTTCTGAGTCGGCATTCAGTACAGGAGGTCGAGTTTTAGATTCGTTTAGGACCTCCTTATCCCCTGAAGTTGTGGAGGCTTTGATTTGCTGTGAAGATTGGATAAGATCTTCTAACTCTGAGTTGGTGGCTGATGGAGAAGATGAGTGTGATGAAGTTGTATTTCAGAATGGTAAGAACTTATGTTTATTCTTATATTTGTTATTGTAATGAAATCATATTCTAACAAGTTATTGTTTATGTTATCTAGTATTTGCAGCTTTTCAAACTCGAAGTGCAAGTGCACCTGCAGAACCTAGTGGAAGCTCACATTCTGCTCATGTTCCGATCTCGAGTCCTACTGGGTCACAAGTCGAAGAAGTTTATTTTGATGAGGATTCTGATGGGAATGATGAGACTTGTGTGGATATAGAGTCCGATAAGGTGGAGTGATGTTGATTTTTAATATTGTTACCCAAAGTTGACATTGTGGATGTTATTAGTCTTAAATGTATTACTGGAAGGATAAAATGTTGGTAAGACCATTTGTAGTATAATGTTATTAGGTGACAACTTATATATAAGCAACCAACAGGGGACATAAATACGAGCCCCAAAACCATGGCTAAGACTAACTTCCTTCCTTCCTAACTCGTATCAAAGACACAGACCTGAAAGAGACTCTCAAAAGGGTTTGTGTTCAATCCATGGCATCCATTTAAAATAGAAAAACAATAACATGTTTCCTTGATTCATTGTGAACCATATATATACTATTTTTTATAAGAATGTACAAATAATAATAATAAAATTATTTATCATGAATTTTTTTTATTGTTTCTTTAGATATGCATGCCAACTAATAATTTATAATGGTCATTTTATCATTTACCATTATTATGACATTTATTCAATAAAAAGAAGGGAAATAGAAATAAATATGAGTGTATGAGTACATGTTGGTTTTTTGGTTATCCAAAACCAAAACCAAAACCATTAAGGTCCTTATTGGTTATTGGTTACCAATAACCAATAAGGACCTTAATGTTTTTGGTTTTGGTTTTTGCTGATTTGGTTTTTGGTTTTTGGTTTTTCATACTTAATGGTTTGGTTAACCAAACCAAACCAAATTGACAGCCCTAGTTACATGTGATATCTCCACCAAACTTCGAGGAGCTGCTTGGCAAGGACCCATTTGCAGTGTCTCTTTGCCAGACCAAGGCCACATTGACATCGGTCCCTCTTGGTGGACGCGATGGTGGCCAATCGATGTTGTCTTATCTAGTTTGGGACAATGAGACGAGAGAAGAGAAGAAGAGGTCTCGAGGGTGGAGACTTCATCTGCATCAAGTGCACGAGCCTTCATCACCTGCCACACCACCTGCTTGTGACTTGAGACTCCAGCTCATAGATGAGAACCTCAACTTCAAGGAGGTTCTAGCATGGACCGAAACATAGGAGCCATTGTCCGGCTCACGACGTGAAAGAAGCGCTTGTTGGGAGGCAACCCAACCAGTCGGTTTGCATTTCTTTCTCTTTTTCTCCTCGGTTGAGTCAGTTTTGTTATTTGATTTTAGAGTCAATAACTCAACCTTTGTGAGATTTTGTGTGGTGTTTGTGCTCCGACTACTCTCTCATCCTGGAATGCACTGCCTACCTCGTCCACCGTCATTCACCCTTGATCTGGTAACTTCGTTCTACCCTCCTTATCTTTCCTCCATTGAGGACAATGTCGTGCTTAAGTGTGGGGGGGTGTTCGATTATGTATGCGTGTGAATGTTTGGTTGTTTGTGTGCTTGGAGCCTAGTCCACTGTCCAAATTTCGATTTGAGGGCTCCAAGTACGTGTTCCCATGCAAATTGCCTGCTCAGTATGCTTTGAATTGACAGTCTCTATCGTAATGTGCAACCTAGGGAGGTAGTGTAGCACTATGGAGGATGTTGAAGTATAAGATTTTTCCGATCTAGCTCTCTGCTGTGTCAGTTGATTTTGTGAATTAGTGGAGCTAAGACAGTTGAATTCATGTGGTAATGTGGACTCTGTTTGAATTGTGTTATGGACTCGTGTATTGAACAGGGTGCTCATGTGAGAAATGAAAAGCAGTTGGTCCTCCATGTCGAAATCATTGAAGTCTTAAACATGGGGTAAGCCCAACGTGTGTGGCACCGTTCATTGCACAAAATCGGGTTTTGGAAGAGATTTTAGTGATCCTTAGTGGGGTACTCCTACAAGGTGAAGCTAAGCTGTCTCTAGTACAAGTAAAATTTTCACCCGTTGAACGGTTTGCCTACTTGAGGATGTGTTTTTAAGGGCACGGATAGAGCTTCCGAACCCCCTTAATTTCATTGACCCTCCACACGAGTTGAGGAAAAGGAGTTAAAAGAAGTACCCTGGCGAGTGCCAGGTGTACAGAAATTGCTCTTGCTCGACTAATAAGGGTCGACCGTGCAAAAGACTGCAGTTGGAACCCCTGCTAAGTGAAAAAAAAAACAAGGAAAATGTGAATGAAAGTGCAAAAAGGGGGTCCCAACGGTGAAATGAAGTGAAAGAGCACCCCGGTACAACGAGTCCTTGGTTGTGAGTGTTGTGAGTCCCTTTGTCCATGAACTGACTGTCTTACTTCTACTTCTTCTCATGATACTGGCTTGAGTCTAGTACTCGCGTTGAGAGAGATAGGGGACGTCTTAGAAGACCAGTTGACCTCGTAAGCTGCTATATGTCTAGGAAATCCTCTACCGACGATCGGGGTTGTTTGTTGCTATAGAGGTCTGGAGAGCTGCATTGGTTTGAGTTAGGTTTGCTTGGGGACAAGCAAACGGTTAAGTGTGGGGGAATTTGATAGCATCGTATTTGCACATGTTTTCACTCTGGTTTCCTGTCCATTTTGGCTCGAATTGATTGTTCCTAGGCCTATTTTACGCTAGGTTGTGTTGTTTTGTCGTATTTCAGGTCCTAGCAAGTAAAGAGGTGCATAGGCGTAAGTTTCGGGTCATTTGGAGGTTAAATGGCGAAGCACAGACAGAATTACGGGCAGCCCCTGCTAAATTACGGCCGTAATTACGATCGTAATTCTCAAATTACTGGCGGTAATTTGTAAATTACGGGCGTATCTCCTCCTCCTGCAGCTTAAGTGAAACGTGCGTTTTGGTGCGAATTACGGGCAGGACGTGATTACGGCCGTAATTCTGCCCGTAATTTGCCCAGAGTCGGGTTTTTGGAGGCAGATTCGAGCCAAGGAAGAGGAATTCGATTTTCTGGGCAAAAACAGAGTTTTAGAGAGAGAAAGAGCGAAGAACAAACCCTAGGAGCTATTTTGGAGTGGATTTCTCATCATTGAAGCCCAGATTGCGTCCCTAGGAGTGAAGATTGACATCCCAGAGCAGATTTTCCTCATCTTTATGAGTATGACTACTCTGATTTCCGTTTTCCTTTCTCTCTCTATGGAGTAGAACCTTTCTCTCACTTAGATAATGAACTGAAGCTGAGTAATAGTAACTCTAGAGACCCGTGGATTCGATATTTATTACTTGTGCCACTATACTGCAGTCCCTTTCATTGGTTACACTTGGCCACTGTTAGGTGTTGTGTTTTAGCGTGTCATGAATCCATGTTAAAATCTCAACCAACGGGTTGACCCTTGCCCATTGAGAAAAACAGACCGCACACAACCGTCGGATCGATCCGCTGTAATGTTGTCGGATTGAAGGTTACACAGTGTCTTTTTCCATTTGGTTTGCAAAATGCACCTATTTTTTCGTTTTCCTCTTTGTCTAAACATAATTTTGGAATTCTAAGTTGGACATTTGAATATTGATCTTATATAGTTATGTAAGTGTGTGTAAATTTCCACTATACGTTAGATCCAAGTACGACATATTATTTTGGTGTAATGTTATTATTATTCATATGCATGTTAGATAAAATTTGATATAATATACTAGAGGTGGCAATTCTCAATCCAATCCACCAACCCATTAAAAATATTCACCTAATCCACTCCATTTAAATCCAAGCCATTTGATTAAAATACAATTGGATTGGTGGATTCATGGATTGATCCATGGATCCAAATGGCAAATTACGGTTTGATACATATACTTTTTATATTTTACATTTTGGTATCCAAAATTTATTTTTTTATATGAAAAAATATCGTTGGAAAATTACGTTTTGGTACTTAAAAATTTTCATTATGACATTTTAGTACCTAAACTTTTCACATTTTACATATTGGTATTTGGTTGAAGTTGTCATTTGGATTCATGGATAATCCGCCAATCTACTTGATCCAATCCATGAATCCACCAATCCATTGGATCCAATCCATTTGATCCATGGATCCACCAATCCACGGATCAATTCATTTGCCACTTCTGATTTATACGCAAAACTCTTCCCTGGCAACACCGCAAGTATCTGAGTCGAGTGGTAGTTCAGACTGCCGAGGTTATTTAGGTGATCCGGCCTCGAAGCATTGTCACCAGCCCGAGATCCGCAGCTTTCTCCGGGTCGACATGCCCCGACCCGAACGTCGTTGCTGCTGCTAAAACAAAACCGTCGAATGAAGACCCGAAATTGACAATTGGTTTCACTGTGTTATCCAGGTCATAAGCGGTGGTCATCATTCCCTGTTCGCAAATATAGAGTGGTTGTTGCAGGCTTGCAGCTACTATGGAGTTTGACATGGCTTCTGAAATCCTGTAATAAGCACCACACCCTACTCCTTTCGTACACTTGTGAAGAAGATTTCCCATTCTAGGTTTAGCAGAGGCACTTTTCCCCTTTTTTCGACTTTGATATAATGAGCTAGCTAGGTTTCACAACACTCGTGGCATGAGAAATTACATTCCGACACCTAGGGGTGGAAATCGGTACGGTATCGGTATCCCAATACCAAATACCGAAATCCCGAATACCGAATTACACCCTAAAGTCAATCCCAATCCCAATCCCTAAATTATTTCGGTATCCCAATTCCAATCCCTAAATATTTCGGTATCCCAATCGGTACTTCGGTATCCCAATCGGTATTATCGAATACGAAATTAATTATCTTTACAATTAATAATTAAATATATAAATTAGATTTTATTGTTTAATTTAGGGGAAAAAGACTAAGCAAAGAGTTTTGAATTATGATATTATTAAGGAGAATGGAGGAGAGGAGACATCTCAAGTTCTTGTCATTGATAATCTTTAATTTGACGAATTGGAGGTTGGGCGACGACTATTAATAGTGATCGAATGATCTGTATATAATTAAATGACATTTTTGGTGGTTGAGGGTCATGTAGTAGTAAATGAGAGAGTCTAGTTGAGAGGATAAAATACAAACTAGCTAATATTTCGGTATTGATCGGTATTTCGGTATATCCCGATCCCAATCCCGTAATCCCTAATACCGAATAACAATTGAAATTCAATCCCAATCCCAATCCCAAGAAATAATACGTGTATTCGGGAATACCAAATATCAAGGTTCTAAAAGGCGCTAGGCGTAAGGCAGGCGCTCGGCTCCTGACTTGCGCCTTGCCTGATTAGGCGTAGCCTAGGCGCGCCTAGGCGTTCATAGCATAAACGGAAAAAGTTCTCAAATATTTCCTGTTTTCTGGAATAATTCATATAATCCAAGTGCATATAAAATTAGCAATGCCTAGTTCTTAACAGTAAACACTTAACATAACAAATAACAAGCAAATAGTGACCACTTCCTAGAATCACAAGTTCATATATAAAATATCGAAATACCCAACAATAGTCAATAAGTTCATAGGAAAATGTTCATTCTTCATCATCCAAGTAGGTCCGTCCAGCCACCACTTCATCTTCATCATCCTCAAAAGCAATATCCTCACCATCCTCCTCCTCTTCAGGCTCTAATTCTTCATCATGGAGCTCTCTCACTCGTGCACTCCTGCGAAGCTCACTCTGTTCACCCGCCATTGCATCTGTAACAGTACTCGAGGGTGCACAATATGATTCCTCATCCTCATCTACGAATACATACATAGCATGGTCATCCCCTTCCCGTGTTTCTGATTTCCTAGGACAAGAGGCAATTTTCTGATTTTCTAGGACAAAACGAAGAGTATTGGGTTTAACCGCCTAAGCTCACCCAGGAACGCCCAGGCACGCCATCTCTCCACTAGGCGCAAACTAAGCGCTATTCCTACCTACTAAGCGCTACTAGCGCCTTTTACAACGCCTATGGCCAAGTCAAGGCGATCCTCCACCGCCTAGCGCCTAATTGAGCCTAGGCGTGCGCCTAGGCGCGCCTTCTTGAACCCTGCCAAATATAGACAAATTCGGTACGGTATTCGGTATATCCCAAATACCGGTACCAAACTTCCAGCCCTACCGACACCTACCGTTATTTCGGTGGTCGGAAATGGTAATGGTGCAACAAAAAGTTAACGTAAATGATTTATTTGCAACAAAAAATACATAAGTGGTTAACGTGCAATAAATAGTAAACTTAAATGGCACATGGTGCAATTAACCCAATTAATAGCACTCAATAAGTTTAGCTAATAAAAAAAAATCTGAAAATCATTTGCTTTAGTGTTAAAAAAAAGAGAATCGAGCAGCGTTAGAGCCGAGAAAGCCCAATATCCGCGGCCACAGGCTTGGCTGAGTATTCTGTTTGAGCCCAATGTTAGAGCGAACCCCGTTGGACGAAAACCCTAGCTAATGCGCTATAAAAATCAAGTGCCTTTGCTCCACTTTTCACTTCAGTACTTCAGTTCAGCCGCTTGAATCCTAATATCCTCTTTTGCAATTTTCCTTATCGCGTCCGCGAGCCAGATGCTTCTCAATGTTACTCTCCATGGCGGTAGCTTTGGTGACATTCTCACTTAACTGATTGTTGTCCTTCTTTCTCTTACTTTGTTTCAGTCGATTAGTTTGTCATTGTTTTTTTTTTGTTTTTGTTTTGGAATTGGGGTTGCTTTGTCGAGATTACGATGAGGATCCTTAGCTCCCTCTTCTGATTATCAATTGAGGAAATCAGCTGGCAGAATCGAACCTATAATATTACCGCCATCACTGAGCATTCTCTTTGGCTCCCCATTTCTGATATCTGAGAAACTTCGAATTGATGCAAATTCGTAGTGTTTGTTTATCAAAATCGATTATGGTTTCCTTTTTAAAACGTTAGTTTTTACTGTTTTGTGGAGTTGGGTAAGGGGTTTTAATAGTGCTCACCACCACTAATTGTTTCTTCGTTTCCCATACAATTTTTTTTGGTTTTATTGCGAAAATCTGTTGCATAGAGATGGGGATGAAGCAAACATATATCACAATCCAACACTTGATCTGATTGGCAATTCAATTGTCAAGTGATGTTAAGATATTTGCTTCCTGAATCTGCAGCTTTGTTTTTCTTTAGTACTTACTAGTGTTTTATACTCTCACTCTCCCTGTTTTAGATGGTGGAATGGTTGGTCAGGTGATGAAAGTAGGAAAATTATCTTAGGACACCTTCCTACACGACCGTTTCCACGACGGCCGTGGATGAGAACAACTTTTCCGTTCTGATGATTGATCGATTGCAGTCTTGCCATTTTCAGGAAAAAGTTTGGTCTTTATGATTTTAGATTGAAAATGGTATTGATTTTGTGTTATTATTGTTGTTGATAAGAATGAGATTGCGGTGATGACTCCATAAAATTCAAGCTCAACAGACCGGATTACAGGCTCTCTCTATTATAGAGAGTAAGTTTGTATGGCGACTACCCCGCTGAACTGAGCGATCTCTCATTTGTTGCATCAGCTTTCTGATTGTTTTTTAGAAATTTTTCTTCTATTCCATGCTATGGTGTATCTTTGTTCTCTACTTCATTCTGCATTTGCATCTTTTGTGCATTTGACAAATCTGTTTTCAAAGTACACCTATGTATTTTAAGCAGATCGATGGCAAGGGAGCTTGTATGCTTACAGGTCAGAGTTAGGGCTGGTATTTGGGTGGTAACTAGCCAACCGATTAATGGAGTATCGAAATTGTTGTGGTGCTGCTGACAACTGAACTGGTTTCTTTGCTGGTTAACTGGCTAACCCGTTAGGTGGTAATAGGTTAGCAATCTTGATATCCGATTAATTTTTTGATAAGGGGAGGATTGTAACCGGTTTGGTTGTAACAGTGTTGAAATTGCGCAAGGAATATCGTCAAGTACTTCCCAGTCGGGGACAATCTTGTGGGATGCATAGTCTTTTTGTACAGATATTAGGCTAAGGCTAACTCGAATGGAGCCTCTATAAGGCCAAGTTCAATGCAAAACCCCAAATTTGGTGGCCTTGAACCCCAAATTAAGGCCCCCAAATTTGGAGATTGAACTTAGTTTTCCCTTCTTTTACTCCAATGCAACAAATCTATATTTGGGGTTCTTAATATTTTTAGTTTGTCCATTTACTTAAACATGTACTTATCGTATCCTTAATATAATTTATTCATGTTAATTTTTTATAGTTTGTCATCATTTTTTATTACAAATTTTTTGATAGAATTTTGTTAAATTTCGAGTCTGTTTTTTTTTACAAAAAATTATGTACCTAATTTGGATTTACACACAACACTTGAAAATGATTGATATAATTAAATCTCTAACTAATCCTCTAATTAAACTCTCAAATAACCCCTAAAATCTTAAAAAGAAAAAGAAAAGCCACGTGGCGGGCCTCTATATTTGGGGATCTCCCATTTCCACCTTCAAATTTGGTGTTCCATATGCAGGATCGTGCATTTTTGGGCCAATCTCCCCATTGGACCTTCTCCTCCTGCATTTTTTGCAGATTCCTCCATAAATGGGGTGCCCATTGGACTCAGGCTAAATAGGGGAGTCTATATTTGGGGAAAAGTTGGCTCCAATGGATCCTCAAATTTGGGGTGGAAATGGAGGTTTTTCCAAATATAGAGATTCCGCAAAGCCAGCCATGTGGTGATTCTTTTTTTAAGATTTTAAGAGCTAATTAGGGTATTAGTTAGGGATTTAATTAGATCCACATTTTTCAAGTGTTGTATGTAAGCTCAAATTAGGTCAATTATTTTTTGTCAACAAAAATTTGATCTCAAAATTTAACAAATTTCTATCGGAAAATTTGTATTTAAAAATGATGACGAATTATACAAAAATTAACATGAACAAATTATATTAAGACTTCGATAAGTACATTTTTAAGTAAATGGAAAACTTAAGAAATGGAAATCTCCAAATATAGAGAATGTAGCAATGTAGTAAAAGAAGGGAAAATGGGGATGAACCCAAAATTTAGGGATGAAGATCTCCAAATTTTAGGGCTTGCATTGGAGTTGGTATAACTCCAATTGAGCCTCTATAAATGGGGGATCCTTTATATTTGAGGGAAAGTTGGCTCCAATAGAGCCTTTAGGCCGAGTCCAATGCAAAACCCCAAATTTGGGGATTGATCCCCATTTTTCCTTCTTTTGCTCCAATGCTTCAATCTCCATATTTGGGGGTTTTCATTTTTCTAGTTTTTCAATTTACTTAAAAATGTACTTATCGTATCTTGTTCATGTTAATTTTTGTATAGTTCGTCATATTTTTTAATACAAGTTTTTTGATAGAATTTTGTTAAATTTCGAGTCCGAATTTTTTTGGCAAAAAATTATGTACCTGATTTGGGTTTACACACAACACTTGAAAATGATTGATCTGATTAAATCCCTAACTAATCTCCTAATTAAACCCCCAATTAACTCCTAAAATCTTAAAAAGAAAAGCCACGTGGCGGACTTTGGTGAATCTCTATATTTGGGGGATCCCCCATTTCCATCCCTAAATTTGGGGTTTCATTTGCAAGCTCCTCCATTTTTGGCCCCCCAAACTTCCCTATTGGACCATCTTATCCTTCATTTTTGCAGATTCCCCCATAAATGGGGTGCCCATTGGACTCAGCCTTATAATTGGAAGAGTCTCTATATTTGGGGGAGATCTTCAAAAGGATCCCCAAATTTGGGGGTGGAAATGGGGGTTCCCCCAAATATAGAGACTCCCCAAAGCCCGCCTCGTGGTTTTTTTTTTTTTTTAGATTTTAAGGGTTAATTGGGGTTTAACTAGGGGATTAGTTAGGGGTTTAATTAGATCAATAATTTTCAAGTGTTGTATGTAAGCCCAAATTAGGTCAATCATTTTTTGTCAACAAAAATTTGTCTCAAAATTAAAAAAATTTCTACCGGAAAATTTGTATTTAAAAATGATGACGAACTATACAAAAATTAACATGAATAAATTATATTAAGTTCGATAAGTACATTTTTAAGTAAATGGAAAACTTAAAAAAAAAGTATGAGTTTTGTCAAAAAAAGTATGAGTTCTTAAGTACATGAATAAATTATATTAAGATTATCTTTTGTCAAAAAAAAAAAAAAATGGAAAACTTAAAAAATGGAGATCTCCAAATATAGAGGATGTAGTATTGGAGCAAAAGAAGGGAGAGATCTTGGAGCTAGTTTTTGTTGGATTGGTCCAATTGGTTGGATTAACTGATTTGAGTATGAGTTTTGGTTGCTTTTTAGATCTTCTATTTTCAAAATAGAGAGTTATTGTTGGTTAAAAGTGAAAAGAGGATCCAGCCTTTTATTTTTCAGAGAGAGAATTAGAAAGGATAAAAGATAAGGAAAAAGAAAGAAGAGAGAAAGAGCTTTAGTTTTTTGTTTCTGCAGCAGGGCAGCCTGTTCAAGCCAGTGTTTTGGAAGATTTAACCGTTGGATCATCCTGAAATTTGGATAGTGGGTTTGCAATTGTTTGAGCATCATTTTGACCGGGGATCATCATTTTGATCGCCGAGAATAGCTGTTGGACGGGAGATGTCCGAATATGTTATTTAGTATCTCTAAACCTCTCTTTGTTTTGCTCTTGTTCTAGTTATCCAACATGTTGGTGAGTACTATTGTGGTTGATTGTTGATCCAAGAAGGATGTTTTTGAGGTATTTCTCAACCTCTAGCTAGTTTAAAGAGGACTTGTAATCCCACCAAAGTCTAGTGGAGTTGTGGTTTGAACAAAGGTTCTATGGTTTTTTTCGATTTTGATTTTCCATGTAAAATTGTGTCTTGTGCATTCTATTCTTACTTGTGGTTGTTGCCCAGTTTCTCAATAGTGGTATAAGAGCATTAGGTTGTTTGGGGGATGTGTATGGTGAATGGCAAGAATGGATGACTCAACTTGAGTAATGATTAAGTTGACATCATCCAACTACTCTAAAGCCGAGAATGGAGGATATTTTACTTTGCAAGGATCTCTATGAACCAATTGAAAATGGCAACGAGCATTCGGAAGACAAGACCGAGAAGCAATGAGAGGTCTTGCATAGAAAGGCAGTGGCAATCATTCGACAATGGATTGACCAAAGTATATTTCACCATGTTGCAAACGATACAAGAGCAGATGAATTGTGGCAGAAATTGGAGTCCATGTATGAGAGGCAATCGACTCAAAACAAAGCCTCACTCATTCGAAGAATTGTGAACTTGAAGTACAAGGATGTGCACAGTGTCTCGACTTTCAAGGGCTTGTGAAGCAGCTAACTACTATGAAGTTAGCACTTGATGAAGTGCAAGCATTGTTACTCAGTTCTTTGCCAGCGGATAGTTGGGAGACTTTGGTGGTCTCACTTAGCAACTCAGCATCTAATGACAAGTTGACGATGGAAATTGTCAAGGATAGCATGTTGAATGAAAGAGGCAAGGAGAAAAGAGTTGGAGATTACATCGGAGTCACATGCTTTGGTAGTGGATAATTTTGAAAGTCGTAGAAGAAGTAGAAATCGAAATTTCAACTTCAAAAACTCTCAGAATCGAAGTAATAGCCAAGGGAGATCAAAAACATTATCAAGACCAAGAGGAGTAATCACATGTTATTATTGCAACCAGCCCGGACACATGAAGAGAGAGTGCAGAATCTTGAAACGAGAACAAGCTAGAGGAAAAGGTGTGGAAAATCGAGAAAAAGATGATACTATGATGTGGTCATTGTTTGTGATGCCGGTTTTGTTAACCTTGCTTGTCAAGAGAGTACATGGGTTGTTGACTCAGGTGCCTCTTTCCTTGTGACATCACAAGTTGATTTTTTCTCTTCCTACACAAACGGTAACCATGGTTGTGTGAGGATGGGAAATGATGGTGCATCAAAGATTGTTGGCATGGGTGATATTCATCCAGAGACCAACACGGGTTGCAAGCTAGTCTTGAAGGATGTGAGACATGTTGCTGACATGAGGCTGAATTTGATATCCACGGGAAAACTTGACGGTGATGGTTATACCAACTATTTTGGAGAAAGAAAATGGAAGCTCTCAAGAGGTTCTCTTGTGGTGGCTAAAGGCAAGAAGGAAAGTACACTCTGCATGACGAATGCAAAGCATAGCAAAGGAGGAATCGATGTTGTTGAGAAAGATTCTTCCATTGAGCTTTGGCATAGGAGACTCAGTCATTTGAGCGAGAAGGGGCTGCAAATATTGTCCAAGAAACAACTCTTGCCTGGAGCTAAATGTACTCTTCTTAAAACTTGTGTTGATTGCTTAGCCGGAAAAACTCATAGAGTTGCATTTCAGAGATTTCCACATTCTAGAAGGAGTAAGGTACTTGATCTAATTCACACTGATGTTTGTTTTATGGGAGATAAAACTCTTGGTGGTGCAAGCTATTATGTTACCTTCATCGATGATCACTCAAGGAAGGTGTGAACATATGCTTTGAAAACGAAGGATCAAGTGCTAGATGTTTTCAAGCAATTTCATGCTAAGTGGAAAGGGAAACCGCCCTCAAGTTGAAGTGTGTAAGGGTTGATAACGGGGGAGAGTATAGATGTCCATTCGAAAGCTACTGTAGATTGCACGGAATTAAACTGCAGAAAAGTGTACCCAAGACTCCACAACAAAACGGTGTCGCCGAGAGGATGAATAGAACAATTTGTGAGAGAATCAAGTGTATGCTCTCACATGCCAAGCATATGCGGACAACCGTTGATCTAATCAACCTCTCACCATCGGTCCCTTTGGAGGGCGATGTGCCTCAATGAGTATGGACGGGAAAGGAAGTCTCACATGAACACTTGCGAGTGTTCGGTTGCTAAGCCTATGTTCATGTTCCAAAAGATGAGAGAGCAAAGCTTGATGACAAAGCAAAGCCATGTATATTCATGGGCTATGGGCGTGAAGAGTTTGGATACAGATTATGAAATCCAATTGCAAGGAAAATTATTCAGAGCCGGGATGTGATTTTTCTTGAAGATGAGACAAGTGAAGACGTCTAAAGGGGCGAAAAGAAAAAAAATACAGCAGCTGGTCCGGTTAATTTGGAGCCTATATCTCCATCCCAAATGCATGAAAATGTTGAGGAAGTAGTGCTTGATGAGCCCCAAGGTGCACTAGATCAAGAAGTGCAAGGAGAAGAGCAATTGGAGCAAGAAGAACAAGTTGAAGAAGAACAACCTCTATCAGAACCAAGAAAGTCAACAAGAGATCGCAAAGCTTCCACTTGGTACTCCCCTCATGAGTACCTATTGTTGACTGACGGGGGAGAACCCGAATATTATCAAGAAGCCATGTCTCATGAAGACAAGGATGAGTGGAACAAAGCAATGCAAGAAGAGATGAAGTCTTTTGCAAGAGAATCACACCTATGATTTGGTGAAACTACCCAAAGGAAAAAGATCACTTAAGAAAAAGTGGGTCTACAAGTTAAAGACGGAGGAAACTAGTTCAAAGCCTCGGTTTAAGGCACGACTAGTTGTGAAGGGTTTCAACCAAAAGAAAAGTGTTGACTTTGAAGAAATTTTCTCTCCCGTGGTGAAGATGTCCTCTATCCGAGTTGTGCTTGGGTTGGCTGCAAGTTTGGACATGGAAGTTGAACAACTCGATGTGAAGACGACGTTTCGTCATGGTGACTTAGAGGAAGAAATCTACATGGATCAACCGGAAGGGTTCGAGGTTAAAGGAAAAGAAGATCTTGTATGCAGATTGAGAAAGAGCTTATATGGGTTGAAGCAAGCACCAAGGTAATGGTACAAGAAATTTGACTCATTCATGGTCAACCACAGATATGCAAGAACTAGCTCCGATCATTGTGTGTTTGTGAAATACTTTGCTCAAAATGATTTCATCATTCTCTTGCTTTACGTGGATGACATGTTGATCGTGGGTCGGAATTTTGGAGGGGTTGATAGATTGAAAAAAGAGTAGAGTAAATCCTTTGCCATGAAGGACTTAGGACCGGCAAAACAAATTCTAGGGATGAGAATCTCTAGGGATCGAAGGAATGGAAAATTTTGGTTGTCCCAAGGAAGATATATTGAAAGAGTTCTTGAGCGGTTCAACATGAGTAAGGCTAAGACGGTTAGTACTCCACTTGGAGGACATTTCAAGTTGAGTGTGAAGCATTGTCCTACAAGTGATGAAGAGAAAGAAGCAATGAAGAATGTGCCATGGTTGCACAAGACCGGATATTGCTCATGCCGTTGGGATTGTCAGTCGGTTTCTTTCCAATCCAGGGAAAGAACATTGGAGAGTAGTGAAGTGGATTCTTCGCTACTTGAGAGGTACTTCTAGAGTGTGTGTATGCTTTGGTAATGGCAAGACCATACTTGATGGATATACCGATGCTAACATGGCAGGTGATGTGGACTCTAGAAAGTCGACTTTTGGATACATGATGACTTTTGCAGGTGCTGCAGTTTCATGGCAATCTAAACTGCAAAAATGTGTTGCATTATCAACAACAAAAGCTGAGTGCATAGCCGTGACAGAAGCTTGCAAAGAGATGCTATGGTTGAAGAAGTTTCTTCAAGAGTTGGGCATCAAGCAAGAGAGGTATGTGCTCTATTATGATAGTCAAAGTGCAATCCATCTTTGCAAGAATCCCACTTTCCACTCAAGGTCGAAGCACATAGATGTTCGATATCACTGGATTCGTGATGTTTTGGAAGAGAAGTTGTTAGAGCTCAACAAAGTGCATACAGATGACAATGGTTCGGACATGATGACTAAGTCTCTACCAAGTGGAAAACATATCTTCTATCGAGATGAAACAGGTTTGGTGCTACCCCCATATGAGCTGGAGGGGGAGATTTATTGGGTTGGTCCAACTCATATGGTGGTTGGATTAACCTGTTTGAGTTTGAGTTTTGGTTGGTTTCTAGAAGATCCTCTATTTTCAAAATAGAGAGTTATTGTCTAGTCAAAAGTGGAAAGAGGAGCCAACCTTTCATTTTCTAGAGAGAGAATAAGAAAAGAGAAGATATAAGGAAAAAGAGAGGAAAGAGAAAGAGCTGCAGTTTTTCGTTTCTTTAGCAGGGCAGCCTGTTCAAGTGAGTGTTCTGGAAGATTTAACCGTTGGATCGTCTTGAAATTTGGACAGTGGGTTCGCAATTCTGAGCATCATTCTGATAGGAGGGATAGTCATTCTGAGCTCTAGTTCGTCGGGAATAGCTGCTGGACAGAAGGTGTATGAATCTGTTTTTTGGTATCTCTAAACCTCTCTTTGTCTTGTTCTTGTTCTAGTTATCCACCATGTTGGTGAGAGCTATTGTGGTTGATTGTTGATCCAAGAAGGGTGTTCTTGAGATGTTTGTAATCCTCTAGATAGTCTAGAGAGGACTTGTAATCCCACCAAAGTCTAGTGGAGTGGTTTGGACAAATGTCCCGTGGTTTTTCCCGATTTGGGTTTTCCACGTAAAAATCGTGTCTTGTGCATTCTATTCTTGCTTGTGGTTGCTGCCCCGTTTCTCAACAGTTTTCATGGTCATTGCTGCAATTGTTTATTTCCATTGAATTTCGTATTTGCTTGGTTAGTTTCCCTTGAGCTGGGTTCCCTTTTTCTAGGAGTGGGAGAAGCAGTGTTATTAAAGCCGGCCAACATTCTGGTCCCGGAAGGCTCAAAACGGCAAGAAAACTGATCGAGCGGGTTACGCCCAAATCCGGCGAAACTGATGAGACGGTTTGAAACTCCAACATTCTAAAATTTTTACTTTCCCGATTAAATATAAAAAACAATAAATCCCCGCCCAAATCAATGTGTTTGCTTCTACGAGAGTTTGTTCGGTTTCCCGCAATAGGCTCCATTTTGTTCCACTGTTTAAATAATTTAAGTTCAATAACCACCCACCCACTTCTTTGGCATTTCAATTTTTAATTACACTATGTTCATGAAGGAAGGGAGGAAAAGGAGGGGAGGGTAGGAAAATTTGGAGGGAGGTTAAGTTTGGAAGGGAGGGAAATTAGAGAGAATTAGAAAGAAAATGTTGTTTAATGGAGGAAAGTGGAAGGGAAAGTGGGAGGGAAAAAATAGATTGGGAATTGTGATATGTATTATATTTTATTGATGATAGAATAGTTAAATAATTTAATTATGTGTTTATACTATTTACGTTAATTATGTAATGTGGATCAAATTTGTTCTTCTTTGTTAATTTTGTTAACTATAACAAATCAAAAGTTGGTTATTTGAATGAAATTTGTCAACCTATTACTAAAATTTTGTTAACTATTTTATTGAGTAATAACATAGCAACTAAATATATAAACATACAACAAATTACAGATACATAAATTGTAAGAGGAGCGTAACAAGTTTTTATATCTCATACAACAGTGTTATGTATCGTGCAAAACAACGTTACGTATGAGGTAAATCATCTATCTTGTTTGGTAGGATATTTTTGTGCCGAAATCCAAGTTACACAGATTTTACGCTTTGGAAATTAGAAGCTTACACTTTTACGCTTCTAGATTATAAAAATGATTCTACGTAGAATCTTGCTTTTCATTTACAAGCGTAGCCAAAATAATTCTTTACAACTTAAAAGCTTACGATTTTACGCTTTTGGGTCACCCAAACGCTTCTACGTAGAATTGTGTTTTTGACTGTATTGAATGGTTCTATATGGTTCATGTCATTATCTTAATTATAAGGATTAATACCGATTATTACAAATATTACTTATTCCTATCTATATCTATAACCCACGTCATCTTCTTTTCATTTTAGTTTTGAGTTTGTTGGACCAAAGTAACAAAAATAAATACGAAAGAAAAGTCTAAAATAAATACGTACAAGTAATTAGTCCAAACAAATAACACATAAATTAAAATAATTACACAAGCGAATTGCAAGACATGACTAACGTTTGTGTAGTTGCACTAAAACCCTCCACTTTAAAAAAGGAAACCATCAAGTATTAAAGTAGCTGAAAGAAAAAGAAAAAAAGGTAAAATTGCACAACACAACTTTCCCTCCGATTTGGAGGGTAGCTTGGTACAGTGTTTTTTCTTTTCCTTTTCTTTCCTTGGTTACTGTTCCAGGTCTACAAAAACAGGGGAAAGCATCTGGGAACTTGTGCTTCCCCTCTAATCCCTCCCCTCCCCTCCCTTTCCCTCCTTCATGAACATAGTGTTAATGTTCCCTAGAAAACCCTTTCAATTAATGTATTTGGGGAATATGTCTCTGCTTTCCTTTTAATTGATGTTCCCTATAAAAAGCCTTTTCAATCTCCATCGACTCCAAGATATCAGCACGCTTTGTATGTTGCCCGTTTTATGACCGGTTTGTAATATCGGTTAATTACGACCGATAAACATTGAACCTCTCACTAATTCGGATCGATGTTCGGTCAGGTTTGGACAACATTGGAAAGAAGTCAGGTGTGGTGGGTAGAGTCGGCCGATGGCATGTTTAGGGTGGTTTGGTCAGCAACTCAATGTACACATGTTAATTTTATATTCATAAAAATTCACTATTTACCCTATCTCTAAAGGAATAGATTAAGTATGAATCTGACTATCAATTCATATTTTTCACGTATATAGATTGTTTGGGAACTAATGGAAACTTGGATGTAGCATAAAAGTTTTAGGGGTTGTTTGCTTCATGGATTTAAAAATAAGGATTTTGGTTAAAATAGGGGTTTTGGTTAAAATCAGGATTTTATAAAATCAAGAATTTGGAATGTTATTGTTTTCATCTAAACTGCTTGTGAGTATGAGATATCATTGACTTTATTGTCCTTGTTTAGAATTGTTTGTTTGTTATTGTTTCCATCCAAACAAAGCAGTTTAGAAATTCCTTTGTACCTCTCAAAGCTTTCAAGAGCTCAAAGGAATTATATATGCAAACAAATAAGGACTCAATAAAAGATTTGAAATATTGAACATAAATTAATCTTCCTTATTATATGATCAAGATCTATCTCTAAAATCTATACCAAAAGCCTATGTATCGGAAGTGGCATTGATTGGTTAATTGATCCACGGTGATTACGTCATACTAGACATATCAAATGAACGTGTGTGAGATTGTTAGGATGAGCTCATACTAATTATTGCAGTGAGGTGGTTAGGATGAATTGGCTTAGGGATAAATTAGGTACGTTGTCGATAGATGCTACCCCAGAGACTATAGAGCATGTTGCACGAGCTTATGCTACACTCATATATTCGAGTATATGGAGAGAATGAGAGCGAGAAATATCCAAACCTCGATCAGCTGTGCCCTTGAGATAGCGCAAATTGTGCTTAAGCGCAGCCCAATGATTATCCGTGGGTGAATGTTGAAATTGAGAGACGTGATTGACAGAGAAGGATATATAAAGCCTGGTGAAACTAAGGTATTGGAAACGCCCAACCAGACTTCGGTAGAGAGTTGGATTAGCGAACATGGGCGAAGTGGCGAGGGAACTTTGCTGGATAATGTCAATGGTAGATAAAGTAGATATGGCATTAGTAGTCGTCATTTTTGCCCGGCCAAGAAGCTCCTGTATTAACTTTCTCTGGCCAAGAACAATGGGGAAGTTGGACTGATGGACCTCGATGCCCAAGAAATAGGAGAGAGGGCGGAGTACTCTATGCTCACGTTCTCTCTCTCTCTTGTTTGTGCTATCGTTTGGCTTGCTGTTAGTGGCCCTGCACATTCTCTGTTCTGTTGGTTCTGTTCTTTATATACCGCTGCCATATGTATTAAAAATACCATTATACAATAATACAAACTTAGTGATTGTTGAAGCTTTTATGGTATCAGAGCTATCTTATACTCTACCGAGTCATCTCCCTTTTTTTTCCCTCTCTTATTCCTTTTTCATGCTACATAATGTCAACTGAATCTCCTCAATTGTCCACCACGGCTGGCCTCTGTTTTCTTCTGCACCGGCCCTTGCTCTTCCTACTAATCTGCAACTCCCAATAAAGCTCACTTTGAACAATTACCTTCTCTGGCAAGCTCAGCTTCTTCCTATTCACGGGTGTCATTGTCTCATGGGGCATGTTGATGGCACAACTCCGACAACTCACCAAATCTCTTCCGAACCTCAATCGAGGTACATATTCCATTCATTCTTATCTTCATAGGGCAAAGACTGCTGCAGATCAATTGGCCGTGCTAGGGGCGCCTGTCTCTACTGACGATCTCGTGAGCTGGATCCTTGATGGACTAGGAGAGTAGTATCGACCGTTCACCCGCAATATTGAAGCCAAGATGGAGCCCGTTACCTTTGAAGATTTTCATTCCTTGTTGCTGAGCGAAGAGTCGTAGCTGTAGAAGTATTCATCGCGTCTGGATTCGTCGGCGCCGTCGACCTTCTTCTCGACCGCCGGGGGAATTCAGGGCCGTGGCGATCGTGGGCGTGGTCGCCCCGCTTCCCGACAAGGCGACTCCTCTAATCTTCTTTCCCTTCTAGGAGGTTAACTAGTCCAAAATCTGGAGTGCTTGGGTGGCCAAAAAATCAACATGTGGTCTGTCATAATTGCGGTGGGCGTGATCATATTCGCTCTAATTGCCCAGTCCCAATCTTCTCCAGTGGCCCAACCCCTCCTGCCGCCCCCAGCTCCCATCATTCCTCTTCCTTTGGCCCGTCTCGCCCTCTCTCTGGTCCTCATGCCCATATGGCTTCCAGTCCAGCCCAACCTTTTAATCCACAGCAATGGCTCCTTGATTTGGATACCAATCATCATCTAACATTAGATTTGGACAATTTAGGCCATCACTCCGAATACAATGGCGATGATCAGGTCATGTTTGGCAACAACAACTCTCTTCCCATTACTCACTCTGGTTCATCTCGTGCTTACTTATCTCATATGTCTCTTACTTTGAAAAATATTCTCAGCGTCCCAATTGCTCCATACAGCCTGCTTTCTATTAGCTCTCTCACTGGCACTAATCCTATATCCGTTGAATTTTTCCCTCTCATTTTGTTATCAAGGACCGTCGCATATCGACTGAGTTATATCGAGGCCTCGCTGCGGATGGACTCTACTCTTGATGGTAGTGGACCGGTTTACTAAATCTGCATTTTGTTTTTGCTTGAAGCATCCCTACACCGTTGCGGAAGTTGCCCAAGTGTTCTTCGATGACGTTTTCAAATATCATGGGATGCCTTCCACCATTGTTTGTTATCGAGATTTCCACCTTCATGAGCGATTTTGGACTGGGTTCTTCAGTCTCCAATAGACAGACATCTACTATTCCACAACTTATCATCCACAAACCAATGACCAAACTGAAACGATAAAAAATGAACATAAAATTAAGGTTATTGATCTGACTGAGTCGTGGACTAGTTCGTCCTCTTTAAGGCGTTTGCGACACTACCTCGTTATGTGCACAACAGACTATTAGTCAGTCGCCTCCAGGATAACACAACCACTCTCGTTGCTCGACAGATTCGTGCAAAAACCGAAGTTCTCTGAATCTCACTCTCTCTTGTAGGGCTGTTAGTGGTGCGGTTTCGGTTTTAACCGAACCGCAAAGTCGGTTAGCCGACGCCGAGAAGGAGGTGAAATCCCCAACCGTCACCGTCACCGACACCGACTGCACTATTGGTTAGCCGATAACCGCAGCCGACGGTTTCGGTGGGATGGGCGGTTAGCCGAGAAGGCCTGGAAATTGGGGAGTCGGAGCGACGGGCAAGGTGAGGATGTGGACGACGGCGATTTGTGTGATTGGACTGATGCGCGGCGGAGTGGGGATGTGAATGGCGGCGCTTCAGTGGTGGTGTCTGGTGTGGGCGCTCCTTGCCATGCTCATGCATGTCACTGGAAGTCAAAGAGGTAGAGGAAGAAGGCCATGGCAGATTTCGATGTGAAGGACTAAGGCGAGCCTGCGATTCCGATTAGAGACGGCAAGGTAGACGAGGCGGCGTCGACGACTACGAGATGGATTTATTGGCGTCGTCTACGAGGGTTTCGCAAGCAATTTTGCAGTCTCGCAAGTGCCGCCGTCGGAGCAAAGATAAGGGGTGGCGAGGTCAGAATTTGGGAGAATTGAGATGGAAAGGATTTAGGGTTTGTGTGGGATTTTGGTGGAGAAGGGGAGGCGAGGACGATTTAGAGGAAGGAAAGATGTTGGCTTTGAGTTAGAGGAAGATTTGATGTCTGGATCGGAAGGAAGGAGCTGGGCGGAGAGGTAGAGGAAGGTGGGGATCGGGAGGATGAAGGAGTTGGGGGCAGCGAGAGATCAAAGGGATGGTTGGTCGGTTAGATCGGTTAGCAACCGATAATCGTCGGTTAGCAACCGATAACCGCCGGTTAGCGAATAACTCCAAATGGGTCAACCGACACCGACACCGAGATCTTATTTTTCGATTTTCGGTTAACCAATAAACCGATCTTTCGGTTCGATTTTTCGATTGGCCGACTAACCGGTCACCGATTATCACCCCTACTCTCTTGTATTTATGCTCTGCAAATTGGTGTATAAAAAAGGTTGATAGTTCTCTATTTATAGAAGCAGAAAACTCATAATATTGTCTTTTCCATAAAGAATGAATAACGTGTAATTATGTCCACAATTAAAATACGTTCTGTTAAGAAAGGATACTAAATAATTAATTCAAAATAGGTATTTATGCCGTGACATGGCCTGTGCTTCTCCTGCAATAAAAATCATACTATACAAACAAGAAGCGGCAGAAGCAATGTAGTATGAGGCAAGTATACTGGCTCACAAATTACATTGCTTATTTTCCTGCATATAAAACTGATTGTCGCCTTGACAGAACCAGTACACAGTACTCACAATTTGCACCATAGCTAAAATGGTTTTATGTGCTGCGCTTCTCGAGCGGTCATATACAATATCATGACTCCATTATAGACAAGCTTAATCATATATTCAAATATGAACAACTCTAAGGCATGAAGAAGATAATTCAACCTCAAGTCCAGCCGCCTGTCATTGGCAATTGTCTGCCTTTAACCATAGCATTTGATTGGATCGTTGCAGCCCTTTTCAGTGGACTGCTTGAAACCAAAACGCCCTCCTTTAGCAAGGTACTGCTGGTGGTATTCTTCAGCTCGGTAAAACTTCTTGGCTGGCAAAATCTCCGTGACTATCTTCCTGTTGAAGAGTTTCTGATGTCGTTCCATCGACTCCTTTGCAGCTTTCTCCTGCTCTGGTGTGTAGTAGTATATCCCGGATCTGTACTGTGTTCCCACATCATTTCCCTGCCAGCATCGACCACCAACACATATCAGATTCAGCGACAAGTTCAGATAATTAGTGAATAACAGTACCATTACAGTTTTAGAGGAGAAAACTGGATGGTGATATGGAAGGGCATTGAAACAAGAAGTGTAACGCTTTTTCGCCGTACTTGAACAGAATGGCCTGATATCACCAGCCCTACAACTTCTATGATCCTATGTCCAGTGATACAAGAGGAACCAACATTGAGAGCATAGCCGGAGAGGCATTCTGAACAACCAGAAGCTGCTAATTTTCACGAGACCGATATCAAGTTGTGTCCATTCCTAAGCGGTTACAAGGAGCTACCGAGTTTATCTATCAACACTGAGCCAAGCGCTTAAAATACGAAAAATTGGAGCTATAGCAATCCAATCTAACTGATTCCTTTGCATCAGCCAGCGGGGATTTCAGCTTACAGAATTCATTCTCTACCATACCAAAACTAGATATCCAGCTATCTCTTCAAGGACTCACAAGCTTCCCCTAAAATAGATGTAGATCACATCCAACAACCACAAAAACAGACGTGACCGAGTTCTGCAACCAGAGATATTCTAACGAGCCTCAAGACCTGCTAACCATCTGAAGAACAATACAAGAAAATTTAACCCCGATTCAACTACAACCGATAAACAAAAAAGATACAAACAAACCTGTCGATTCATTGTAGTCGGGTCGTGTCTAGCCCAGAACACATCGAGCAGAGCTTCGTAGCTACACTCTTTCGGATCAAACTGAACCCTAACCACCTCAGAATGGTTGGTAGTACCGGTACAGATGTCCTCGTATGTGGGATTGTGGAGGAGACCCTGAGAGTACCCGACCTCGGTCTTGGTAACGCCGGAAACCCTCTGAAACGCCAATTCGACTCCCCAGAAGCACCCAGCTCCGAATTGGGCGAACTGCTGGCCAGGGGCAGGTACATCATCGTCTGGGCTCTGGGGAATCGTCGGGTCCATGGTGGACGGGTCGGGCGACCGGAAGCCGAAACCGAGTTTGTTGAGGATGTTCATCGTGGGCTGGGAATAAGAGATGGGTCTGGAAGATTGAGGGAGGGAGAAGGGGTTTTTAGTGAAAAGTTTGAGTCTTTTGGGGAAAGCGAGGAATGGGTTGGAAAGAGCGGAGGAAGAAGAGGCGGTGGCGGTGGCGGAGGCGGGGAGTACAAGGACCGGCGAGGTGGCGGTGGGGGAGACGGCTGCTACTTTGTGGAGCATATTTCGTCCTTTTGGCTGTGTGAGTGACGTGTCCGGTTAAAAGTTATTTGCGGGGGATTGAGAAGATACGTAAAGGGCTGGTAATCGGTCGGTATCCGGTATACCGGATAACATTGTGTACCCATCGAATACCGATACCGAATGTTATCCGGTATACCGGATACCGAGTATTCGGTATCCGGTATTAATACCGGTATACCGAATACCGATTAATGCATTGAGATTATACCATTAGAATTCGAGATAAAGAAACTGACGATAGCATTGGAGATTAACTAATTGGAATCCAATTGAAGTTTATTGTGAATACTTGGAACTTGAAGCATTGGAACTGACCGACGCTCAAAGCATCCCCTTGGTGATAAGGAGAATTTGAGTTTAGGCAAAAGATTAGATAGTAGTGGTGGCGGCGGTTGGTGGAAAGCGATTTGCGGCCGATAAAGAAAGGGCGGGATGAATGTCCTGGGGGAAGACCGCCGGGGCGTGCTGTGGTGGTGCTGGAATTCGCCTCGGCGGGCTGGAGAAGAAGAGTTGAAGTCGAACAGAGGAAAGGTGGAGGGGCCGATGTGCTGGGCTGCGCAGATGTTGATTTAATTTTAGGGTTTACACGCCCCCCCCCCCCCCAACCTCCCAATTTCAAACGCTGTCGTTTCCTTTTTTTATTTTTGTTATTCGGTATTCGGTATACCGATTTACCGTCGGTATATGACTGGTCGGTATTCGGTATACCGTTTGGCCAAGAAGTGCAGCCGAATACCGATACCGACGGTATTCGGTATACCGAATACCTATTATAATCGGTTCGATACCCGGTATACCGAATACCGGTTTACCGAATACCAGCCCTAGATACGTTGGCCGGAAGGAACTAGAGAAATTTCTTGGAAGCACCCGGTGCACTACCTAACCTATGCACCACCCCAATCAAAACATGCCACGTAATCAAATTAAATATTCAGAATTTAGAATTAAAATTATAGAAGACAACAAGGTTATCAATCCGATTTAACCCGTTTGCACAATCGAACAAGCGGGTTAGATCAGGTTCTTAAGGCCTCTTTTTTAAGGAAGATCTTAAACCCCTTCAAGCCAATAGGAGAAGGAGAGAAAGTGATAAGTAATGATTGGCAGGTTATTAGTTAGATAATTATTAAGGGTAAACTTGGTATTATGAAGAAAATTAATAGTTACTAAAAACAAGAAAACAAGAAAAAAAACCCTAAACTTTTCAACCTCCCGTCCGCCAAAAGCGATAAGCAGCAGCGGTAGTATGAGGGACTCGTCCAGCCGAAGTCGGCGCCGCCATCTACCATCCCAACGCAGCCCGTCGTCTTGGTATCTTCTATCCCGTGACCGAAGGCGACATCGTCGTCCTCATCGTCAGTCCGTCGCGGACCGGCACCACTTCGTTCGCCATCTCGCCGTGAACGTAGCCGCCGGTCGAAAGTTTGAAGGAGAGAGGAACCAATAGGGGGAACTCGCTAATAAACTCCACCCCACGTATACGCTTCCTATTTCCGGCCGCATTGTTGCTTCCAAAACCCCTAAATTGCATCCCAACCACGTCTCCACCTTCGACGATTCTGTTGACCGAATGTGTTGTGCATAGGTAGAAAATGTTAATAATTTGGGTTAAGAAAATTAATAACAGTTCAAAAAGTTATTGATATATGTTGTTGTACACTAGCGTAATAGCACATGACAATTTTGTTGACAATTGTTTGATAAAAGGTTGATAATTCTATAACCTGTTTTTGTTAACATTTTTATGATTGCTGAGGTGCTATTATTGTTAATAATAATTGGCATGCACTAGTACGAGAGTGCAAAAAAAGGAACGCTTAAACATTATTAACGACAATGCATAAAAATATTAATGTTTATGTTATGTATTATTAATAGTTTTGTTCACTTTATGAATAGCATAAGTCTACTTTAAATATTTAGTTCCGAGTTTAGAATCAAGAATTTTACTAGCATTATCAATACAATACACTTTTTTCTTAAGCATATATATTGTGGTTCTAAGTTAGTAATTATTATTTTTAAGTAAGTTCACAATTTTATTTATGAAATGCTAGCAATATTTGTGCATATCATTACTGATACCTTGCAAGAAACGTTAATAATAATGATTGTATAGTGTGCATTATCTGCATAAATAGTTGATAACGTTATGTTGCATTGTAAACAATTCTCCGAAAAATGTTAATACTTTTATTATTGATAATTTTTAAATTTATATTATTTACGTTGTATTTCATTAATAATACATCGAATAAAATTTTAACAATACCTCGCATAAAAGTTGATAATGTTTGAGCACATTGTTGACAATTGTCCAAAAATTATTAATAATTTTTATTACTTGTCAATATTAATGATTTTGTATACCTTTTGCATAAACGTTGAAAACATCTGCCACGTTGTATAAACATTGATAACGATAAGTTAAATCGTTAACAATTGGTCTAAAAACCATTAGTATTTCAATGTACGTTTACATCCCACACAAATCCACCATCAACCCATTAACAATTGAAGTTACGATTCGGTACCTAAAACGTCAATATTGATAACAAAAATGTTACTAATTTAACAATAAAATGTTAATAGTGATAACAAAAACATTACAAACTGACATATAAAACGTTACTAACTTAACAATAAAAGATTATGAACGGGTAACAAAAACGTTAATAATGGTAATAAAACATATTGGTAACTAAGAACGTGTCCATCTTCCTCAAGGGATCCAAAACACAGACGAACAAACTCTCTGGACTGTCCTTCAGTGATGATGATGATAAGCTTCTTTGATGACCTTGATTGACGAAGACATCGACCAGAAAACGACATGGCATGATGGCAAGCGGCGGCGACGGAAGAATCAGAAACGGCAAGCAACAACGGCCAAAAAACGGACCATCTACATGGACTCCCCTTTAGCTGCAACGTCGACCTCAGGCGACAACCGGACGGAGAAGGGACGACAACCGGACGGAGACCTCAGGCGACAACCGGACGGAGACCTCAGGCGACAACCGGACGGAGAAGGGACGACAGACGGAGAACTAGGGACGACGGCCGGAGAACTCTCGGGACGGAGAACTAGGGACGACGGCCGGAAATACTTGTGACTTGACGTTTCGCCTGCCTGCTTGCGGGAGGAATAATGAGCAGACGAAAATAAAGAGAGACGTGGGCGGGTTAGGGTTTTTGAAAAAAAGAGACAACCTGTTTAATTTAATTGTAGTCTCCTTAATACCCCTAACAACTATTTAACTAATAACTCCCTACTAACTACCTAAATTTGAGTTAGCCAATCACAAGGATTTAAGTTCCTCCTTAAAAAAGAGGCCTTAAGGACCTGAACTTTGAGCGGTTCGATCGTTTTGACCGGTTTAGACTGTATATATGAAAAAAGTTATTATAGTTTTCATGTTTATATATATAATATCAAATCTCAATTAACATATTGGTAATGACATATAACATTACACTAAAATAATAGTTCGTATTTGGATCCAACATGTAGTAAAAATTCAAACACAATCATATAACATTAATATTCAAATGTTCAATTTAGAATTCTAAAGACATGGTTAGGCGAATGGGAAAACTAGAAAAGAGGCGCAATTCACAAACAAAGAGAAAAAAGACGACTTGTGAACTCCAACCCGAAAACCTTGTAGTGGGTCGAATCGCGAGAGAGTGGCGCTAGTTGTTTTATAAGGACAGAGCTCCAGTTTAACTTTAGGGTTGACCCGAGGGTTAACAAGCTTGGAAGAAAGCCCTTATATTGGGCATGGGACAACGACAAACAGAGATTTTCTGGCGCTGGTTTATATTCCATCCGAGCAAAGTACTCTTCGTGCATCTCCTACCAATAATAATTTTCTTCGATTATTGAGAGAATTAAGCATAACATATGCAATTCCTCGAAATACATCTTGTCAGATTATCAAAGGTTATTGGAATACTTGGATTCAAGTAGATTGATTGCCAAGGTCTTGATGCGGAATATGAACATCGATCTGGAACGGGATGATACTCATAAAGCACGATCATGAGGTTTTATGATCTTCCTCAACAAAGCCGCCTTAGTTACACTCACGAGAAACCTCTGATCTTCTTGATGGGGAGAAAAAGAGAGTGTTTTGATCTAAGAGTGTTGGGAGTCACAACCTTTAGCACTTTTATATACAAGTTTTCCCATGGGCTCCCATAAAACCGAAGGTGGATATGTAGGGGGTTTCCAATCATTGGACTCATATTGGCTTTAAGTAGTCATGGGCTCCATGTATTGACCACTTGTAGTTAGCCCATCAAAACCAAATAACAAATACATGTGTTGTGAATTGATAGCCCACTTACGATAGAAAGTAAAATTGTTATCTTTAATAATTTTGTAATTTTTTCTTTGTTAAATACTAAAATTTTAGAATATTTACCTCCACGTGTCTCTTTCAAGTCATTATCATGTTGTCAAATCAATATTAATAACAAAATTGCAACGAGAAGTTAACATTTAGCTAAAATCATACTCGCCCCATATCAATTAAATGTTTAGTGAGTTTTACCCATACCCGTCCCATACCCGGTCAATGCGGGGATTCCTCGCGTTGACTAGGTTGAGAGCGGTCGGGTACCCACGGTAACGGGTACCCGAAGCTACGCCTAACAAATCTGAGCTATCTCTCGGTAGTATTTTATTTATTGTCTTTAAGTTAGACAATCCATGGATTTCCTCCCACGCCTCGTCCTTTCTTTAATGCCTTTGAGCTAGACGAGGCATGGACTTTCTAGTTTTCAGACCAATGAGGCTCGATTGGACAATCTTCTCCCTAATTATCGGGAGGTAATTCGAGGGAGGCACCATAGTTAGTGTCATGAACCATAGGTGGTTCATACACTTTAACATGCAAGGTACACACCATCTCCTTGGAATATCTTTTGCTGTTAGGCGATAGCGAGTTTCCCTCGTTGAATTTACGAGAGTAGAATTCTAACTCCTTTTTAATATCAATTTGAACGTCAAACTGAATCCTTTCTCATAGCCGACATAAGGGTTTTCGAGGAGCCACAACTCCAGCCTACCATGGTGGGACTCGAGTGGGAATCAAATATTTCTTTCTTGGCTTCCGGGAAAGTCATGTGTATGATATGCACCACATTATTGATTTCTCATCGTAAGTTGATGTTTAGGAATATCGATTAATGCCCGAGAAGTGGCAAATAAAGTTCTCCCAAAGATAATAGAGTAATCTCTATAAGTTTGCATCTCTAGTACGACGAAGTCGAGGGAGAACACGATGGGTCCTATCTCGACTCTCAAGTCCCTTTTCATTGTTCACCTATTTTTTAGTTCATTGAGAGCAGTGTCTTGTCTAAAGTGGGGTGGAAATGAGGTTGCAATGTTTTATTTAATGTGTTTATTACATGCTATATGTTTAGTCATTTGTTTTTTAAGTTTTATTCAATATATAATTGTTATGATTAATATGAAAACTTACAAAATGCTGAAGAATTTTTATCCATCTATCGACTTGTTTAGTCATTCACTACAAACATGTTCAATACTCATCGTACTTTGAATAAATGAATTTATGAATTTCACTTGATCTAGGGAGGATAGTGTAGTGACTATGAAGGATATGATTGTCAATGACACACTATGATTAGTTTAGTATGTTTTAAATGTCATGATATTTGATTCGTTATAAATTTCTTATTATCCATTGAGTCTCCACTTTTTCAAAAGTTTTTCCCACTGAGTGAACTACACCTTCTATCAAATGCAAAACCTGCCAAATCTAGACATGAAAGTATCATTTGTGTTTTCCATGCTATGAAAGAAAGTGTGGGGTAAGCCCAACACTTGAGGCATCTATTCATTGCACAACAAGGATTTTGGAAGAGCTACCAGTTAAATTTTTTTTTTGTCCCGCTAGATGCTAGTTCCTCTCTAGTAGTACAAGTACATCTTCTGACACCCCTTGATTCCATTGACCCTCCAATCGAATTGAGAAAAAAGAGTTAAAAAGAAGTACTTTGTCGAATTCAGAGATACAAAATTACTCTTGCTCAACTAATAAGGTCTAATGCTCTAGTAAAGCACTAGATACATGAGCAAAAGAAAAAGAGAAAATGGTTTAGAAAATCAAGCAAATCGAAAAGAGCATATGCTATGCTTGTTGAAAGACAAAAGGGCTAAAGGATATGTCAAAAAGATGTAAAAGCGTTTCCTTTCAATAAATTACGAAACTGAAATTCCCACAGGGGAAGTTCTTGTCGTCGAACTTAGCTGTAAATTTTCTATATTGCTTGAATCCATCCAACAACCACTCACACAACCCTAAAAGCAAACAAATATGAGAAACCAAACCTGAGGTGCTGAAGACAATCATTGAAGGGATCCGTAGCTCAAAAAAATGAAAAATACTAGCTGCATAGATGGAAGAACGCATCGAATCAAAGAAGCCAACAAAATAGTGAGAAATATAACAAACGAGGAACATAAAGAATAGAATAAGACAACGATTTAACGTGGTATCCCGACGAGTCGGGACTAATCCACAGGAGAGCTGGAATCACTCAAGCTACTGTTGTTATTGCTTAGTTCCACACACGACAACAGCCGCTTAAAACTCATATATATACCCTTCTCCAAAGCACCTAGGGTTACATGAGGATCATTATCCTTCTCTACTACGTATGACATGCAGTAAGAGGAGAATGGCGTGTGGGCTGCAACGCTTGACTTGGGCCGAGCGGTGGACTCCTCGTGAAGTGGGGCATGGTTGAGGAACACCAAGTTCATCAAGAAGTCAGCGGAGCCAAAGTACCTCACTCACTGTGCTGGCCATGGCACGGTATTCAGCCTCAGCAGAGGAACGAGCCACAACATGCTATTTCTTGGCGTTCCAGGAAATGGGAGCGCCTCCTAAAGTGATGAAATAACCTGTCGTAGAGTGGCGGGTGCTTTCACAACCACCCCAATCAGCCTCACAATAAGCGGTAAGAGCAAGATCACTGGTACGCGGGAAGAAAATACCTTGACCAGGAGACGACTTGAGATACCACAAAATACGAACAACAACGTCTATATGAGATTGACTAGGAGCGTTAACAAACTGGCTGAGAAGGTTGACCCCATAAGAGATGTCGGGCAGAGTGACGGTCAAATAGAGCAGGCGACCAATAAGACGCCGATACGAAGACGGATCAAGGAGTAACTCGACATCACTAACAGCTCGGGTCAAATGATGGTTTTTCTCAACAGGGAACGCACTTGGGCGAGCACCCTCGACACCCGCATCCTCAAGAATATCCAGGGTGTACTTGCGCTGACAGAGGACCACACTGTCACGAGTGCGAGCTAACTCCATACCCAGGAAGTAGCGAAGATCACCCAAATCCTTGATGCTAAATTGATCATCCAGCGACTTCTTGACTTTAGTGATGAAAGCCAAGTCATTACCAGTGAGGATGACATCGTCCACGTAAATGAGAGCCACAACAAAGGTGCTCCCCCGCCAAAAAATAAACAGAGAGTGATCGACAGGAGAGGATCGGAAACCGAGAGCATAGAGAGCAGTGGTGAATTTGTGATACCAGTTGTGAGACGCTTGTCGGAGGCCATAAAGAGACTTGTGAAAACGACAAACACGTGCGTTGCCAGGTGCTGCAAAACCAGGAGGCAGCTTCATGTAGACTTCTTCCTCAATTTCACCATGGAGGAAAGCGTTGTTGACGTTGAGTTGATGAAGGTACCAACCCTTGCTAATGGCAACATCAAGGAGACAACGAACAGTGACAAGCTTGGCAACGGGCGCGAAAGTGTCATGAAAGTCAATACCTTCGATCTGAGTATATCCCTTTGCAAGCAGACGCGCCTTGTAGCCCTCAATAGTGCCATCCGGACGATACTTGATTTTAAAAACCCACTTGGCTGCAATAGTGTGTTTCCCAGGGGGAAGGGTGACAAGACTCCAAGTACTGTTGCGCTAGAGAGCCTGGATTTCGGCAATCATGGCCGCACGCCATCGGGGATCAGCCCAAGCCTCCTTGAAGGAGCGAGGTTCATCGTGAGTGGTCACTGCAGCAAGAAAATATTGATAAGTGGACTGAAACTTGTCATAAGTAATAAAATCAGAGAGAGGATATGTAACTTGGGTCGAGGTACTTCCCTTTGTGGGCTGATCAGTCAGCGGAGCGAATTGGGTATCATAGAGACCCAAGTTCTTGGGCCAAGAGCGGGCCCGGTCGCTGCCACGAAGAGGCTGCGGCTCAGCTGGGCCAGAGGGCGGCCCATCAGGTGCTGAAATGGCGGGCTCGGACAGAGGAGGGGCCGAAGGCCCATCGCTGGCAGCCAAAGACTCGGTGCTGGGGTAGCCGAAATGTGTTGGGCTGACTGGCCCATCAGGGTGTGCCGGCGGGCTGATGTCAGAGGGGCCCAGGTCAGCAAGCGTTTCCTCATCAGAATCATGTCCAGGTTCAAGGAAAACGGGTCGAGGGACCTTGTGAAGATGCCGAGAAGTAGTAGTGTGGAAAGGAAACTCATCCTCAATAAAGCCGGTAGCCCTTCTGCGTGGAGGCATGCCCAAGAAAAACGCAAGCACGACCACGTTCCCCAAACTTGTCCAATGAAGCATGAGTATCTTTGGCATAGGCCAATCATCCAAAAACGCGGAGATGTGTGTATGGGGTTGGTTTTCCAAATAATATCTCGAACGGAGTACGACCAGTTGCGGTGGTCGGGAGTCGGTTGATTAAGTAGACAGCTGTGAGAATGCATTCTCCCCAGAAACGAGCAGGGAGGCCAGCCTGGAAACGAAGCGCTCGAGCAGTGTCCAGAATATGGCGATGTTTCCGCTCGACTACACCGTTCTGCTCGGGGGTGTCCGTGCACGAAGTTTGTAGCACAATACCTTCACTCTCATAGTAGGCCTCGAGTGCGAGGGTATTAAACTCAGGCCCGTTGTCAGCTTGGATACATTTGAGTCGCCGACCATACTGCCGCCGAATCATCTGGTCAAACAAAAGCAAGTAACGACCTGCTTCGGACTTAAAACAAAGCAGGTAAACCCAAACACCACGACTATAATCGTCAACAATAGTAAGGAAATAATGAGCTCCATTGAGGGAAGCTGTTTTGTAACCGCCCCATATGTCAACGTGAATAAAATCAAAACACTGCTGAGTATTAATAGTGCTAGAAGGAAATGTCTGTCTAGACTGTTTAGCTCTAAAACATGAATCACAATGTTTATCAGATAATGAGGAAAGATCAAGAAAATCCTGCAATTGCTGCATTTTTGCCAGAGATGGATGCCCCAGCCGAGCATGCCATACTTCGTCAGAAACCCTGCTATGCTTCCGTGCCGCACAAGCCTGAGCTTGTCCAACTCCAAACATACGCAAATAGTATAGACCATCACGCAACTCACCATTCTCAATCAGCTTCTTGGAGAGTAAGTCCTGAATGACGAAAAAATCATCGAGAAAGATTAAAGCAACATGATTTTCATGGGCAAAACGGTTTACCGAAATCAGATTGCATTTAAATTCTGGGACATGAAGGATGCGATTAAGCACTAAACCCGGTTGTAATTCTACACTCCCCACATGACCACCGGTATACTAGCGCAATTGGGAATCCTTACCGGCGGACCATGTTCATGACGCATCTTGCTTGTTAGAGTAGCATCATCCATAATAATATGTTTGTTACACCCGGAATCAAGCAACCATTCAGTTCCGGAAGAAAACGTACCTGCTAGGTATGCACTAGGATCATCAGCACCCTTAGTGTTGGTGCCAAAGAAGAGCTTGAGTTGCTCGAGCTGGCCAACGTGAAGCCAGCAACCGGGCTGGCATCATCCTTGTCGTGCTCTACCTGTGCAGCATGAGGAGGTCGGTCACGATCACGAGGGGCCCTCTTTCCAGCAGGACGAGGTTTGTTCTGCCACTGCGAATCGCCAGCTCTTTCGCGCGACTCACGCCCGTCACGACCATCACGAGACTCACGGTCGTCGCGGGGAGGAAAACCATGCAAGGAGTAGCAGCTCTCGCGTAGGTGGCCTAGCTTTTGGCAGTATCTGTAGCGCGGCTTCTCCTTGCCCCCCCGCTGTGCGCCCCGATCGCCCTCATTGCGAGCTTCAAAAGTAGCGGCCTCGACCACGGGACGACGGTTCTGGGTAATCAACTTCTGCTGCTCTTCGGTCAACGTGATGTTAAAAGCTTCGGCTAGAGACGGTTTTGGCTTCATTGCTAACACCTGTGTATGGACAGCTGAGAAGGCGTCATCAAGCCCCATGAGGAAATCAAACAAACGCGAGCTTTCCTGCTGCTCGCGGATCTTGAGAGAGACGCCGCATATGCAGCGACCGTAGGTACAAGTAGGAGTGGGCGAGATAGCTGTCGCCTCCTTCCAAAGGGACCGGAGCTTCGTATAAAAGCTCGAAACAATGTGTTTAATAGCCAAAAATATAAAATAATATAGTTCGTTTATGAAAGTTGATTGATTTTCTAACAATTATTTTCTTTATTTCCATCATTATATTTTGTTTAATTGATGAAAATATTATTTTTTATGTGTGTATTTGTTTAAAATTAGTAGAAATTTTGCTTATAAAATTTAATAAGATATTTTTTGTTTAAACAAATGTGATATATTAGTATATCACTCTACAAACATTAGCCTTCTTCTACAAACATAGATATAATACCAAAATAAAAGAATTATTGAATAAAAGAAAACACCATTAAAAGAAGAGAGAGATAACTCCACAAATAACTCATTAACTAACTTTTTTGCTTGTAAAAAAAAGTTGTCCACCTTGGCAACTTGTGAATTCTCCAAGTGCTTATGTGGCAAGAAGTTGTTTTTGAACAACCATAATATATAGTAAGATAACATAACATAAGATAAGATAAGATGGTATCTAATTTATATCAAACTAACACCCCGATCAAATTAAATCATTAATGACTTGAGCGGTGCTTCACACACATATACCTATCCAAAAAAGTATGTCCATAGGAGTTCTCTCATAAATGATTCAACCAATATATACATAAACTATCATCTCTCTACTTTCTCTATCCATGTCTTTATATGTTTTTCCTTCGCCCATGGACTGGGAATGGATCAGGTCAATAACCTTATGGTGAGTAACAATGAGTAACCCGCCCATATCAGCATGACATCAGCATCCTCTTTCTCTTGGAAAGCATTTAATTTTCCCCTCCTTAATCTTTGACGGACGATTTCTCACTCGTTTTAAGTCGAAATTTAATTTTTTTTGCACAGTTAGATCAGATTAATTGTGCTCTTCAAAATGATATCCACTTTGATATATTTTTCGAACAAAAAAAATTGAGTCATTTTTTACCAGTCTATACCATATGGTATTGAAATAAGAGCATACTTATGGTTTGAAAAGCGTACCATGGTGGTATGAACAAACCAAGACTGTAGGATGATTGAATACATGATAGTAGAAGTATATTAATTGTCATTTACGACTTTTAACATTGTATACCATAAGATACCATAAAATACCACCCCGTACGAGGGTGGTATTGTATGGTATTTGGTGGTATTTTTTTGGTCTTGTAATTTGTTCACCCAGAAATTTGTAGATCCAATAGATCATGATGAACTCGTCCCTGCTGTGCAAACGTTTTCAAAAACGAATGAAAAACGAAGAAGATACCATATGGTATGCAGTTGGTACCGAGAGGCCAAAATTTTTTTTCCCTAAAAGAATATTGAAAATTGATCTCATTTTGTAGAGCACGATGAACTCGTTCCATCTGTGCAAAAAAAATTAAAATCCGAGTTAAAACGAAAAAAATATGAGTCAATTAAGAAAGCTAGTGAAAATAAAAATGACCTTTAATTCTCCATCCTTAGATCTGGATTTTCTAAATGAAGGGTCCAGATTTGGTTACTGATGGGTGCATAACCATGAGTTATGCACCCTATCTTGAGCCCCATGGACTACTCCGAAAAAAAGTGTAGCTTAAAAATATATAACCCTTAATTATTTTGAATCCGATCATCTTTTTTTTGGAAAGGCTCAAACTAGAAGGGGTGTTTTCCCCAGTAACAATTAAAAAAAAAATTCTAAAATACAAGACTTATAAAAATTTTTCTCAAAATACCCAAGTTTGGATCGGTTCGAGTTCAATGGACTCAAACCACTAGTGGAATCGAGTTAGAGAGCCTCGATCGACTTTCTGAGGTAGTGGATCGAGTCCATTGAACTCGAACCACTGCGTTGAAATTTCCAATAACCTTAACTTTGTGCTCGGTTATCCGATCGTAGCGAATTTTTTTTTGATTCCGCATAACTTTTCGAGTACTACAACTTTTTTCATAGAAATATTTTCAGAATGTATGTGGAAATGTGAAAATTAAGCTAACCTTATTCTCAAAACCCTTTATATCCAAAAAGATTTCCTATTTTGAAAATTTCATCGTAGTAAAAGTTGTAGGACTAAAAAATTTATGCAAAATCAAAACAAACTATGCGAATATCGGATTACGGAGCACAAAGTTATGATCGTCTAAAGTTTGGAAAAAATTGAAAAATTGGTTGTTTGGATTAGCAAATGACAATTTTTTCGAATTTGTCAAACTTTAAACGATCATAACTTTGTGCTCCATAACCCGATTGTAGTGAATTATTTTATATTTTGCATAAGTTTTTGAATACTACAACTTTTACCAGGAAGAAATTTTTAAAATAGGAAATCTTTTTGAATATAAGGGGTTTTGAGAATAAGGTTAGCTTACTTTTCACATTTTCAGATAAATTCTGAAAATATTTCTATGAAAAAAGTTGTAGTACTCAAAGAGATCTGTGGAATAATTTTTTTTCCACTACGATCGGATAACCGAACACAAAGTTAAGGCTATTGAAAATTTCAACGCAGTGATTCGAGTTCAATAGACTCGATCCACTACCTTAGAAAGTCGATCGAGGCCCTCTAACTCGATTCCATTAGTGGTTAGAGACCATTGAATTCGAATCACTCCAAACTTAGATATTTTTGGGTATTTGGAGAAAAAAATCCAACTAGAAGCATTGAGTTCTATAAATAAACAAACCTCAATGATAATAAGAACGAGGTAACATGATACCATATGATATCGAGTCAACTGCGCACAACATAGTAACTGGGCCAATAAATGCAATAAATGTGGAATTCAGCTCCCCTGCGCCCGCGGTAACAAAGAGAGACGAAACCCACAAAGGAGACAAAAGGAAAAAAAGAAGCCCAAATACGCACAGCATGAACAGATTCATCTTTCCTCCAAAATGGCTTGGCAGCCATCATGAATGCAGAAAGAGCATTGGACGAAAGGGGACACAGAGTCCTGACCGGAGAGGAACACAGTAACGGCTGTAATCAATGCATGCGATCCAACCCCAACTTGATTCCGAGGATCTGCCCACTGCGAAAAAGTGCTTCTTTGTTTTCTTATGCTCGCTGCTGATGTGTGGACCCTGAATTAGTTCCCGGTAGTCTGTTTTTGTCCCCCTGTTTAATTTCCCAGTTGCAGATTTTTAAATTGCTGCCCCAAAACTGGAAATTCTAGTTTGCACCGTTTTAGCTTCTGGACTTTCCACTTGTCTGCATTCATGATCAATCCAAATCCAAGTCACATTAATTAATTAATTGAATATCCTTCCTTCCACCGCCACGTTTCCCTCCAACAAACCTATATAATAACCAGCTTCTTCTACCCACGCCTCACAATTAATATCAAACACTTCACATTTCCCCCCCCCCCCATCTGAAAGGGAAATGGCTAGGAAAGAATCAGACAGCAGCTCCTTCTCCATGGGGAACACTGCCCAGGAGCAAGCCCTGCCTTATGTGCCTGACTGTTACGTCCTGCCATCATCCTCTGACCGCCGGCCGTCGGCCGATGATCGGACGGCTGATATCCCCGTGATTGACATGGGCGGGTTGAGGCTGCAGGATGCTTCCCAGAGGGCCAATGTGGTCAGGCAAATTGGCAACGCTTCTCGCCAGCTAGGTTTCTTCCAAGTAAGCATCAACCATGCTATATATACTTCTACATTTTTCTAATACGGTCATTTTCATTATTATGTTCTGTCCTAACGTGGAATTCAAACGTTTGAAACCAACATATCACGTATGCACAAGATATTTTGCATGCACAAATGTTTTGCGTTATATTATTACCGAGGTCCTTCAAAATTTATTAATACTAATGCATGTGTATCTAATGAAATTTGAATTCATTTGGGGTCCTTATGTGAGCTAAGATCGACGAAATTATAAGCGTCCTAAACTTGAATAATTGTACAAAACTCTACGTATCTAAAGGGTTTTGTTACCAATTTTTGGCCAAGCTAGGACCCCTCTCCTTGACACTTCCCTCCCTCCGCCACTGCATGCAGGAGCTACCTTAGTGGCAGGAGAAATTATAAGCCCCCTCAACTCTCAAAATCTTGAAAATTACATGCAAAATTTTGTAATAAATTTTCAAAATACATCAGTTGAGAAGACGTTAGCCCCCTCGCCAGTTTGAATTCTCTATGCGTAAAATTTTGTAGTTCCTCTCGTTCGAATTTCCGGTTTTGCCCTGCAGGTTGTGAATCATGGGATCAGCGAGGCGGTGATGGAGGCGGCGCTGGAGGCGGCGGCGGACTTCTTCAAGCTGCCGGCGGGGGAGAAGGCCAAGTTCATGTCCAACGATGTTTTCAAGCCGGTGAGGTACGGCAGCAGCATCAAAGACGGGGAGGACAAAGTCCAGTTCTGGAGGGTTTTCCTCAAGCACTACGCCAACCCTCTCGCCCACTGGATTCATTCCTGGCCCCAAAACCCACCTCACTACAGGTACGTAACCTACACATGCATCTACCCCTTTCACTCAGTGACGAAGCTAGGTTATATCCAGGAGTGGCTATAGCTAAGGGTGGCTATACGGTCCGGTCCGGTTAAATTGGACCAAATTGATCCGGTCCCAGTCCGGTCTTTTCGGGAATATAAGGATCAAAGTTGGATTGGATACAGTCCGGTCTTGACCCGGTCCGATCCCAATTTGATCTTGATTTTAGGTGTTGGGGGTCCCTTATCCGGTATTTATCCGAGTTTTTACCTCAAATCTAAGTCCGAATATGAGATTGGATTGTTTGTTATTCGGTCCCAGCCAGGACCCGATCCGGGTTATACAGTTCCGTTTCGGGTAAAACCAAACAGTCCGGACCAAATAGCTAGCCCTAGCTATAGCGCGACGAAATTCATTAAATAAATTAAAAAAAAAAGACGTCAGAGACCAAGAAGTTAACCCTATATATATATATTGACCAGAACTTCCTCGAAAATTGGAAAACAAATTCTGGTTGCCTTCTATAATTAACTTGATTGATTTCCTTCCTTTTTTTTTAACAAACTCACATGGAAATTGCAATTACTAGTCTCCAAATTCCAAATACTTTGTTCTTTGCCCAGCTATAGAATAGAACATTGTCTATATGCAGAATTTGTCATTTTTTACATAAATGCATGCAATTGGCACGCCGTCATCTGATCGGTCAGTGCGTTCCCCTTAGAGAGAGCTCGATCTCTGCCGTGATGTCATTGCTACATTTGATTTTTTATTTGATTTTAATTTTTTATAAATGAAACCGAAATCACTCTTTCTTCAAGTCGCAAATAAGATCCTAATTAACGTAAACATTATTAATTGTATTATTATTATTATGTACACGTGGCTACCAGGGAAAGAGTTGGCGAGTACAGCAAAGAGGTGAAAAGAGTAGCCCTAGAGATAGCGGAATCGATAACCGAAAGCCTCGGGCTCGATCCGACGTTGTGCCAGCTGGCACATAGGCTGGACGGGGGAATGCAAACGATGGCGGTGAACTGCTACCCGCCATGCCCTAGCCCGGAGCTTGCCCTAGGCCTCCCGCCTCATTCCGACTACTCTTGCATCACCGTGGTGCTCCAGAGCACCCCGGGCCTCGAGATATTCGACCCCAGGGATGGGACCTGGAAGACCGCACCAGATACTCGGGGCGCCCTCCAGGTCCACATTGGGGATCACGTCGAGGTCCTCAGCAATGGAACGTACAAGAGCGTGGTGCACAGGGCCGCCCTTAACTCGAGGAAGACGAGGATATCGATCGCTAGCTTGCATAGCCTTGGTATGGATGAAAAAATGGGAGTTGCTAAGGAGCTTGTTGGTGGTGATGAAGGGAAAGAGAGGTACAGAGAGAGCAGCTTCAGAGACTTTCTGGATTCGTTGTCGAAGAATGACATTGGTACACAAGGGTACAAGAGCTTTATTGATACGTTGAGGATCGAGAAGTGATCGTGGTAATATTGGTAAGCATTAACAAGATTATTTCCAAGGTGTTAGTTGCTCGATTTCGACCGCTGATGAACAAAATCATTTATCACCATCAGTTTGCGGGTGTTAGAGGGAGACAGCTCCACGAAGCCAGCCTCATTGCTAACGAACTGGTGGATAGCAGACGAAGGAGTGGGAAAGCAGGATTAGTATTGAAATTGGACATTGAGAAGGCATTTGATACAGTGAATTGGGAATGTCTTTTCAGGATATTTGAGTCGGTTGGTTTCAATTCCAAGGTCCAAAGATGGGTTCGAGGGTTGGTTTCTGCCTCTAGATTGTCTGTTCTCGTTAACGGGGAGGCTGCTGGTTTCATCAAACCAGAGAAGGGCCTGAAGCAGGGCGATCCTTTGTCGCCTTTTTTTCTTCAACTTGATTATGGATGTCTTGTCCCTGATGATTCATGAGATCAGTAGCGCTGGTTTTATCAAGGGTTTCTGTATGAACGAAGAAACTAGGAGAGGGGAGGTCACGCACTTACTTTATGCTGATGATGCCATTATTTTTTGCGACGCTTCTGAAGAGGAAGTTAGGAGTATCCTTGCAGCATTAATCTGCTTCCAAAGCGTCACTGGTCTTAAGGTGAATGTGACCAAAAGCTTTATATATCCGGTTGGGGACGTCGAGAACATCGAGAGGCTTGCTCAGATTCTAGGTTGTCAGTGGGCCTACCTCCCAACCATATATCTTGGTTTACCACTTGGAGATTCTCCGACGACCGCTAGAACTTGGAATCATGTGATCTCAAAATTGCAAGTGAAGCTGGAAGGGTGGAAAGCGAGGTTCCTGTCCCTCGGTGGGAGAATAGTCCTTTGTAATTCTGTCCTATCAAGCCAACCCATTTTCCGTTGCTCGCTTTTCTCAGCTCCAAAGAAGGTGATACAGACAATTGAAAGGATGCAGCGAGAGTTTATTTGGGAAGGGAACTGTGATCAGCGGAAATTGCATCATAGTATGTTTCTTGCCACACAAATCATATATAGAAATCGACACATGCATAAACAACGCCTGAGCCAATAGAATTCACTATTTCTCCTTAAGGAATTTAGTTCCCCTCTACGGTACCCAAGGTTATTGGAACTATTCCTCCCAGGATAGAACGGACGTACCTTTTCTGGCTGTACCGGTACTTGAAACACCAGAATCCGACGAACGCAACGATCGGAGAGAAGTCACACGACTCTGTTTTTCCTTTATGAGTTTGTAGAGAGGAAATGCAATGAAGAATGAAAATTCTTTTATCTTTTGACCAGAAAAATTTCTTGGAAAAATAACTTGTGTAGAAAACAGAAGGGGGTAGGTGTTTATTTATAGACAATGAAGGGGTGCGAGTGAAGGGATGTGACCCTTCAAGTGGGTGGTTACACCCCAACCATTGCAATGGTTCAGTGAAGGGATGTGACCCTTCAAGTGGGTGGTTACACCCCAACCATTGCATCGGTTCGCCATAGTTGTTGAACCGGTTGGTTCATTCCAACCGCCACATCGATCCGGTCCGATTCGGTTCAACTTGGTTTAACCAATAACTCACCAACTATTGGCTTCTTCCCCTTTCATTCTCATTCACACCTTTCAAATCCCAACAATCCCCCACATGAAAGAGAATGCTAAGTTTTGAAAACTATGCAAAAAACTGTGTGACTCTCAACTAAGAATTAGTTGTATTAGGATAGGTGGGTTTCCCTTTGAACCTTCCCTAGTGAACATATATCGAGTATACTCACCAATCGGTAGATATGATATCTTTGAACCGTCGGTTTTTCTTGTATACTAAGACAACATATGTCACACAACCAACTCTTATCCGCTCGTTGGTTCTCATTGTTGTGTTCGTTTCAGCCATGAACACCGCCTGGTTTCATGAGTGCGTAGAGAATTGGCCTTCTTTTATTCTCCTTGAAGCGGCTCCACTTCACACTCACATAGGTGATTTCTAAACATGTATTCCGAAAATACACTATTTGATCACAACACTTGTCAAACTTAGAAACCATTAAAAACCTTTCATATTTAGGTTTACCCTTATATTTTGGACATTGTCTCATCATGAGAATGGACTTTGAATAAGTTGACAATGTCGGACCATCATTCACAACTTTGTTTTCTCCTTGAACCTAGAGGTTGGGTCTGCCAATCCTGCTTAGGTAGAGTTACCGCCATGATGATTTGTCCTAGGCCACGAGTCCATTCCCTTCGATGCTATCGTTAATTTCTAGGTAGGCCTAACGTTTGTTATCACTTGATCTAAGATGATCAATCCAAATAACTTTGCTAGAAATTAATCAATCCATAGTGTCACGTTTCCATTATCTTTGACGAGATTTATCACATAACACTCCTAGCCCTTGCAATAACACCTTTGTGCACAAGTGCGTTTTATTAACGCCAGTCTTTGCGGGCCAAACTACTCAACTTCACCGGTCTTAGAGTTTAACTTGAACGTTTTCCAAGATACTGCTCCTCGTTATCCATAAATGCCTATCCATTAATGGATTGCCTTTTTGGTTCATCCGGTGAGTTCCCTTTGGGTACAATACACCAAAGACTCGTCTCTTTCCAATTCACTACACATCTTGTGAGCTTGACTTGATTTTATTGTCTTGCAATAATCATAACACATGCCAACGGTATTGAAGTCTCTCCACTTCATTAACCTTAGAGTACTTAAGCTTCACAAGTATCTCTTCAAATGTAGTGACATTTATGACTTAGCTTAGAGTTTACGTTAAACTCCTAAGTATTCACATCACTTCACTTTGGAATCACCCAAGCGACATTGCACATCACTTCTCCCCACTTTATCCCCCACATTTCAACTATTTCGTCATAGTTGTTGAAACCAACTATTTCGTGAAGATGTTCAACACGCCTTGCTAAAGATGCTCGAAGGAACGGAGCGTTCAGGTAAACTGATCATGAGCTATTTGTGCATTTTCATGTTTGTATGTGTATAGACAATTTTCCTCTTGTAAATATTAGCACCATGCTATTCTGTGGATTGCGTATCTTTTGCTGGAAGTTAATCTTGCCAGTTTACTGGGCGGGGGAAAAGACTACATTGTTTGTAGCCCTCTAAAGCAAATAACAACCTTAACGAGGTGGTTAAAAAAACGAACCTTTTGTTTGTATTGTCTTCATCCTTCAGTTCTCTTTCTGCGCAACTTAAAGATGGTGTGTGAGTTTGACATTTGATTTGGAAGCTTTGAACATATGCCACTGGTATGTGCGCTTTGCTTTGGATTTTTCGGTTTCATGCTACACTCAATTCTTTTTCTTTAGCAAAAATGACCATTATGCTCTTAGTCAAAATGTGTCAAATCTTACTGTGATATTGATGAGGACTAAAAATGTAATCTTTCATTGCAAATGGTATCAAGTTTTGGCATGAAATGAGAAAGTTAACAAACGTTAACTAAGTTTCAAATTAACTTCACCCATAATTACCAAATTCCCAAAATAACAATTAAACCCTAACCAAACCCTACCTCTCGCGCGGCCTCACCTATACTATATATATTACACCTGAAACTAAGAAAAACCCCAATTGCAGCGTCCACCAACTACTCCTTTTCCCCCACCAAGCATATGCAGCCGCCGCCGCCGCCGCCGGGAGTAGTTAGGAAAGAAGAGAATACGAGGGTGAGAGCCCTCCTCCCTGCCGCAAGTCCCTGGCCATAGATGAAATAGAGGGAGGCAGGCCTTCGTGAAAGTGGTACCTCCTTCAACAAGACACGACAAAACCTACCTCCATTCACAGGCTCTGCGGGATGCAACGGCCGGTAACGGAATCAGCGATGCATGGCATTTGATTGAGGAGCTGGGACGGCGGTCAAACTAGAATGCAATTTGATTGAGGCGATGCGCCGGCGGAGCAAAGTCACACTAGTTGGGGGAAGCCTGTTTGGATGGGAAAAAAACTCAAGTAAAATCAAGGGAAGGCCCTGGCCGGCGCGGAAAGGAAGGAAGCGATCAATGGAGTGCGCCGCGATCGAGGAGGGTTGACGTGGAAGAGATTGGCGGAATTACCAATTTCCACCGCACACACCTTGTTGGGATTTACGTTAGAGACTACAAAGCCATTATGGAATTATTGAGGTTGGTCAATTAAGTGAGAAGTTTGTTGGTGGCAAATGTTAACGTGGCTAGAGATATTGAATGGGTTTATTTAGGTTTTTGCAAATGGAAAAGCACAATCCGCTAGCTCCACCATATGCCCAGGTATGAGTTCTCGAAATTCAAACTAATGGCTTGATCAATTTGGTGAGTGTTTGAGGGGTAAATTCTATGTTTTGCGTATTTTTAAGTATTTGTTTTACGAGTTTTAAGTATTTTTATAAATTGGTTGATATTGTTGTTTATGCTTATGGTTGATGGTTCGTGTTTTATTTGAGTTATGATTTGAAGTAAATGTTTATGAGTTTATTATTTACTTTGAAGCTTTATGTTTACGAGTTATTGTTGAAGTTTCATAAACAAGTTTCTTTTAAGAAGTACTACATCTTCAAAGAAGGTGGAATCGTTTTAAGAGTTTTTAGTCAATAGCGTAAGTCCGTTGCCCATTTGAGATTTTGAGATAGAGCAGCAATTATGCTCTTGGGACTGAGACTTTTAGGATGAGCAACAGTTATGCTCTTGAGAATTGTGAGGATGAATCTTTCACGATAAGTTTAAGATGTAAGGGGGATGAATCGTTACGATTCCCCTACCTAAGTTTAAGTTTAAGGAAAGCCTGTATGGGATCTCATACGTATGAGTTGAGCAATCGGACTAGCTAGTGAGGGATCACGTGTCAGCCAAATATTTGAGTCGAGATTTTTTATCTTTAAGAAGGGAGAGTAGCTTTAGCACCCATACAGTTTTAAGAGTTAAAATTTTTAAGAGTGGAAGTACAAACAACTTTCACTAATTTAAGTAAGTGTTTAAGTAAAGTGTTCAAGTATTAGATATTTTAAATTTAAGGGGGAAAACTGACTCTAAATCACTCACCAGACCGTAGTAAGGGAATGAGCGAGCATCCGATTCGAGAGCAGCTAGTTTGAGGAGAGAAGCACGAGCGTCAGTGAAGATGTTGGAGAAATGGATCTCAAATAGCGACAACACGAACTTTGTAGGTATTTCAATTTATGATTATAAGTATAGATCGGAGAATAAAATTACGGGATTGTTTGGATTGATTATTTGAAAAACTTGTTATTTGGGGGCAATTACCACACAGATACCACATGATATAAAACTTATTATTTGGTCTCAAACTTGTTATTTGGCAAATACCTGCACCCTCCCAAGTATTTGGCAAACAACACTTTTTGTGTTATTTGGGTTATTTTTTCAAGTCTTTTCAGTTTTATTTTGGTTCACACTTTATCAAGTGCTTTTTGGTAAAAGTAGTACACGTCCTGATTAGAGTGTTACATTTCGGATCTTAGGAATATATTTTAAGTCTAGTATATTTAGATTAATAAAGATATTTAGGTAGTTACATATACATCTTTAATATATATTATTTATTTTAACTTGAGATTTTGGAAGTATACCTGAAGAGTTTTAATATCAATAGACAACTACTACAAACTCAAATTCGAAAAAAACTAGAATCCGAAAAAATTATGTTTCTCAAGGGTGATATCAATGCTTACAAGTTACAATGGCCTCTTCTTTCACTTTCAAATCCTCTTGACAACTTGAACGATCCCACCCCATCTCCATTCCTACTATTGTACGTAGATTATTATTTAGATCTCTCCATTCCTTATCGTTGTTGTTTTGCACCTTGAATAAGGTTGGTGGATGACATAGTGTGTTTGTTGTCTGCAAGTTGCGAAGGTTCTAATATAGATCAGTTTCTCACCTACTATCGTGCAAGCTGTAGATTGAAAGATGTTGACACGTGTGAAATCTTCTAATGGTAATGGGGATGTTGGTAATACTGTTGAGGTGAGTTAAAGCATGAATTAAGAGAGTGAAAGTTATTTATGGCAGGCGGTGGGTTTCGTCTAGTAGCATAATCTTAGATATGGTAATTAAATACTTTAAATGGATGGCAATATCGCCAACTTAGTGTAGGGGCATCTTAGAACCTCTAAAGAAGCCAAATAGACTTAGTCTTTATATTTTTATATGCTCTCTTCGCCACAAAACTAATGTGAAATTATATCCTTTTTGGCTTTATTCTATTTCATATATCCCTTTTTGGAAATCAACTGCTTTAATAGTTTCATCACTAGGTATTCCACCAATGGTTCAATGTTTTTTTGTTTTCTATTCCTACTCTTGAAATTATAATATTTCAAAAGGGATTTAATTATGTAAACTGTTAATTTGTAAGGAAAAATCTCAGGTATTGAGACTCTAATCCAAAGTAATCATGACCATATCAAGGTGTTTTTTCTATTGAACGAAGAGAATATGAACTGGAGAGGATCTAGATTGTTGAATCTTATGAAAACTAGTGTTGATCGGTATAGATAGTTGTGAGAAACCACCGACAATATGGAGAAGGACATCCGAGCGCTAGGAGAAACCCAACAAGAAGAGCTTATGTAGTTGAGAAAGGAGGTGCATCGCTTGAACGAGGAGATTAGAGTCTTAAAGGATGATGTGGTGCTGGCTGTGAAGAGCAAACTGTGTTAGTTTTTCCCATTTCCGAAGAAAGTTAAAATAGTTGATCTGAAAGGGGAAGACAATATTGGGGTGAGTTACTGTTACACTGTATATAGGTTTGTTTGGGTTCTTTACCGGTTGAGTTTAACTCCTTAATTATAAATATATCATTTGTGCAGGGAAAATCAAACTTGTACGTTGAACTGGATCTCGTTGCATGGCTGGAAAACTAAAGGTGTTCTTGTTTCAAGATAGCAACAAACCCAAGATGGAGCATAAGAAATTTAGAGTTGGGCCATTCAAAGTGGGTATTCGTGTCAGTGCCGAGGACAACATGTTACTGGACTATGTGTTTCGTACCTGTAACGAGGGAGGGTAATTATTTCATCACCCATTTCAATTTATTAACTAATGTTGTCTTCGTGACTCTAAGTTAACTTATTGTTTTGTTTATTAGTGAAGAAAAGATTGCTATGATAATTTGCACCTTTTTAACAAGAGAGGATATGTTGACACTGGCACCTAAATCTCTACTGAGCACTCTGGTAAGTAGTGCATGTTTGGACATTGATATACATTTACAAAGTAACCTACCAAAACTAGTATAATTAACCTGTTGAATTGCAGATTGTTGACATCATTGTCAAAAGGTTGACATGGATAAAACAAAAAGGGAATCTACCTTTCTGCCCGTTAAATTTGCAGTATGAAATTTATTTCGCTTGTGGCTTTAAGATTTGCATTTCACTGATAATCTTTTTGACTTAGGCGAAAGCTTCTGGAGATAGAAAGGACATACGAAACTTCATCAGAAAAGAAAACGTGAAAACTCTATACTGTTCTGACATTTGTGAATTTGTATCTATATTATAGTTAATGTTGGGTTTCATGATGTGTAAAAATGTTCTTTTTCTGTTTTTCATATAGATATTCATTCACATATACATGGGTAACCATTTCTTGCTATGCGTGGTAAATCTGAAGAAGCAAGTGTACTGTATTTGGGACTCTTTATTCATGCATGAAGAAGACCGAAATTGAGCAAAAGTTGGTGGACATTGTAAGTAGAGTTTGTAGAGATCTCAATATGCTAATAGATAAAATCGCACTAAAATTCACTTATGAAATTACACTGAGCAGTCTTGGATATATTATTTGTTGATGGCGGCGTTGAGTGGTTCCTTGGTGTTAACTCATTCCTAAATTTTGAGTTCGACGAAACAAATGATGCTCCCCGGCAACCAATAAGTAAGTAGTACATCAATGTCTTCATTTTTAAACCATTTTTCAAATAAGGTGATTAATATAGCTACGTTCTTTGTACAATTGGGATTGTGGTATATTTGTGATCAATTTGATGAAATGTGGCCGCTTCTTGACCAAAAAAAATTGCAAAGTGTATGGGGAAGCAGGTAAGTTGATTAAACTGACTCATTCTCCATTTATTGTGGTTTCAAATTTTAATTATCAATTAATTTGTAATTTCAAAGTTCAAAAGTGAGGAGGGCCGTTTGACGTTGGTGCCGGAACTTATCATTTGCACCCCGAATGAGAGGATAACCTTACTTGACAAAGCAAGAAAACTAGTCGTATGAAGAAGCTTTACTTGATGAAGTGAGGTGAATGAGATGTTTATCAATATTTTGTTCTATTTCAACAATTGGCCTCAATCTTTTTTTAATCTTTCTTATGTTGCTTGGATAGTTAGTTCTTTGACGAGGGATTGGATCATTGGAATCTTGTTCATTTCTTATGTTGCTGGGATTATTAGTTCGTTGATGAGGATTGGAATCTTGCTCATTTCTTATGTTGCTGGGATTATTAGTTCTTTGATGAGGATTGGAATCTTGCTCATTTCATATGTTGTTAGGACTATTATTTCTATGATAATGAGGATTGTATTTATTTATTAGGTCTCCACAAGCCCCCTCCCCCTGAACTCTAACCCGTATGCAGGCTATATGTTTTGAAGCTATTTAGACTTGCTTTGCAAGTCCTCTGCCCCTAAAATTTTTGTTCTAGAGGGATTGAACCCACTACCTTAAGGTTATAGACTTTCCCATTCCATATTAGTCAATAAAGTCAGCATCTTAAACCACTAGGCTGGTCGCCTATTACTTGTACAAATGTCAATCTCTTTAGAAAAGAAGGGGGGGGGGGGGGGTTTGTGATGATCTTTTTTATACTAGGTAATCTAGTATCCTTATGCATGAAGATAATCAATTCGGTCGTTGTGGTCGGACTCTATTATGGATTTCTGACCACATTCTCCATGGGGCCTTCTTATCTCTTCCTTCTCCGAGCTCGGGTTATAGAAGAAGGAGAAGAAGGAACCGAGAAGAAGGTATCAGCAACAACAGGTTTTATTACGGGACAGCTCATGATGTTTCTATCGATCTATTATGCGCCTCTGCATCTAGCATTGGGTAGACCTCATACAATAACTGTCCTAGCCCTACCATATCTTTTATTGAATTTCTTTTGGAACAATCACAAACACTTTTTTGATTATGGATCCACTACCGGAAATTCAATGCGTAAGCTTAGTATTCAATGTGTATTCCTGAACAATTTCATTTTTCAATTATTCAACCATTTCCTTTTACCAAGTTCAATGTTAATCCGAAAACAATATTCAATATTTTGAATATTAATTATTTGAATATTAATTATTAATTTAATTCCAAATGTAATTAAAAAAGAGAAAATTCTTCTTTTTAGAAATTTAGAAAATAAAGAAAGTAGTAAATTACTAAGTAAATTACTAAAAAAATTAATACATAAAATAAGTACAATAAAAGATAAGAAGAAATGCGGCCCCCTCCTACATATTTTAGAACCTCTCCTAGAAAGAAACTCGTAAAACCAACTCCATTGATAATTCCATCAATTACTCGTCTATCAAAAAAATGAGTAAATTTCGCAAATGTTCTTACCCCCTCACTTAATGATTTTTCATAAAAGGTATCTATGTAACCACGATTATAGGACCAATCATATATAACATGTAATATTTTATCCCTAAGAACTCTTTTAAGACCTTTTTTAGCAAACGAATTAAAGAAGTTCAAATTTTGAAATGATGAATAAACAGGCTTATATAAAGAAGACGCTATAAATATTCCAAAATAAGCTATACTGACTGAAAAGGTTGCGTTTGTTAGAAATTCCGACCAATCGGAAGAATTTTGTTCATTTTTTTGAAAAAAGTTTAAAGACGGCATTAACAATTTGGATAATATATCCAAATTCATTCCTTCTTGATTGAATTCATTGAACGGGATTCCTATGCCTGCAATAAACAAAGTAAATAATCCCAATACAAGAATCGGAAATAACATAGTCTTATCTGATTCCTGGGGATAAAAAAAAAAGCCTTTAGTGCTAAAATGATTAGTAATAATAAAGGGCCATCCCCTTTTTCTTTCATTACTCTCAATTGGATATATATTTTTCCAAGAAAAGAAAACCCTTTCATTTTATTATTTATTCAGACTCAGAGGGGGAAATGCATTGGAGTACTGATGTATACCATGCACCTGAATTTACATATAGTAATGTACACCTCTTACCAAAAACAAGTCATTTATGGATATTATCGGGGTGTTCTCGTGGATTCAGTATAGTTCCTTTTTCACTACATAAGGATCAAGATCAAATAAACGTTCATTCTCTTTCTGTCGAAAGACAATCCATTTTGAGCCTTTCAGTAAATAATGAGCAAGTTAAAAGCAAATTCTTTAGTTCAAATCTTTCGGGTAAAAAAGAAAGTAGGATTCCGGATTATTCAGAACTAAATCGAGTCATATGTACGGATCATTGTCATCTCATATATCCTGAGACTCTCTATGAGAATTCTTATTTATTGGCAAAAAGGCGAACAAATCGATTCATCATCCCCTTCCAGTCGATTCAAGAAAAAGAGAAAGAACTAATGCCCCTTTTGGGTATCTCGATTCAAATACCGACAAATGGTATTTTCCGCAGAAATAGTATTTTTGCTTATTTCGACGATCCCCAATATCGAAGAAACAGTTCAGGAATTACTAAATATGGGGCTTTAGATGTACATTCAATCATAAACATAAAAAAAGAGGATTTGATTGAGTATCGAGGAATCAAAGAATTTAAACCAAAATACCAAATGAAAATAGATCGCTTTTTTTTCATTCCCGAGGAAGTTTATATTTTCCCCGAGTCCTCTCCCCTAATGGTACGGAACAATAGTATCATTGGAGTAGATACACAAATCACTTTAAATACAAGAAGCCGAGTAGGCGGATTGATTCGAGTGGAGAGAAAAAAAAAAAAATTTGAAGTGAAAATTTTTTCTGGAGATATCCATTTTCCGGGAGCGACCGATAAGATATCGCGCCACAGTGGTATCTTGATACCACCGGGAACAGTAACATCAAATTCTAAAAAATTGAAAAAAGTCAAAAGTTGGATTTATGTACAACGGATCACACCTACCAAGAAAAGATATTTTGTTCTAGTTCGACCGGTAATTATATATGAAATAGCGGACGGTATAAATTTAGAACCACTTTTCACCCAGGATGTATTGCAGGAAAAGGATAATCTGAAATTTCAAGTTGTCAATTACATTCTTTATGGAAATGATAATGGTAAACCGATTCGGGGAATTTTGGACACAAGTATTCAATTAGTTCGGACTTGTTTAGTGTTGAATTGGGACCAAAACAAAAAAGGTTCTTCTATCGAGGAAGCCCGCGCTTCTTTTGTTGAAGTAAGTATAAAAGGTCTGGTTTGTAATTTCCTCAAAATCCGCTTATTGAAATCCCATATTTCATATATTAGCAAAAAAAGGAATGATCCCCGAGGTTCCGAATTTTTCTCTGATAATGGTTCAACTCACACCAATATTAATCCATTTTATTTCAATTATTCTAAGGCAAAGATTCAACCATCACTTAAACAAAATCAAGGAACCATTAGTACATTGTTGAATAGAAATAAAGAATCTCAATCTTTGATAATTTTGTCATCATCTAATTGTTTTCGAATGGATCTATTCAACGATGTAAAATCGAAAAATGCAATAAAAGAATCAATTAAAAGAGATCCTAGAATTCCAATTACGAATTCGTTGGGGCCTTTAGGAGCAGCCCCTCAAATTGTTAATTTTTTTTCATTTTACCATTTAATGACGCATAATCAGATCTCGATAAATAAATATTTGAAACTTGACAAGTTAAAACAGACTTTTCGCGTACTTAAATATTATTTAATGGGTGAAAACGGGAGAATCGGTAATCCTGATCCGTATTCGGGTGGTAAGAGTGTATTGAATCCATTTAATTTGGATTGGTATTTTCTCCATGAAAATTATAATCATAATTATTGTGCCGAAACAGTCACATTAATTAGCCTGGGGCAGTTTATTTGTGAAAATGTATGTATGGCCAAAGATGGACCATACCTCCAATCTGGTCAAGTTATAATTGTTTACGTTGATTCTGTCGTAATAAGATCTGCTAAACCTTATTTGGCCACTCCGGAAGCAACTGTTCATGGCCATTACGGAAAAATCCTTTACGAAGGGGATACATTAGTTACATTTATCATTTTCTATAGGTACAACCTTACGTAAACCAGTATAATTAACCTGTTGAATTGCAGATTGTTGACACCATTGTCAAAAGGTTGACATGGGAAGACATGGATAAAACAAAAAGGGAATGTGCCTTTCTGCCCGTTAAATTTGCAGTATGAAATTTATTTCGCTTGTGGCTTTAAGATTTGCATTTCACTGATAATCTTACTAACTTAGGCGAAAGCTTCTGGAGATAGAAAGGACATACGGAACTTCATAAGAAAAGAGAACGTGAAAACTCTATACTGTTCTGACATTTGTGACTGCGAGGCAGTGTGTATTTTTTTCTTGTGAATTTGTATCTATATTATAGTTAATGTTGGGTTTCATGTTGTGTAAAAATGTTCTTTTTATGTTTTTCATATAGATATTCATTCACATATACATGGGTCACCATTTCTTGCTATGCGTGGTAAATCTGAAAGAGGCAAGAGTACTGTATTTGGGACTCTTTATTCATGCATGAAGAAGACCGAAATTGAGCAAAAGTTGGTGGACATTGTAAGTAGAGTTTGTAGAGATCTCAATATGCTAATAGATAAAATCGCACTAAAATTCACTTATGAAATTAAAGTTAGCAGTCTTGGATATATTATTTGTTGATGGCGGCGGTGAGTGGTTCCTTGGTGTTAACTCATTCCTAAATTTTGAGTTCGACGAAACAAATGATGCTCCCCGACAACCAATAAGTAAGTAGTATATCAATGTCTTTATTTGTAAACCATTTTTTTCAAATAAGGTGATTAATATAGCTACGTTCTTTGTACAAGTGGGATTGTGGTATATTTGTGATCAATTTGATGAAATGTGGCCGCTTCTAGAGCAAAAAAATTGCAAAGTGTATGGGGAAGCAGGTAAGTTGATTAGATTGACTCATGCTCCATTTATTGTGGTTTCAAATCCAAAACTAAGTAAACATTGTAAACAACACACTCAAATCCAAAACTAAGTATCAAATAATTTAAGGGAGAAAACAACAAAATCATAAACTAGTCCAGTTGAACATCTATGTTGTCGCATCACTAGTTGACTGCCTTCTACATTGTTTGAGTATTTTCGAGATTTATACGCTATTTTGGATACATTCAAATATCGTTTCGGTTGCTTCTACGAGCTCATCTTGTTGAGGAAGATGGGTACAAAAGTTGATCCAACATCGTGTTTGAAACTTCGTAATGACAAAACATCTACGAGCTCGTCTTTTCCGTCAACAGGCGGCCAAAGCTCTCCTTTTTTTGCCTCCAAGTATGAATTCATAATCCCTAAAATCAAGCTCTCAGGTTCTCTGGTTCCAATCTTTTGAGGAGATACAAAGATCGGCAGCAATGATGATGCAACAACCTGTTATGAAACCAATGTTGATCTCCATAGGAAGATAAAGTGGGGACCTGATTTCGCACAGGATGTTGCTGTGAAAAAGAGGAGGGTTTTAGCTTATCAGGTATGTGGAGGATTGATGCCATTGGCCAACTAGTACTGCGGTTACCAGTGACTGCTTTATTTATGTTCCTAGGGTTTTGTTTGTTCTCTTCGCCTTATTGTTTTGAGCATTTCAATCTTAAGCTAGATTTAGTCGTTTCAAACTTTAATGGTCTAAGGAATTGGGGTTAAAAGGCCCTTGTCCCATTGTGTGTTGAAATTCCATGTAAGCTTCCCATTCCAGGTGCTATTAAGTGATCTGCAAATTTTGTACAGACTCGAGTGGATCAAATCTCACAACAGCAAAGACAGGGGAATCTCGATCTAGGTGAATATGAGGACTCAGAAGAGTCTGTTGGATGTGCAGATTTGGAGCCTTCCAAATCACTAGTTGAGGCTAAGGTGCAATTAACATGCGAATCTAAGCAAATAATTTGAACTTTATTTGCCAAACAAATAAAAACGAGTATCCTAAGGATCTGCACTTCAGCTACCAATCTCACCACAATATAAGAAAACTAGTAATTGTGCAGCAGGTTTTGCAGATTGATGCAACAAGATCTGAAGAAAATGTTCAAGAATATAACAACTAGTAGCTATGCAACCTTAACTGCAAAATGATGTAGCTAATTTTGTAGAAAGGTTATACAAAGAGAATGGAAGCTAATCAGTAATCACATCCTCAGCTTCTATCACCTTAGTTGGGACCCTTCAATTTAAGCTAACCATTATGCCACGAATTTTCATTTCATAATCTCTGCCACAAAGCATATCACATAGGTCAAAATTGCTTCAGTAACAGTTGGTCGGAGATTGTGAAACCTGCAACAATAAATGAAAATTGGTATGTTATGGCATGAGAATTTGGAATGGTACATTGTGGAGCTAGAGTAAATTCAAAATGATCTCTTGTCATTTTCCGGAGAGTGCTAAACAAATGGATGATTTGTAATTAGTAAGCTAAAAAAAGTAGGCATACAAATATCTCTCGACTATAAAATAAATAAAAAATTGCAGTGCATACTTACTTCAAGTATAATCGTCGTCCTCCTCCTCCTCATCATCGTCCCCATGCTCGTCTTCATCCTTGTAATCATCCTCGTTGTCCTTATCGGCCTCATTATCAAGCTTGTCCTCTTCCTCAACCTTTGGTGTTCTCTTGTTTCTAACTTGCTCGCTCGAACGTTTATAGCCGATTTTTTGGAGGATTTTTACAAGTGGAGGCATAATGACCAAAATCACCACAAATGCCCAATTTGTCTTGATTTGACAATCTTCCCCTTATTGTTCTTAGTCAGTCGACCACCTTCAAATATGTATGTACCGGATCTTTAATATGTCTATAACGTTCATATGCATCACCTTGATCATATCAAGGATCCTCTGAAGAAGCACCTTCACTAAGAGTACTCATTGCCTTCAATTTCGCACACAATGTAGAAATCTCTACACGAGCAACTTTGAATATACTTGGAGATTCTACACCTATTGATGACAATTGTAAGTTGTGGTACTGTAAAATACCATATCTCCATATGCGTTCTTCTTCCTTTGATGGAGTGTCATTTCTATGAAGATTTTCCAAAGTACCTTTCGGTTTTTTTGTCCACCTCGGCAAAACCAACTATGATGGCATACCGGTACTATGAAATTTCTACTGCACTCCATTTCTGATGTGGTTGGTTGATATGTAACTTCTACGACAACCTCAGAGTCTTCATACATTTTCATCTCATAGACACAGTGAGAAAATCTTTCAAAGATATGTTGATAATGCATCCACCAGATGCTTCGAGTTGCTCCCGAAATGTAAAAATTGTCTCCCTTGAGTAAACACTAGCACCCCTTATTTTGCGATATTTCAAACCTGCGGTTTTTAGCTCAAGAGTCCCATAGTTGGCCTTGAAGTATGCTTACCTCATTCTCTCAGAAATGTCGCAATGCACGATCAATATCATTAACAAACTCCAGGAGATTATGTTAGACATTAACATACTTAATGAATTAATTGACCCCTTCACAGAGAGATGTCGTCCGAACGTTAGCAAAAAACTTATCTCTCAGGTATGCAGTTGCCCACTCTCGTCTTTTCTCATAAGTGTTTCCGATCCATCTATTGTCTACAAGTGAAAGCTTGGTGGTGATTGAAGTCCACTTCTCTTCAAAATCCTCAATCCCACAATCAGCAAATATTCAATTCTTGAACACGAAAAGAAACTCTTTATCCTTCACATTGTCCTTTGCATTACCAAATAGATTCCATGAGCACAAATAGTGGATTGCATCAGGAACAATCTTACTAATAGCATTCACCATTTGCTTTATCTCCATCTGTGACAACTGTATTTGGCTTCTTAACCATCGTTTCCGCAAAGGCTTCTGAGATCCAATTATAAGATTCTTCATTTTCTTTGTTCAAGAGTGCACATGCAAATACACAGATGTTGTCGTGATGATTTACACCTGCAAAAAAAAAATGTAATGTCCAATTCATCACTGCACACCAATTTTAGTAACACTTTAATTTTATCAACATTTTTACATACATTGAACATAGATATGTAAATGTAATCCCACATTAGCATATCCACTAGCTGCATTGGTCACAAAATTCATGATTTGATAAGGTCTTAAACTGACAGATTTCAAACTGGTAACAAGTGATGCATCTGTTTTACTTAACAATAGTGTGATCCAAGGTGATGAACTTGATGGTAGGGAACTAAAAGATTGCAGTGCTCATTCTTGAAGCGATAAGCATGCCATCTCATGTCCTTCTATTTCAAAGACACAAGGAAATAAGCTTCACAATCAAACCCCATTATCGCCCTTGGTTTTATTTTATGTCTGTAGTTTTCTTCTTTCTGAAACCTGTGCCAGAACAAACCCACTTGCGCGATACTATTTCTTTGCTTGTGTTTCGTTAAGTATTACTCTTTCTAATTCCAAATCCAATTGCTTAGGAAAATCTCTTATAGAAAGCTTCAACCATCCTCCACACTATTGAAAAGACATTCTGTAGACATCAGTAGCCTTCAACTTAGTCAAATTTTATCATTCTTCTTCCTCCACATTCTCAACATTAACAGACTGTTATGTTTCTCCTTCTTCCTCATTCTCAAGATTCACAGACTATGCTATTTCTTCTTCCTCTTCACGACTAACAGCTTGTTCAGTCTCCGTTCTTCTTCCACCACAATAAGAGTCTCCTCTAAGTTTGACCCTATCCTAACCACGACCCTGTAAAAATAGAAATAACAATGATTGTAAAAATTAATTCATGAGTTAAGTTCGAAATAAAAAACAAATCACAATTATGGAGGACTAACTCGGCCTCTGTTGTCGGTGCATCCTTGGCCTTGCTGCTGGGATCAATTTCCCCCCTCTAACTTATCCTGCTAACGCGGAGCTAAATGCTTTGGTTTTCTTTTGCCGTAGCGGATTATTGTAATCTTGCATTCTCCTACCACGCAAGAAAAATCTAACGCGCTGGTGGCGTTATTTGCTTACCCTGTTTCCGGGATTTTTCTTACGTAGATTCAGGGTGTTGGATCGTCAAGAAGAAAATAGGTTGAACTGAATTGGAAGGCCAGGGAATGACTAAGTCCCAATTCTGCCGAGTGCTGTGAAGTCAGTCCCAATTATGATGAGAACTAGACGAAAATTGACTGACTAAAAAGGGGACGTGAATATTAATGTCAGACGCAAGCAACTAATATATCTTGGATGAGAACTAGAGGAACACTTGTCAAGATGAATTGATTCTAAAACCTAGAATTGATTTTGAATATATGCTTAACTGTTGAGTTTTTCTTTTCCTTCAAGGGAATATAAGGTGAAGAATAGAAGAAGCCTACTTCCTCTCGGATTCTGACAGGGAAACAAAAGCAAAGTACCCATCGATTTTCATTAAGTTCACTTTTTATGATTTGCATATAAAATGATGCATTCAAACCATCTCTTCATACAAAAAAAACAATAGTAGGGTGTTCCTGTTTCCGACGAGGCTACAACATGAAACCACTCCACCTCCGTCGAAGTTGCAGCCCAACTCTCCAACAGTTCGAAACCGCTTTTAGCCACACGACATGTTGCGTCGCATTTCATTTATATGAAGAAAAGGCTGAAATAATATGCTATTAAGATTAAGAGATTCGTTGGCCATCATTTTAATTGTGGGCCTCCAAAAGTGATACTTGGGCATTTATCACATGCGGGATTAAGTCAAAATGAGAGCCCTAGCCCATAAACATAATCGCAAGGAGAAGAAGAGCCTTTCTCGATCAAACACAGCTTTCCCTTTCTTCAACCCACCTAATTTTTATGTTCTTCAATCAACAACAGAGGGTTCCAACGATGTTTGGTGTGATTTGCTATAATCAGTAAAATTGACGACTGAGTAGTCCCCCCAGAGTCAATCAGTACTAGCAAAAATTAGTTTCCCCCTTCGATTTCCATTTATCAAGCCGAAGCCTTCCCCAACATTTTCACGAACAGGGCCGCACACATCTACCACGCAATGGCTCATTTATTTTATGTGTAATCCACATCCATATCATGCAGATTCGTTCTCCACGATCCACGTTCTTATCATTGCCGTATCATCCCTTGTCTTTCCACGTTGCCGGTGGCACCATCAGAGCTTCTGGCTCGTCGTCGACTCTAACATCAACCGGGATGGTTTTGCACGGTGGATGAGTCAGCGACTCTAAGAAATTAGTTCTTAGTTGTAGGAGTTGGAGTTGGCATTGCCTTCAACCTGAGATTGGGTCGTCGTCGGGTCAATGGGTCTTCGATTTTGGTGGGAGCGGCATAGGGGAAGAAGAAAAGCATAATTTGGGCCACTAAATTGAAAAAACCCACCCCTTTTGTTGCTTTCCCACGACTTCCCCCCGCCAGCTCACCTATTGCCTGACCTGTTTATGGCGATACTCATTCCGGCAACTTCCCTGTTGGATTCGACAGAGTCTTCGTCACCGTTCCTCCTTACATGCTGTCAATTCCATGTTTCTCTCCCCCAAGATATGACGATTTCGTGAATCAATCGACGCAAGTGTGATATTGATGTATAGAGGGTTGGATGGATCGGGGACTTCGAGATGGAGGTTTTCCGATCATGGAATCGGCAGCCACACAATTCGGCGGCCGCACAATTCTTCAGATGGTAAGAAACTTAGAATTGAGGAAATGAAAAATAGTGACCTCTTGTTGTTTTATTAATTTCACGGAGGAATCAATATGTCGGACTGGGAAGGTTAACAGAGATTGGGAAGCTAGACGCTACCCACTGGGAAGAAGAATAAACTGATTGTCTCCGTCATCGCCGGCACCAATCCGCATCTCTGCCATCGCTGGCACCAATCCGCATCTCTGCCATCGCTGGCACCATCGCACCAGCTGCCTCACCAAGGCTATGGAAATCGTCGTTGGTGATTCTTCATCGAGATTCTTCATCATCGGTGGAATCGTCATTGAATTCACTGTTTGCTCATGATTGAGCTCGAGTTTGCGGAAAATTGTTTGCAAAATTGTGTGGATGGAATTAAAACATCGACTTAACCTTCTCCCCCAGCGACAATGTCCACCGTATCACTCCCAAATGACGTTGAAGCATCATTTATCGCTAAGGACAAGTAGATCAACTTATCTCAACACAAATGAAGACTAGATCTATGCTTCTCAATTTGAGAATAATCAGAGCTCTTTGTTTTCTGAGAAGGGAGTTTCATTGAAGGATTTTGATTGTAGACGGTTTTTCACTTCCATTTAGGATGTAGAATCACGATATAGACCTTGAATAGGAAGTTTGTGAATCGTTGCTCCGGTGGCGGGACGAAGGTCATGTTGACCGATTTTTGATGCCGATGCAGGGATATTGTATCTCATTTATTATTTTGAGAGAGAAAAATATTTTTGTTTTTTTGTTTTGAAGCAGCTTGTGTAGATGCACCAACAATGTATGGAGCCACTTTATGTTGTTTACCTCTGTGTTGTTAGACTAGCTTAGCTTAATTGTTTAGTAGAATGCACCCTACGAATTTCATAAAGCAGACCACTAAAGCATACAACACATAATTCATAAGCCTACTAGAAACTTTCTAATATAGCCCGCAAACACATTAAAACAAAATCACAAAAACATACTAAAAACCTCCTAATGCAGACCACAAATCTCCTAAAACATACCAGAAACACCATAAATCATACCACAAATATTTCTAAAGCACACCAAAAACCTCCTAATGTATACCACAAACACGATAAAGCAAATCACAAAAAAAAAATACCAGAAACCTCCTAATGCATACCATAAATCCTCTAAAACAAACCAGAAACCTCACAAAGCATGCCACAAATATTTCATAAGCACATAAAAAACTTCTAATGCAAACCACAAACACAGTTAAACAAACCATAAAAAGCATACCAGAAACCTCCTAATGCAGACCACAAATCTATTAAAACATACAAGAAACTCCACAAAGCAAACCAGAAATAATTCGAAAGTACACAAAAAAAACATCTTAATGCAAACCACAAACACGATAAAACAAACCACAAAATGCAAACCCTAAATCTAAGAATGCAAACCACAATATCCGTTGGTCGTTTACCAAACTACAATGATTGTCGGTGACCAGATTCCAGCGCTTATAAGCATATTTCGGCCTCGATGACCAGATTCCGACGACGATAAGCATATTCCGACCCGATAATCCAATTATGGCGACGATGAGCATATTCCGGCGATGTTGAGCATATTCCGACGACAATGCGCATATTTTTGCCACTGTCGACCAGATTCTAACGACCGATGACCAAATTTCGGGGACTGGTGATCGGTTTTCGACGATCGGCGACCGGATTCTGGCGACCAGTGACTGGATTCCGACGAACAAAAAATTAGGACACAAAATAAAATTTTAATTTTAGAATTATTTTAATTTTCTATTTTTTTATTATTTAATATAATATTCATCATGACTATTATACTTTCGTTAATTTTTCACTAGGTCAACCTAGCTAATAAAAAGTAATCACAATCCTAGCTTTCTATTGGGTGGACACTAGTGTTGTCAACCTAACAACATAAGGGTGTTGTTTGTCACCCTATCTTTTCCCGAAACCAGGATAGTGGAGAAGACAAAATCGCGTGAAGGAAATCGAGAGGCGACAAGAGATGTTGAAACTCGTGACAGCAGGAGGAGACAGAATCACATGGAGGAATTCGGGAGACGACAAAATATGAAACGGAATCGCGGAGGAACAACGACGACTATAACAAAGATGGAAATTCGCGACAGAGGGAGGAGATGGAACTAAGGAGAAGAAATCGGAAAGAGGGGGAAGTTGAAACTGAAATGAAGTTGAGCAGTTGCACGCACGAGTTCATTTATTTTAGATGTCTTGACTCTTGGGTTGTCGCCAAGTTCTAGAAATTTTGAGGTTGTGCTGGATTTCAATGTGAAATTCGATCCATTCGTCGTTTAGTTTGGAATTCTCATATTTAAATATCAATTTAACCAAAAGTTTCAAGCGTGGTTTACATTGAGTTTTTTCAACTCCTCAAAAGCAAAAAATTTCAAAAATTGAACACCATCACTTGTACTCACAAAAGTAATTTAATTTACCTATTAATACTCTACATACACCTTTGAGTTAGTTTACGCAGATAATGAAGAGCCACAGAGTTCTAGAAGATGATCCCACAAAACCGGTTTCACTAATTTAGGAGAGCAGACGTGGCATCATCCAGCTGCCCCAGCCTGTACACAGCTCGACCATCCAACCGCTCACAATCAACCCCCACGTAATTCCGAAAATCCCAGCCATTAAAACTGAAAACCCCAAAAGCACCAAACAGAGGGATGTTTCTTTTTCTTTTTTTCCTTTTTTCCGTTCCGTTTTGACTTTGACCTGGGGTAAAACGGGAAGTCGAAGCGAAGCTTGGCTGGCAAGGAATATCTCCGGGGAACTAATCAGGGCAAAATTCATGGGGGCAGGATACGTGTTGCTACAGTAAAGGAAAACCTCCCAACCCTTTCCCCTCTTTTTTTTTTTATAAGAAACAAACGCTCGTTCACGCAAAAATCAATAATAATTACCCCATAAATTAAGCAAGAACCAAAACCAAACCCCGCCCGCTGTGATCAATCAATTCAGTTGATCGAGTTGGGGTGTGGGAAAATCCCAGGAAAACCAAAAAGAAAAAGAAAAAAAAAACAATGGTGAAGGAAAGTGCGAGGAAGTGTTCGCACTGCGGCCACAATGGCCACAACTCCAGGACGTGCAACGCTGCCAAGCCACCTGCCGCCGGAATCAAGCTGTTCGGCGTCAACATCGTCGAGAAGTTGGCTGCACCGGAACATCAGCCGACGTTGATGATGAAGAAAAGCGCCAGCATGGGGAATCTGGACTCATGGATCAACGGCTCCGTTGGCCAAAATGCGGTGGTGGAGGAGGCAGGGTATCTGTCCGACGGATACCTCAGTTCCAAGCGTGGCAAGGCGGCCGCTCACGAAAGGAAGAAAGGTACCTACCGACCACCTTCTTTTATTCTCCTTGTCCATCTGTTTTAGGAAATTACAAGGCAGGGGTTTTTTTTTTTTTTGGTTTTGGTTTGGGCAGGGAAGCCATGGACGGAGGAAGAGCACAGGGTGTTTCTGGCGGGATTGAGAAAGCTTGGGAAAGGGGACTGGAGAGGGATCTCCAAGAAGTTTGTGACGACCAGAACTCCGACGCAGGTTGCGAGTCATGCACAGAAGTATTTCCTGAGACGGTCTTCGATCGACAAAAGGAAGAGGAGATCCAGCCTCTTCGACATGACCCTCGACGCTGTTTCTTCTTCCTCATCGATATCACCTTCTTCACCATCATCCGCGGTACCCCTCTTCTTCTTCATGATCCATAACATATGCATGTGTTTTCCGGTTCACACCGGGTTTTGATAAGAGCTACATACATGTATAAACGCAGGTTTTGGGGTCTCAGGATTTGGCTCCAGTAATCAAGACACCAAGAACGTACTCTATCCAACAGGCAAGTGTTCCGCAATCCGAGAACGAGAAGGTAACCGAAACCCTACTGCCATTGCCAACGCCACCTTCAACTCGGATTGCCAACAGCAACAACAACAACAGATTTCCACATCTGGGCATAGAGAGTTATCCCAAGTTTCAACCAGCCACAACCACCAGTGCTCGCTTTTCCAGTTTCCATCCGGGTCCTTACATGGCAAGGATTTTGATTGAGTACCTGATTCAACACTGAAACATGATTCAACCCATTCTGCTGAGTTTGACATCTCTAATATGTATGCAGGACTTTCTGGCTTCCAAACCTGTTGTGCAGAACTTCATGTGCCACCCGAGTTTGGTTTACTATACCCCTCCAGTTTTTCCAGGTTGTTTGCCTGTCGTGGCTCACCCTTCAGGAATACCATGGCCAAGGTCGAGTTTTGCACACTCGCAGCAGGTTTCGTCAGCTTCGCCAAGTAAGAAGCAAGATCCCCTGAAGCTGGAGCTGAAAGTTGGAGAGTCATCTTCTGAGTCAGCCTCGTCACAAGGAGCAGCAGCAGCAGCAGATATCCCATCTCGTCCCCCTGGAGCAATTAGTGTACAATGAATGGGAAGGCACCTAAATTTTTTCATTCTTTTCTTAGTTTTTGACAGTAGTAGGAATAGAGTGGCATGTAGGAGTAAAGTATATATAGGTTAGTTTTTCCAATAACGTTTTTGCATTCAACGGAAACTTTAATAGTTCTGGCGTGATGCAATGAAATGTCTGATGAGATTGAGAAAGCTACCAAATGTTGAGCATGGAAGGCTTTTGACATAAAAGAACAATGCCATTACTGAAGCTTTTGGGTTACGCATCACTTTGGGTTACGCATCACTTTGTACATGGCCTTCACAGTTAGACCCAAACAAAAAGAAAAGGGAACATGAACAAGAACAAGGAACAAGACGCAGGACGACCAAACAGCAGACGTGTTTAGATGAACAGAAAAGAGATAATTTTGTGATGGACTAATATAGGGAATGGATTATGATCAAGGCTACTACTAGTAAGAAGCCAATCCTGCACATTTGGTGTTGTTGCCAGTCGCCGACCAAATGCGAACTAAGACGAACAGCAACCAGACTTCTGGTCAACTGGCTGTCCACGTATCTGCACGATTGATGGCTTTCCAGCATTTGATGCTGGCTGACTTGCCATTCTGCACAGATGAAATTGAGTAGACAAATGTATGAGACAACGATATCTGCACATCGAGTGAACATTCTCCTAAGGCACCAAAGTATCAACTGCTCCTGAAGTTCAAATGTATGACTTGATGGGTGCAAACGAGAGATATCAGGGTGCCCATGCCCTTGTCTCTATGGTTAGCTTTTTTTTTTTTTTTTTTATAATGGTCTCTATGGTTAGCTTTTAAGCAGCAACAAAGAATTAACTAGTTCTCTGAAAAATAATCTGTATGCTTCTTTGCCTTATCATTTAAGCTATAGTAAAGCAGTACGCTAAAGGGACTCAATCAACACTCAAACAAGCTGTCAACAGTTGGTGACAACAACTACGAAGATTGAAAAAGATAGCACATGTAATAAGTACCAAAGAGATACCTCTTCTTAATGTCAGCAGACATTGCCATAAAAGCCTCCTCAACATTGGTTGAACTTTTTGCACTAGTCTCCATGAAAGGAATGCCAATTTCATCTGCAAATGCCTTTTGAAAGCGCAGGAAAAAAGTTTTAAGGGCCATAGTTGCTGAAAAAAGGTCAAGGGTCATGGTTGCTGCCTTTCTCTCTCTAACACAATCAGGTTGCAGGTGAAATGAAGTATACCTTGGCAGTTTCATAAGACACAACTCTGTTAGCAGTGAGATCAGACTTGTTCCCAACCAAGAGCTTGTTTACATTTTCACTTGCATAGCGGTCAATTTCACTCAACCACTGCTTAACGTTATTGAAACTTTCCTCATCCGTCACATCATAAACTATCTGCCAAATACAACCGCAGACAGCTTTATGAAATATATTACCCGGGACGAATGAGAGCACTCCACAACTCACAATACCGAACATGTCAAACTTACGATAATGCCATGTGCTCCCCTATAGTAGCTGCTAGTAATTGTCCTGAACCTTTCCTGGCCAGCAGTGTCCCACTGGGAAAATTTCAAGAACGGAAGAAGATAAATTGTATAAGGTTTAGATCACAGAAGTAAGAAACCATAAGAGAGGCAATGGCAAACCATGTACTTACAATTTGGAGCTTAATTGTTTTCTCATCTTGCTCCACAGTTCGGATTTTCTTAAAGTTCATCGGATGAAATAAGCATAAGTAATCAAAACCATATATAAATTTTCAAGAACTCAGAACTGCAAAGCATACTCACAAAGTCTACACCAATTGTGCTAATGTAACTTTCCAGATACGAATCATCCTGCAGCAGAAGCAGAGAAGGGTTAGTTTGTATGAAGCTGTAGCTTCAGCTCCAGATGGAAAACGAAGACAAGTCCAAACATCAACTGAGCTTCACCACTACTCAGCATTCTGCGACTAACCAGACACAACCACTACAATTAATGCAGATTCGTCTCCTAGATGACAAGGAGTTCAAAACCAAGCAGCAGTATCTATGCACAGTTGCCCAGCTCAGATGACAATTGGATGTGATCTCTAGACCTACAGGGCAAGAGATGCCATGACAGGGAAAGAGAGTAGAAACTGCTTACCGCAAATCTGAGAAGGAGACATGACTTGCCAACTCCAGAGTCCCCGATAAGCAAGAGCTTGAACAGATAGTCACTGCATCAGACAGAAACCCTAAACAAATGAAATACACACACTCTTTTGACGCCTGAGGTTCAAACCACACAAAAATGAAAATTCCCTGCAAAATTTGCTTATCCTTCCCCTGATCACAGGAAAAAAACAACCAAAAAAACCAGCGAATTCGTATGAAGCGCCATGCAATTGATCGTTTCCCTTAAAGGTTTACCCCCCTGAGAATAGAGGACTTACTACTCGGGATTCATTTCTGGAGTCGGCGACCAGATGGACAGGTCCGGCGGGCAACTGAAATGGAATTTTATGAGAGAGAGATTGAAACGCACAAAAAAAAAAAAAAAGGAGATCGATATTGATTCCAAGCTTATGAGGTGACACGATGAAGAGTGGAATTGAGGAGCTGGCAGCTACTGAGATGAGCGGCAGAGGGCAGGGCACCGACACCCCTTCTCGTGGCGTTTGCGGCAGAAAACAGAAGCTGTGAAATGTCTTTTTTGTTGTTGTTCTTGGCCGAGTTGGAAATCAACGTCCGCCGTCCATTAATTAATAAATAATAATAATCAAAACATAATTTTTTTAATAATAACCGGTTACAATGTGCTACTAGAGTAGAGGTGAAGGGGAAGTGTCGTTACTAAGAATCTAACACACGACTAGGGATGGCAATCAAATCCATGATCGAGGGTATCCGACCGCCCCCGACCCAGTCAACGTGGGGAATCCCCGCATTGACCGGGTATGGGTAAAACTCGCAAAAAGTTTGATGGGTATGGGGCGGGTATGGGTTTAGCCTCCCCCGACCCATATCCATACCCATACCCATACCCGCCCCACCAAAAACATTTCTTCACATATAAAATGTACATTAATTAAATTGTAATCTATCATTAATAGCAAGGGTAACTCATGAAAATAAATAGTAGAAATACAATTGAGTGACCACCCAAATCAAAACATAATTCATTTCCTCCAAATCATCCTTCATTTTTTGACAGATGTACCAAAGTCAGAGAATAATGATTTGGCTTATATTGTTACTCTGTCTTATGGATTATTGGATGTTTTAGAATAAGATGCTTAGAATAGTATTAAGAATGATTGTTTCTTTGTCGACTTTATGAAATAGTAGGTGCGTTTAGTATTATAATTGAAATTTTTGTATGTAAAATTTCAGCTATTATAATGTAGGATGTACGAGACGGGTATTACCCATGGGTACCCGAAACCCACGAGTATGGGGATGGGTTTGCAAATCCTTCCCCGCATGGGTATGGGGCGGGTATGGATTTGGATATTTGAAAGCGGGGATTGGGATGGTTTAGGCAAACCCGCCCCATTGCCATCCCTACACACGACCTTTTAACGGGGAAGTGTGCCGACTCACCAGCTAACTAGCCCTCGTTCGCAACATAATTTGTAGTCATACTCTTACACAAAAAAAAAAAAAGAAGCTCCCATTGGAAATGCAGATTCGCTTTGACGGATATTTTCCGCTTTGATCCGTAGTGGGACGAATAAAATCCAACCCTTACTAGAACGGGACAAATCATGATCCGATCTGCTGATAGAACAAGGTGGATATGATTAATGTTGATGATCCATCTTATCCTGGCCCGCCTTTTGCATTGGGCTCTTTCATTAACTGATAAAAATAATCAGTTAGTCTGCCAAAATTCTCTTTTCAGAAAGATAAGAAATGGCTCCACGTGCTCTTATTTTTTATTTGAAAAAATGGGAATTCCAATAAAAAATAAGAGCATTATCAAAGTTTTTCAAAGAAGGGTTATCTTGACTCAGGTCCTAGATTCATGGAGATATAGAAGAGCATATAAGTTATCATGCTTGCATATCCACCATTTGAGTCTCCAACAATTATTCCAATAATTACATATCCGATTTGACCTATGGACGAATATGCAAGCATACGTTACATGCTTGTTTGAGTAATAGCAATGATATTTCCCACTATCATGCTCCCCAGACTTGATGGATAATATATCACTTCGAGAGTAGTAGCATGTTTATACCTTTCCTCTTAATATATTAACAAGTTGACAACATTTGAATAAGACAATTGATGAAGGAAATAACAAATGGGTCTTTAAAATGGATCATGAAGTTTTTCTACTTATGACTTTTGGGTTTTGAAGTCCATTAAGATTTTTTTAGAAACTTAGTGCCTTTCAAGTTTCTATTTTATGGGAGGATGGTTGAAGATGGGGCAGAGCGGATTATATATGTCCCATGCGGAGCAAAGTATGGGGCGGATATTTTTGTTCCCTCGTGGGGTGTTGGACAGAGCGGGTTACGAGTTTTGTGGCGCGATGGGGCAGGGCACGAATTTGGTACTATTCGCCTCAAACATGACTCGTTGCCATTCCTAGCTCCCACTAACGCATTAGTGGGTTGTTGTCCGTGGACCGGATAGTAGGGTGGAATCCTAACTAAACCAAATGGGAGATTGCAGTTTAGACCAAAGTATATGGTTTGGTCAGGATCGTGAGACAAGAATCATAGTCTGGTTTGGCTTGCGGTCTCCCCCCTTTAGAGCACGGCTTGACGTGGTTTGGACCGCAATTAGCCGTCACGGCTCTTGACCCACTACTTACTAATCCAAATTAAAATAACAGTAAACCTCTATTTCCATATTTGGAAAAACAACCCGATCCTAATAAATCCGAGTATAGCGAGGAAACAATTCGATCTTCCGATTATAGATTTCTGTACAAGCACAATAAATCTATTGATTCTTTATCCAACTAAAACCCAACAGACTACTTAAGTAATCCCTTCAGAGCATGGTCTGGTATGCACTTCAGAATGCTTAAGCTGATCTGGGAGCAGTCAACAGAAGGCTGAACAACCTGCCTAAAGACAAAGGGAAGACAAAGCTGGAAGCCTGCACAAAGGGGGAGTCATCTCGTCTGCAAACTAAAATAGAGGAGACAACCCTAGGGAATACTAGTGGGCACAATACGCGACCAACTTGCAGGGAAAAGTATTCAGATCAACATTATGGGGTGATGATGTTAGTTCATATTGTGAGTTGGAAGAGGAACCTGAAGAGGGACTGCATGATAGCTTCTCTGATGGGGAGATCTTAGAAAATGAGTCTGGCCCTGAATACGACTTCTAGAAGAAAGGTGCATCCTTTGAGTGAGGCAGAGAGTGTCTTTTTGAACGATTAAAATTGCACAGTTTGTTTCTTTCTTGTGAACTATTTGTTTGGCAGTAGAACTCTAGTGTCTATTTCTTCAGTTGGATTTTATGAGGACCTGATTTGCTAAGTTTCAAAGTTTGTTTGAATTCTACTTCTATCTGTTGGCTAGCGTGATCTATGATGGCTAACCCTTGTATCTGGTATTTTGTGTGATTAGCAACAAGTTCAGTCATTGCCAAACTGAGGACGAGAACGTTGGGGACAACGTGGCAATGACAATAGAAACCGCAGCAACTACCACGAGCTAGAGAAATCATTTACATCAGCACCCGTAGCAGCTAGCACCAACTGGAGAAAGATTACGGGAATCATCCTCAATGGCTCGCACCGAATATGGAAAGCTATAAAATCAAGGAGCAAGCAAGGAAAGTAAATAATTTGATTCAAACAGCTCTAAGGAGAAGACTTGTATATATGGAGAGCAGAAAACTAAAGTAGTAGTCAGACTTTTCTACGAACAAGAATCGAGAGCACAAAAGGGTTTGTGAGCGATTAAGGAGAGAAAATCGGACAAATTTTTGAGTGATTTCTAGAATTGATATTTGGGAATATCAAGTGTTATTAGCTGGATAGCTAGTGTGAGTGTGAGATTGGTAAGGTGAGATCTATTAACGGGGAGATCATCAATTGGTTTATGAGTGAGTTGTAAATCTGTGAACATTGTCGGAGGTACACTCCGATCATCTGACTGTGGAATAGTCAGTTTTGGGATCCTCATTCTCCAGACATTGGAAACCATGTAAAAAATCGTTTGTCATGTGCATTTTTTCTTAATCTGTTTTGCATTTTAGTTATGGAATTTTGTTCTTGGTTGTTCTTCTTTTGAGTATTGCAGGGCGCTCTTCAACCCGAAAGAAAAAGGAGCAATTGTTGGCTTGTTGGTAAAGCGCACAGTTTGTGCAGGTTAAGTAAGTTTGTTAGTTCATTCTTATTAGTAACTAGATATTTCTGGCACTTCGTTGTGCAAATTTTGTTATTACGCATATGTTTAGTTTGATTTGTTTGATTAGTAATGAGGGCTAGTTAAGGGGACTAGGAGGTTCTCAAACCAACACACCAAGGTTTGCAGGTTCAGTCTCTCAAGCTAGTTAAGGGGACTCATCCACTGAGGTAAGTTACAATGGTGATAGACCATATGGTAATCCTATTAGCCAAGCAAAGGCATTTGCAGCCTTCACTCCTGAAGAGATAGAATAGACTTAGGCCATAATTTCCTAGTGCTCTTCATCATGCACTGTTATGTTACCCTTATGTTCTTCTTTATGTCCATATTCATCAGTGGCTTCATCACTGCAGCTCCAAGTTGTTGTCATAACCTTCTCTCGATTCAGTTTCTTGTTTGGACAATCTACTCTGAGATGTCGTGGTCTTCCAAACCCGATACATGTGACAACAACTTTATCGACATTCAAATGGTTTTTGTGTCCATCAAATCCGTCTAAATTATTTTGGTCATGGTTACTTCTTCTCTTGCCAAATTGTTTGCCATCATAGTTCATTCTTTGTTTCCTCTTAAACTTTAAGTATTATAGTTGCTTACTTAGAAAAGCGATTTAACTGTCAACTTCTTCCTTATCATCATAATTTATATTGGGTTTTCAAGGCTAAGTCTTTCCTTTTCTTTTGTTTCTCTCCATCTTCAATTCTTAGAACGCTCTCATGAGAAGTGAGAGACCCTATTAGCTCATTAAGCTCAAATTTGGCAAGATCTTTTAATTCTTCAATAGCTGTGACTTTAGGCAAAGAATTTAACTTACTGACTAAGTTTGCATTGCTATATACCTATCCTAGCGTCATTAACCCACTAACGATCCTTGTGAAACAGTCATACATTTCATAGATGCTTTCATTTTTCAGCATTATGAACATTTCATATTCATTAACTAGCATCCTAATATGAGTATCATTAACTTCAGACGTACCTTCCTAGGTGATTTCCAATGTATCTCAAATTTCTTTCATTGATTTACACATAGCCACTTTCCCATATTATTTTCTGCCAACAGCACACTTTAGAATATGTTTTGCGTTGGCATTGATCTGAAGTTTCTTGAGATCATGTTATATCCAGATGTCAATCTCATTGCTTACTTTCTCTAGTCCTTTATGTATATTAATCCTGGTAAACATATCATATGCCTTCGCAAAATCCTCTATACAGCTCCTCCATAAGGCATAGTTATTTCCATTCAACTTGGGTGGACGAGTAGCTGAGTGCCCATCCATATGATTTGTAGGCGGTAGATGCTCACCATTCTGATTGATGAAGTTGAAGTGTACAGCGGTAAATTGAGCATTTCATATAGATCTACTCTGATGCCAATTGAATAACAACAGGAACAACAGAGGTGAGAGATAAATCGAAAGCACAAGCCTAGAAGGAACTATAACACTGAGTAGTGAATATGAAGCAGTTTGGTTGATTCAGGCCTAAATATACACTTTTTATCCCCATTTCCCTTTGATGTTTGTGGCAATTGAGCTCCAAAAAGGGTGGTTTTACGCTAGGTTTCTTGTGTTTCAATGTGTTTCAGAGTCTAACAGGTGAAACCAACCCCGGACTCGAAAGTTGGAAGAAAAGGAGCAAAGACTGAGCAAAGATGAGTTTTTAGTCGCAATTCACAGTCAAAACTTGGAGTTCACGGTCGCTACGACCGTGAAGTGGAACCATAAATCGTGAACCGCGAAGCGTCCAGAGGGTTTCCGAGGTTACTGATGCCGAGGCAGTTCACGGTCGCTAAAGACCGTGAACTGGGGTCATGGACCGTGAACCCCATAAGTGAAGCGGCACGTTTTGCTCGAAGTTCACGGTCGTTGCCTGATGTGTGAACTGGGAGCGATTTGAGTATAAATATAGAGCTGAAAGAAAGAAGAAGGGAGAGCCCAAAGTGAGAGAAACCTTCTTCTTCTTGAAAACCTAGAGAGAGAAAGTCATGAACCAAGAAGGAGAAGAGGCTAGGGTTTACTCCAAGTCAAGAATTGGGAAGTTCCTTTTCAAGGTAGGATCTCTACAAGCAAAAAGGAGGATTTATGCATCATCCATGATAGTTTTTCCCCTTTCCTTTGTGTTCTTCCTTTTTCTAGCATGGAGTAGTCTCCTATTCACTTGGATATTGTAGAACCCTAACTTATACCATGTAGCTACTTGTATAGATTGAATGATTGTGTGTGGGCGATGTTTAATTTGAGATTTGAGGTATCTTTCATGGTGATTGTGCATTGTGTGTGCCTTGCAATCTATTGTGCTATTCTAACCTAGCTTAGAGGGAAATCCCCCTTTTCTAAAGAGACTCTAATTGAGTTGGGTTTCCTAGGTTTTTCATACCTCCTAACTAGGTTAATGTAGGGCAAATCTCTAAACTCAAATCGAGCATCTAGGTTAATTGTGCTTTGGCCGCACCAAACCCCGGTTTGAGGGAGAAGTTAAGGCAACCCTCAATTGCTTGGGCCAAGAGGGATACATTTGTAGCCTATAATGCTTTCCTTAGCCTAGCAATTGAGAGGTGGTTTCCAACCATTGTTGTCTCTCCTAGCGGCTCACAATCGCCTTATCACACACCGATTCATTCGATCTCACGGTTCATGGTAGTTGGTTAGAGGGAAGTAACACCCGAGTGAAGCTTCTCGTCAAGAGTTTTCCACCACTTTACTTTTCAAGTCTTGCTTTTGAGCAGTAGATTGTAGAGATTTTCGCAAATCAACAATCCGCTAGATAATGTTTCAAACAATCAAAGTAGGGGTACATGGGCCGGCCCGAATCGATATTTAAACATACTTGCCCTATATTGCACTCATTTAAGGTTTATACTTGGACCTTAAATGGGATTTTATTGTGATAGTCGAAGTGAGTCATTGGTCAATATTATTTTTGTCTTAAATGGGTTTCGAGAACATCAACCCACAGGGTGATCTGTCTAGTTAAGGCATGCTTACCTTCAAAATCATTCCCACTTCTCCAGACGTCCCTGTAATATCACCAAACAGAGAAATAGAGGAAAAGTAGAGCAAGCACGATATTGGCAAATAGCATAGAGCCAGAGAGTGGACACAATTTTTTTTGTTAGCTGAGTTATGTCTATTGCTTAGACCTCGACTCAAAGGTGGCTATCCTTTTAGATATAGCTTTCCTAGCTAGGGTTTATCTTATTTCTTTTTTTTTTTTTTTTTTTGGTAGAAAGTTTATCTTATTTCTCAGTCTAACCACAAGTGAATTTTTTTTTTTTTTTTTTTGGGTGGAATTCAAACCCTAGTACAGCCCACGAAACAGAAATCAAATGAATTTTCTTATACACAATCATATATATATATCTAAAGAAAGTGTCTCCGCACTACTATCACTCGAGCAATCCCAGAGAGAAGTAACCACTACTTCGCACAATCGCTAATCACAGAGTTCTAGTACCAATTTGATTTCGATCATAGTTTGTGATCCTCTTCTTCTTCTAAACTTTCACAAAACCTGCAGTGGCTAATGTGTTGGATCACCTGATTTGTTGGACCTTTCTTCTATTCTTGATCATTGTTTCTGCAAGATATATTTCACAATATTTGATTGCTCCAAACTCACCTTTTCTCGTTTGTCCTAGAAAGGAAAGATGAGCTGAATAGGTGGCGGGGCAAAGGATTTGTGAAGATGTAGATGAGTTCAGACTCGGGCTTGATTGTTTTGATGGTGGTCAGGAAGAGGTTGTTGTGGAAGATTTAACGGAGGGGATGATTTTTGCATGTCTGAATTTGTTTGGGGTGGAGTAGAACGGAGGAGATGATATCGGAACATAATAGTTTCTTTATTTTTTTTCTTCTCCCGTTTATATATTTTTTGGAAAAAATTATTGTATTCAATTTTTAGCGGTGGATGAATGAAATTGTTGACAAATGCACAATTTTCCGATTTTAGTGTCACACGAGGCCATTTTTTCACTTTAGCGATACGAACTCCCCAATTCTCATATATCAGTGGTAGGGATGGCAATTACCCATCCATGGGTAATTATACCCAAATCCAAGTAAACCCATTCATAATGGGTTGAGTATGGGTGAAATGCATATGGGTTTGGGGGTTTGTAGATGGGTTTGGGTAAGGTATATATATTGCTTTCATAATCTAAATGGGTATGGGTTGGATATGGATATCCATTTACTTGAGGGTGTTTTAACTACACATGCAAAAATTGGACTTATTTGTAAAACTTGAAAAGTTTAGGTACCAAAATGTAAGACCTAAAAAATTTAGGCACCAAAACGTAATTTTCCATCGATATTTTGAGGACTTATATGCAAAAAATTTAAATTTAGGTACTAAATATGCATATCTATTAAGTTTAGGTACCAAACTGTAATTTGCATTTGGGCATGGGTACAAACCCAAATCTATTTGTTGAAACCGGACCGGATTGACCCGGTTTTTTATAACCGTTTTGGCAAATACCACAACCGGAGACGGGATTGGATTGTATCCGGTTTCAACCGTAACCGGATTGGGTTCGATCCGGTTTTAAACCGAAAACTGGGCTGGCATTAACCTCTCCCAGAACGTTGTCGTTTGAATAAAAATTGAGGAAGAAAAATAAAAATCAATAAAAATAAAAATGAAAAGAGGGATCTAAGATATCTCCTTCCTCCACTTCTCGACAACTCCCTAGTCCCTACCTTTCTCAATCTCTCTCTATTCTGGAAATCAAAATTTTCTCTACTCCCATTCTTTCTCGATCTTTCCTCTGCCTTTTCTCCTCCCTGGAGAGCTCTTTGCCTTCTTCATCGCCGTCGTGCGCAGGGAAGCTGAAGAGCTTCGTCGTCGTCGCGCGCAGGGAATCCGAAGAGCTTCGTCGCCGTCGCGCGCAGGGAAGCCGAAGAGCTCCCTGCCTCCATCATCGCCGTCGTCGTCGTGCGCGGGTCTTGCATGTTTCTATATAGGAGAAATCCAGAGGAAGGCAGGTCAGGTCATGCATGTCTCGATCCGGGCGAGAAACAGAGCGATGGCGCTTCAAATCGGCTGGTGAGACTGAGAAGAGAGAGGCAGAGCTGCGGTTGCTCCAAATCGATCGTCTTGGTGTCGCCGCCGCCGCCGCCATGGAATCGGATGAGAGGCAAGTAGAGAGGGTGAGTGAGATAGAGTGGGATTTGGGAGATGGGAGGGTGGTTTTTGGCTTTGCCGTTGGAAGAGATTTGGAGAGAAGGGAAGAGATCGAAGAAAGGCGGCTGCGCCTTTGAGTGTGAGCTCGAGGGAGACGATGTAGGGTTGTGGAGTCGGGCTTTAGGGGTTTGGGAGGGTTGGTGGGCCTGTAGATGGGCTCCGGCCTAATTAAATTGTAGAGAGAGGTGGGCTTGCTGGGGAGATGGGGTGGGCTCAAGTTGGGCTATCCGGTTTTTCCGATTTTAACCGGATCGGACCGGGCTGTGACTAGGGGTGGCTATACGGTCCGGTCCGGTTAAATTGGCCCAAATTGATCCGGTCCAGTCCGGTTTTTTTGAAAATATAAGGACCGAAGATTGGATTGGATACAGTCCGGTCTTGATCCGGTCCGGTCTTGACCCGGTCCGGTCCCAATTCGGTCTTGATTTTATATTGAGATTGTGGGAATTTGAGTGGCCTAAGGCCTAAAAGGGTGAGGAGTTGGTTAAGTTTTGTACTAAGTGCAAAGGTTTGTGACCGTTTATGCAAATTACCCTTAAGTTTTGGAAGTTGAGCTCTCTTATCCGGTCTTTATCCGGTTTTTTACCTCAAATCTAAGCCCAAAGATTGGATTGGATTGTTTACTATCCGGTCCCGGTCCGGTCTCGGTCCGGGTTATACGGTCCGGTTTCCGGTTTTTCATCTGGTCCCGGTCCAAATAGCCAGCCCTAGCTGTGACCACTGCAACCGCAAACTGGATTGGGTTACTTGGAATCCGGTTTCCGGTTACAACCGGGACGGTTTAAACTGGTCGGTTTCCGGTTTGGCCGAAAAACCGAGACCGGATTCCCAGCCCTAGGTATGGGTACAAACCCATCAACCTCTACCCATATCCATCTATTTGAATTTCATACCCAACCCAATTGGGTTGGATAGTAAAAAACCCATGGGTATAGGCAAAATTGTCTATCCCGAATTAGTGGTATTCAAAGCATTTCATTTTAGAATTGAGTGTAGACGACGGGTAACAAAAGAAAAATACATATACAAATGACTACAAAAAAATTTGTTTGTAATGAAATTGGTACAAGGGATAAAAAAGACCGCGTGATCAGTACCTGCTAGGGAAAAAAAAAGAGAGATTTTTTTTTATACTACTCGTAATTTTTTATAAGAAACAATTATATTAACTTATGATTATACATATGTAAATATAATAATTATTGTATATAGTTCATGAAATTCTGTACTAGTTTGTCGATGTGAAATTTACTTCTGTATAGTTCTAAGTTCTAACGCTTACAGACAACATCCAAAAACTATTAGAGTTACTACAAATGCAATCCAATCCAATCGAATCGAGTCTAGTGTGTATAAATTATAACTCCCCCAGCCTTTTTATTCCGTTATAGTTTTCTTCATTTGTCTTCCTGAGAAATTCCCCTTCTCTCTCTCTCTCTCTCTCCACCCCAGAAGCTCGAAAGAAGAAGAAATCGCAATAAAAAGGAGAAAATGCACAGATCGGCAAGCTGGACGCGGGGCCCGCCGGATGACTACTTCATGCACTCGACGCCGATGGCGGCCTCGTCGGGCCTCCGAGTCTCTTCTTCGGCTGCCGACGACAACGAGCTCCCCATGTACAATCCCACCGTCGAGATGGCCAAGAAGGAGAAGTCCCGCCGTTTCGCCGAAAACGCGGTTCACGTCATCCCCTTCCTCCTAATCATCTGCGGATTCATCTTGTGGTTCTTCTGCAATCCCCGTAATATATCATCACCGTATTACATTAGATCTGTAACGTAACATTTTGTTATTAATTAATTAATAATTAATCCTATGTTCTTTTTTTTTTTCAATCAAAATTAATTTAAATCAATGTGCAGATGGGATGAAAGGAGATTCCATAGCGACGAGGATCGAAGGATTGACCATCGAAGGGGATAGCGACCATGATAGCGACGGGACCCAGACGGGATTCTTACCCATTGAAGCCGACTCGAAGAGAGCGATTCGCGGTCGCAGGAAACTTGACGAGATTCTCATTTGGAGACGGAACTGATCATTAATTAATCATTCATCAATATAATTAATCGATTGGTTAATTACTTAATCGGAGTGGTCGATCGAGATCAGCAGAGAATACTCGCGTCATCACCTGGAGAATGTATTTGTTTATTTATTTTTTTTTCCCCTTGTTCATTATTTTATGTATTTCTTCAATATTCCCACGTGATATATACAAGTATTCATACACAGATTAACCCTTTCAGAATGTGTTTTCTTTCAATTAGCGGGCGAGTTGTGTGCATGTTGCTTCCTTGATCAGCTAATCGCTCTGCAATTAATTAATTTCTGTTGAATGTTAAATATATATATATATATATATATATATATATATATATAGTTTCTACATCCAAAACAGTACTCAGAATACCAACCCAAATTTGGTCATCTCTTATTTAGTTTTCTATATATATATTCCAATCTGAAATGTGCTTTCTTAACTATTTTATGGCGAACGTAAAAAGCTTAGTTACTCTTTTCTTACATTAGTTGCAACCGATGCGGTTCCAAGAATTTGCCATAAAAAAAAAAAAACCAACAGGAAAATTAAGGAAATGAAACTCATCTGCGGTGGATGAGGGCTAAAAGAAAATGAAAGCGGATACCCTCAATAATCAATTTTATAAACAATTAATTTTGACCTAATCACAGTGTGACACATGGGCTGGCAAAAGCCACCGCCAACAACCCAGTTTGCTACTAAGTTTCGCCCTTATGAAATTGGTAAATATATTATGTTTGAAATACATGGTTCTTTTATCATGATTTTAGAAGAGATAAGTCATTACTTTTTAAATTTCGACATAATTTTAAGAGCAATATATTAAAAAATTTGTGAATTCTTTGTATTTAATTAAGATTCTCTCATAAAATTTGATTACCAGTATGCTTGAAAAAAACATTCGTCCTCCTAATTGAGAATTCTGGCTCCGTCCCTGTATTACATATGTATCAGAGAATCACATTGCCCTCGACTCTGAACTCCCATTACAAGCTCAAACAACCGTTGCAAAATAATTCATATATTTACAAAATGCAATTTTTTTTTATCATTAAACAACGCATTGTCTAATAAATGACACATTTCATGCACAGAAACCATCTCCATGCATTTTATTATTATTTTTGTAACATATATAGCACGTAGAATATCCCTGGAAAAGGCCATCCTTACAAAGAAGAAAAATAACACACTAATACTTATCCTGTTGCAAAGAACACGAGAAAAAAATATATATCACCCATGACTGACCCACAATGCAACGGAAAATACAAATAATAGCTAGCACATTAATTCTTAGTTCGTCACAATACTACTTCTTTCACATTACTACAGTTGCACAAGAATAAGCATCATTCCAACGAGACTGATTGGCCTAAAATCATTGGCCTCCTCAACCGCCTCTCTTTTCGGAATTAGGCAGATGAAAGAGTGTGCAACAGAATGGGGAACCAAACCTGTGATATAAAATTCATCAAACGCTTTAAGGAGATCTCCTTTGATGACATTCCAACACTTCTTGAAGAAAGCTAGCGTAAACCCGTCAGGCCCAGGAGCACGGTCGCAATCGCACGATGAAACTGCATTCCAGATCTCAATCTCAGTGAAGGGACGTGAGACATTGTAGTTATCTTCGATCCCAATCAGCCCAGCCCCATAATTTTGAGGGAAGGGTCTCAACCTGTTCTCTTCGCTAAATCTCTCTTGAAAATATGAAATGAAGGCCTCCTGCAATTCTGATTTTCCTTCTGTAGGTCTTCCATTCACCAAGATGTTTTCAATTTTATTCCTCCGCTTGTTACACTTCGCCACAAAATGAAAAAAGGGAGTGTTCTTGTCTCCTGATTTAAGCCAAGTTTCACGAGATTTTTGTCTCCAGGCCAATTCCTCCATGATGAGTGTTTTCTCCAGCTCACATTTCAACAAACACTTCTGAACCTGTAAGTCTTCCGGAATCGGACCCTGCTCTTCCATCCTCTCAATGTCCTTCAGCTTACTGAGCAACCCAGCAATCTTAAGTTCCACCCTGCCAAATACCTCTAGGTTCCACCCTTTAATCATGAATTTTGTGCTCCTCAAGCGCTGTCCAAACTTGAACAAAAATCCTGTCCCCTGGACTGGAATACTCCACCACCCAATTAGTTGAGAATGAAAATCTTCATCAAGGAGCCACATGTTTAGAAATTTCCATGGTCGCCTAACCTGCTCAACATTGCCCCATCGAAGAAGTAGCGGATTGTGGTCTGACTCAACCCTATCAAGTGCAAGAACAGAATCGGGACCAAAGCGAGCATCAAAAAACTGATTGACCAGGGCTCTGTCAATCTGAGACATGGAGCTACTATTTCCTCCCCCACTCCATGTAAATAAGGCACCTTTCAACGGTAAATCAATGAGCCCCTGAGAGTTGATGATCGCGTTAAACTTCTCCATCAAGTCTCTATCCCTGGGCAGACCTCTATAGTCATCCTCTGTCCGCACCAAATTAAAATCACCAATGAAACAGATAGGCTCCCTAGCATTCTCACAGACCCAGTTAAGTTCTTGCAGAAACTCCAGCTTCAGATTCCTATCCTGCGGCCCATACACACCGAGGATCGCAATAGTCTCCCGATTGTTGCCATACTCCAACCTGACTGCAAGTGAGAACTTACCGACCCACTTATCCACCAGCTTAAAATCACATTTATCCCAAAAAACAGCAATCCCGCCGCAAGAGTTAACGGCGTCCTTGGCAACCCAATCAGAATTTCTACTCCCGCTGACGGAGCATATCAGGTAGTCGCTACAGATATTCCACTTAGTTTCGATAAGAACCACGATTTTTGGATGCCACCTTCTGATCAATCTCTTGATCTTAGCTCGCTTGTCACAGGAGCCGAGACCTCTGACGTTCCAAGAGAGGATTGAAGAGGCACTCATTAGCGCTTAATAGTAGACTTGGCATGCCCACTCACTGAAGATTTGCCACGCTTCGCGACTCTACCAACGCAAGAGTAACCCTCGGATCTGCTCGACTTGGTTCTGGTTCTTGGCTCTGAAGGGATCGGAGAAGGAGAACCCAATCTGTGCAACTCCATCTCCAATTTGGATCTGCCTCCCTTCTTTTTAGAACCTGTCACCTCTCTAGCTAGTTGCTCGACGAATTCATCTGCTTTCCCCTCGGAGGAATTTAATTCCAGACGGAACATCCTGCTGAAGAAGCGGCACCTCTCGACCAAGAGAGTAATATCTTGAGAGTGCCTCCACTCCTCCCAATTTGCAGAGAGGGAAGGGTTAAAGGGGATGATTGCGAGAGGGTTGGGATCAAGGTTGGGTTCCGGGATCAAAGGGGAGGAAAGAGGAGGGGTTGAGAAGTTAAATGGGAGGTTGTCTGGAGAGTTGGGGCTGGGTGGGCTAGAAACAAGAGGCTCAGCAACGGAGGCGGACAGGGCAAGAGGGCAAGAGGTGAGAATTTGACGGGGGAGATCCAGAAGAGGGAAAGGTGTTTGGGATAAGGGGAGGTTTAGGTTATCCAATAACAGGGTGAACTTGAAAGGGGAAGGAAATGGGGAAAGAGAAGGTATGGGACAAAGGGACAGGGAGAGACGAGAGGGAAGGGAAATGCAGATTTGGCTGGGGGTCGGATAAGGAGTGTTTGGAGCAGGGTGACTAGGGACAGGAACGAGCTCAAGGGGGGGAGGAGTCTGGCCCAACACGACCGGTCTGGGAAGAGGCCCAGCCTTGTCTAGTTGGAGCGGGCTTTCGGGCAGGCCCAACCCCAACCGCGAGGGGGGGTCCAGCGTCGTGCATGCTACTGTTGGCGGCTCCCGACGTGGGAAATTGCAGACCAGCTGGAGTCGATGAAACCTGTCTTTTCGGCTTCCCTAGCAGGAGGTCCCTCCGATTCAGACTCGCCATCGCAGGAACCGCCGACGGCGGAGCGAGAATGCTAACCTGGAAAAGGGTTGTGCCAAATAGAATCTGCAGGCAGTCTGGGATTGACTTCACGATCTTAACTTTGATCAAAGCAAATGGAGCAGCCCAATTGCCCAGATCAACGTCGATGAACCCACCGCACAAATCTCCAATCTTACGGAACACTTCGGCGCACCTCAGATGAGCAGGGACCCCGAAAACCATCAGCCATCGTAAACCACCTTGAGGGCAAAAATCTCCGCCATCTTCCTCCTTCCAACTTCTGAGGATGACGTTAAAGTCCTTAAACCTTCCAGTATCTAACTTCTGAAGGCGCACGACATCATCCAACGAAGTACATACCAGCATCAAGACATCCCCTGCCCGGTGCGAGAAATTGAAACTATCTGAAAGATTCCACTCCTTTATCGCCCAGCGTTTAAACTCATCCAACAGGTCCGAAGGGATGCCACGATTATGTATATCAAAGAAGTGAATGAGCATACACCGATCCAAAAAACGGAGCCGCTGATCCACCCCTTCTTCCTGAACCTCGATGTACTTCTTAAGCTCCAATTTTTTTACCTGGCAAGCCCCTCGACGAAAAGGTAGGCCATTCTTGACAACCTCTGCAAAGGACACACCAGAAACCACTCGCGCATCTGAACCCCCCTTCACGAACCCAGGCCTGTGGATGGGAGGGGAGCCAAAGTCGTCGAGAGTTTTGATAAGGTCAAGCCAATCCTTGCCACTCCCAACCAGCGGGATCAAAATGTAGAAGGATCTGTTCTCCGAGTTTGATTCCAAAAGTTTCACGCAACACCCGTGACGGTTGGAGTTCCTCTGAATGGAGATGCTTCTACCGTTCACCGAGCAACCACACTTGGCCGGGAAAGACCACCCGCGCGACGCTGCTGCCTGGAGAAAGCCGCGCAACCATCGAACCAAACCAAGGTTGAGGTAGATGAAACGTCGTCGATTCTGGCCGCCCTCCACCGTCACACACACAAGCTCCTCTTTTGTCGTATGATAACTCTCAAAGAATACCTGCTTGTGCCCGATCTGAAGATGCCGAAGAAGTTTCCCTGGACGCTCGCCGCGCTGCCGCCCCCCGTTCGAAGAAGACCTGCAAAACAAATCAGGACAAGAAGATCGCTCCCCACCCAGGAAAAGATCGCTCCTCCTTTCTCGCGCTCTCTCTCTAAGAATTTTCTCTCTCATTGTTATTCCTTTTATGAAATGATGTGTCTTTTCGGAAGGTAACTTTTAGTTTTCAGAAGTATAAATAGATGACTGTCATAACTCTTTTAATATGAGAGATTACTTCTTCTTCCCGTTTTCCTTCTCTATTTCATAAACACAAAAGACTGCAAGATTGTTGCTTCCGGAATTTTAATTGAAGGGACTCCTGGGTAGGGGTGGCTATACGGTCCGGTTCGGTTAAATTGGACCAAATTGATCCGGTCCCAGTTCGGTCTTGACGGGAATATAAGGACCAAAGATTGGATTGGATACAATCCGGTCTTGATCCGGTCCAGTCCCAATTTTATCTTGATTTTAGGTGTTGGGGGTCTTTTATCCGGTTTTTTACCTCAAACCTAAGCCCGAATATGAGATTTCATTGTTTGCTATCCGGTCCCAGTTTGGTCCGGGTCCGGGTTATACGGTCCGGTTTCGGGTAAAACCAAACAGTCCGGGACCAAATAGCCAGCCCTACTCCTGGGGGTGGTTTGCTGGAGCCTACCAGAAATTTGTAGTCGGGAAAATAACGCTTTAAGGAGAGTGATCTAATCACGCCTTCAATCGATTCTTTTCTATCGTTTCCTTGACATACCATACCGATAGTAGCTTGTTATAATCATCAGGTTGCAAACTACTCATCACTTGATTTCAAACGAAGAAGTTGTGCTCAAATGAGTCTCGGTACATACACTATTTCAATAGTGGAGTGTAGACTTCAAAATGACATATCTCACTCGTTCGGCCTCCAATGTAGTCCATCAAATCCTACGTGATTGTGGAATGATTTTATACATAATTTCTTGCCCATAATTTTAGAGTGATTCGGGCGTATTTGTACATGTTTTTACCCATTAATATCTTGTTTGTTTGAACGAGGTAATCATTGTTCACCGATCCATTTTCTACTAGGTTGTACTTCTTTTCTCACATTTCATGTCTTAGTATGTGTGGGAAGCTTAGAGATGAGTTTCGGGACATTAGGGGGGCCAAAATGAGCCAAAAGTGAAGGTTTTGCATGGTTCGGGACATTAGGGTGCAATGTTCATGGTTTGGGGGCGTGAAAATTACCCCAAGACCGCGAAACACACATATTTAAGCAACCTTAGTGCATCTCTCGGGCATGGTCACACTTCATGCCCTTGGGGCGTGAAAATAACAATAAAATTGTGAAGTATGCACAAAATGTTGAGTTTTCAGTTGAGATCAAATTTTGTATTGCTTACGACCATGAAGTACACACCAAAACTGTGATCCTTGAACTGCTACGAGTATAAATTGACAGCATCGGGCTTTTGGGAAGGAGAACTGGGATTTTACCCAAAAACATCCAAGGGGTGATTCTAGAGAGAGGACCTACAATGCTTCTTAGAGCTATTTTGGAGGATCAAATAACAATAGAAGGTTGAATATAATCCTATAGATGTTGGTTTGATTATTGATGTATGTGATAAACCCTATGATAGTAAACTCTTATTGTCTATTGATTTGAGTATTTATCATGCAACTGATGGAACTTGATCTCATCCTTCAATTTAGGGTTTTTTTATTTAGGAGGGAGAATACTCTCTAAGTTGAATAGAGCACTACAAATTCATCACTATGAGTCTTTGACTGAGTGTGATAGGATTCATAGTGCCATCTTCCAGTTTGTCCACTTGTGGGAGTTGGTTGTGAACACCTCAATTGCCTAGGTCAGTTGTATGGTACGCCCCTACGAGAAGTGCAATTGAGCAGGGTTGGACACACTCGAATAAGAGATCCAACTTAGTATAGAATTCTCTGCGGTATAAGTATTGAGTCAATCAATCTAGGATAGTACTCAACATCTATCTAATTTAGGAGCTAGGAGGATTCATGCCTAACTAAGCTCCTGACCTTGTAATTAGCTAGGGTAGTAGTTAGGTTATTGTAGTTAGCTTATTGTTAATAAATATTTTTGTTTCGCTAGATAACAAATCTTAGTCGAAGTAAACATACATCGAGAGGCCCTTGATTCGATAATTTTATTATTTTGCTTATCATATACTACACCCAGTCATCGGTTACAATCGGCCTCTGATTTGGAATTGTAGTTAGGTCGGGACAAGTTTTTGGCGCTATTGTCTGGGACATTATAGGTTATCGGGATAATACTCGAATTTTACCCCATACTTATTTGTGGTGCATCGTCTATTTATGTAGACTTGACGTGGTAAGATATTGATTGTACTAAGCTACATACCGACCCCATTTGCTATAAGCGCACAAGACTCCTTCCTTTGAGGCAGAGTTCGGGAACTCGAAAGTAATGGTACGAAGCACCAACCCACACGTTTTTTTTAAAGATGGATCCAAGTCTCATGACAAGGACATCATTCATAGCCCTTACACTAGTCTCCCTTAGATCCTCGTATTAACGTAGAAACAAGCAATTCAAAGTCTGACAAACTTCAATCTTGCTTTGGGGGTGTGGCATTACTTGGAGTTTTCAAATTTATGCGCAAATGCACACACAAAATTCCTTTACCATACACAGAATAAGCATGTGACTGACTTGGGAGGCTCATCCCGCCGTCCTCCCGGCCGTGAGCCAACCCGTGAAAATTAGGGGACAGATTTGACGATTGGGGGTTAAAATTGCAGAGCGATTCACAGTCGAAGTCATAGAGTATCGAAAAAGGTAGAAATAAGTTACCATATTGCCGAAATGCATGTCAATCGGACTATTTCCGTGATGTTTGGTTTTCCTACGAGCAACGAAAAATGTAAAACGGAGAAAGCAAGTGCGTCATCTACTCCTGTACGTCAAAACCTAAGAGGCTCGCCTAAGTGGCTCTCTTGAGGCAATCCAACTCGAGAAGAGCCAAGAGTCGACAATGCTAGGCGACATGCCAAAAGAAAATCCATATATAGTGGCATTCAAATCATGATGTCATAAGCGACAAACACGATTGAAAGACATATGAAGGTGTAATGGCGACACTCTGACTCTCCGAATGAAGGAGAGTGACACATTAATTAGGGCCTACCCGAAATACCCTCGTGTATAAACGTGAGGTGTTCATGAAGAGAGTGCCAATAAAAGATGCCCAATTGTTCACCCCAAACTTTAGTTCTTTTCGCGTCAAAACTTTGAAGGGGCTTAGACGCGGAAATTGAAACCAATATCGAGCTAGAACCTATGAATGCTCATTATGGGTCATGGCACAAGTAAAGTGTAACCAACCTCGATCCACAAACGCAAAACAATCATCACTTAATGAATACAATTAAAGTATCTCATTATTTTGTTTGTCGGTTATCATGTGAGGAAAAAACAAGCAGAAACTGCAAGGTGTAGCCATGAACCGGAGGTGCCTACGTACGTGCTGCTAAGTCCTTATTGAAGATGACACTTGGCAAGTTTTTTGGTTTTTCCTCTTCCTCTTTTGTCGTAAGCTGAGCAATGTATTTGTTTTGGGTGAATAAGCTAGGCTATGCTATGTTTACGGTTGGAAAGTTCGTCCAGATAACACCACAATTTTACTATTCTGTCCTCCTGCAAACTCTACGGTGCCAATGATATTTGGCGGGGACATCATGAACATCGTCGAAATTCACCATTATTAGATGTATGCATCATAATTATTTACAAATCATTGTCGTGTGCATTTAATATTTAAGTATCTCACAAACCAAGCACCTCACTATAGTTAGCCAAAGCACGGTATTTAGTCCAGTAGAACTAAGGAACAAGAACAGGAATCCTGTAAATACATGTTTCCTGACAGATATTTTGGTATTCATACTCGTTTCATGACAAGTTGGGTCTAAATTGAGTATCTTACTCAAACATAAATTATGTCATGATAAATAGAGTTAAATTATTCAAGAATTATAAATACATATCACCTTATTACTATAACTTCATTACAATTAAAATATAATTAAATTAAATTAAATTCCAAAATAATATAAATAAAATTATATATATAATTTTTTATATTTTAGACAAAACGAATTGAGAATGAGACAGGTCAGGATGAATTGAACATGTCAAGAACCAGTTGATCCCAATAACTCGAGTTGTTGGGAGAAGTTCAATCATGGATCATATACCACAACACTAACACGCCCCCTCAAACGAAAGCCACTCACAAGGGCTTGAAGTTTGCACAGGTCTGAAGACAAGAATACCATGTGCTTAACAAATGGGGGTCACTGGGAATCGAACACAAGACCTCTCGGTCACAGAAAGCTCTGATAATATGTCAAGAACCAGTTGATCCCAATAACTCAAGTTGTTGGGAGAGGTTCAATCGTGGATCATATACCACAACACTAACAAAACACCCGCTCCGGCCCTAAATAATAGATCAAACAAGAGGGATAATTGAAACTGACAATGATAAGTTGATACATTAATCGACATATTACCGTACGAGTAGCGCACGATTTGTTTCGTTATTGAATATTAAAACAAAGACAAAAACCTCCCACAAGCATTATGAAACTTAGATACAATTTGGCAGCCTTCGCCGCGGCAGGGTGGGGGCAAAAACATTAAAAAAAAAAATACACATTACATTAATCAAAGCAAAGACCATGCAGGCAGACGGGTCAATTGACCAAGTCGGAAACCCAGTCAATCTGCGGCAATTCATCCGTCGGCGGCTCAATCTGCCGGCGGTGAACCGAAAAAACCCGATCACCACCATCATCATCATCATCAGTATCCTGCTCCTCTTCTTCTTCCTCACCACTAATGCTCAATTTCCGCAAGCTGTTCAGAAACTCGGACACACCATCGAAGTAACTCCCCCCGTCCAGCCTCATCGGCGTCCAGAAGACCTCCTCCGATCCCGTCGGGGCCGCCGCCGTGCGGAAGTAGCAACAACCGTCGTTCTCCAGCTCAGCCGCCGATCCAGAACCCTGCCGAGTGACGACACCGTTATTATTGGCAGCTGCAGTAGAATTATCGAGCAGCAGCAGCAAGGGCGGCGCGGCGGCGGTATCCCCCGGGCGGATGAGCTTGCGACGGTGGTGGAAAGAGGCGGAGGAGGAGGAGGAGTACTTGTTGTGGTGGTTGTGGTTGTCGGGTCGGACCTGGTCCGGGGAGTGGGCGAAGAAGCAGACCTTGCGCTGGCAGAAGGGCCCGGAGTTGCAGGGTCGGGTGCGGTAGCGGGCCGGGTGGAGCCAGTACTCGAAGACGCCGTGGGCGAAGTCGCAGAGGTCGCCGTTGGGGCAGGCGCCGTTGCGGAACCACGGGCAGGCGACGGCGGAGTAGGGGACCTTGCGGGGGTCCCGGCGCGTGGCCTTCTCGCCCTTGTGGGCGTAGGGGCAGTCCGTCCAGTCGTGGCTCCGGGTCCGGTTGCACCGCTTGATCTTGAACCCGTACATCCGGAACTCGTCCGACCCGAATATCTGCTCCTCGATGCTGCTGCCGCTGCCGCGGTGGTGGTTGTGGTTGCCGATGTGGGCCTGCAGGCGGCGGTGCTGGCTGTCGTCGGCTGGGCGTGGACCCGGCATTTTGTCGCGGGTCAGCAGGATGAAACCGGCGGGGTGAACTGCAGTAGTATTGCTCTGCATGACGTTAACTCCACACCAACTTACGGTTAGGAAAAAAATGTTTAGCAATCAATTTTGAGATGATGAAATTGGGGCTTTCCCCCAATTCAAACAATGTGGAGTGAAACTACATGAAGGAGAAGAAGGAAGCATTGAGAGAGGAAATTGTAACTACTGAAATACGGGTAGAAATCTGAGTATAGACTGTTACGAACAGCTCCTCCATAGCTATTAATTAAAACTAATTATTTGTATAAGAATTGGTCTGTTTTGTTGGTGGCGGAGAGGCAGGGGATTGCATTTATAGAGTGGAGCTAGCTAATAGTGACACATACATGCAAAAAGCAGTCACACAGTTGGTACGAGACACGTTGATGGTAAGGGAGGTTATATAACTCATAAACTCGTAGCATCATATACAATTACATATGAATTTTGTAATAAATTTGAAAAATATAGTAGTTGTTAATATTTTATACTCTCTCATCAACTTAAATTTAGCTTAAATTTTTACCCCCGCTCGTTCAAATTTTTGGTTACGCTGTCATAACCGGGTCGCTCATTAGTACGATATTGTCAGCTTTGGGCGCCAAGCCCGCACGATTTTACTCTTCGGTGTCCTCCCCAAAAGGCCTCGTACTAATGAGATTGGTGGACACTAATATACAAGGGTGTTCCTTCCCTTGTATTACCGATGTAGTACTTGGGATTGTCCCGTAACATACGCCACCAGATAATGTCCCACTAACCCGTGGGGCGAGTCAAGTTGTAGAGAGTGAGCGGTTAGTTCGGGGGTAACGGCGAGAGAGGGGACTGCAGTTTTTGCATCATACATTTGTAAGGCGCGGGAGGAAAGGGAGGGACGCCGTGCTGCTCTCTGCTTGGCCAGCTCTCTGCCTCGCTAGCTACGTAACTCCACTGGAAAAAGGCAGGGGAAAGCGGGGGGAAACGGCGTCGTTTTGCTGCATGCGCATGCATGCCGTTTGTGGGGGTACACATCACACGTGGTGGTATGGTAGGAAAGAGGGACTCTGGCACGGGGCGGGTCTTGTAATTATGTGTGTTATCACGTCCAAATGGCCATTGGATGGGAGATGGGAGTTAGAGGCTGGGCACTGCTTGTCTGCTTACCGTGCTCATGTTCAACCAAGATTAGTTCGGCTTTATTTTGTGTCAACCCTAATCCGTATATTTATATAGGCTGGGAAAATAGACCAGACTGTTAGAAAAACCGTGGTCCAAACCAGACTGTTTTGATCTCTTGGTCTGGTCTGGTCTAGACCGCGGTTTACCGGAACAAACCGTGGACCCAACCGACTTGTCAATACGTGTTAACAGCCCATTCGACCACTCTCCCAACTCTCCCAACGATACCCAAGTCTCAACCTTAGTTTTGGGAATCTCGTCCCTCCTTCATTCATAACCACATTTAACCAGAGAGTAGAAATAATTGTGTCTCCACATTTAACCAGAGGCCGATCATTTGTTGAACATAGCAAAATGGAAAATGATACATTTGGTCGACCATTTCAATTTTCAACAATGAGGTCGACCATTTTTGTCCAAATAGATCGACCATATCAGTGAAGAGATCGACCGTTTTGTTTAAGTCATGGTGACTTGCAAATCACCGTAGCAAAGTCTTATCTTTTTTATTATGGTTATCAAGGATAATTGCAAAGTCCAATTTGTATCGTTGGCTGGAAACTATATATATTGACTTCTACAATTCCTCTCCACCTCAATTCTATATCCACTAAACATAATTTTATACTTTTGCCAAAGGAAAAACAATGGTTCGCGCATCGAAGATTATAGAAGAAGATAATCATATGCATACTAGTATGAATATTTTTTAATGATTTGTGAACAATTACAAGTAGCAGTTGTGTACACTGATTGACACATCTCATTTATAAATTGAAGGTTGTTTTGCATGAAACTTTTGATCAATTAAAGATTAGATAACCGTGAATATGATCATTCAAGTGAGGGTTAATTGCATGATTGGTCACTAAAATTATAAAAAACGTTCAAGTTTGATCACTCGAAATATTTAAATCCATTAGTGGTACTTCAATTTACTCAAACCATTCACGTTTGGTCACTCTCCGTCCAACTCCGTTAACTTTGGCTGATGTGGCAGTCAACTCTCAAAGTTGACCGTTAAGTTAGTGACGTGACAACTAAAAAATTATTAAAAATAAAAAAATAAATTTTTATATTTTTCACCTCATTATTACATTAATTAAAAAATAAAAAACCTAATACCCTGCTCACCCAACCTCCACCGCCGCTTCAATCCTTTCCATGTGGAATTTGGTTTTCGATGGATTCTTTGTAGGTTCAACAGATCGGATTTTGAATTCCCCTCCCCCCTTACAGCGGCAAAATTCGGACGTCTAAAATTCAGGGGAAAGTGAAATCGATCAAGAGTGCTTACTAGCTTTTCTCATCTGCCTCCGCGGCGGCGGCTGCTGCCTGCTGCGCGGGCGGCGGCTGCTGCCTGCTGCGCGGGCGGCGGCCGCCGGCGGGAGGCTTGGGACTCAGCGAAGATCGCACAGCAGGTGGAGACCTTGGGGGAAGGCGGATCGACGTTGGGATTAGGCGGCCTTCACGGACCGGTAGGCGCGGCCGCCGGCGGAGTGGCTGCGACGCATCTTGGCCGGCTCCGACGTTTTGACCCGGAGGTTCGTGGTGTCGGTGATAGCATCGGGGGAGGACGACGGATCTCCGCCGCCGGCTGCGGCGGCCGCTGCCCTTTCAGCGTCGGCCTGGCGGCTGAATTCGGCGATGAGCTTGTCGTCCCACACAAGGCCGGAGGATCCCTGGCGGCGATACGACGTCGCGGATCTCTGAAGCCGCCCAGCTCCATTTCTGCCTTCTTCTTCAGGTGGAAATTATGAAAATTTATTTTTTATTTTTAATAATTTTTTAGTTGCCACTTCACTAAGTTAACGGTTAACTTTGAGAGTTGACTGCCACATCAGTCAAAGTTAACGAAGTTGGACCGGAGAGTGACCAAACGTGAACGGTTTGAGTAATCTGAAGTACCACTAATGGATTTAAATATTTCGAGTGACCAAACTTGAACGTTTTTTGTAATCTCAGTGACTAACCATGCAATTAACCCTTCAAGTGATGAAGGCGCAACTCTTATTATTTGATTTTATTGTTCAGCATGGCAAACACGCACTAACTAGTGATCCTCCGATTAAAGAAAACTTGGATAATAGATCATACGAATAAATAGATTAACCTATTGAATAGTAATAGCATATAATAAAAGAAAGGACTTTGCTATGGTGACTTGCAAGTCACCATGACTTGGACAAAATGGTCGGCTATTTGGACAAAATGATCGACCTCTTTGCTGGAATGGTCGGCCAGATGTACTATTTTCCATTTTTCTATGTTTAACAAACGGTTTACTCTTCCAATAAAAGGTTGACCACTTTACAACAAAACGGTCTACCATTTCCATTAAGTAGCTACCTCTTTCACCAAGCGATCTACCACTTTCAATAACCGGTTAACCTAATGAACCATTGCTAATAATATAATCATAAATAATTAGAGTCCAATAATAATAAATATGCTTACTAGTAAGAGATTTAAAATTAGTACAAAGGCTACAAGTATAGATGACAAGTTTCTTGAGTGATTATTCTCCCGTAGATTTGAAAAATATTTTTCATATTTATTTCTTATATTTGACTTACTCTATAGAGACTTTCATCTTTTCTTCAAATTCTAAATTTGTTTGTTTTCATCTTATAATTTTCTTGATGGATCAACTTTGTTGTTAGGAAAATGCTCAAAAAGTAGAGAATAATTGTTATATAATTGTGTCATCTTCACCATCCATATATCTCACATCATCTTGATTTTGTGGATTTTTATTCCATAAGTGTTAAAAGAGGGTGTTGGTTCTTTTTGTCTTGGCCTATAATATGCATAGGGATTTGGTTGTCCATAGGTGATAGGATGTTGCGTTATTACAAAACAATTTTGTATTGTTGGTTTCCTATCGTCCATTATTTTCCTAATATAAGTATAAAGCAACAATCTTATCTTATTAGAGTTCGCCGAAAGCGGAGATCGTTCGCCAAAATAGGTACGTACGTAAACCACTTTACATAATTGATATCATGTTTTAACAGAAAAGGTCTACCTCCTCCAACAAGGGGGTGTAAGTTGAGTTTAAGTGTGTCATATGTCGATTCATTATTGCTAGAAGCTGTAGACTGATTGTATCAAGTGGTAGCGGGTGTAAGTTGAGTTTAAGTGTGTCATATGTCGATTCATTATTGCTAGAAGTTGTAGACTGATTGTATCAAGTGGTAGACCACTTGAAGGTAAATGTGTTATCAGGTCGACCCACTTTCGAAAGTAGTAAACCAATTGACTCAACTGGTGAAAGTGATAGACCATTTCTTGTAAACTGGTCAATCATTTAGTGGAAGAGATCAATCACTTGAAGTTAAGTGTGTCATCAGATCGATCTATTTCCGATCGATCTATTTCCAAAAATGATAAACTGATTGACACAAATGATAGATCACTTAAATGGAATAGATTGACTTTTCTCCAAATTATGATACACTAAAAGAAAGTACAAACGAATTAAATTTACCATCCAATGGACAAACACAAAACTAGTACCATAAAAGTGAAAAATTAAAAATTAATACTTTAAAACATTGTAAAAGGTAAAATTCCTTTGAACATTGTAATTATTCGAAGCTAGTTATATCCCACCTACTTTTTATTAGTACTCTTTACGGGAACTCTTCATGAATCCTCAACCTAACCTACCTCTTCTATGCATCCGTGACAAATGTTCGGGACCTTCCTTCACACAAGAAGATTGGTTTTGTAATTACCTTCCAATCGTATTTCTAATATGTTCGTGATATTCCTTTATGGAAGAAGATTGGTTTCCCAAAATTGGTTTCTGTAACTTCTAATATGTAAATGGATCTGGCTGCACAAAATAGGATTGGTTTTGCAAGGGCTTGAGCATCGCCAATTGGAACCGATTGTGAAAGAACTTAATTAAGGATGTCAAACAACTTTTGAGCCTTCACTTCTGTTCCTTCTGTTCAGTCAAAAGATTAGGTCGATATCTCCATAGGCTTTGGGTTTTCCTGCCCTTAATTAACCAGGGAGGGGCAGTGGCTCAACTACTGAAAGAGGCGCCACAACTTAAACACTGTTGGTAAAGCAATTCTGGGAACCAAATCTACAGGCACGCTTTTAGTCGCCGTAACATGCAAGACCCTAGAAATCGTTACCAAGTTGGATCACATTCAATTACATTACAAGGCAGCCACCAAAAATTGCTCATTATTATTTTTAAACTCGAGAAACATACGAAAAAAAGACACGCAACACGAGAATATAAACCCAGGGGGAGATACAAAAGGAACAAAGACGCTTAAGCAACCAAATATGAACCCTCAAAATCTGACAAACTTCCACATAGCCCGCACACTTCATATTCCATCATCAACATCCTTCATCTGCGGCCGGGCCACGACTCGCCATTACTTACTCTAGCTAGCTAACATGCATTATGCATAGCTGCCTGCGAGTCCCCTTATTTCTAAGAGGTCTGCTGACCGGTAACATGCTGCTGCCCGAACTCCGTCGCCCTATCCTTCATTTCTCTTGCCTTCCCAGCTAGCTTCATCCTAGCTTGGTCGAGGGAATCCGCTCCCGGTGGGTGCCTCCCCGTCACATACCTTCCATACCCCCAACAAAAAAAAAAATCAAAAACCAAGTCATGTCATATTTACGACGCGCGCGCGAATTGAAGGCATAATCTTAAATTACAAGCTAACATTCACTTACCTGTAGATCCAGGACAGAACGGTGATGGCTGCAATGCCGAATCCACCGGAGGCCAAGAAGCCTGTGATGAGGAGACCGACGGTGATGAGAGCAGGGACGAGGACGGGGCTGAAGATGACGAGGAGAGGAGTGGCTATGGTCAGCATAATCACGGTGGCCGCGAGGATAAGGCCCGAAAGGACGAGCATCGATCCTCCAGCGGTGGCCGCAGTGGCAGCCTTGACCACTTGGTAAGACCGGGGCTGCTGCTGCTGCATTGTGCCGCCGTGCTGCTGGTGCTGCGACTGGTCCATTATTTGCTTATCACCTAAAAATGGATTTGCGTAGTCTGTCGAACAAAGTGTTTGTTACTGGTATTTTGAGCTAGCGGAAAGGGGAAAGAAGAGATGGGAGGTTGTTTTGTGGAGGGAGAGGGGTGTGGATTTATACAAAGAGGAGACTTAACAGAGACGGTGGGGTGGTGAGGTGGAGAGGACACGTGTCGAAAGGTTGGGGCACGTGGTGAGCAGCTTGTCATGCAGGGGTTGCATGAACCGTCAGAAATTGTTGTCTTTGGACACGTTTTGCTTTTAGAGGGCCTCGACCACCTACTCGTTTTCTATTTTTCCTTTTGTTCTCCTTTCGTCTGGATGATGCCGTTCCAAAGCAGTGTGATAATAAAATAATTAACAGAGGGGATTTGGACACGAAGCTGAACCATTTGAAGCTCTTGTGAGTTGTGACTATCCAAGCCCTGCAGCATCATATATCACATTCACAACTATAGCTTTGAGGCGCTCCATCAGTTGACCGAAAAGAGGTTGTTTAAAGTGGAGTTAATTTGTGTCTCTCACGATAGTAATTTTAACTCCCATTAAATTTTTGTGTATTTGAATTTTTGCAAAATTAAACATTGGTATAGTTAAGTAACTCAGGGGAATAATGGTTGTACATGAGTCATTAATTTATGATCGTATTGAAATTAAACATTGTCCTAATAATTACATGAAATTGAAATTCTTTGTATTGGAGTCCTCCTTTAGTTGTCTGCTCTGTAGTTGGTTATTCTCTAGCTAGCTGGTTGCTTTCCAACCGGATGCTCACTCGGTCTTTAATTCTCTACGGCTTGGTGAGTGGGTTGTGGTCCGTCTACGATGCTACTAAAAGCCTCAGAACATTTGAGGCTTTTCCTATAAGTGTTCATCTTAAAACTGTGGGGGATGTTATCGCTTCCACCATTTAAGTTTAACATTAAAAAATGTGGGAGTTGTTATTACTCGCTACTCTGAAAAACTTAAATCTTAGATCGACTCAGGGATGCACTCACTAACTAGTACAGCTGCCCAACTAATACGTATGAGGGCCTACTCAGCCCTATCCTTATTCTAATCCTTTGTGTAGGTTTTATTGATTCATTCTCATAACCTTAAGAGCATTTTGTGCCCTTCCTTTGAACTTCAACTAGGACGGGAGAATCGCGTTATTGAATTACCTCTTAACCTTTTTACCTTAATAATATAACGGTAAAGAGCTACTAATACTTGATCGTAAAGATCGTAACCACTCTAATAGTAAAACGGAAATTTAACTGCTAACGGGTAGTTATTGAAAACTCATAGACAAATGTCTCAAACGAAGGGCATGAATTATCAAACACAAACGTAGTCTCAGACATACATACTAAAACATTCATAACTTTAAACACTGGCATGCAACTTCACGTAAAACATACAACTTAAAACTTGTAACGCGTAGAATTTACTTCATTAAGCCACTCATCTCTTAATTGGCGGTTCCTCAATTCCTCTTACATAGAACCCTTAATCTAACTGCTCTTCCTATAACCGATAACATTTCCTTCTTAGTCGGTATTCCTTTAACTTAGCCCCTTAAACTTACTGGAAAATTTTCTCCTTAAAACTTAATCCCACAAGAATCCATGGCTCTTTGGTGTCTTGGTCGAGGTGGTGGACTGCATCCCAAAGGGGGAGTCTATCGTACTTCTTAGGCTTGACATACACCGCTGTGAGAAGTATGGATTCATTATCCGGCTTCGTACATCTCACGTGACGGTACTGTTCATGTCGATCCAGAACATCAATCTTTAATTGGCTCTCGTTCCATAAGATCCAAATTCCGCCTGAAAAACCAACAGCATCAGAAAGATCAAAATGATCAAATCCCAACGACCCAATCAATTCCAATGCGTCATCACCATTGATGTGTGGTTCAACAATGATAGTGATGTTCGGAGAGTGTAGATGAGTATAGTATTTAAACGAGGAAACGAACTTTGGGTGTTTAGCCCCTTTTGCAATTCCAAAATATATATGTATAGGAAAGAAATAACTCCCTGGCAGGCAGCGACACACGTCGCAGTTTAATTAGGGAGTCTAGCATCCACAACACTATTCCCTTCCTTTTGCAAATCAGTTACTCCAGAATCAGGGCAATCGAACCAACTTTCTTTTGCTCCATCTTCCCCTTACGTCTCAATCAGATGACCATTTCCTTTTTTTATCCAAGATAAGCCCCCAGGGCATGGCCGGACGACAAGATACAAAATACATGATAATAAAGAACGTTAGCCCGTATGCAACCGAACTCCCGATAAAAGAGCCTGTTATACCACTAGTGGACAGCTCTAAGAAAGCTTCAAGGAGCGAAAAGACACGAAACTGACACAGGGACATGAAGAGAGAAAAAAAACTTCCTTGTAAATGGCTCCGGCTCCGGGAAGGGAAGACTTCCTCGATGAATCCATGATGATCAGTTGAGAATCCACACAACATGTGACAATCAATACATTAGTAAGATACCATCTTGTAGCATCACTAAGGACAAGTAATTTTGATATATAAATATTGATAATATCATAATAGGATTTAAAAAAACAATTGAAAGAGTTCCATCACCTTAGAAGTTGATGGAGTCTGTGGACATTCTTGAGAATTCTTTGGTATGACTAAATCACCATGGAAGAGGTAAACTCGAGACTAGCTTTGTGTCACAACTCACAAGTTGAAGATGGGCTCGACCAAAATAATTGAACAGAAAAAATAATGAAAGAAAATAAAAATAAAATTCTAACAGAAAATAGAATGAAAGATACATTTCCTTGATCTGGCAGGACGTTTGGATTTCTCTTGCTGGTGACTGCTACGATTGGCTGGTTCGACAGAAGGTTGCTACCGGAGGAGGTTTTCATCGGGGTGGAGCCGATTTGATGATTGCGGTCCATGGAACAGCCTTTCACCGAACTTAGTTGGGCTTTTTGGATCTTGTTTGGTGGGGTGTGGAAATTAGCTTCCTAGTTTGAGTTTCAGGTTGGAAGACCATACTAGGCTTAGTAGTCGATGGAGAGTTACTGTTGGAGACTTTCCTTGATCCTATTTTGTGGACCCTACACGGTTTGTCTCACGTTGGTGGGTCGAAGCGCGTTTCGATCCATTAGTTTTCTCCATTTGCTTAGCCGAACTGATTGGTTTTGCAACGGTCTCCGAGACTTTTGCTCCTTCTTTTTCCGATTTACTTCTCCTTTCTTCCTGCTGATACTCTATATTACTTCCTTTTCTACTCTCATCAGTTCCCTTTTTTTTAGTGATCCTCTCATCAATTGGTCCTTCCTCTTCTGGAATTCTTTCCTTTCCCATTCTTCCTCTGAAGATACTTTCCGTCCCATTCTCCTCCATTTCTCTCGAATCCGAGGATCTCGTCTCAAGAGCCAAACATCATGATCGTGTCGTCGTGTTTCCAGTCGCAGTGGGATTAGCTCCTCCATGATGACTAGTTTCCTTTTTTGGATGGTCCTCTTTTATTGGTCCGAGTTGGTCGTCGGTGGGATTTCTTGGCCAACATACATCGTCCAGAATCTTCAGTAACTTCAGGCTGGATGGGCTTACTGCCGTTTGTATTGAACATTGGGTTGGATTCGGTCATGGAATTTTTCCTGCATTTTATCGTTGGCTACATTCCTGGTACATGTTTCTTGCAGATGACCATAGCAACCACACTCGAAGCAAATGACATGGAGGCCTTCGTATGCAATTCTTTGAACCCTGCGCTTGAGGCGGTAATTGGATACGAGACGCTTGTTGAGGTCAAGCTCAACAGAGATACATGCGTAGTTTCCTTTGGTACAGTTCAAAGTGTTCTAGTCGATCTTCACTACACGTCAAATCTTACTCCCAATGTCCATTAGGATTTCTGTATCGAAATAGCCCATCGAAAGTCTTGTCAGTGTGACTCTAACTTTCATGTAGTCGATAGTATCATAGTCTGGGCCAAAATAAAGGCGTCATTCAGTGGTTATAATGTAATGGTCGTCGTCGAGCTTGACACCACCAAATAGAGCATGATCATAATCTTCAGCAACGCCAAAACGAACTGAGAAAAAAACCAACGCCCGGATCCGCAACACCGAAACCCCCCTTCCTTGACACATTATTTAGATTTTCTTCGTCAAGATTGGGAAGGGATAGTATCTACCCAAGATATTACAAATCAGGGCGTTGCCCCATCGACTCCGGATCCTGCTCTCTTTTGATCGTTTGACACAAATTGTTGGGCATTCAGGGTCATCTTTAACATCCTCAGTGTCGCATTCGTCAAGCATAAGGTCTTGTAGAGTGGTGGATATTCATTGGTGGTTTGATGCCGGAGACTAATTCGTTGTACGAAGGCTTCGCTGTGATTGTTGGGGCTCCCTCTACCAATAGCTCCACGGCAGCGAGAGTCTCTATTTCTAGATTCATGGGCTAGAGCTAGTGAAAAATTCTTTCGAAAACTATTTTAGTTTCTTATTCTGCTGGATTGAGGATGTTTTGGGTGAGGAATCGGGTGGCTACGGTGAGAGGCCTTCCACCGGTGGCCGCATCGTAGACATTTTCAGAGAGATTTTTTTGGGTTATAGGTATAATATGCCCCTCTACTATGACGTTTTATCAAACATGCCCCTCTATTATTTTTTACATCAAATATGCCCCTGTACTTTGAAACAATTATCAAACATGCCCTTATGCTAAAATTTCCATTGAAAAAATCGTCAATCATGGTTGAATTGAGATTTAGACGACCCGGCATCGGCAAATGGGAGGGAAAATGCCAGCTTTGTCCCCTGTTTTATTTCCCTAGGTCTTTTCAAAGTGAAATTATTGGAATGATTTGATTATACAAAAGAACCAAAAAAAATCTAAAGTGAATTTATTAGGGATATTTTAGTCATTTGTGTCGCCCAAACTAAAGTTCGGCCTTGATTAACGGTTTTTGGATGAAAATTTTAACAAAAGAGCATGTTTGATCATGTTTACAAAGTACAATGACATGTTTGATGTAAAAAATAGTAAAGGGGCATATTTGATAAAACGTCATAACTTTTTTTTCTATATAACATATTACATCTCCCTACAGTTTTGAGCATGAAAATGAATGCTATTTTAAAACCGTTATTCAACAATTATATATATGAAAATCGACCCCACCCGAACCCTTTTTCCATTCTATCTAGAAAAGATGCGATTCATGGGCCTGCGCTCGGGCTGCGATACAAAATAGCAGTATATAAAATTGGTAAAGCCCATTAATGCTGGCCCGAACAGAACTACTATAACATCCATGGATCCAGTACTATATAAGCTGAAGGTCTTCTTCCCGTCCATCCTCTCGCAAAACCCTAACTTCCCCTTGCTCACTCGTTGGTGGCGCCAGATCTCTCTACATCGTCGGTTGAGGTGCGTACACACTGGAAACGAGATTTATAAAATCGCTGAGCTCGATTTTGCTCCATTTGATCCTTGTGACTGCCCTTGTACTCTTGTATAGAGATTCTGTGCTTTTCATTTATGCAATGTTCTCTTCATTGGCTCTGTTTGATTTCCGTTCTAGGCAGACTTTGAATTCTTTTTAGCTAGCCTCGTTGGGTCTCCGATGTTGGAAATGATGAGCACCCATTAACGTTTGTATAGTTGAAGGTCGGGGTTGCCTTGTTCCTTATACGAATAGCTGTTTTTATGACTGAATCGAAGCCAGATCAATAGATTGTTCTCTAACCTTACTACCAATTTCGAATCCTCAATCGCTCAATTATAAAAAGAGTTCACCTTTCTGTGTGTTTATTGCTTCGATATGGTAGATGAGAGTAGTGGGCGAGTGTTAATTTCCAATTGGTTTTGGTTTCTATATTTTACCCTCTGTGTTGTTGCTGTGCAAATTTGGGTCTAAGCCTTCTGGATAGTATTTAACACTTAGCTTTTGATATTTCTCTGCCAGCTCCAATGGTGAGAGTTAGTGTTTTGAACGATGCTCTCAAGAGCATGTACAATGCAGAGAAGCGTGGAAAGCGCCAGGTCATGATCCGACCTTCCTCAAAAGTGATCATAAAGTTTCTTATTGTCATGCAAAAGCATGGTATGGGTCTGGCTTTTCTCATCCTTTATATTGGATCCGCCTTAATCACTTAATCTTTAATGGCTTCATTTGTTGTATGCAGGATACATTGGTGAATTTGAATATGTTGATGATCACAGGGCTGGTAAAATTGTTGTTGAGTTGAATGGGAGGCTAAACAAGTGTGGTGTCATCAGTCCTAGATTTGACGTCGGTGTCAAGGAGATTGAAGGTTGGACTGCTAGGTTGCTTCCGTCTAGACAGGTGATTTGCAGTGCTTTCCTTGCTCTGGTTGTATGAGTCGTCTAATGTGGTTAAAACAAATGTTTATTTACGATCTTGAAGAATTGTCAAACTACTAGTAGCATAGTTGTTGTTGTTGTTGTTGTTGTAAGTATGGTGACCTATATTCATAATTCATGTTCATATGTGATTTTGCAGTTTGGATTCATTGTGCTGACAACTTCTGCTGGAATTATGGACCACGAGGAGGCAAGGAGGAAGAATGTTGGCGGCAAAGTGCTTGGTTTCTTTTACTAGGCTTATTGCGGCTTCACGTTTTTTTTGGGTGCTCGGTGAGGAGTTTGTTTCTGGTTATGGAGTTTTGGTCCATGTGATTTACTATAGGATACCTAATTTTGTTGTCTGGTTTAGGCTTTTCTCAACTTGGTTGTAGTTGAATCATCGACCTGGACAAATGGAAAGGATTGAAGCACAATGAACTTGTCTGCCGTCGCATTTATTTGAATGTTAAATGCTTTCTTACTAGCTGAGCTTTGTTTATGCTAGATTTAGCCCATTTTGAGGAGTGATGGATCCATTTAGTGTTATATTTGCTTGATTAAATTGTGTTTATGAACTATATAGGCAACGATTTCGACACCCTGATACTATAGTAATCCTTCACAAAATTATTTGGCTGTGAACTGAATGTGCAGAAGATGTTACAAAGAGAAGTGGCCGTTTTGCGACTGTTCTCTGAAGGAATGATGGAAACATATAGAAGTAACAGTCCACGTAGCAGTGGTGACTGTATTAAGGAATGATTTAAGAGGAATTTTACAATGATTTAGAGTATTGGTGCTTTAATTTTTGCCTTAATGGTGCTTTAATTTCACAAAGTGAGGAAGGTGTGTTGTTTTTCTCCTCTGGTGTAAAATCTATAAAGAGGCCCTGTAGGTTTACAACAGCTGGGTTACTGTCGTTCCCAGTAGCGGGAGCTCGTACAAAGCAAGAAAAGAAAAATGCACTAAACGGTTACAACCTCACGAATAAGAAAATGCCACATATCCTATCCATTGTCTTCACGATGCCATTCCACTAACTAGTCTTCCTTGTGCTGGTCTTTGTTTCAAGTCTCCATAGCCATACTTAGAAGCAAAAGAAAGTACTTTTGTTACCCCTCCCACAAGCTGGTGAGCTCACGCTCTCCACACCTAGTTTGAAGAGAATATACGAAAAGAGTCTTGGTGGCAATGCTTTGGTAAGGTTGACCGTGATTTAATGACTTGTTCGAAAACTAACAACTTCCATAGTTCCTTTCCTAGAAACTTGCATTTTCTGTAATGTAGATTACACATTGGCTGTCACAATAGAGTGATGCTGGTTTGGGATGGTGAACCTAAAAGTCTTGAAGGAAATAGAAAAGTCATTGAACCGCACAAGTTGTACATGCTAATGCTCGATATTTAGCTTCACATGAAGATCGAGACATTCTTGATTTCTTATTGGACTTCCACGAAATGAGTGAATCTCCAAGTAATACACAATAGCCGATTACTAATCTCCTTGTATATGGACAAGTTGCTCAGTGTATAAGGAAAAAACAATCCGGTCGCAGGAGTTTTCTTGAGAAACCTAAGTATTCTATACACGACCTTTTGATGGTTTTCTGTTGGAGCATGCATAAATTTACTTACTTGTTATGTTGCAAAGCTTATATAAGGTCGCGTTGTTGTCAAGTAGATAATTTTCTAACTAGCTTCTGACACTTAGCATGATCAACAAGTGCAGCTCCATCTGATGCACTTAGAATCAGTTCTAGTCCATAGGAGTGGTGATGAGTTTTCTTTCCAAGAAACCTGCATCATAAACGGTTTTCAGAGTATCCTTCCTTTGTGAAATGTGAATCCCTTTAGGAATTCTTGAAACTTCAACTCCCAAGAAGAATTTGAGGATGCCAAGATCTTTTATGTTAAAAGTGCTATGAAGAAAATGTTCTAGCTAGTTAGTCATAGCCATATCATTCCTCCCACGATTAAATCGTCAACATAGATAAGAACAACAATGAAAGAGGACTAGTCATAGCCATATCATTCCTCCCACGATTAAATCAGCCAACCCAACATGACCCTACCCGTAATCCGAGGCCCCAACCCGACTTGATTGTCATGTCTAATTGTGTCACTTGAATTGCTTATGGGTTGAACCCATTTTAAAAGGATAAGATCTATCCCTATCAAAGAAAACCAATTACATGATCACTGAGTTGGTAGATATAGTTAGGAGGGGAGCTTGGAGACGTGATAATTGCACTACTTTCCATTTTAACAATTCTCGCACCATAATTTGCCATAGATGGTCGTATTCATATGATACAATGCATTACCTAATGTGTTAGGGGAGGAAACCAAACCCGATATATCGTTTCTCTTTTCTGCATAGTTGTGTAGCAGTTAGCGTGAATCATAAATCCCAAATACAACCTAACGAATCGACTAGATAACGACTAAGCTCTCGAGTAATGCTTTAATCCGGGATGATAGAATACGAACTCGGTCACCATCGTACTACATCGTTTAGCTAGGTTATACCTGGCCTAGTTAGGGTAGTAGGATAGTCCGCACTTAGCACCTATTTTATTAATTGAATGTGTAGCCGTAAGGAGAATACCAGGTTTTTGTCGTCTTTGCCGGTAAGATTATGTAGCTAGTGTAAATGGAATAAATTTGTTACCTCAGTCATTTATTCTTTTTTGCATTGTAGATATTCGTTTTGTAAAATGTAGTTGTTTTCATTGGATATTGAGATTGAGATAAATCTTTCTGGATTTGGAAAAACAATGCGAAGGCAAGCACCGGAAGAAGGGCTATACAACTGAGATACAACAACATAAGTAAATACCTCCTGGGAATTTATAGGGAGCTCAAGCAAGGACTATGGGTTCTTATACAAGACCATTGTGGAAGGTGTGCAATCTCCGATAATACATCCTTAAGTGTTGAACAACAACTTCGAGATTAAGATCGGAGTAATATCAATGATTTAGACTTCGATTCAGTTTCACGGGTTGAAGAATGAAGATGGACATGCTCATGTGAAGGCTTTCCTATAACTTCTCTTACTGATGTTGTAAATAAGGAACAAGAAATTCTCTAACTAATAATTTTTATTTAGTCACGAGAAAACTCATCAATACAAGTTATACATATGTTGGGTAAAGCTATATTCTATTTTACTAGTGATTGACATCCAGTTACATCAACGGATTTTTCAAGGTAAATACCATCTTAAAAGATGTATAGCCAGTCAAAGGATTTTATTTGTCACGATCGGTACCATCTTAAAAGATATACATCTTCCTAAATAATTTTTACAAGATTTGTGCTCTAAAAATGGTATTAGCCATATAGAGCTTCTCATGATCAATAGACATAAATTATCACGAGATACTATCCTTGACTAGTTATAACTCATTACAATACAGATTTTCTGTGACCTTTACAATTAAAGACTGAAACTTTATATTATGGTAATCATCTTGTTACTTAAATTATTAAACAATAAAAACCTACATTACGTAATTAAACAAGATGATTACCATAAGTGTATATGTAAACGTTCACTATGTTACTTACGGGACTGGTTACGGTGCTAATTGTACAAGAGTTAGCACCGTCCTAACCAAGGGTTAGTAGTGATTTAGCTTAGATGTTGTATTAATTTTATAATAATCCGTAGTGATTTCGTTGTTTTTAATAGCGTTTTTTGCTAACGGTGCTAACCCCCTATAAGGGTTAGCACCTAATCCCATCCCGTTACTTACTTTCCCAAACACAGGGGTAGGCCACAAATATGACTTCTTGTGCTTTGTAAGACCATCTTCGTTCCTGAAATTGATTATCAATTTCTAAATGTGGTTCTTACAGTTACATCATCAATTTTAGCAATTCATCACTTATCAATTTCTAGTCATCTATATCCCTAAATTATACTAACAATTTCCAATGTGGGTCTCATCTATTATTTTAATCTACCTCAACACATTATTATAATTGAAAAATTAGTAAGTAAGAAAAATAAAAAAGACATAGGAATTGCTAGAAGACTTTCGAATTTAGCAATCTTACTAAGTTAGGAAGCACCTCCACATTCCTATCAATTACTTGAAAAATGCACATAGACTCCACCTCACTTTAGCCATTGCTATGGATTGGGGATGGAGATGGTCTAAAACAGAAAAGGTTAAAAGAAAAGAAAGGCCATAAATGAGAAAGAAGAAACGGAAAAGAAAAGTCAAAACTCAATCAAGGCTGACAACAGTGGGTTATGGGTGTGAGAGAAAGCTGATAGCAATTTTGTAGAGAAGGAACCAAGAAGGGACGGACCGGTGCGGTGTTTGAATGGACTGAAATGGAATCGTTCGTTGTGACAAACTTTGCAATGTTGTCGTCACCAAGTCAACAAGTTCAACTAAGTCACGAATAGTCTCTTTTTCTTTGTTTTTTCCCTAATTTTCTGAAAATGATTTTCTTTTTGCTGTAATAAACGGATGGACTTGCTTGCCTTAGGGGTATATTCATATTGACTATTGTGCTTCACGTTAGTTGTAAAATAGTGGAACGAAATGTTTATAATTATTACAAAATAGATGTTTGTTTTTTAATGTAGTTATTGGAATGTAGAGCTTTCGTTTCAGTTAGTAGAATTATTGTGTTTTTTATTTCTTCAACAACATATATACTAACACATTATATGCTTCACAAATTGTCAAGCAAAGTTTTAACGAGCGTACTTGATTTTTTTAAGAATTTTTTTTTAAGTTATTCATACTCGTATGGATATTCAATGATAGTTTCAATAACTATAACTACTTTGCCGAGAAAAAAGAAAAACTTGAAATGTGAGTAAGAGTTATTATTTGGCGCCGATGGTAAGAGGACTGAGTTTCGAGTTTGGGATGTAACAAGGTTTCAGGTTCGAATTCCAGTACCACCTTCTTGGTGTTCACGGAGGCACCCTTGGTACAGGAGACGAAGTCTCCCCGATAACGGTAGCACAACGCCGGGCACTGCGTCGGGACAAAGTCCTTGATGGTTAGTATGCAGGTACCCCCAGGTTTAGTAGGCTCCGCTGTCACTCATGTGGCATGTGGGTTGCTGATGTTCATGGATTATCAAATAAAAAAAGAGTTATTATTAGGCAAACCATTTTGTTTGACACATTGCATCCTATTTATAGTTATGGCCTTATGGGGTGGTAACTATCTCGATGAATCGTTTCACTTTTTTCCAAATCCAAACTCATCTCAACCGAAGCCGCATACTAAAAAATTTTGATAATATACCAACTAAATATTGGGAAAGAAAAACTCAAACACAACCCAACAAGCACCCACAAGTGTGTTCGCATACGTAATCACAAATAGTTCTTTCCGAACACTCATATTCTTGTATTATTAAAATTTCCCTCATAACTACATTTCCATGAAAACTAATAAAATACCTATATTATCCATGTATCAGCTTGTAGACTATGCAGCAAGTAAGAACATATATGAGCAAAATAAAGATGGGTGATAGTAGTAGTACAAAAAGAACCATTGCGATCATGAGCTTGGTTTCTTACTATGATGATCTGGCAGAGGCAGACCCCAGTTTGGCATTCGTGGCCTGGTCTTTCTTTTGACGAGGAATCAGCTCCACCCATGTCCATGTGTGAAGTAGGCGAGCGGGATTGTCAGCTAGACCTTTAATTATTAGATCAACGCCAGTACTGTTGCTTTTGGGACTGTACCCTATTACTTAATCTCCAAATAATGACCCCCTGGTCGTGAGCAATAATTAGAGGTGTTTTCACAAGTATGCAGGGTCACATAATTAATAAGAGAGTGGTATAAGATTTAATACAATCTTCTCTTAATAACTCGAATTGTTGGGAGAGACTCACATATGATACTATTAATAATTTCCTTACAAGCCCTCTCACACGAAAGTTGTCTCATAGGTTTGAAGTTTGCACATGTCCGTCATACCATGTGTTTGTTGACAACGGTTAATATTGAGGGTCGTGAGAACTTGAACACGTGAACTCGAGTAGTTGGAATCAACTTGTTTATGACAGATCAGCTCATATCTTCCACCTGTTCTTAAAAAAAAAAAAAAGCAAGCAAGCATAAGGAAAACAAACAGAAGGAAGGAAACTCGAAATATTGCCGCGGACGAAACCTCTCTGCTTCTCCGATCCTTGTCTCACGTGGACCGCAAATGGTGATGAGTTTCATCTCCACACCTGCTGGTATGCTTAGTCACGTACGCAAAGTGATTGCCACGGCACTTGGTGAATGGATAACATGAATATCCAACTTTGTAAGTGGGCGAGTTGTTTTAACCTCAACTTGTGTTACTTTTTCCGGTGTGGTTGAAGTTAGTACGTACGAACGACATGATGATGATAATGATGGTAGCCTGGTCCCAGAAGCTTAGCAATTAATCGTAGTCCGTAGAAGCTACCCGGCCACTAATTCGCTTAGAGTTAATTATGAATTCTTGTACTGCTCTGCTAGTCTGCCCTGAATTTAATAACGCTAGCTAGCTAAAGCTAATAGCTAAAATAGTAACGTCGACAATAATCTATGCTGATGGCGAAGCGTAAGACCATCTCCATCCAATTGCTTATTGCTATTGCTTATTGGGTGGAATCCTATGTGGCAATAGCTTTAAGCAATTGCAAGGATGTAACACTTCTTTCTTATTTAGCAAGATTGCTAAGACCATCCACATCAATGAAATACCATTTCTATTTCATATGTGGTCCATACTGCCACATCAACAACTTTTCTCATTTCACTTTATATCAATTCCATTCTCCCCACATCAATGACATACACTTTCTATTTCATATGGTGGGCCCAATTGATTATTTTAATATAACTCTATATTTTATCTAAAAAAATAAAGAGATGAGACAAAACATAGAAAGGGGCCCACATCTACCCCACTTGCTATTCCATTCAGACTTCCATTAAGTGGAAGCTGTCACTTTATGGAATAACCTCTACAACCATGAAATGATAAATGGAAGTGCTATGTCATCAATGGAATGGCTGCAAGACAGCCGATGCAGCTGCTCTTAAGTAATCCCCTTTGCAATGCCACATAAGCAATTGGGACCCACACATTCATGCACTCAAATTCTTTCTTTTTTCTTTCTTTCTTTTCTATCCACTTTGTACACATAAAATGTATTGTTAAGGAAAAGAATATGTAGTAGGTCCCATCAATTGCAATTGCTAACCTATTGCAGGGATGTATGTGATTTGAAATGGTTGAATTGAATAGTTGTTAAAGTTGGTGATGTGGATGTGGGGTTCATTTATGAAATGGCTAACCTATTGGCTATTGCAGTGATGGAAATGGTGGAGACAAAAGGGCGTGGGCCGTGGGTGGAAGGTGGCAGGAAGGAAGGCCCAGAATAGGAGAGGAGATGACACAGACACTGCCTTTCTTTTGTTTAATATTAACAGCAATAATAATACCAGTGGTTTCTTTCTTTCTTTCTTGAGATCGCTGAAATTGGATAACCATGGACCCAGCCCGCAGCCACAAAGTCCAAACCCCTCTCTCCCCTTTTTAATCCCAAAAATACCCCCCCAACTTGGTAACCCAAGGAAGCAATAATGATCCTTCCTCCCTCCCCTTCCCACAAACAGAAGAACAGAAGCTGCCTTGGAAGCATCATCCATTCCATCTCCAACCCTCTCTTTATATAAACTTTCAACACTCCACTCCCTCCTTTAATTTTCCACTCAGAAAAACCTTCCCAACCCTTGAGAGTTTCTCAACACTGTTGAAAAAAAAAAAAAAAACAAATCAAATTGACATGGCGTCCCCTGCAGACCAAGAAGCTTGGACTCTGGATTTCATCAGGCAACAGCTCCTAACCGACTTCCCTTCCATGGATTCCTTCATCTCCCACTTCCAACACCACCAAACCCCTTTGAATTCAACTACTACCGTCAAAACAGAGCAAGAAACCACCCAGCTGAGCAATAACAGCAGCAAGCTGCAGGCTCCCTCTGTTTCTCTGTCTCACTCTCCTTCTTCCAGCTGCAGCAGCACTCTGAGCCAAAGGAAGCCGCCCATGTCCAACATCTCCATCCCAAACACCATCCCCAAGATCCCAGCTCCGGCCCGGACCCAGCTTCACTCGGATCTCGCCAATTCCTCTGCTTCCGACGAAAAGCACTACAGAGGGGTTCGGCGGAGGCCGTGGGGGAAATACGCCGCCGAGATTCGGGATCCCACCAAGAAAGGGGCCAGGGTCTGGCTGGGGACATTCGACACCGCCGTCGAGGCCGCCAAGGCCTACGACAGCGCCGCCTTCCGCCTCCGCGGCAGCAGGGCCATCCTCAATTTCCCACTCGAGGCCGGCAGGAATTCCGACGACTCTTCTTTCCAGGCCCCGCCGGAATCGAGCGACTGTTGCGGCGGCGGGATTAGGAAGAGGAGGATTGGGGAAGTCCTGCTGCAGGATGGTGGCGAGGGGAGTTTAAAAGCGGTGAAGGCGGAGAACGAGTCTTCGCCGGCGGCGGTGGGGCAGGGTGGGGAACCGGTGCCGTTAACGCCGTCGAGCTGGAAGGAGTTCTGGGACGGGGAAGCCAAGGGGATATTTAGCGTCCCGCCGTTATCGCCGTTATCGCCCTATACGTTTTCCCGCCTGATGGCCGTATGATGCGCCGATGGTGGAAAATATTTCCCCCCACAGAAGAGCTTAGGAAAGCGTGCGCGCGGATCATCCGGTGCCGGCTTGGAACGAACACGTGGCAGAGCTTCGGTCGGATGACGTAGGATAGTTTGCCACCTTCATATGTGTAAATAATAAATAAAATAAAAAAATAGACCGCAACTCCATTCCATCTTTGCTTTGGTTGTGCTACCAAATGCCTAGGAGATCGATTGGGATGTGTGTTTCAGATTGTATTTGTTCCTTTATTTGATTCATTTCATGAGTTCAGTTCACCGTTCTTTTCTTATATCTTAATACCGATATATGTTCGGAGCTATATTATTATGTTTATGAGCATCATCCTTTCGTTTAAGGAAAAAAAAAATATATATTATGGTACATACAAAAGATCAGTTTATATCTCTATATATTTTGGTATGCTTTTTTAGTGGTACAGACACATGTGACTTAAGTAACCTTATGGTACAAATTCAAATTGTACTCATACATTTTCTTATATCATACCTAATATATTAAAAGTTATGTCCCTATGTTCATCATCATAATTGTGTTTTGGTTTGAATTTTTTTTTTTCTTATGATACAAACTGAGCTTGCATATCTAATGTTATGGTATCCACTTAGTACATAAATACTTTATTATAAACTTTTTAGTGGTACAAATCGAACATGTAACTTAAATAACCTTATGATACAAATTCAATTTGTATATATACATTTTTAACATTATGATACAAATTCAGTTTATACCTTATTTTTTGTTTATATATTTAAATTTCAATGCTATGTACCAATTTATTTGGTACTTAAGATTTTCGTTTATTTATATATTTAAAGTTCAAATTCCGTTGATTTTTTTTATTATTATTATTTGACACTCAAACATAAGTAAGTGATAGTTTGAAAATTCTCATTTCACCTATCACAAATAATTAACCGGTCATGTGTAGGTGTAGCAGGGGTCTTACGCTTACTTTAGACAATTAAAAACCACTGGCATAAACCCTTTTGTAGTGCCTGCCAATCCCAAATAACTTTTGAGAACAAAGGTCGAAGTTTTATGATTGAAGTGGAGCGGATTTTTTTTTTTATATAAATTAGACTCTGATTTGAGATTATTTCTTTTAATTGGAAGATGTTTCTAAGTTGGTCCAGAACAGAACATAATAGGACGCTTAAAGAATACTCCCAATTTTTATTTAACAATTTGTTGACTGATTGTTGAGTTGTTGTTCCGGCGGAGAGAAAAGTAGGATGGTTAATAGCATTTTGAACTTTTTTACTATACTAAATTAGCAAACGTCTCTATCAGATTTTTGTATGAATATACCCTTTTAATATTAAACCGTAACGAATATATCCTTCCGTCTAATTATATGTTAGGTGATCATTAAATAAGTTAGAAAATGACCAAATTGCCATTTATCTGCGGATAATTTTGTTTTAATTATTTTCTATATCTAATCAATTAAATATTAAAACAAATCTCTAAACTAATCCCCTCAATCGGGAATGGATCAGGTCAGTAATTTTATGGTGAGTAACTATGAGTAACCCGCCCACATCAGCATGACATCAGCATCCTCTCTCTCCTGGAAAGCCTTTAATTTTCCCCTACTTAATCTTTGACGGACGATTTCTCACTCGTTTTAAGTCGAAATTTAATTTTTTTTGCACAGTTAGATCAGATTAATTGTGCTCTTCAAAATGATATCCACTTTGATATATTTTTCGAACAAAAAAAAAATTGAGCCATTTTTTACCAGTCTATACCATATGGTATTTACTGGTATTGAAATAAGAGCATACCTATGGTCTGAAAAGCGTACCATGGTGGTATGAACAAACCAAGACTGTAGGATGATTGAATACACGATAGTAGAAGTATATTAATTGTCATTTACGACTTTTAACATTGTATACCATAAGATACCATAAAATACCACCCCGTACCAGGGTGGTATTGTATGGTATTTGGTGGTATTTTTTGGTCTTGTAATTTGTTCACCCAGAAATTTGTAGATCCAATAGATCATGATGAACTCGTCCCTGCTGTGCAAATGTTTTCAAAAACGAATGAAAAACGAAGAAGATACCATATGGTATGCAGTTGGTACCGAGAGGCCAAAATTTTTTTTCCCTAAAAAAATATTGAAAATTGATCTCATTTTGTAGAGCACGATGTACTCGTTCCATCTGTGCAAAAAAAATTAAAATCCGAGTTAAAACGAAAAAGATATGAGTCAATTAAGAAAGCTAGTGAAAATAAAAATGACATTTAATTCTCCATCCTTAGATCTGGATTTTCTAAATGAAGAGTCCAGATTTGGTTATTGATGGATGCATAACCATGGGTTATGCACCCTATCTTGAGCCCCCTCAATCGACCGAAATCGTTTCGTCTTCCTCAAACTGCCCGACTCCTACAACTTCCCATGGAGTCTTCCCCTCCGTTTAATCCCGCGGCAGCTCCAGACTTCTTCTCGCCGGTGACGGGAGCAGAAACGATCGGGTGAGACGGATCCTTCCACCTCGTTGCTCGTGGCGATCTCGGAATGGAGATCCCGGTGATTGTGAGCGGGGAGAGCGCAATGGTGAGATGGCCTCAAATGGTGTCTAGCATATGCCGAAGTCGACTGGGGAGAATCCGTGAAGCTGGTCGTCTCTACTCCAGCCGCCGGCGAGGAGATGCCGGAAGCATGTTCTGCCGCTGAGTCGAGCGCAAGCGAAAACTGTAGGGGAGACCGACGATCTCTGAATTAGTTTAGGGGTTTCGTTCTTAATTTAATTAATCTGGGGCAAAATAATTGGGTTATTGTTTACGCCTAGAAAGTGCCAGGCGGGTTTGTGAAGACCTTGGAGAATACCGCCATTCCTTGATATGTGGGTGCTGCGTTCACTGCAAAAAAGGTCCGGGGCGTGGCCCGCAAACACTCTCCAACGATCAAGTCAGTATTTAGAGAGAGAAAGACCAAATTTTCCACGTCAAGAAACATAAAAATTGAGGGTCAATCGGTTCGGGTTTAATCGGGTTACGGGTCAATAGGGTTGCGGGTTGAACGGGTTGCGGGTCAATCGGTTACGGGTCGGGCGGGTTACGGGTCATTGACTTTTAGTCAATTCGGGTTGCGGGTCGGGTTGCAGGTCGGGTTGATCGGGCGGGTTACTCGGATCAGGTGCTATTTTGACACCTATAAACAGAGTAGAGGGTACAAAATGCTATTAAAAAATCGTTGACAACCGGAGGGAGAATTATCCTTAAATAGGCGAGTCAGTATTCATGTGCATGACACGAAGACGTTCAAACATATCGGCGGCAAAAATATCCGAACGCTTGGAAACCTTGAAGAGCTTTTCTCTTCGTGAACTCCCTCCTGTTGGTGTATTATTTCTAGTGATACTCAGCGTCAGCGACCTCGAAAGGCTCAATGACCTTGTTGTTATTATAGGGTAGGTATTCCGGTGGGGAATTCCGTAACACTAACATCTGCATATTACTATTCCTTACAGATTGATCTTCGGATCACAACGAACTGGTCAAGAAGATTACCGTATGATTAATCAACGTGGTTAGTTAGTACTTAGTACTAACTAGTATTGACCATTAATGACGTCGTGATTGATTATTTTGTAACTAATGATTTATTCTATGACGCACTAATCATACTATGTACCTTATTTTATTCTAAAAGTAGTTGTTAATCCTCAAATTTTAAATTTTAATTGTTACATTAATTTGATTAATATAATAACTATAACTAATTAGTTCATGTAGTACCATAGCCCCAATCTCTAACAAATCCTAAAGGATACAAGTAAATTCTAAATGAATTTCGCGCATAATCATTTTTTGTATTGTTATTGACCACACAATCACTAGGATTACTACTAACAGTATAATAGTATATCGCTACTAATACGTACCGTCCCCCAACTTCAATGCTAGTCCCCAAATTTGGAGACATTCATCCTCCAATTTGGGGATTGTCTTCATTTTCATTATTTTTGCTCCAATGATACCATTTCTAAAGTTGGGGATCTTCCTTTTTCTAGTTTTCTTTACTTAAAAATACACTTGTGATCATCTTAATCATCTTAATATAATTTGTTCATGTTAATTTGTGTATATTTCATCATCATTTTTAAATAAAATTTTTTTGATAGAATATTTTCAAATTCCGAGACAGAATTTTTTTTTTGGCAAAAAAATGATTGAGCTAATTTGGGTTTACACAACAACACTTGCAAATGATAAAGCTGAAGGAGTTCAATTAACGTTGTAGTTGGTGTCAATTTGTTTTGTAATTCAAGAACGCATTTACATTTCAATAATATGTTTTTTCATTCTTACATCGGTCTAGTTTTTGTTTACACACAACTTAAAGACGATAAACATAAATTTGAAATTAAATGAATTCAATTTAAGTAATTTTATTAAATAAATATACTTTTAAATATTTTGAAGACATCAAATTAATACCAAATTTCACAATTAACAATTATTTTCACAATTAACGCCTAGAAAGTGCCAGTGTAACCCCATTTTATGGATTCTTTTGCCGATTTTCCACATATCTGCAGCCTCTCCCTATTTATGAATAGTTGAATACCCATTGAAGGTAACTATTCTCATTTATAAATACTCTATTGGAGTTAGCTTAACCATTTTGCATATGAATCCATAATGTAAAAGGAAAGGCAAAATCACTATCGATTTAAGCATTTATCCTTCATTATCCCCGGTAGACTTGTATTCAGTGCCTCAATCCTCATCAGCATTCTGCACGTGCACAGTCTCGGGTCTCCCCCTGACTTTTCTGGAGTAGAGTTCCGCATGGTATGACTAAAATCGTGATGGTCTCCTATATTAACTATTATTAAGAGACGTGGTCCTTAAAAATATAACTGGAAACAAGATTCTAGCTTCAAGGTTGTAAAATTTCAACATTATCAATTCTTTGTTTATGAAGGGTGATGGTACAATTTCAACCTCAGAAGCCTGACTTTTGTTTCTCTTTTTGTAAAGTTTGACAAGATAATATATAATGGTAGACTAAGCGTTGTTGGCGGAGCTAAATTGAAACTAAAGAGAATAAAGTTTTGACAAGATAATTTATAATGGTAGTACTAAATATATGTAAAATTATGTAATAAGTTTAGAAAATAAAGTAATCATTAAAGTTTTAGCCCCCTACTCTAATTTCCACAATTCAAGTTAGCCTTTTGATAAGACTCATAGCTCCGTCACTGCATATAGATATAGTGTGCGCCGCACACAACGCTATGCCAACAAATCATCAAATCACCATGTGACATATCGACCAAACATTTGACACCAACCTGATCTCTCTCTGTCTGCCAACGGAAATTGCAAAGAAAAGAAAACACTTTTTCCGGTAACAAAATGAAATACATATTGGTTAAGAAGGAAAAATAGGTAAAATAAAAAAATATAAAGTGCAAATATTATATTAACAATATTAGTACTTATAATCCATCCAAATGTATTATTTTGTACAAATACAACATAATAATTAACATGTATTATGATATATAGTATTTAAGAGCTTATCAGCTCAAAATAACAAGTTTGACAAATATAATATCCAAATCAACCAATAATTCAATGAGAAAAAAAGTGCAGTAGGGGACCCCTTGCTGAGAAGTAGACTTGCTAGTTTAATTTGGCCAAATTGATTCCCTTATGTCTATATCAATCAGTGGCCCCTAGCCATGTATAAAGTTCCTCAACATGGGCTCAACAGATAGAAATTTTGATTGCTTAGCTGCCATTTATCATTTACCGACTTCATAAGATTACATGTGGTTAGTGGCTAATCGTTGTTAACCACGATAATCTCCTCATGGAAAGAAAAAGCCAACATAGATACAAGTGGGCTTGCCATCGAGAGCATATTGTGTGCCCCCACATTTAGAATCAATCAAATCCCAACAGAAACACCAGCTATGCTATCATGCTATGCAAGGTTGTCAACGTAAAGGTTTAGCCTAGTCCCAGTCAAGCAATTGAGTTTAGAGTTAATAGTTCGATCACGTTAATATGAATATTAATATGAATATATGAAAAAGTCACTATATTATTCATATATTTAGAAATTATATTAAATATAATTTATTATATGGTAATAAAATATTACATTACACCAAAATAATAGTTCGTACTTAAATCCAACATATAGTAAAACTTTATATATACTTATATAACATCAATATTTAAATGTTCAACTTAGAATCTCGAAGATAGGGTTAGGAGAAGCGGAAACTGGAAAAGATGCTCATTTTACAAACCAAAGGGAAAAACAATGTTGCATGACCTCCAACCCGGGAACCATTCTGCGAGTCGACCCACAGGTGCGTAGCACTCATTTTTCTCACCAGGTCAGGGTCAAAACGAGTCAATTCGAGGGTCGTCCACAGGTTGATAGCCTTGATGCTATGCTACCTTGCCTTTCGTGTCTGAACAAAATGAATATATAAATTATAATGCTAGTGTACGCCTTTGTTAACACCTACTATTTGTACTTTGAAAATTTTGACGAATCGGAACCGTTGATTTTCATTTTAAGATTAAATGAAACTTATGGTTTGGGTTAGAGAATTGAGGACAGAGGTTCACCCATTAAAGTTTAGGGTATAGTATCATGATCCAAAATCCTGTTAATTCATGATGTAAATAACAAAACTCAACGAGCGAATGGTAAAGTAAGTGTATCCCTCCATGATTGTATCTTTTGAGTAATTTTTGACACAAGCTGCTCACATTCTAGAGAGGACAGTTTGCCAGATATCAAGGGCAGACCTAAGTACCGCAATGGAAGCTTGTCCTTTCGAAACCCTGAAATCTAGATAACATTACTCTTAAAAAAGATTGAAAGACCACCAAGGTAACCTCACATTTAGCAGGGTTACACTTGAGTCCAGAAAGAACATAGAACTAAGATAATATGTGTTTCACTCTAGAGATAGCTCTAGCTTATCCTTCCGTAAAGATAAGGTGATTATCCGCGATACTCAAGTGGGTAAGGCTCACTCTTTTACACTGTGGATGAAATGGCAGTTCACCATCAGCTGCATAATCATTCAACAACATAGACGATCCTTCCATGGCAAAGGTGAAGAGGTAGGGTGATAAAGGATCACCCTATCTGACCCCTCTTTTAGCCCCAAAATATCCACATAGCCAACCATTAATGCTTATGCTAAATTTTGCAGCTTTCACACACAATTTAATCAAGTTTGTAAAGCATATAAGAAACCCATTGTGTCCATCAATCATCAACAAATAATTCCAATTTACCGAAGCAAACGCTTTCATAAGGTCCACTTTTATAGCACAACGAGATGAAAGATGCTTCTTATGATATCCACTAACTAACTCCTATGCCGTAAGAATATTGTCTACTATTCGTCTACTTCTACAAAAGCATACTTGTTACCACTAATTACTTTTAACAGAACCCTCTTTAAGCTATTTGCCAACACTTTTGCAATTATCTTATACAAGATACTGATGCAAGAAATTGGTCTAAAATCCTTAAGAGCACAAGCTTGTGGACTTTTAGGCGAAAGAGAGAAATCGGTGGCATTGATGCTACCTGGTAACCTTCATGAGGCAAAGAAATCAAGAACCCCAGCTAGAACATCATCAAGAATTTGACCAAGCTTTCTTGTAAAAACCAGCTGAAACCCCATCCGATCCTGGAGCTTTATGAGGGTTCATATGGAGCACAATATGCTGGATCTCATCCGCAGTAACAGGACTGGTTAGAGCAGCAATCTCCTGAGGCCCTAGCTTGTTCTTCACTAGAGACTCCAACCTAGAACGATCTGGCTTCACTAGTGGATCACTTGCTCGAAACAAATTTATATAAAAGTTAACTGACTCCTCTGCAATTCTGTCAGTATCTGTAATTTCTTCCCCACTGCAATAATAAGATTCCCAATTACTTTTTTAGCCGTACGAATCTTAATCTCTCGGTGAAAGTATCTAGTACATTTATCCCCTAGGTCCAACCGATTCACCCCGGTGAAAGTATCTTATATAAACCTTCAACCTTCTGAATTTGGATCGACGAGGATCAGATCTAACCCTTTTTTTTTTTCCGGAATCTTTTGGACCTAACTCTTCCAACTGAGCTTGAAGATCCGACACCTAAGCAAAAGTCTCTACATAAGGAGCATCATGGCTTTGGCTCGCGCAGACAGTAATGGCCACTCAGTTTCACCTTATAGCTGATATTGTCATATTCATCCTTATTGAGTTTCTTCATAGCTTTCTTGACAACATTCCACTTTGTTTTCACTTTATTTATTGGATGCCCTTCCACTTGTGTGTCCCATGCATCTTGAACCATTGACATAAAAGCAGGATTACTTCACCAGAAATCAAAATATTTGAACCGCTTTGGAAGAGGCTTAATCTCTATCGTACATTCAGGAAACTGATCAAACCATCTTTCATTGACCAGGGCTCTATCGCAGTTGCTAAGAGCTTTGGAAGAAGGTACGGTTGTCACTTTACAGGTAGCTCCAAGGAAAGGTGGTAAGAAGGTAGGGCGCCCACCCTCCCCTTCTAAATGATTATCTTATTTCTGAAAGTTAGCGGGTTCAATAAACCCTGTAAGCGTAAGAACTTGTTTTCAGTCCTTAGGCAGAATAAAGTAAATATGGTAGCAATATTGGAAACTAAAGTACAAAAACCACAAAACAGAGGAGGTGTGGATAGATTTTTGTTATGGTTAGAAGAAACATTTGAACTATATTGACAGTGATTTGGGAAGAATTTGGTTGTTTTGGGATTATGAAAGTGTGGATTTAAGGGTACCTAGGAAATTTTTTGTTCGTTGTCTGGTAAAGTCAGTGGAGGGCGAAAGCTGGGGTACCATCACCGATTTCGGGCGATTTTTTGGAAATACCATTTTCCTTTGATTTTGAAGGCGACGGATCGCAGATTCCGCCCTAGGGTACTATGCACCAATGATGAAGTCTAATAATCGCAGATTTGGGCAGAAATTTGGTCGAATTTTTCCGGAGAGCATTTTCTTAATTTTTAGGCGATATTTTCGAAAGGCCGTTTTCCTTAGATTTTGAAGGTTGCAGATCACGAATTCAGCCTGAGAGATGAATAAGTCTATTAAACACCGATTCGGGAGAAATATTGTCGGGGCCTTTTTTGGCAAATTCCAAAGGGGTACCATCACCGATTTCGGGCGATTTTTAGGAATGGGCATTTTCCTTGGATTTTGAAGGCGATAAATCGCAAATTCGCCCTAAGGTATTCTCCACCAATGATGAATTCTAGTAATCGCGGAGTTAGTCGGCAATTTGTTCGAATTTTTTAGGAGGGCATTTACGTAATTTTTAAGCGATATTTTCGAAAGGGCGTTTCCTTAGATTTTGACGGCTGCAGATCACGGATTCAGCCTGAGACTATTCTTTAGGGATGAATAAGTCTATTAAACACCGATTCATGCAGAATATTTCCAAGGGCATTTTTGGCAGATTCCAAAGGGGATCACCGATTTCGGGCGATTTTTAAGAAATACCATTTTCCTTTGATTTTGAAGGCGACAGATCGCAGATTCGGCCCTTGGGTACTCTCCACCAATGATGAAGTTTAATAATCGCAAATTTGGGAGGAAATTTGGTCGAATTATTTCTGAGGGCATTTTCATAATTTTTAGCGATATTTTCCAAAGCCCGTTTTCCTTAGATTTTGAAAGCTGCATATCACGAATTCAGCCTAAGGCTATTCTTTAGGGATGAATAATTATTTTAAGCACCGATTCAGGCGGAATATTTCCGGGGCCATTTTTGGCAGATTCCAAATGGGTACCATCACCGATTTCAGGCGATTTTTTTGGAAAGGCCATTTTTCTTGGATTTTTAAGGCGACGGATCGCAGATTCGGCCCTAGGGTACTCTACACCAATTATGAAGTATAATAATCGCGGATTTGGGCAGAAATTTTGTCGAATTTTTCAGGAGGGCATTTTCGTAATTTTTAGGAGATATTTTCGAAAGGCTGTTATCCTTAGATTTTGAAGGCTGCTGAACACGGATAGCCTGAGGCTATTCATTAGTGATGAATAAGTCTATCAAACACCGATTCGGTCGGAATATTTCGGAAGCCATTTTTGGCAAATTCCAAAGGGGGTACCATCACCTATTTCGGGCAATTTTTTGGAAAGGCCATTTTCCGCAGATTTTGAAGGCGATGGATCGCAGATTCGACCCTAGGGTACTCTGCACCAATGATGAAGTATAGTAATTGCGGAATTGATCGGATTTTTCAGGAGGGTATAATCGTAATTTTTAGGCGATATTTTCGAAAGACCGTTTTCCTTACATTTTGGAGTCTGCAGATCACGGATTCAGCCTAAGGCTATTCTTTAGGGATGAAGTCTATTAAACACCGATTCAGGCTGAATATTTTGGAGCCTTTTTTGGCAGATTCTAAAGGGATACCATCACCGATTTGGAGCGATTTTATGGAAAGGCCATTTTCCTTGGATTTTGAATGGGACAGATCGCAGATTCGGCCCTAGAGTACTCTCCATTCGCCCCTAGGGTACTCTCGACCAATGATGAAGTCTAGTGATCGCGGATTTGGGCGAAAATTTGGTAAATTTTTCTGGAAGACATTTTCGTATTTTTTAGGCGTTATTTTCGAAAGGCCATTTTCCTTAGATTATGAAGGCTGCAGATCACGGATTCAACCTGAGGTTATTCTTTAATGATGAATAAGTATTTTAAACACCAATTCGGGCGGCATATTTGCGGAGCCATTTTTGGCATATTCCAAATTGGTTACCATCACCGATTTCGTGCGATTTTTAGGAAAGACTATTTTTCTTGGATTTTGAAGGCGACGGATCGCACATTAGGACCTAGGGTACTCTCCACCAATGATGAAGTGTAGTAATCGCGGATTTGGGCAGAAATTTGGTCGTATTTTTTCGGAGGGCATTTTCGTACTTTTTAGGTGATATTTTCGAAAGGTCGTTTACCTTAGATTTTGAAAGCTGCAGATCATGGATTCAGCCTAAGGCTATTCTTTAAAGATGAAGAAGTCTAGTAATCACCGATTAGGGCGGAATATTTCCGGGCCAATTTTTGGCAGATTCCAAAGGGGTACCATCGCCGATTCTGACGATTTTTTGGAAAAGGCTATTTTCCTTGGATTTTGAAGGCGACGGATCGCAGATTCGGCGCTAGGGTACTCTCCACCAATGATGAAGTCTAGTAATTGCGGATTAGGGCGGAAATTTGTTCGAATATGTCCAGAAGGCATTTTCGTAATTTTAAGGTGATATTTTCGAAAGGCCGTTTCCATTAGATTTTGAAGGCTGGAGATCACGGATTCAGCTTGAGGCTATTCTTCAGGGATGAATAAGTCTATCAAACACTGATTCGGGCAGAATATTTCCGGAGCCATTTTTGTCAAATTCTAATGGGTTTCCATCACCGATTTTTGTCGATTTTTTGGAAAGACTATTTTCCTTGGATTTTGAAGGCGAAGGATCGCAGATTCGGCCCCAGGGCATTCTCCACAATGATGAAGTCTATTAATCACTGATTTGGGTGGAAATTTCGTAGAATTTTTCCGGAGGGCTTTATCGTAATTTTAACGCAATATTTTCGAAAGGCAGTTTTCCTTAGATTTTGAAGGCTGCAGATCACGTATTCAGCCTGTGGTTATTCTTTAAAGATGAATATATCTATTAAACACCGATTCGAGCGGAATATTTCCAAGGCCATTTTGGCATATTCCAAAGTGGGTCCATCACCGATTTAGGGCGATTTTTTGGAAAGACTATTTTGCTTGGATATTGAAGGCGACGGATCACAGATTCAGCCCTGGGGTACTCTCCATCAATGATAAAGTCTAGTAATCGCAGATGTGTGCGGAAATTTGGTCGAATTTTTCCAGAGGGCATTTTCGTATTTTTCAGGCGATATTTTCAAAAGTCCATTTTCCTTAGATTTTGAAGTCTGCAGATCACGGATTCGGCCTAAGGCTATTCTTTAGGGATGAATAAATCTATTAAACACCGATTTGGATGGAATATTTTCGGGGCCAATTTTGGCAGATTCCAAAGGGGTACCATCACAGTTTTCGGGCAATTTTTTGGAAACTCCATTTTCCTTGTATTTTGAAGGCGACGGATCACAGGTTCGTCCTTTGGGTACTCTCCACCAACGATAAAGTCTAGTAATCACGAATTTGGGCGGAAATATGGTCGAATTTTTCCACAGGGCTTTTTCATAATTTTTAGGCAATATCTTTGAAAGGTCGTTTTCCTTAGATTTTGAAGGCTGCAGATCACAAATTCAACCTGAGGCAATTCTTTAGGGATAAATAAGTCTATTAAACATTGATTCGGGCGGAATATTTTCGGGACCATTTTTGTCAGATTCCAAAGGGGTATCATCACCGATTTCTTGGAAAGACCATTTTCCTTGGATTTTGAAGGCGACAGATCGCAGATTCGGCCGTATGATACTCTCCACCAACAATGAAGTCTATTAATCGCAAATTTTGGCGGAAATTTGGTCGAATTCTTCCGGAGGGCATTTTTGTAATTTTTAGGCGATATTTTCTTAACTTCGTTTTCCTTAGATTTTGAAGGCTACAGATCATGAATTCAGCATGAGGCTTTTATTTAGAGATCAATAAGTCTATTAAACATCGATTCGGGCATCATATTTCTGGTGTCATTTTTGGCATATTCCAAAGGGGGTACATCACCTATTTTGGCAATTGTTTTGAAAAGGCCATTTTCCTTGGATTTTGAAGGCGACGGAAAGCAGATTCAGCCTAGGGTACTCTCCACCAAAGATGAAAATTAGTAATCGCGGATTTCGGCAGAAATTTGGTCGAATTTTTTCGTAGGGCATTTTCGTAATTTTTAGGTTATATTTTTGAAAGGCTGTTTTCCATAGATTTTGAAGGCTGCAGATCACGGATTTAGCTTGATTCTATTCTTTAGGGATGCATAAGTTTATTAAACACCGATTCAGAAGGAATATTTCAGGGCCATTTTTTATAGATTCCTAAGGGTACCATCACAGATTTCGGCCGTTATATTTTAAAAAACCATTTTCCTTGGATTTTCAAGGCGACGGATCACAGATTCGGCCATAGGGTACACACCACCAATGATGAAGTGTAGTAATTGCGGATTTGGGCGGAAATTTGGTCGAATTTTTTCGGAGGGCATTTTCGTAATTTTTAGGTAATATTTTCGAAAGGCCGTTTTCCATAGATTTTGAAGGCTGCAGATCACGGATTCAGCTTGATTCTATTCTTTAGGGATGCATAAGTCTATTAAACACCGATTCAGAAGGAATATTTCGGGGCCATTTTTTATAGATTCCAAAGGTGTACCATCACAGATTTCGGGCGTTTTTATTTGAAAAACCATTTTCCTTGGATTTTCAAGGTGACGGATCACAGATTCGGCCGTAGGGTACACACCACCAATGATGAAGTGTAGTAATTGCGAATTTGGGCGGAAATTTGGTCGAATTTTTCCAGAGGGCATTTTCGTAATTTTCAGCCGACATTTTCAAAATGTCGTTTCCCTTAGATTTTGAAAGTTACAGATCACAAATCAAGCCTCAGGCTATTATTTATTGATGAATAAGTCTATTAAGCGCCGATTCGTATGGAATATTACCGTGGCAATTTTTGGCAGATTCCAAAGGGGTACAACACTGATATCAGACGACTTTTTGGAAAGACCATTTTTCTAGAATTTTGAAGGCGACGGATCGCAGATTCGGTCCTAGGGCAATCTCCACCAATGATGAAATCTAGGAATCACGGATTTGGAAGGAAATTTGGTCGTATTTTTCCGGAGGCCATTTTCGTAATTAGTAGTCGATATTTTCGAAAGGTCGTTTTCCTTAGATTTTGAAGGTCGCAGATCACGGATTAAGTCTCAGGCTATTCTTTAGGATTGAATAAGTCTATTAAACACCGATTCGGGCGGAATATTTCCGGGGCCATTATTTACAGATTCCAAAGGGGTACCATCACCGATTTCGAGCGATCTTTCGGATAGGCCATTTTCCTTGGATTTTGAAGGCGACGGATCGCAGACTCGGCGCTAGGGTACTCTCAACCAACGATGAAATCTAGTAATCGCAGATTTGGGCGGAAATTTGGTCGAATTTCTCCGAAGGGAATTTTCGTAATTTTTAGGCGATATTTTCGAAAGGCCGTTTTCCTTAGATTTTGAAGTTTGCAGATCACGAATTCAGCCGAGGCTATTCTTTAGGGATGAATAAGTCTATTAATCACCGATTTCGGGCATTTTTTTGAAAAAATCATTTTCCTTGGATTTTGAAGGCGACGGAACATTGATTTAGCCCTAGAAACCTCTCCACCAACGATGAAATCTAGTATTCGCGGATTTGGACGAAATATTTTCAAATTTTTCAGGAGGGCATTTTCGTAATTTTAGTAGCTATTTTCGAAAGGCCGTTTTTCTTAGATTTTGAAGGCGGCATATCATGGATTCAGCCTGAGGCTATTCTTTAGGGATAAATAAGTCTATTAAACACTGATTCGGGTGGAATATTTCCGGGACCATTTTTGGTAAATTCCAAAGGGGTACCATGACTGATATCAGGCGATTTTTTGCAAAGACCATTTTCTTTGGATTTTGAAGTCAACGGATCACAGATTCAGCCCTATAGTACTCTCCCCCAATGATGAAGTCTAGTAAACACTGATTTGGGCGGGAATTTGGTCGTATTTTTCCGGATGAGATTTTCGTAATTTTTAGACAAATTTTTTCTTAGATTTTGAAAGATACAGATCACGAATTCAGCATGAGGCTATTCTTTAGGGATGAATAAGTCTATTAAACAACGATTTGGGCGGAATATTTTCAGGGCCATTTTTGGAAAATTCCAATGGGTTCCTTCACCGATTTCAGATGATTTTTTGGGAAGACCATTTTCCTTGGATTTTCAAGGCGACGTATCACAGATTCAGCCTAGTGTACTCTCCACCAACGATGAAGTCTTGTAATCGTGGACTTGGGCAGAAATTTGGTCGAATTTTTCCAGAGGGCATTTTCATAATTTTCAGGTGATATTTTCAAAATGTCGTTTTCCTTAGATTTTGAAAGCTGCAGATCACGAATTTAGCCTCAGGCTATTGTTTAGGGATGAATAAGTCTAGTAAACACCTGTTCGTGCAAAATATTTCCGCGGCCATTTTTAGCATATTCCAAAGGGGTACCATTCCAGACGATTTTTTGGAAAGATCATTTTCCTTGGATTATCAAGGCGATGTATCGCAGATCCGGCCTAGGGTACCCTCCACCAATGATGAAGTCTAGTAATCGCGGACTTGGGCGGAAATTTGGTTGAATTTTTCTGGAGGGTATTTTAGAAATTTTTATGCGATATTTTCGAAACGTCGTTTTCCTTAGATTTTGAAAGCTACAGATCACGAATTCAACATCAGGCTATTATTTCGGAAAGAATAAGACTATTAAACACCAATTCGGGCAGTATATTTCCGTGGCTATTTTGGGCAGATTCCAAAGGGGTACATCACCGATTTCTGGCGATTTTTTGGAAATGCCATTTTCCTTGGATTTTGAAAACGACTAATTCGGCCCTAGGGTACTCTCCACCCACGATTAAATCTAGTAATCGAGGAGTTGGGCGGAAATTTGTATGAATTTTTCTGGAGGGCATTTTCGTAATTTTTAGGCGATATTTTAGAAAGGCCATTTTCCTTAAATTTTGAAGGTTGCAGATCACGAATTCAGCATGAGGATATTCTTTAGGAATGAATAAGTCTATTAAACACCGATTCGGGTGAAAATATTTTCGGGGCCATTTTTGCCTAATTCCAAAGGGATACCATCACCGATTTCAGGCGATTTTTTGGAAATACCATTTTCCTTAGATTTTGAAAGCGGCGGATCAAAGATTCGACCCTAGGGTACTCTCCACCAATGATGAAGTCTAATAATAACTAATTTGGTCCGGAATTTGGTGGAATTTTTCCGGATGGCATTTGCGTACTTTTTAGGCGATATTTTTGAAAGGTCGTTTTCCTTAGATTTTGAATGCTACTTATCACAAATTCAACCTTAGGCTATTCTTTAGGGATGAATAGTCTATTAAACACCGATTCGGGCTGAATATTTTCGTGACCATTTTTGGTAAATTCCAAAGGGTACCATCACTGATTTTAGACGATTTTTTTGAAAGACCATTTTCTTTGTAATTTTAAGGCGACGTATCGCAGATTCAGCCGTAGGGTACTCTCCATTGACGATGAAGTGTAGTAATCGCAAATTTCGGCGAAAATTTGGTCGAATTTTTCCGGAGGGCATTTTCGTAATTTTTAGGCGATATTCAAAACGTCGTTTTACTTATATTTTGAAGGGTACAGATCACTAATTCAGCATGAGGCTATTATTTAGGGATGAATAAGTCTAGGAAACACTGATTCGGGCAGAATATTTCCAGGGCCATTTTTTGGCAGATTCCAAAGGGGTACCATCATCGATTTCTGGCGATTTTTTGGAAATGTCATTTTTCTTGGATTTTGAAGGCGACGGATCGCAGATTCGGCCCTATGATACTCTCCACCAACAATGAAATCTAGTAATCGCGGATTTGGGCGGAAATCTGGTCGAATTTTTTCGGACAACATATTTGTAATTTTTAGGCGATATTTTCAAAACGTCGTTTGACTTAGATTTTGAAGGCTACAGATCACGAATTCAGCGTGAGGCTATTATTTAGGGATGAATAAGTCTAGTAAACACTGATTCGGGCAGAATATTTCCAGGGCCATTTTTGGCTGATTCCAAAAGGGTACCATCATCAATTTCTGGCGATTTTTTGAAAATGCCATTTTTCTTGAATTTTGAAGGCGACGGATCGAAGATTCGGCCCTATGATACTCTCCACCCACAATGAAATCTAGTAATCGAGGATTTGAGCGGAAATTTGTTTGATTTTTTCCGGAAGGCATCTTCGTAATTTTTAAGCGATATTTTCGGAAGGCCGTTTTCCTTAGATTTTGAAGGCTGCAGATCACGAATTCAGCCTGAGGATATTCTTTAGGGATGAACAAATCTATTAAACACTGATTCGGGTGAAATATTTTAGGGGCCATTTTTGGCAGATTCCAAAGGGGTACCATCACCGATTTCAGGCGATTTTTTTGAAATACCATTTTCCTTGGATTTTGAAGGCGGCGGATCACAGATTCGACCCTAGCGTACTCTCCACCAATGATGAAGTCTAATAATCCCTAATTTGGGCCGGAATTTGGTCGAATTTTTCTGGATGGCATTTTCGTAATTTTTAGGCAATATTTTTGAAAGGTCGTTTTCCTTATATTTTGAAGGCTACAGATTACAAATTCAGCCTTAGGTTATTCTTTAGGGATGAATAGTCTATTAAACACCGATTCGGGCGGAATATTTTCGGGACCATTTTTGGCAAATTCCAAAGGGTACCATCACCGATTTCAGACGATTTTTTGGAAAGCCATTTTCCTTGGACTTTTTAGAGACGTATCGCAGATTCGACCGTAGGTTTCTCTCCATTAATGATGAAGTCTAGTAATCGAGAAATTTGGAAGGAAATTTGGTCGAAATTTTTTCGATATTTTCGAAACGCCGTTTTCCTTAGATTTTGAAGGCTACAGATCACGAATTCAGCTTGAGGATATTATTTAGTTATGAATAAGTCTATTAATCACCGATTTGGGTGAAATATTGCCAGGGCCATTTTTGGCAGATTCCAAATGGTACATCACTGATATCGGGCGATTTTTGGAAAAGATGATTTTCCTTGGATTTTGATGGCGACGGAACGCAGATTTAGCCATAGAGACCTCTCCACCGTCGATGAAGTCTAGTATTCGCGGATTTGGACGGAAATATTTTCAAATTTTCTGGAGGGCATTTTCGTTATTTTAGGCGCTGTATTTGAAATGTCGTTTTCCTTAGATTTTAAAGGCTGCATATCATGGATTCAGCCTGAGACTATTCTTTAATGATAAATAAGTTTATTAAACACTGATTTAGGTGGAATATTTCCGGGGCCATTTTTGGCAGATTCCAAATGGGTACCATGACCGATATCGGGCGATTTTTGGAAAGACCATTTTCCTTGAATTTTAAAGTCGACGGATCACTTATTTAGCCCTATGGTACTCTCCACCAATGATGAAGTCTAGTAATCAATGATTTGGGCGGGAATTTGGCATATTCCAAAGGGGTTCCATCCCAATTTCGGGAGATTTTTTGGAAAGGACATTTTCCTTGGATTTTGAAGGCGTTGGATCGCAGATTCGGCCCTAGGGTACTCTCCACCAATGGTGAAGTCTAGTAATCGCGGATTTGGGAGCAAAATTGTTGGAATTTTTCTAACGCATTTTCGTAATTTTTAGGCGATATTTTCGAAAGGCCATTATCCTTAGATTTTGAAGGGTGTGGATCACGGATTCGGCTTAAGCTATTCTTTGGGGATGAATAAGTCTATTAAACACCGATTAGGGCGGAATATTTTCAGGGTCATATTGGCAAATTCCAAAGGTGTACCATTACCGATTTCAGGAGATTTTTTTCAAAGACCATTTTTTTCAAAGACCAAGGGTTCTCTCCACCAACGATGAAGTCTAGTAATCACTGATTTGGACGAAATTTGTCGAAATTTCTGGAGGGCATTTTCGTAATTTTATACGATATTTTCGAAACGCCGATTTCCTTAGATTTTGAACCCTGCAGATCACTGATTCAGCCTTAGGCTATTATTTAGGATGAATAAGTCTATTAAACACCGATTCGGGCAGAATATTTACGGGGCCATTTTTGGTAGATTCCAAAGGGGCGTTTTCCTTAGATTTTGAAGGCTGCAGATCACGGATTCAGGCTGAGGCTATTCTTTAGGGATGAAAAAGTCTATTAAACACTGATTGGGGCGAAATATTTCCGTGGCCATTTTTGGCACATTCCAAAGGGGAACCACCACCGATTTTGGGAGATTTTTTGGAATGCCATTTTCCATGGATTTTGAAGGCGACTGATCGCAGATTCGCCCCTAAGGTACTCTCCACCAACGATGAGGTCTAGTAATCGTGGACTTGGGCGGAAATTTGGTCGAATTCTTCCTGAGGGCATTTTCGTAATTTTCAGGCGATACTTTCAAAATGTCGTTTTCCTTAGATTTTGAAAGCTGTAGATCACGAATTCAGCCTTAGGCTATTCTTTAGGGATGAATAAGTCTATTAAACACTGATTCATGCAAAATATTTCCGCGGCCATTTTTAGCATATTCCAAAGGAGTACCATCATCAGACGATTTTTTGGAAATACCATTTTCCTTGGATTATCAAGGCGATGTATCGCAGATTCGTCCTAGGGTACTCTCCACCAACGATGAAGTCTTGTAATCGCGGACTTGGCGGAAATTTGGTCGAATTTTTCTGGAGGGCATTTTCAAAAATTTTTGGCGATATTTTTGAAAAGTAGTTTTACTTAGATTTTGAAGGCTACAGATCAAGAATTCAACATGAGGGTATTATTTCAGTATGAATAAGTCTATTAAACACCGATTCGGGCAGTTTATTTCTGTGGCTATTTTGGGGAGATTCCAAAGGGGCACGGCACCATCACCGATTTTTTTCTAGCGATTTTTTGGAAATGCCATTTTCCTTGAATTTGAAGGCGAAGGATCGCAGATTCGGCCCTAGGGTACTCTCCACCCACAATGAAATCTAGTAATCGTGGATTTGGATGGAAATTTGTATGAATTTTTTCGGAGGGCATTTTCGTAATTTTTAGGCGATATTTTTGAAAGGCCGTTTTCCTTAGATTTTGAAGGTTGCAGATCACGAATTCAGCCTGAGGATATTCTTTAGGGATGAATAAGTCTATTAAACACCAATTCGGGTGAAATATTTTTAGAGCCATTTTTGGCAGATTCCACCGATTTCAGGCGATTTTTTGAAAATACTATTTTCCTTGGATTTTGAAGGAGGCGGATCACAGATTCGACCCTAGGTTACTCTCCACCAACGATGACGTCTAGTAATCACTGATTTGGGTCGGAATTTGGTCGAATTTTTACGGATGCCATTTTCGTAATTTTTAAACGATATTTTTGAAAGGTCGTTTTGCTTAGATTTTGAATGCTACAGATTCAAATTTAGCCCAAGGCTATTCTTTACGGATGAATAGTCTATTAAACACCTATTCGGGCGGAATATTTTCGGGACCATTTTTGGCAAATTCCAAAGGGTACCATCACCGATTCCAGACGATTTTTTGGAAAGACCATTTTCCTTGGATTTTTAAGGCGACGTATCGCAGATTCAGCCGAAGGGTACTCTCCATTAACGATGAAGTCTAATAATCGCGGATTTGGGCGGAAATCTGGTCGAGGGCTTTTTGTAATTCTTAGGCGATATTTTCAATACGTCGTTTTACTTAGATTTTGATAGCTACATATCACGAATTAAGCATGAGGCTATTATATAGGGATTAATAAGTCTAGTAAACACTCATTCGGGCAGAATATTTCCACGACTATTTTTGGCAGATTCCAAAAGTGCACCATCACCGATTTCTTGCGATTTTTGGGAAATGCCATTTTCCTTGAATTTTGAAGGCGACGTATCGCTGATTCAGCCCTAGGTTACTCTCCACCCATGATGAAATCTAGTAATCGAGGATTTGGGCGGAAATTTGTATGAATTTTTCCGGAGGGCATTTTCATAATTTTTAGGCGATATTTTCGAAAGGTCGTATTCCATACATTTTGAAGGCAGCAAATCACGGATTCAGCATGAGGCTATTCTTTAGGGATGAGTAAGTCTATTAAACATCAATTCGGGAGACATATATCTGGTGTCATTTTTGGTAGATTCCAAATGGGTATCATCACTTATTTAGGACGATGGAAAGGCCATTTTCCTTGGATTTAAAAGGCGACGGATCGCAGATTCGGCCCTAGGGTACTCTCCACCAATGATGAAATCTAGTAATCGCGGATTTTGGCGGAAATTTGGTAGAAGTTTTCTGGAGGGCATGTTCTTTATTTTTAGGCGCTATTTTCGAAAGGCTGTTTTCCTTAGATTTTGAAGGCTGCAAATCACAAATCCAGCCTGAGACTATTCTTTAAGGATGAAGAAATCTATTAAACCTCGATGCAGGCGAAATATTTATGGGGGCATTTTGGGCATATTCCAAAGGGGTACCATCACCGATTTTGGACTTTTTTGGAAAGGCCATTGTCCTTGGATTTAGAAGGCGAGGGATCGCAGATTCGGCCTTAGGGTACTCTCCGCTAATGATGAAGTCTAGTAATTATGGATTTTGGTGGAAATTTGGTCTAATTTTTCCGGAGGGCATTTTCGTAATTTTTAGGCGATATTTTCGAAAGGCCTTTTTCTTAGATTTTGAAGGCTACAGATCACGAATTCAGCATGAGGCTATTATTTAGGGATGAATAAGTCTAGTAAACACAAATTCGGGCAGAATATTTCGGGCAGATTCCAAAGGGGTACCATCACCGATTTCTAGCGAATTTTTGGAAATGTCATTTTCCTTGGATATTGAAGGCGACGGATCGCAGATTTAGCCCTAGGTTACTCTCCACCCACGATGAAATCTAGGAATCGAGGATTTGGGCGAAAATTTGTATGAATTTCAGGAGGGCATTTTCATAATTTTAGGCGATATTTTCGAAAGACCGTTTTCCTTAAATTTTTAAGGCTGAATATCACGTATTCATCTTGAGGCTATTCTTTATTGATGAATAAGTCTATTAAACGCCGATTCGTATGGAATATTACCGTGGCAATTTTTGGCAGATTCCAAAGGGGTACAACACCAATATCAGACGATTTTTTGGAAAGACCATTTTCGTTGAATTTTGAAGGCGACGGATCACAGATTCGGTCCTAGGGCAATCTCCACCAATGATAAATTCTAGTAATCGCGAATTTGGAAGGAAATTTCGGCGAATTTTTTCGGAGGGCATTTTCGTAATTAGTAGTCGATATTTTTGAAAGGCCGTTTTCCTTAGATTTTGAAGGTTGCAGAGCACGGATTAAGTCTGAGGCTATTCTTTAGGATTGAATAAGTCTAATAAACACTGATTCGAGCTGAATATTTCCGAGGCAATTTTTGGCAGATTCCAAATGGGTACCATCACCGATTTTAGGCCATTTTTCGTAAAGAGCATTTTCCTTGGATTTTGAAGGCGACTGATCGCAGATTCGGTAATAGGATACTCTCCACCAATGATGAAGTCTAGTAATAGCGTATTTGGGCGGAAATTTGGTCAAATATTTCTGGAGGGCATTTTCGTAATTTTTGGCAATATTTTCGAAATGCCGTTTTCCTTAGATTTTGAAGGTTGCAGATCACGGATTAAGTGTGAGGCTATTCTTTAGGATTGAATAAGTCTATTAAACACCGATATGGGCGTAATATTTCAGAGGCCATTTTTGCCAGATTCCAAAGACATACCATCACTGATTTCATGCGATTTTTTGGAAACACATTTTTCTTGGATTTTGAAGGCGACGTATCCAGTTTCTGCCCTAGGGTACTCTCCATCAATGATGAATTCTAGTAATCGAGCATTTGTGAGGAAATTTGGTCAAATTTTTCCGGAGGGCATTTTGTAATTTTTAGGAGATATTTTCCAAAGGCCGTTTTCCTTAGATTTAGAAGGCTGCAGATCAAGGATTAAGTCTGAGGCTATTCTTTAGGATTGAATAAGTCTATTAAACACCGATTGAGGAGGAATATTCCCGGGTCCATTTTTCGTAGATTCCGAAGGGGTACCATCACATATTTCGGGGCATTTTTTGGGAAAAACCATTTTCCTTGGATTTTGAAGGCGTCGGATCGCAGATTCGGCCTTAGGGTACTCTCCACTAATGACGAAGTCTAGTAATTGCGGATTTGGGAAAAAATTTGGTCGAATTTTTCCGGAGGGTATTTTTGTAATTTTAGGTCATATTTTCGAAAGGTCGTTTTCCTTGGATTTTGAAGGCTGTTGAGCACGAATTCAGCATGAGGCTATCCTTTAGGGATGAATAAGTCTATTAAACACCGATTCGGGTGGAATATTTTCCGGGCCATTTTTGGCAGATTCCAAAGGGGGTACCATTTCAGGCTATTTTATGGAATGGCCATTTTCCTTGGATTTAGAAGGCGACGGATCGCAGATTCGGCCATAGGGTACTTTCCACAAATGATTTAGTCAAGTAATCGCGTATTTGGGCGGAAATTTGGTCGAATTTTTCCGGAGGGCATTTTCGTAATTTTTAGGTGGTATTTTTGAACGGTCGTTTTTCCTTAGATTTTGAAGATTGCAGATAACGGATTTAGCCTGAGGCTATTCTATAGGATGAATAAGTTTATTAAACACCGATTCAGAAGGAATATTTACGGGGTCATTTTTGGCAGATTCCAAAGGGGTACCATTACCGATTTCAGACGATTTTTTTGAAAGGCCATTTTCCTTGGATTTTGAAGGCGACGGATCGCTAATTTGGCCCTAGGGTACTCTACACCAATGATGAAGTCTAGTAATCGCGGATTTGGAAGGAAATTTGGTCAAATTTTTCCGAAGGGCATTTTCGTAATTTGTAGGCGATATTTTTGAAATGCCGTTTTCCTTAGATTTTGAAGGCTGCAGATCACGAATTCAGCTTGAGCCTATTCTTAAGGGATGAATAAGTATATTAAACACCGATTCGGCGGAAATATTTTTGGGGTCATTTTTGGCAGATTCCAAAGGGGTACCATCACCAATTTCGCCCGATTTTTTGGAAAGACCATTTTCCTTGGATTTTGAAAGCGACGGATCGCAGATTCGGCCCTAAGGTACTCACCACCAATGATGAAGTCTAATAATCGCGGATTTAGGTGAAAATTTGGTCAAATTTTTCGGAGGGCATTTTTGTAATTTTAAGGCGATATTTTCGAAATTCATTTTTCCTTAGATTTTGAAGGCTGCAGATCACGGATTCATCCTGAGGCTATTCTTTAGGGGTGAATAAGTCTATTAAACACCGATTCGGGTGAAATATTTTCGAGGCTGTTTTTGGCAGATTCCAAAGGGTACCATCACCGATTTCGGGCGATTTTTTGGAAATGCCATTTTCCTTGGATTTTGAAGGCGACGGATCGCAGATTCGGCCCTAGGGTACTCTCCACCAATGATGAAGTCTAGTAATCGCGGATTTAGGTGGAAATTTTGGTCGAATTTTTTCGGAGGGTATTTTCGTAATTTTAATGCGATATTTTCGAAATGCCGTTTTCCTTAGATTTTGATGGCTATAGATCACGGATTCAGCCTGAGGCTATTCTTTAGGGATGAATAAGTCTACTAAACACCGATTCGGGCAAAATATTTCTGGGGCCATTTTTGGCAGATTCCAAAGGGGTACCATCACCGATTTCGTACGATTTTTTGGAAATGCCATTTTTCTTGGATTTTGAAGGCGACGAATCGCAGATTCGGCCCTAGGGTACTCTCCACCAATGATGAAGTCTAGTTATCGCGGATTTAGGTGGAAATTTGGTCGAATTTTTTCTGAGGGCATTTTCGTAATTTTAAAGCGATATTTTCGAAATGCCGTTTTCCTTAGATTTTGAAGGCTGCAAACTACGAATTCAACATGAGTCTATTCTTTAGGGATGAATAAGTCTATTAAACGCCGATTTGGGCGGAATATTTCCGGGGCCATCATTGGCAGATTTTAAAGGGGTACCATCACGGATTTTGGGCGATTTTTTGGAAAGACCATTTTTCTTGAATTTTGAAGGCGACTGATCGCAGATTCAGCCCTAGGGTACTCTCCACCAATGATGAAGTCTAGTAATCGCGGATTTAGGCGGAAAATTGGTTGAATTTTTCCGGACGGCATTTTCGTAATATTTAGTCGATATTTTCGAAAGGACATTTTTCTTAGATTTTGAGTGTTGCAGATCATGGATTCATCCTGTGGCTATTCTATAGGGATGAATAAGTCTATTAAACACCGATTCGGACGGAATATTTCCAGAACCATTTTGGACGATTCCAAAAGAGTACTGTTTATCGGTCGGATGATGAGTTAGAAAGGAGGGCTACTTATACTGAATTAGCAAGAGTAAAAGTGAGCAGCCATCCCTGGTTAATTGGTGGGGACTTTAGTTTAATGCTGTTTTGAAACCAGGGGAAGTCTCCCAGACGTGTGAGCCTACAAAGTATGGTGGATTTTGGTAGTTGGCTTGCTTCGATGGAGTTGTTTGATCATAGAGCACCAGACAGTTTACCGCCCCTATCATCGTCTGTTGTATTAGAATACTTCCCTTCCCTTTGATTCAGTAGGAGTATGGATAAGGGCATATCAAGGTCGAATTCCACCGCAATGTCAAGTTGTGCGCTGGATGAGTTGAAACCGTGTGCTGACAGAAGACAAAACTGAGACTGCGGATCCCTCTCCCTCTCCCTTCCCACATCAACTCCCTAAAATTGGGACACACTGAAATAAATATTCTTCCCCCACACTGAAATCACTCACTCTGAGCTCGACTGTGCTTCCTTCCCTTCCCTCCCCTCCCATGTCCCAACTATGGACGATTCAAATTGGGTTACTTCACTGCATCCCTTTCCTTTTAAATACTCGACCCCTTCTTTCCCCCCCAAACCACTGCGATCCCTACTACGATACTACTCATTAGCCTGCCCCTGGTTTAGCTGATATTACTCTTCACTCTGTGTCTCTCTCTCTGCCTTGGTAGTTTATTAATGGCAACGCCAGAGGAATACAGAGCTCTAGAGCTCATTCGGCAGCACCTGCTGGAAGACCATTTCTCCTCCGCCGATCTCTTCATCACTGATTTGAACTCCCCAATCTCTTCCGTCTCCCAGGAGCTGCTGCTTCCTGTGCCCGTAAAACACGAAGAAGCAGAAGAAGAATCGCAATCCCCTGCTTTGTGCTCTGACTCCAATTCCCCTGAATCACACCTTGACACGTCCTCGCCGAAGCCTACGGTTTCGGGTTCCTGTAGTGGGTCGTCGTCGCCAGAGCCGGAAGAGAAGGGGAGGCAGTTCAGAGGCGTGAGGAAGAGGCCGTGGGGCAAATTTGCGGCGGAAATCCGCGACCCGACCCAGAAAGGCAGCCGGGTGTGGCTAGGGACTTTCGACAGCGACGTGGATGCCGCCAAAGCCTACGACTTCGCCGCTTTTGAAATGAGGGGCAGGAAAGCGATCCTCAATTTCCCACTAGAAGCTGGCAAGTCCGACCCGCCAGCTGCCTGCACTGCCCGGAGACGGAGGAGGATGAAGAAAACGGCGCCGGATTCGGAGAAAGCATCCGCCGCCCGGGAACTGGAAATGGGTCCCTTCTAAGGATACATATAGTGTGTGGGGCTTGCTGGAGTTTAGTTGATTGTGTAGATCATCAAGTTAATTAATTAATTAATTAGAAAGCTTCATTATGGTGCAGCTAATATTGACATAATATCTCTTGTAGACGAAACTTATCAATTTTGAACAATTCCAATAAACACCATACAGTACAGAGCTTGCTTAGCACAATTAAACTATTCAATATTCATACAAAGCCGGTCAAATTAATCTATGTGCAGTTACTTGTACAACCATATTTATAACGACATATTAGAATAAGAGTCCGAGTGAGTCCGAGCCCCTCCATCCAATCCATCAACTTCTCAATCAATCAACCCACTTGCTTGCAATGCAAGAATTCAAATCCGAATGAACTCCCAGCAAATGCCATCGCGCATTTAAACCTCAAGGGGCCACCCTACCCTACAACGACAACTACAGAAAGCAGCAAGTGGTAAGGCTGGTGGTGGGCGGGTCCATAGATAAGATAAGTGATGCATCCAATTTCCAGAACACCGTACATGTTCAGTGTACCAATGCTCTTTACCGCAACTTGCGCGCAGCCGACGTCCATGCATGGCTGGGGCTGCCTACTTGCTAGGAACAAATGCAAGGTGGCCCAACGGGAAACAAATAACCCACTCTCTCCTTGTGGATGTGATGTAGAGGTGACAGGTTAGGATCTGTTTCTTCGTGTTACTGGTCAATCGGGTTGCATGTTAATCATACTACAAATTAATTGGATTATAGGTCACTTGCGTCCATTTTATCTATGTTGTGCCCAAACACTAACAAACCTTGTATAAACATGGAGAACACCAACTCTCATAGCACCCGCCATTGTTCAAGGGAGAAGAGGAGTAAACCCCACCACCTTTGGGGCAACCTCGTGGAGATCTCTTAAGGGAACATGAGGAACTAAAGTTTTTATGGAACATCTTACTCATGCCTTTCTAGATGTTGTTCCTCAACGCTTCACAACCAAACTCCTAAGGCTTCAAGACCTTTATCTAGGCAAGAGCAAGTGTCTCAATTGGATTCTCTATGCCCAACTCGAAATTGAGGAGGCAATACGTGTAAGAACTATATGCTAGGTTTTCCAAAATTTTAGATGTTTCAGGCTATAGCAAGTGAAAGGCAAAATGATTGAGAGTTGGATGAAAGTGAGCAAAAACAGGACAAAGTGCAAGAAATTGTATGGGTCATGGTTCATAGCAGATTGTCACGAGCAGGAGACCGTGAAGCTTGCATCAAAACTTTGAAGTATACAACGTTCTGGGAGCATTTGGACGTCTCATGGGCATTGCATGGAACACGGACACATGGCGTGAAGAATACAATTAAATCGTGAAATGTGTAAGGGAAACAATGCATTTTGAACTGAGATCACGGTTTCACTGCACACATCACGGGTGTGACGACGAACTGTGAAATGTGCCCTGTCGAGTGTAAATATGAGAGTGAGAAGATTTCAAAGGGAGGAACATTAGAGAGAGATTTGGATCTTCTTATACATTCTAGAGAGTGAAAGTAACGAACCAAGGAAGACTTAAGGGGAATTTGGCCTACCCAAGACCAAAGGAGGCCAAATTTCATCTTCAACACCATTCCAAGCAAATAAGAAGAAGGAGAATCATCTTTCCATGAGGTTTCTCTTTAGTTGTAGTACATTATCTATACATGGGGTAGATTTTCCTTTCACATGGATGGTTGTTAACTCTATTTTGTGATTGGCATGTTTGATTGTATATTTATTAGTATTTATCATGATAATTGAGATTCCTTGATCAATTTCCTCAATTTTGGGGCTAATTAACCTAAGAAAGAGAAGATCTCCATAGGGTAATTTGGATCACTATTCAATCACCGTAAGGCGCCCAATAAAGAGGGTGATTGGTTTCTTTATGATGTTTTGGTTCATCGACCGAGGAAGTGGATTTGGTTTCCCTAATTGCCTAATCCAGTAGTTTGTTACGCCTCTCCGATTAGAGAAATTAGGCGAGTTAGGACAACTCGAATAGGGACTCCTAACTATCTTTGATCTCCTAGCGATATATATAATTTGAAAATCACACTAGAGTATCATGTCATCAACTCAACACATGACTAGGAGGTAATCATCCGAGTGAAGCTTTCTCCCTTGAATCCAAACTACTTGTTTTTTTGCTTGTTTGTTTAGTTAAAATAGATTAATAAAAATTTTCTATCGCTAGATGATTTGTGATTTGTTGAGTAAGGATACACAAACCACTCGGGTTTGATAATTAGAGAAATACTTGCTCTTCACTACACCGATTGAAGGTTCCACTAGGCCTTTGATAGTGTAGTTATGATCGAGTCAAGCTTTTCTGGAGCCGTTACAGGGGACAACGGTTTATTATTGAGAAAAAAATAAACCACTATTAATCTAGTTTTTTTCCTTGCATTATATGTTAGACCTTGCTAGTTGGCTCTTGTTTGTGTTGTTTGGAGTGAGTGGAGGTAGTGTATGACCCCGAGCAATCCAGAACCCTTGGAGCCACTAGAAAACAACATATGGACTCTCCGACTACTTGCACGTGAGAGGGAGCTAAGGGTAGCAAGGGAGCGATTGTTGAATTAGGGTCAACCGAAGTTCAAGAAGAAGTTGAAGTTGAAGAGCAGTTTCTGATTGTAGACATGGCAAACGAGGCCATACAAGATGGATATGAAGCAAGGACGATAGGGGTACTATAATCTCTATTGAGGAGGGAATTAGAAGCCATCAAGTGAATCTTCAAAACTTGGAAACCCAAATCGATAATCTCGCCGAAGTCCTCACCTAGAGACCTCAAGGAGCCCTACCTTCCTAAACCGTAGAAAACCCCAAAGATCCAAGGGCGGGGTTGCATGCCATTTTTCTTTGAAGTGGCAAGGTGACTCAAGAGGTTGAACCAAAGAAAGTACCTCAAGAAGAAGAAACCCTACAACGGTTATCGAACAATAGTCTAAGGAGACAAAGGAAGACGTGCATATGAAGGCCTCACAAACGCCACCTCCGGTGGCTGAGTACAAGCCTCCCCTTCATTTTCTGTGAGAACCTCGCTTCTAGGGATTCTCGATACTGATCTTCGGCACTCGTGATAATTAGGGATTTAGGGTTTGAGAGAAAGAATTAGGGATTTAGATGAGAAAGAATAGAATTGGGAATCGGCCGAGGCCTTGGATTAGGAGAGAATAGAAATTAGGAGTTGAGAGGAGAGATTAGGGTTTGGGAGACTTTGCTTAATATTCTTCTTGATTGATTATGACGTAAACCCAAAGTACATATATATAGGAAATACTGGAAAACCCTAACGAATAACCTAATTGGACTAAATCTCTACTAATCATAAGAATAATTATCCTACCTAATATAATAATAGAAACTCCCAATAAATGTGTTTCTCACAATCCATCCCCCTTGGAAACAACCTTGACCTCAAGGTTGTAGTTGACTTCTACCTCCTTGACCTTCCGTTTTCTTCGTTTCCAATTGCGCTCCAGTTCGCGAAGGAACTCTTCTCGTGCAACTCCAACTTTCTGTGTCTCTTGTCCACCCGCGTGACACATATCACGTTTGCCATAGCTTAACAGTTCTTCGTCATCTCTTTCGAAGTCCACGAAATAGGAATCAGATAACTCTTCTCCTCCTCCACTCCTGGATCGGCCTACCATGACTTGAAAGGATGAGGTGTTCTTCTTCTTAACTTCTTTTGGGTTTGACTCCCTTGCAAGCCCGTGTGTCAACACAAGAACTCCCTCCAAGTCTTCTTTCCTTTTATAACATCCCATGTTCGATTTAAGTTCTGCATGATCTGGCCCAATTATGTATAAAAGAGCCCTTGTAAGGCTGTCCTTGAGCGTCCCAAAGACTGGGTAGAGAGAAGCCCAACTGCACTCCACCTTAGGCCCGTCCTGCTGATTGGTTTTCGGCCCAAGATGCTGGTCAGGTTGGTCTAAGTCGGACCCAACAAAATTCTCCTTCTCATTCTCCAGCTCACGTCCCCGGCCAATGGGCCCACCTCTCTTCCTCGGCCCAACAAAGCACCTAGCATTTAGGGTCGACGAGAACCCAGCATGCCCCAAGCTTCGGCGGTTTAGGGTTGCAGGGGAAGGAAACCTGCCGCCCTCCACCTTCTCCTCCTTTGTAGGCGGCTTCTCCTCCTCGTCGGCCACCACAGGGGTCGCCGCCACCCTCACGTCCGGAGCCTCCATCGCCTCCAATTTCTCCGGCTTTGTCTTCTTCCGCTCGTTCTCCGGTGGTGCGCCATTCCGCTGACGGCACGACGGCCCTTCCGGCCCCGCCGCCATCTTTTCCTTCGGCGGCAGCTGCTTCGCCTCGTTCTCCGGCGGTTTCTTCTTCTTCTCCGACTGTGGCTCGAGTTCGAGCGCCCTCTTGCCCGCCTTGTCCTCCGACGTCGAGTGACCCACCTGGCATGAGGAAGGCGATCTCGAAGCTTCGACTTCCATCTTCTTCTTCCCCGTCGTTTTCGACTCTGACGATTCCTTCTTCTTGACCAGTGGCGACTCCCTCGCCTTCTTCTTCGTCGGCGCCTTGACTGTAGTTCCAGCAGATCACATCGGCTGTGTCGCCAACGCAGAATCCCATCGAATTTGCTCCGCCTCCACTTCGGGTCGGCGATCGACATTGGCGCTAGTCTCCATCTTCTTGTCGGATGCCGTCAAGGCTGGGCCGGCGGCTGGACTCGTGATTTCGACTGGTCCAGCAGTTTGTGCGTCCCCGGTCCTGCTTCTTCTCGTCCGTTGGCGTCGCGGGCCATGGTCGATGATGATTGTTCCTCTGGCGGTTTCCTCGGCGGTGGAAGGACGGGATTTAGGAAATCCTTTGCCGCATCGGAACTCACTCCCGGTTCTTCTTCCTTACCTGTCGCATTCGAATCCACCTGCTTTGGAGAAGTGGCAGCACCGTCTGGCGGTGGGATCACTGCTTCTTTCCTCGCATCCTTTGGCGGTGGCGCATTCCCAGGCGAAAGGAAGGCAGGCCCGATCCGGCGACCTTCCTCTTGTTCTCCGTCCCGATCTCGCAAGCAGCCTCGTCACCAGCAACCAGCACCGCTTCCTTATTGCATTCGTCTCCCGCCATCTGCATCCTCATCTCTGCCTCAAATTCCGATGGTGGCTCGACCTCCATTGGCTTCCTCTTCTTCAATTTGCCACCCGGCGTCGAGCTATTTCCGCGACAAGTAGGCGGATCTGCCGCTTCTTCCTTCGCCGGCTCCATCGATGCGGCGGCTGCGGCTTTGGATGGGGCTGCCCGCACATTGTTCCCGGACAGCATCATGGACGAGGCAACCTCGTTCTTCCACAGCGCTTCCAGCTTCGACTTCAACATCTTTGTGAGTTCGCTGACCGAGAGCTCTTCGAGTCTCGACATGGTTCTGGTACGAGTGCCTGCAACCAGGCTCTGATACCAATTGTGAGAACCTCGCTTCTAGGGATTTTCGATACTGATCTTCGGCACTCGTGATAATTAGGGATTTAGGGTTTGAGAGAAAGAATTAGGGATTTAGATGAGAAAGAATAGAATTGGGAATCGGCCGAGGCCTTGGATTAGGAGAGAATAGAAATTAGGAGTTGAGAGGAGAGATTAGGGTTTGGGAGACTTTGCTTAATATTCTTCTTGATTGATTATGACGTAAACCCAAAGTACATATATAGGAAATACTGGAAAACCCTAACGAATAACCTAATTGGACTAAATCTCTACTAATCATAATAATAATTATCCTACCTAATATAACAATAGAAACTCCCAATAAATGTGTTTCTCACATTTTCCCTCAAGATTTCCCAAGGAAATTTGGAGGCAGATTGGAGATATTGACCCCCTACTAGCTCCCTAATTTGGATATGTTCGAGGATCTCCATTGCCAGGTTGCTATCTCAAAAATCATTGGTCATCCTTAGTGGCGGCAGCTTCTTAGAATCGACGAGCACATATTTCGAGAGCTCTGTGTTGAGTTCTACTCCACCTTCAGACGCGAGCAGTCTTGTGGAGTTAGCATTCTCAACATCATTTAGGACACCTTGGCTTAGTATCTACAACTGCACATGAGCATCATGACGATGACTAAGCTGGAGTAAACCCAAATGGAGAACCCCTAGAGGGCGTTCAAGAGGATCTTCCATGAGCAGTACCGTGATCAGCGGTTCCAAGTGGTCCATGCGAGGACTACTCTCTTATTACCCAGTGTAGGATCCTCTGCATGTTGCTGACTCATACCGTAGTGCACAACGCTCTAGCTTACAGGCATGTGACCCTCTAAGGGAGCGTGGCTCTCCAGACCATGAGCTGACCCTGGGAGCCTCTATACCTCGGGTCATTAGTGGTGACCTCTTTCTATCTAATTCTAGGACATTTCAGGTTTTATACCATGCCTCTATGCCTCGTCATCACCCGTATGGCGCGGTACTACGACATCGACACCATCATTTGCACGATGGTCCTTACTGAGTGGGGGATTGAGTACATTGATGGCCTCCGCCTTTCGTACTTGTCTAACAAGTAGTGGAGGAGCAGGGCGAGCCATCCTAGAGAGCTCCACCACCACACCAATGTAGTCATACCCACGCTTCTACATCATCATCCAGTGTTGGCCCCTCTTCCTCGAAAAATCTTGAGGCTCGTGTCAAAACTTTTTAGGGACACTACATGGATCTATTAGCTCGGCTCGACTAAGACGAGATGCATGGAATCATTCTCACTGCATCAAGGAGGAGCTCCTCCATGCTCAGGGTCTCTATTACCAGGACCCGTACTAGCAGCCTTCTCCTCCACACTAGGAGCCTCGTCACCATGATGATGACCACCATTCTTGAGTGTCACGTTGGAACAGTACAACCACTCCATTTTCTCCCCCTTGACTCTACACTTTGGTTTTGTTCTTTTCATATGTTTAACTTTCTTCTTTTCTTGGAAGAAAGACGACGCCAAGCGTCTAATTCGTATAACTAATTAAACGATCATAGGACACTCCCATGATGTCATGGTACAACCATTGCCCGAGACCCGGGTCACACACATTGAAGTGATGTGTGCCAAAATCAACAAAGTGTCCCCTATCTGCTAAGTAATTAGCAACAAAATTAGCCTCCCTAAAAACATGAGAAATAACAACAATCCAATCAAGGTTAAGAAGGTAGTGAAACTGATGAGCAATATGACCATGTCGATGTTCATCGTCCTCACGGTTCTTGATGATTGCAATTGCAGTAGAGGAATCCATGTTCAAATGGACTCTCATGTAGCCTTTGTTCCATGCAATTTTCAACCCTTCCACGGTGCCTTTCAGCTCCGCACTAGTGATTAAGCAGATACCCAATTTGCACACGAACGCTTCTTTGCACCTGCCTTCACAATCACGAATGAGCCCTCCTGCAGCAACATGTTCTTCCGGGGAAAGGATTGATCCATCGGTTTGGATTTGCACCCACCCTTCCGGCGGGGGTATCCATCCAACCTGTTGACTTCGTTTGAGGGAGGACGGCGTTGACCGTGTCTTCTTTTCTCGGATTCTGGCTTGCTCAACAATGTTAAGCCAAGCTTTAATTTTTCACGGCAGTCCTTGCTCAAAAAAGGGAACTCCTTCCATGACCTCCACGTTTCTTTATTTTTACAGCATCCAGCAGATGATCCCAAAGTCCACCCCTGACTTCTCGTTCTTGAGGTTTGAGAGAAGCCAGTTCTGGAAAGGGATGTTGTGATCTTTCACCATGATCTTCTCCTTGAATCTGCCCCACATAAGCTTAGCCTTAGTGCAGCTTCTCAAAATATGTTCCACCAATTCCTCTTCATCTCTGGTGATCTTCCGTTTTGTTCTCTCCTTGTTGCTAAAAAGTCTCTTGTGTCTAGCCAGCCAGAGGAAGTGCTTGACTCTGTTGGGGCCTCTCCATTGCCGGATCGCCTTCCATCTTGGTGACTCTCCCTCGCTGTTAATGTTCACAACTAGATTGTACGCTGATTTCAGGCGGAATCTCCCATCTTTTTCAAGCCCCCAAATCATCTTGTCCTCTAGCTCCGGGTTAGGGGTGATTTTACTTGCAATCAACATAAGGATGTCATCAGGTAGGAGTTCCTTTAACCTTCCCCACCTCCACTCATCTTCCTCAGTCACCCACTCTGCCACATTCGTGCTGCTCTCTTCCTCATTGATGTCCTGCAGAAGATGGTCACTGAGCAGAACTCCACAGTCAAGCCATGGCTGATTCCAGAAGCTTGTGTCCCTTCCATCTCGTATGCTCCAGCACGAGGCCTCCTTCATTAATGGCATCGCCTTCACTATGGCTCTCTAGAGGTTGGAGTGGTTTGATTTCTTCACTGAGACAACCTCTCCATCTTTGTGGTTGAAATATTTCCCCTGCAAAACCTTGACCCATAGCTCATTTTCCTTATTAAACACCTGTCAGGCCAACTTTATCATGAAAGACATGTTGAGACAGCGGCCAGATTTAAGTCACAACCCTCCTTGTGCTTTGGGTTTACAGATTGTATCCCATCCCACAAGGTGGCCCTTTCTTTTTCCTTCCTGTGAACCCCAAACAAACCCCCTAACCTTCCTATCAATCAGATCACACACAGACAGGGGAATGAAGGTTGTTTGTATCCCATAGGTGGGGATGACATTCAAAACAACACTTGCCAGGGTGACTCTTCCTGCCAAAGAGAGAGTCTTGGCTTTCGAGGTCGTCAGTTTCTGATCCATCCTATCCAGGATGTACTTGTAGGTATTCCTGGTTAACCTACCATGCAAAACAGGGACCCCAAGGTACTTGCCAAGGTCATGAGTTTCTTGTATTCCAAGTCTACCACAAATTTCCTGTCTAGTAGGCTTCTTAACATTTTTAGAGAAAACACCCTAGACTTCTCCCTACTGACCAGTTCCACAGAGGCACAACAAAAAGTCTTCAAGTAGTTCATGACCACACCAGCATGCAGGGGGTTAGCTTCTGCGAAGAGAACTAAGTCATCGGCAAAAAATAAATGGGACAAGGGAGGGCCTCCAGGAGATAGCTTCATTGGCTACCACCTCCCTTCATTGACCTCATACAAAATACTATGACTAAATCTCTCAATACACAAAGTGAAAAAGTAGGGAGGTAAGGGACATTCATGTCTTAGTCCTTAGGTAGGGGTGAAACAGTCAGTCTCGCCCCTATTCCAAAGCACTTGATAACTTGTAGTAGTCACACAGGCCATAACTAGTACGATGAAGTTGGCAGGGAGATGGGCAGCCACCATGGTCTCTTCAAGGAACCTCCAACTGACTCTGTCATAGGCCTTCGCAAGGTCCACCTTCAACAGCATGTTGCCCTTCCTTCTTGTTTTCCTCCCCATTGACTTTCAACTACTTAGTTCATTTTCTTTTTGTGTGAACTATAAATAGTTTGCTTGTGTAATAACCTCACCTTTGGTGAGTTTGTGTTTGTGCGTGCTTGTCTATTCCTTGTGATAGTTCTATCTCTCTCCCAAAACTAGTCAAATTTCCAGTCCGCCTTTCACTCGCCAATGATTCGATAACTTTGCCCCATCCTACTCACTATGCTTTGAAAAGTTTGACGTTGTTATGGTGTGCATTATAATGAGCAGTGTGGCACTGCGGAGGTTATTGGTCATGAGTGGTTTACTTCATTTTATCTTGTTGTGTGGGTACTGCTTGCTACCGAGGTTAGACATGTGTGTGAGACTCACCCCAATTTTGGAATCTAATTTTTTTGCAAAAGATGCTCCATTAATGTCTCAAAATGAGTGTTCTCGCATGAGAGGCAAGCGGTATGAGCCAAAAATCTAAGGTTTTAGCGCACGACACGGTTTAAGTGTGATTTTCATGGCTTCAAGACCTTGAAAATCACACTGCATGCGAGATGCACTAAGGTTTATGTCCATTTTCACACTTCTTGGTTTCTTTGTAACTTTCACTGGCTAAGCCAGTGATAATTAACTCCACTGTGATGTCGACCCAACACTCACCGTTTTGAGCTGAGATCACGCTTTGTGTTATGTTCACAACCTAAGATTGTGAAAATAACATAGAAACGATGATCTCTCCCCTCGGGGTGTATATAAAGGGCGTGAACTTCACATCAAACGTGAAGTTCATTCGTCACCAGAAAAGCAGAAAACCTCTGACGTGAAGTTCATTTGTCCCCGGAAAAGCAAAAAATCTCGCCGCAAAACATCGTCTTCGATGGTCTTTTTTAAGATCTGATCTACTTACGGGTGCCCAAATTCCAAACAAACCACATTCCCATGCTCCCCATCCTTAGGCGCCCCTTCGACCAAGTTTTGGGGAGATTTGGCAATGTTTTTACCATCGACGACAACTCTTCGCCAAGCTTCCAAGTACCTCCTCCGAAGACTTTGGCCATTTGCAAAGGTTTGGGAAGGTAGGGCTCATTGAGGTATCTCAGTGCGGACTTCGACGAGATTGTCAATTTGGGTCTCAAAGTTTAGAAGACTCACTTGATGGCTTCTAAGTCCTGCCTCAACTGAGGAAAACTTGCTTAAGCAACTTCTATAAACCTCTCAATCTTCTGAAAACTCGAACTTACAAAGGTGGCCACAAGATCTTCGAGCTTGGAGATCTTGTCGGGATGTTGTTGTTGTTGTTAATACCCTTGCCCACCTTGCAGTTGATATTGTTGTGATTGAAAGTTCGTGGCTTGAAATTGCAACATTGGTTGTGGAAATGGGGGGTTTTGGTTGATTTGCATGTTTGTTTAGAAATTTGACTACCATTTATTATAAGTTTCTCGCATTAGTAAGACTATAGAAATTTAAACACTTTTCACTTTGTCTCCTGTGGATCTGTATAGTATTTGCATCAAATTTTTCATTACTCCATCAACCAATAACGTGGAGAAAACTTATGCATTTTTCAACTTCAATTTAATTAATAGTTTGTAATTCACATCCCAATATATATACACAACATTGCAATGAATAATAGTAGTTCAAAAAAAATAGTTTTTGCATTTAGAAGTGGTTGGTGAGTGTGTGAAATATAAGGAAATATGACGAATATATTATAGTATAAACAAGGAAAATTTTCTGTCCTGTGAAAATAAGGTGTGAATCATTCGGTAGGGTTGGCAAGAAAACCCGTCAGATCGGGTATTCACCCAAACTCGAACCGGTCAATGCAGGTAAAACTCATCTTGACAAGATTCGGGTCGCGCTCGAGCGAATCCCCAACTTCAAATTCTCGGGCATGAGTCGGGTATGGATATTATTATATCTGCCCCAAACTCGCCCGGTATATTGTTAATCCCTAAACCCCCATCCCGGCGTCCCGGCTCCGTATACGGTGCATAACCCATGGTTATGCACCTATTAGTAACTAAATCTGGACACTTCCTTTTAAGTGGGTCCAGAAAATCTAGATCTAAAGTTGGAGAATTAAAGACATTTTTTCCACTTGTTTTCTTAATCGTCTCATATCTTTTTCGTTTTAACTCGAATTTCAAATTTTTTTTTTTGCACATATGGAATGAATTCGTTGTGCTCTATAAAATGAGATCCATTTTCAATATTTTTTGAGAAATTTTTTTTCATGCCTCTAGTTACCAACTGCATACTATATAGTATGTTCTTCTTTTTAAGTCGTTTTTGAAAAAAATTGCACAGAAAGAACGAGTTAATCATGATATATTGGATCTACAAATTTATGGGTGAACAAACTACAGGACCAAAAAATACCACACAATACCACCCTGGTACGATGTGGTATCTTGTGGTACACAATGTTGAAAGTCGTAAATGACACTACTACTATCATGTATTCAACCATCCTACATTCTTGGTATGTTCATACTATGGTTTGCTCTTATTTCAATACCAGTCAATAACCGTCAATACCATATGGTATAGACTGATAAAAAATGGCTCAATTTTTTTGTTCCAAAAATATATCAAAGTGAATATCATTTTGAAGAGCACAATTAATCTGATCTAACGGTGCAAAAAAAATTAAATTCCAACTTAAAACAAAAAACGAGTGAGAAATCATCCGTTAAAGATTCAAGAGTGAAAATTAAAGACTTTACAGGAGAAAGCAGGAGCACTAATGTGATGCATGATTATTGGTCTATTGGTTACTGACCCGATCACTCTCCGGCATCCCCTTGCATTCTCTCCCTCGCGACAATTAACATCTTAATCTGAGTGATTGCACATTTGATTTTCTCTTGAAATTTCTACGTGCTTAGAAAACAAGCTCCAGTTGTCATCCTATAAAATGAGCTCTTGTGAGTGTTCTATTATTCATGGCCTTTTATATATGTGTTGTACTCAGACATTTAAGTTGCTTTATGTTATTCAAGTCATCAGAATTATGCTTGGTCTTGAATTTGTCATGTAATGTAGGTATGGTGAGTCGTTTCCACTTTCCGGTTTCAGCTGAAGTTCTTGATTCCGGTTTTTATCTTCCCATAGGTTAAGCTAAGGTGCATGTCTTGATGAATGTTTGTTCTTTCTTTGTTGCAAACAATTGAAAGAAGGAACATGTTTCCTTCCTCGCTGAAATTGTTCTTAGGATTTCCAATTTCTGCACTTTGCATTTGGTTTACCTGTTAAAATTTTCATTATTTACGAGGTAGGTGATTTGGATTGACCAATATCCATAGGTACAACGATACCCGCCCAATATCCATGGATATGATGAGAGATATGTTATCCATCTATCATATGATACCCACGCGATACCTGCCCGAAATTTAGATGGGTGGATATTGGATAGCCATAATCTGGCCCGATTCGATCCATTGCCAATCTTAGGGGTGGCTATACGATCCTGTCCGGTTTTTTTGAAAATATAAGAACCAAAGATTAGATTGGATACAGTCCGGTCTTGACCCGTTCCGCTCCCAATTCGGTCTTGATTTTATATTGAGCTTGTGGGGATTTGAGTGGCCTAAGGCCTGAAAGGGTGAGGAGTTGGTTAACTTTTGTACTAAGTGCAAATGTTTGTGACCGTTTTATGCAAATTATCCTTAAGTTTTGGGTGTGAAGCTCTCTTATCCGATCTTTAACCAGTTTTCGATCCGGTCCCGAACGGTTTTTTTTATCTCAAATCTAAGCCCAAAAATTGGATTGGATTGGATTGCTTAGCATCCGGTCCCGATCCGGTCTCGGTCCGAGTTATACGGTCCAATTTCGGGTAAAACCAAAAAACCCGGACCACATAGCCAATCCTAGCCAATCCTATCATTTGGGTGTCCGCAATCCAACCACCACCCTCACGTATAAGTACATATAGGAAATATTCGCAATCCACCCACATCAATCACCCACCTGCTATAGTTCAAATTATTTGCGGGTGGATCAATATGAAAGAGTAGATTAACCACTCGGCGGCCCAACCTTATTCCTCACAACAACGTACTGCCTTGAACAACGCATGACGTCATTTCTGTCACTGCCGCTTTTATCCTTGTTTGTCTCCACGCATCCAATTTGGGCTTGGGCAGATGTACCCGAACACGTAGTCCTTTTCTTATCTGGACCGAGTAACGCGGGTAATTGGGTTTCGGGCGTATTGTCTCAACAAATCCAATTTTGAGGTTAGGATTTAATCACCTTTGTTATTCCTTACGCAAGTCTATAAGATCGCGTTTCATGAATCTAAGACGTGTAAATTTCATTTAGGTTTGTGAGATGAAGCTTCGTATTGTACGAGATGAAAACAGAATGAAACAAAATTGAGCTGTAGGTAAGCAATTATTTCATAGCATTATCATGCACACGTATACAATATAAAATACATCAGTTCGTAAACGATCATACAAAAATTCCCAGTACTTCACAGCATTGCTTGAGCTTCAGCGGGCACAACCAAGATCTTCAAGCACTGCAGTCGAAATTTCCAGATAAAATGGTCTGACGGTGCAAACGGGATGAAAGGTTACAAGCACCTTTATGTTCCCTACCTCACCGTTTAAGTTAGGGTTCGGGATTCATTCGATTACAGAACAAAATGGTCAATCAAGTGCTGCACAACATCTGCCCCTTCAATGTGCATGCTCTCATCTTTCACCTGAAATTAATCCAACAAACAAACGTCTCGCCCTTTGGTTCATTTTCAAGATGACCCTTCAGGAATGGGGAAGGAAATAGTGTGTTGCTTATCCGATTTCTGGGTAAATAGGGCGAACATACTTACCTGGATAACACTATGAGCAGCTAATCTCAGCCTGCTTGTGTGGAAGCTCACATCTATTTTTTCCCATGACACTCGTGACAAACCCGTCACTAACTCCTCTGCACGAATAAACGTTGTTTTAATTAGCATATTTCTGAAATAGAGAGCTTGTAATTTGATAAGGATCAACCATAACTTATGCAAGGCATTCTGGTTATGAAAAAGTCATCATATCTTGCTAGATTCATACAATAATATCATCAACATGTTGAGAATCACAACAGACCTTCTATCTTGTCAAATTTATCATCTGTTGAGAAGGGCTCAGCCAGATCAGTTTCATCACAGGCCTTGCAATGTTCTTCATGAACCACATGTGGGTATTTCTCATTTAAACAATCCTCCCACTGACACAAATATAGTACAAGGATCAGGGGTATCACACAAGAAAAGCAGCAAACTCAAAACATGATAGAGAATGGTAACCGTAAGTACCTTTGGTAGTTCGTTATTCCTCCTAATTGAAGACGTTCTCCACCCCACAATGTCTGCATTGAATCTCGTCAAAGAAACCAATAAAATATACTGGACAACTGTTTTAATCATAATAATCCAACAACAGCATAAGAAAGGATACGGTCATAGCCAACATTTGAATACACCACCCGACGTTTGAATGTCCGCAATGCAGACCTGAAAAATCAAGACGCCTGTATTGAATATGACAATCTTTTGGCACATTGAAGATAGAGATAGGAACAACTAAATAACATACAACATAAGTCGAGTATGAGACAAGTGGTATACATGAAGTTAAGGTCACCAAAATCTTCTATCATCCGCTTAAGTAATGGAGGTTTCCCCTCATCGTTGTCTACAAGAAATAGATGTTGACCTGTTCTCCTAAATATCCAATGAATAACAAGTCCTGCAGCTTTCTCCAAGGCATTTAAACCAAAAAGAAATGGTACCTGCAAGTTAAAACATTTCCTTGAATGAAATGGACGAGCAACTGTGTTAAGAAGACACTCATTTATTGGACGCTTTACACTTCAACAAAAGCTTACACATGACTAATGCATAAGATTAAAAGAGAACTCGTTCAATCTGATACGAGACCTGCAGTTCAGATTCTAGTTCCACTTCGACTTGTACAACATATGATGCTCTCATTCATACACCCCAGGCTTGGATGAGACTAGCACACACAATGGTCTGCACAATCTATAGCATTGGAAAATTTAAGTTGGCGAGTCAATTGAGTTCAGTTTCATTGCCTTGTTTAATTAGCAAACCGGAAACAACAATATTTATCAGTGCTGGGAAACATTTTTCTAGGCTTCATTGGATATTTCTAAGGTCAGCAATCAATAGCTATGTTACTGAGAACTAATGGTTACCTGCTTATTGCCCCTAGAACCAAGGTGAGGGGTAGCAACAGTAATGAAATTGACAGCCTCCAGGCCACCTATTGTGGCTCTCGGCTGTTCTTTATTCGGATTGGCATTTGGTTCCTCTGCATCATCTTCCCTAGGGCCCCTATACAATCTCCCGATAGCATACCTTGCAACTAGTCCTCCTACTGAATGTGCAACAAAAGAAATCTTCTGTAAATTTGGGTTTTTTTGAATCACTTCGAGGACCTGTAATTCACATGTTCAGCCAAGCATCAGGACTGCATTACCCAAAATCCATACTTCAGTGACAAAGTTGCAGAAAGGAAAACATGTGGAAGCTTAACAATCAACTAAAAGCCATTCCTAGAGGCACTGAAACTAACCTCCTGGGCCAACCGTTCACCCATCACATCCACCCCATCGAGAGTCAGCCTATACATGTTTTTCTCACTACCTACAGAATGTCAGAAGCAAACCCCATCAGTGAAGCTAAACTTTTGGGGTTTTGAGTGAAGCTAAATGATATAACTGAAAGTGCATTGCTTTTTTAACTCAGATCCAAAAGTGCCTGCATGCCCAGAAGACACGGGGGGACACTTACAATGAACAAACACTTTATCCGGCAGATTTCTAACGAACCGCTCAGCTGCATACTTCCAGTCATTGGAGCTGAAAGGCCATAATGAAGACAGAATCAACCAATTTCATAACCTACCAATTCAAGCATTAAGATGGAGAACTGTCCTCTTGTTGATCAGAAAAGAAAACAGAATTAACTGACTTGATCATCCAAGCGCAAGAAACCGCCATCAAGCATCGATTTGAACAGAGCCATGGAAGAGCAGCAAAATTCAAGATCAACAAAAACCCAAATAAGAATTCGAAGCGTCTAACCTGCCAAGGATGCCGTGGACCATGATGACGAGATGATCAGCAGAAGAAGAATCGGATTCGTTACAGCTCCAGACTTCGCAGCTTCCGTTTGCCGATTGCGACGAGCAGACAGCGTTATGCACAGTCCCGTTCTGGGCGGTTCCGTTCTCCATAATCGGTTACAGAATTGCTCTGCCGCTACCCTTTGTCCTTATCACGGCGGTCAGTTGATCATACGCATTTGAAGACGAGTCGACGAGATCTGGCGATTCCGCGTGGCAAATGTATAAGGGGAATAACTTGGAAGAGAAAAGGCGAGGAAGAAAGTGGAAGGGGATATAATCTAACTGTATTGCTTTGCAAAAGGTAGTTGGAAGGAGGAGAAATGGCGGTGACGACTGGTGAAAGAGAAACCCGAACGCGAAGGAAAGCTTTAGGAAAGCTTAACGACAGGGTTACGAGTTGCGAACGCATTAAATTTTGGACAAAATTTCGGCATTTGTGGAAAAGAAGGCTCGGAGTCGGAACAATGAGATGGCTGATGAGCTGCTGATCGGAGAATAATTATAAAAAGAAACAATAGAAAACTAATGATGACATGAGTCCTCCCTCTCCTACGATATCTCTGTTGTACGGTTTTGGTCGGCTATCAAATTACAATCCTCCACGTCATGTGTTTATCCTCAATAATGTGTGTGAGTAGGGATTAAAAAAAACGATGGATCTGAAAAAACATACAAGTTCATTTACGGGTTGTTTGTTTCATGGATTTGAAAAATGAGGGTTTTGGTAAAACTTGGGTTTCGGAAAACCATGGATATATGATGGATTTGGTGGCATTATGGATTTGAACAAATCTATTGTTTGCTTGATGGATTTGATTATGGACTTTCTTTGATTAGATTTGTGGATATTAAATACAAATTACCTAGTTACCCTTATTTAATTATATTTTTATATTATAATCCAAATCTTTCATTTAAAACTAATCCAAAATATAGAAAGAAATTTTAAAATATTTACCACTATGTGGATTAATAATTCAACTACAAATATAGAAATGTATTACAATATGGCACTAATTAACAATTCATCTTGGCACTAATTAAAAATTCATCTAATAATCCTTCTTAAAAAAACAATTCATCTAATAATGTACGAAACATTATGTATCAATTGCAGCCAATTGCTCGCTTTATTGCTACAACTCATCATCTTCTTGCTAACTCACCGATGTGGAATCCGACAATCAATCAAATAATAATGTACAAGATGAGCATAAAGTGTTTCTAGGTGAATCTAACAAATCACATATACATTCATATTTAAATAAAATACGATATTACAAAATGAAATGATAAATTCTCATATTTATAAAATACGAAATTATAAAAGTTTACAGTTGCATGACCATTGAATTAAAGTAGGACAAATTTGTAATCAAAGAAATAATTAAGGGTAGAAAGGTAATTTACCATCATGGATTTTAATCCATCACCCAAATTCCACCTCAAGTCCGTGGGGTCCAAGTCCGTGGGGTCCACGGATTTGGAACCCCAAAAGTGGTGGGCCCCACAAATTCCATCTCCCTAATTCCCTAAGGCAAACGATGAATTTCGGTTCAAGTCCATGATGGATATATTTCCATGACCAAATCCATGACCAAAACCCTCAAGCAAACGACAAAATTCACCTGCATAGTTACAATTATCAAAGTTCTGACAATAATAACCAATTTTTGAGAAATACACTAAATAGTTAGATTTTGGATGGTTGGTTGACAAATCTAACAATTTTTGTTTAAAATTTTAACGGTGTTAGAGATCTCGTCAGTTAGATTAACGTTACGCTAATTTGGATGCCATCTCAACTTAAACGTCAACTCCAACTACACATATCATATCACCTGGAGTCATGTCATATTTTTATTTAAAAACAATCTCATAAATCCCTTCCATACGGGGGATAAGGTTATTTTCGGGCAGGTGAGTTTCGGGAGGTTGTATTAGTGGTGGGTCAGGTGTGGAGAGGATGGAGTTTGAAGAGATGGGCCAGCAGAGGAAGGGAGAGGAGAATAGGTAGGCGGGCTTGTGGATTGGAGAATGAAGGTGGTATCGTGAATAGGGACGGACTGTGGTATAGTGGGTGGGCTTGGTAATAATGGTGGGCTGGGTAATGGAATTGGGTGGTCAAGAAATAGTGCGGGGAATTGAGTCAAATGCTGAGGATTGTGGATCATAGAAGGAGAAGGTATGTTCATCAAACAATATATGACGACTCACATAAATGCGGTCGGAGGACTGATCAAAACATGAGTAACCTTATTGCAATTTACTGTAACCCATAAAGACATACGAAATAGAACGAGGTAGTAGTTTATGAGAGGTGCGAGGACGAAGCCACGGATAGTACAAACAACCAAAAGAATGAAGATGGAGAAGGCCATGCGATTGTTTGAATAAGATATCGAATATATTTTTTTTTTAAGAAGGGGAGTAGGAGTAGGATTAATATGATAGAAAGACGTGTCAAAGGCGACATGCCAATATTTGATGGGAACTTGAGCATGATGTAACATGGCAAGACCATTGTTGACTATATGGCGATGTTTTCGTTCAGCATAACCATTTTATTCAGGAGTATAGAAACACGAAAACCGCTAAACAATACAATTTGTCGTAAGATAAGAAGTTAAAGCTTGGTATTCACCTCCCCAATCGGATTGGAAATTTTGATGGGAAGGCCGAAGAATTTTTCAACCAGTTGACATAATTGAACAAACACACTCAGAAGCTGGGATTTATATTGAATAAAATATATCTAGCTAAACTTACTGTAACGATCATAGAGTAAAACATAATACGATTGATGATCATATAAAGAACAAGACCAGGGCCCCAAAGATCACGACATATAAGTTCTATGGGTGCATATGCACGATATGATGAAGAAGGGAATAAAATTTTATGAATTTTGCTAATGGAACAACCATGACATAAATAAGTAGAATGATTATTGTACTTTATTTGATGACTAGATAGTAGATGCTACACAGAACGAAGATTGGTGCGACCAAGACGCTAATGCCAAAGGTCGGAGGAGGTCGATCTTCGTGCTTCGTGTGGTGGTTCTTGATTACAAAATATGAGTAAAAAATTCAATTATAATGAGATTAGAACGTGTAAGGGAGCTCACCGAAAGAAGATTATGAAGATAATTTTGAAAACGATGAATATTATGGAGTGAAAGAGAATAATCAGAAACAAAAGCATGAGCAGAGCCAAAATGAGAGATTGAGAGGGTTTTACCATTGTCAAAGGTGACTTGGGCCAAATTATCGAAATCCGATGTCAAGTGATGATTAGCACTGAAATTCATTAACTATTGTTGAGAGGAGTGGGTTGAATGAGAAGCTTGGATTAGGTGAGAGGTTGGGCCAGGTGTATAATTGGGCTTGTATTGAGAAAATGGACTAGGACAATTGGGTTGAATATGCCCTCTTCCTCCACAATTGTGACAAATAATAGATTTTGGGCTGGAAGGCCCACCACCAAGTAAACCTGTAAACACGGGCTGAAATAATTGGGTCGATACAAGCCTTGTGTGGTGCGGCCATTAAATCGGCCACCCCTTCCACGAGAGTGGCGACTGATAGAGTGTATTGACTTAGTCTACCCATTATGTATTCTGTTCCTTAGTTTTTGCTACTTAGTCACTCTCACTTTCTTAGAAATAGGCATAACATTATAATCTCCTACTGTATATATACTCAAGATCAATAATATACTAGATGGGTTTTGCATTTCATTTACATGGTATCAGAGCCCCAAAGCCTCACGGCAGCTTATGATCCTATTTTCCATTTCCCCCCTCCCCTTCCTGTTCTTCCTCGCCGTTCATTGTTCCAACATAGGGCTATTCCCCTTCCCCTTACTCTCTCTTCTTCTAGGATCGTATCACTATTGTTGATATCATCAGAATATGCACCCACTTATCTCATATGCTGCAGCCATTCTGATGGCGGCTTGCTTCTTCTACTTCTTCCCTCTAGTATCTTCCCTCTTTTCTTCTTCTTCGCCAATTACTCCACCTAAGAGAACCCCATAAACACCTTTCCTATTATCTTCTTTCTCCCCTTCTCTGACTTCCCCTCTCTCTCCTCCACTTGAGTCAAACTTTTCATTTCTCTTGCTGCAAGACAGCTCATGCTATAGATACATATAATTGATTTGGAGGCTTGTGCCTATCATCTATCTCTCTCTACTTCTTCTCTCTTCTTCTTCCCCGAACCTCTCCTGCCACAATCTGTTCTTGAAACTTCTTTGCTTTCTAAACCCCTCTTGCATCCCCTTCTTTAAGATCCAACATTTCCCACTCCATTCTTTATCATAATCTTCTCTTTCTACTGCTACGGTTTCCCTTCCATTCTATTTCCTTATCACCACCATATAAAACAATATCTCCCTAACGATATAAAGGGCTTTTGCCATACCAAGTCCTTTGCCCCGACATTGACTGATATATTACAATGTTCATATGCAATTGCATCCAGCAAAGTGCATCCACATGTTCTGCACGTTCAGAATCCCGCCTCCAGACTCATCCAGTGACCAAGGATCGCCAAGAAGCAATTTCAAGTTCATTACCTATCGGCATTGGAACAACTTGCAGATGTCCTCACCAAATCATTGGCTCGACTCCTCTTTCACCAATTCTGTTCCAAGTTTCACCTCTCCGAGGTTTCACTTGCGGGGGCGTAATATTAGTGTATTGACTTAGTCTACCCATTATATATTTTGTTTCTTAGTTTTAGCTACTTAGTTACTCTCACTTCCTTATAAATAGGCAGAACGTTATAATCTCCTGCTGTATATATACTCAAAGATCAATAATATACTACATGGATTTTGCATTTCATTTACAGCGACCACCACCTCCTCCTCGCTGCCACCACCAGAGTAAAAGGCGTGCAGATTGAAAGCGCCACCGACGGCGAACTGAAAACGGCGCAGGTGCAGTTGCTCACTAATCAGGAGACTGGTCAGGTCTTTGAAAGAGACAGGCCCGAGCTTGGATTCCAGATTGCGAGTGAACGGACGGTAATCTTCATCTAACCCATCAATGACGGCTGTAACCAGTTCTGCCTCTGTGATCGATGCGCCCAACGCCACCGTCTTATCAAAGATCGTGAGCTGAGTCAATGCCGCGTTGTATATGATTCAATTGCCGCCAAAGTTGTCCGATGATCACTAGAGATCCAGAGGCGTAGACACGAGCCAACGTGTCCCAAGCAGCCCGAGCGGTAGGCTTGTTGATGATATGCGGCATGACCGCGCTTCAGAGAGAGTGATTGATTCATGTGAGGACACTAACTGTTCACGCTCGTAGCAGTCTACATAAACAGGATTGGGCTGGTCAGCAATAGTCGGAGGTGGAACAGGGGAAGAACCACCGACATGGCCGATCAGACGATGACACTGGAGCAGAGATTGAAGTTTAGTGCGCCCCAACAGATAGTTGGAGGGTGTCAATTTGAAGAAGAAGAAGAAGAAGAAGAAGAAGAAGAAAAAGGAGAGGCGTTTTATCAAAGACGAAAGAGGTATGTAACTGAACTCGTTAGAGTCTATTTGGCTACAATACCATGTAGGTGAAGAGAGAATCGTATCTTCTAATTGGTTTTTATACAGCAGAATTCTATGCAATGCAACTACTAGCTGGAATTGAGGAACATAATTGACTAGTGTAAACGGAACAACAAAAATGGGTGGACTGAGTATATATATGAAGGCTCACAATTCGCTTAGAGTTTGTGCAGAATTGGTGTAAGTTTTGAGGCACAAACAAGAGTATGAAAATTTGAAAGATCCTCCAAACGGTAGTGGAGTTGCAGGTTACTTCGTAGGAGTTTCACAAAGACTTTAACTTCGACGGGAGTTGTGGAAGAGGAAGCAATGGCTTGTATGATCCTAGATATGCCTGCGTTTTGCAACAAGGTCACATGATGTGATGTGTATCGTCCATTTTGCATTGTGAACTGCATTTGAAAGCGGTAAGGTCGATCGGGTTATGAATTTTCTTGAACATATATAAACAGAGAAAGTCATGATGAATGAAATTTCACCTGAAAAAGAGCGAAGGATGAACACAGTTTTAATATAGGGCAAGCACTTCTTAGCATCGCAACAAATCGCTTCATCTCTACCTCGCTGCAGAAGGATATAGGAACAGCTAGATTTCAGCAAAATGAAACTACCAAGTTAACCTAAACTCGCAGTATGTGCAATATCATTGTACCTGCATTTCAGAAACCCAACTTCTGGTATCAAACACCCTTGCATCCTTTGTGCAAGAGCTGCAGATGAGGTCTGTGACAGCATCGCAGCATCACAAATGTGATCGCTGCAGAATGAGAGGACAAAGGATCCCATGTGGTTCAAGGCTATCATCTTAATGCGATCTGCAATCATGGTGTTGAATGGATCCTGTGTTATTCCTCTTTCTGCGACATATTCATCCATTCTGCATCCAACATATATGTTATCGTATCGCGACTACTGAACTTGTGAGAAACTAAAGTAGCAAGCAGGAAATTAAGAAAAAAATGTTAATTAGCTTGGTTCGTATAGAGATACCTTCCGTCGAACAAGTAAGCTAGTGCTAATGTAGCCATGAACCGAGCCATTCTGGAAGGCGAGCTGGAACAGAGATGGATAAGAGACGAAACCCCTCCATCTTGCAGTATGCGAAGAGCATTCCCAGGCTCGAAAGCTATGTTCCAAAGGGCACCAGCTGCAGTCTCATGGACATCCTGAATATACAACAATGAAATCAATTTTTTTCTGCAAGCTTATATGTATACCATTGATAGAGCTCTAGGTCAAGCTCTATCGAACGATTGGGGATCGGGGATCAACTAGGGATTGATCCGGGGTTGAGGGAGATTGAGAGAGAGAGATTTGGGAGGATTGGGTTCTATCGAGAATTGAGGATTTAGGGATTAAGAATAGAATTAGGGATTCGAGATTGGGATTAGGAGAGGAAGAACAGAATAAGAATCGGCCTAAGCCTTGGATTTGGGACGAAGAGAAATTAGGAGATACGGGAAGCTTAGAGTTTGGGAGGATAATTCTTTAACTGATTTCTGCTTAATTGAACAAAAGACCCAAAGTACATATATATAGCGAAAGACTGGAAAAACCTAATAGACTATCATAATATGACTCAACCCTAATAATAATTATCCTACCATAATTAATAATAGAAAACTCTAACAACCATGTTTCTATCATTCCCTCCCCCTTGAAACCAACCTTGCCCTCAAGGTTGCCCGACTCTACCCACTTCTCCACATTTCTTATGCCATCTGCGCCTTGACTTCTCCGTTTCTGGCGCTTCCTTTTCCTCCAATTGTGCTCCACTACTTGCACGAATCCCACACCAGCAACTTCGACACTCATTGCTTCTTTCATACCCATGTGGCGCATGCCACACCCATGTCCAAATGACTTTCCTTCCACCTTTTCAAACTCCACAAAGTAAGAACGAGAAAGTGGTTCCTCATTAAGCCCACCACATAAACCCACACCTTTTTCTTTAAAGTCCACACCATAAAGAAAACCAACCAGAGGACTCATTTGTGGCCCAAGCCCTTTATGGTGATGCAATCCATCATATCCTTGAGTTATATTGAGTCTTCCCAAACTCGGCCCGCATATCAACCATTGTTTGGCCCATACACATCCAAGTTTTGGCCCAACAACCATCACCTCACTTGCCAACTTGTGGCCCAAACCGCAACAGCTTCCCATCACAAATGGGCCAAACGATTTGAGCCCATTTTTTACGGTTCTATCTTCTTTCTCCAACAAACCAGCCACTCCCTTTGGCCCAAGTAAGATATTGGCTGCAGGAGAAGGGGCAGGCCCATTCGCTTGGCCCAACTACTCCTGTTGTGCTCCTTGGCCCAAATCAAGCGAGCTAGGGTATGCGAGAAGAGAGCCCCAGCCGCCACCAACCTCTTCCTTCCTTTTCATCTTACTCGAGACGCCGCCCGCCATCGTCGTCTCCTTCTCCGCTGACCAGCGATCCGTCCGGCGGCTCGCCCCCTCGTCCCGCCGTGAAGGTCGTCGCTCCTCCACCTGCGCCGGCCTCCTCACCGACCCGCCGTCCCCCGTCGAGCTCAGCAGCTCCTCCACTTGCTGCAGTAGCTCTTGCAATTGAGGCCACTCCAGATCGAAGAGCTGTGACGAGCTCATTCTGACTTTGGGTTGCGAAGTAATTGTCCCTGGTTGAGAGTTATGACGAACTCGTTCTCGGAACCAGGCTCTGATACCAAATGATAGAGCTCTAGGTCAAGCTCTATCGAACGATTGGGGATCGGGGATCAACTAGGGATTGATCCGGGGTTGAGGGAGATTGAGAGAGAGAGATTTGGGAGGATTGGGGGATGAGAAGAGGGGAGGAAAGGCTGCTGCCGTGCGGCAGCTTTGAGAGGGGAAAGATGGCTCGGCTGCCAGAGAGGAAGAGAGGAGAGAGAGAGAGATAGTTTTAGGTTTAATTCTTGCTTACCATTCTCTACGTAAACAATAGTCTAAATAGTAAATACCCAAAACACAATTACCTACTAACTACCCCAAATTATTAATCCCCACAATATTCCCAATAACCAAAATAATCCCAAATTGAATAAATCAAACCGACATAAATCCCCAAATAATTAAAAGTCTATCAACCATCGAAGTGAATGAAAGATGGATAAAATGTGACCTACTTCTATATCGGAGCATGCCAACCCGATAAGTGGAGGTACGCCACCATATTCTCCGATTGCAACGCTGTACATGTTATCAACGACCGTGAATTTGCAGTACTACTACTTGCACAAGGTATGCAGATCCTAGCTAGCTAGTACGTACCTATTAGCTTCGGATACTGATAATCCCCAGAGAGCACCTGCTGCGCGTTCTTGAAGATCTCCTTGATGAGAGGAATTCGAACATGATTTTGCCAGGGAAATCTACACAGCAACGTACAAATCAAATTAAATTGTGATAACCACATTAACACTAAATGTGAATGAAAAAACTAGAAAGGAAGGTATAAGGTGTAAAAATAGGGTTAAGATATGCATGAATTGTCTTACAAGGGCAACGATGCCGCCTGCTGCTGCAATTGCTTCTCTGTTTCTTTCGTCAAATGACAGATTCCATAAAGCGCCAGCAGCTTCCAACCTATATGTGCATGCATCACAATGAAAAGATTGGAACAAGAAAGATTTTCGGAAAATTCCTCTTTATCAAAATACCTCATTCAAACAACCTCTACAACAGATTTTTGAAAAATCGAGAGAGTTTGGTCTTTACATATATGTTGATTAATGAGTTCAAAGGTTATTTTGAATGGAAGAGAAAAGTAAACTATACCTTGCTCCTTCATGTTGAGAAAATGTGATTCTTACTAAGGCTTCAACTGCACCAACCTCTTCCCCAACAGCAAAGTTACTAGCATTAACATCTCCGTGAGAAACCAGATTCGCTAATGCTCGAGCAGCCTAATTAACAGAGAGCAATTACACAAATTTTGAAACTTTATATACATATATATATGTACGAAATTAAAAAGGCAAGTTCTAAACTGTTAATGAAAGAATAAAGAACAAGGCACTAATTGTTGATTTGATATGGTTACAGCTAGATTGCGTTTGGACAGGATCTATGGCATTTGGGATTTTAAATCCCAAATAATGATTCATTTGTTTGAATATTATTTATATGTGGTACTTGAATTTGTACTTAATAATACATTTAGGGAATTTTCAAAAACATATTTAGTATATATTATAACTTTGAAATTGTAAAAACATATAAGTAGTGATTTGAAATTAGAAAAGACGTGTGTGTGTGTGTAACAATGTAATAGCTCATGTACCATAAAGCAAGGAAAATTTTATATAGGTACTAAAATGCAATTCAAACACAAAAACCATTCTAAAAATATTAGACCTTAGGTACTAAAGTATAAGAAAACATAAATTCAGGCAGTAAAATGTAATTTCTAGAAAACTGTGATATTTGTTCGAGAAATTAAAAACTGATAAAATCCAAAATAACTATAAAAAAAAGGTAAATGAATAACGAAACAAATAGATGTTTTAATTACATGTCTTTCGAAATGCAACTAATTTCAAATTCATTCATTTTCATTACATATCCAGAAATAGGGAGACGATGCATGATGTAACACCAAAGTCACCTGTTCTTGTACTCCAACGTATTCCGAGAATCCGGCAAGCAGAGTAAGAGCGCGCACACCACCCGCAGCCATCACTTCAAAGTTGCATTTTTCGTCAGTAACTAGATTTGCTACAGTCCCTGCTGCACGCTCCTACATGTCAATGATTCACATACATAAATAACCCACTCACATCTTCTTTCATTTCACATACTGCAAAAAAATTAGTCATAAAGAAAAGTTTGATGCATATAATCATACAAGAATTCCATGACTGCTGGGTGGCCATTGGAAGATGAGGTCCACTAAAGCTTTTGTACCACCAGTTTCAGAAATCAAACCCTGAAAAACCAGCTTATATATATAGTCGTCAGTATACGAAACGATCGATTTCCATCGACATAAATCATAAATGTATGTATTTGTTTCTAGTTTTGAAGAACCTTAAGCTCTTCTCCCAGAGAAAGGTTCCACAGCCCTCCAAGAGCCTCTTCCACTACGAATCTGTTACTTGATCTCATCAAGTTGGACAAGATTGTGATCCCTCCATTCTCTGCCACCACTTTGGCAACTTGGGAATCCATGCACAAGTTTGCTATAGCCTGTGACAAGAAGAAGAACAGCACATTAGAACAAACAACTGAATTATAATAACAATTTTAAGTTTCCACATTTTGACGCTTCCAATTGATGATAAGCGCGCTTGTAACAAACTATCGCGCGCAGCGTTACCTTCAAGGCTTCGATTTGAAGCCCCTGTCGAATACTAGTTGTTGCAAAGCTCAACAGCACATCCACCCCGCCGCTCTGCATAATCCTTCTAGCCCTCGTAGAATCAACGGTACTAGTAGCAGCTGGGTGGTCATCATCATCAACAATAACGAAAGTGGCGATGGCAGTGGCCGCTCGTTCTCGGACATCGACTTCCGAGCTTCGTAGCAGATGCAGCAACAGAGTCGCTCCTGTCCTGTCCCAGAACGGGTCGACGACCTTGGTCCCCGTCAGGTTGTTCTCCGCCATACGCACAAGTGACTGAGACACAGCCCGCTCCGTCCAATCAACGAATCCGCTCATTCTTCCGTCATCATCTTTATTAACATTATGCTTCATTTTCTCCAGATAGTAATTGACAGCAGTACCGCTCTGTTCTTCTAACTTCGGGCAATCCAACGCGATCGCGATTTGTAACTTGTCTGACAAGGAAAGCCATGATGATCTGGTACTAGAATCAAATGCTATATCTGTTCTCGACACGTCTAACCCCACCAAATTCGGCAATCTCCTCCAATGCTGAAATGCCAGCCCCCAATTCAATCGTTTCGCCCCAGCCACTGACAGAAACCTCAAAGACGCGAGGTTGCCCAATGCGAATTCGTCTATATCGTTGGAGTCCATGAATGCGACATCCTCCAACTTCACACAACGAGAAGCCAGGGAGTTGAGAGCGTCGGCGGTGACCTCCCTGACGCCAGAGAGGTGGAGCCTTGTCAAGTTGGGGCAACAATGTGCTATGGCTTCGATCCCCTGGCTGCTCACTTTTTCGCACGCGAGCGGGCCGAACTGTATGCTCTGTAGCAATTTATGCCGAGCAGCTATGGCCGAAACTGTAGCATCAGTGATGCCCTGACAGAACTCGCCGCTGAGTTCGCGCAGGCTTTGTGCGCGAAGATGAAAGATGGCGTCAGCTGATTCTACGCCGCGAAACTCGAGCTTTGAGAGGTGTTTGGACCGTGAGGAGATGGAGTTGGCCATCGTGGTGTCGAACTTGTGGAAGCGTAGGTCCAGACTTCCCCACAGGCAAGGGGACGAGCCTAGACGTCTGAACGATTGACAAGTTGCTGCGAAGCTTGCCCTGCTGCGATAGTCTAGGGTGGAAAAGATTTGGATGAGTATGTCGTCTGGCAGGGTTGTCGCCTCATCAATTGAGCACTCCGAAATCCTTCGCTTCACCCTTCGAGACATCTCTGTCAAGGAAATGAATTGTACAAGCTCTCTCACTAACTTTGTGAAGCTTGAGAAAATATACTCTGCATTGAATAAGTAGCAGCCAGAAGCTAATTAACCTTCCATTACAACTTGACAAGTAATAGTAGTAAACAAACCAAATCTCATAGCTTGAAAATCTGCAGAACAAGAGCATAATGAATAAGAAGAGAACCTGGAAATGCTGGCCGGAGTCGGAAGAAAGCTAGATGGAAGAATTCACGGAAATGGAAAGCTTGGTGGTATGGTAATGTATGTATATATTAGTTGAGTGGAAGGCAGGTCGTCCTGTCCTGTCACGCCGCCCAAAATTTATTCTTTGCACAATTTTCTGCTGCTGCTTCTTCTTTCGTTCAAATTAACTTGCGATTTAAACAAAGGGGGAAACAATGCATGGCCTGAATAAAATAGAAGGAATGTTTCTGTTCTGCAAAGGAGTGATTATTGTTTGTGGGGAATCTGGAAATCGGCAGATAGAGCCCTATGGAGAAAAGGGTTAGGATGGCAGGCTTCAGAATCGTCGTCTGTGTACTTGGTCAGTTGTGCGGTCACGATACCTTTCTTCCACTCTATACTCATTTTGTTATTTACTGCCACAAGCATCCGTCTATCTTAAATCCCGGCCGGTCGGTCGGTCATGATGGTACGGGACGGCCACCTTATTAGATCCGATTACACTAACAATTATTTAACTCAATCTTTATTGTTACTGTCGGGCGGCTTCACAGGTTACTTTCCGGGCCGGGCATATTCGGCAAATCAGTGTATGCTGTCCAACCTTGTATGTAGTTTTGATGTGCATTGAATGTAGGATTTTTCTTACAAAAAGACAATCGATTATAACAAACAGGCAATTCTGAAAATAAAAAAACGACACGTAGTCGGGTATAAAGAGAGAGTCTTTCTAGCCATTGAATGGACTATCTTATTACTATTCCGACCTTCAAATCGCACATAAAGACCAGTATGAAGTGCAAACAACCGAACGACATCCTCAAGAACAGTCCCAAACCGATTGTCCCTTGTATCCGCCTTGTTAATTTTATCAATAATCACCTTAGCATCCCCAACAAAACAGACTTCCTAAAATCCTGATCCCATACACCAAAGAATGGTCTCTCGCAAGACTAACAACTCCACAACCATCGGGTCATCCACATCCGGAAATTGCAACCATCCTGCCAAGAGGAGGCCGCCAGCAGGGTCCATAATAATGATTCCCCCTCCCGAATGGGACCCACTCTTAGTTGCCCCATCCCACATGCAGATAACTAGGGGTGTGCAACGGTTCGGTTCGGTCCGAACCGGACCAAACTCATGAGAACCACGGTCCATTAGTGAAAGACATGTTAGGACCAAGGACCGGACCATTCTTGCATTTGGTCCATTTGGTCTGGTTCGGTCCGGTCCAAATATGAGCTCGGTCCACCATTTCTTCAGTAATTATAAAAATCAGGAGGACCAAGGACCGAACCGCATTTTACTCGGTCTGGTCCGGTCCGGTCTTAACAACAGTTTGGTCCGGTGTGGTCCGGTACGGACCGGACCATTGCATTTAGGGTCCAACCCATGACAATGGTAATTAGTTCTGAGAGGATTCTATTTTCGTGGAGTACAGTCACTTTTTTGCAAAACGACCAAGTTAAAAACATTGGTGTGAATAACACATTTCTTTATGACTTTAAATGGGAGCTAAGTATGCTTTTTATGTTCCGTCAATTCATATATGATGTCAAACAGGTACCTTGTGTGTGATTTGAGAAGTTTCATACAAACTGATTTTTAGAGTCGGAGTGATCCCTCATTGTTTCTTTGAAACATTATGGCAAAATACACTTTCATAGCCATAACTATTCGCATTGTGACAAATATAGCCATTTTTTGAAAAATACACTCGTATAGCCACTTTTGAAAACTTGCCTGGCAAATTTAGCCATTTCCGTTTCAAACATAAACGGAAAGACAGACGCCGTCAGTAAACCTTCCGTGGCGCTGAGGTGGATACCACGCGGTTGCCACATCATCGCCAACTCGACTACAATTTGCCATTTCATTTTTACCTATTATTTTTACCTTATTTATTTTTACCTATTATCAATCCCACTCCTCCATTGTCGACCATTATCAATCCACCTTCCATTCTAGGTTTACGGAGGAAAATCCCATCCCCCCCTCTCTCTCTCTCTCTCTCTCTCTTGCTCTCTTTACCCATCGCCTTCTCCTTATCTCCTTTCAATCGCCCTCACTTCTCCCTCTGGTTCCAGTCGACGATTTATCCATGTCGCGCAGGGTTGGGCGGAGAAACGTCGGCAGGGATTTTGCCGATTCTGGGTCAACGAACATCAAAAGTGAAGGTGTTGGTGCTGTCATTTGCAAGTGCAAAGTCCCTGCTTTGGTACAAACTTCTGGGACTGAGTTGAACCCAGGCAGACAATTTTATGGTTGCCCTAATTGGATGGTAAGCAAATCGTAGTTTCTATGAACTATTTTATGATGTATTGTGTCTTAGGATTTGTCAATGTTGCAGGATCCAAAAGGTGGGTGCAATTTTTCTCGTTGGGTGGAGTCAAGTTTTGATATATCAGAGGCACGAAACAATGATGTTGACGGTATGATGATGAAGTTGGAAGAAAGCTTAAGGCTGGCCGAATCAAAGGCAGTGAGATTGAAGAAGGATAACAAACTGTTGGAGGAGGAGTTACGCAATTGGATGAAAATTGAGAAAGATCGAATAACTGAATCTCAGAATTTGTATCATGAATTGCGAGTGATTAGATATATGCTCAGTTTCTTCTTGGTTCCGAATGTCTTACTGATTATATTTCTGTGGAAGCAGTAAGTTTGTATCGATCGTATGTAATGTGCAAGTTGAAATTTAAAGCTGGTATGAAATGGGGTAAACAACCTATTTTCTTTACAAAAGATAGCATGGAACGATTGAACCTAACATAATCCTTGCAAAATATTGGGCTTCTACAATAGTCTGGAGAACACATTAACAAGCATCTTAGTGCCTGATTACATTCTGACATTAGTCTTGAACATCACCCTAAGATAGAGAGTTTCCTTCAGCTACACCTAGCAAACAAACCTAAAACTTAACATAAATTGTCTTAACCGAATTACATGAGTCGACAATTTATGTTGGGTTGGTGGCGGCTGGCTCCCTGGCAGATCCACCTCAGTATGTTGGGTTAGACGAGTTGGAGGTGGATTCCCAACATACCTTCCATTTGCCCCATTCAACTGCATTCAACAACTTTGTTAAATGTCATATTGGTGATGACACATGAAAAAATGGTGTAACTAAGAAAGAAAAAAATTACTCACCCTAACATATTGATTACCATTGGTCTCATCAACATAAACACCAATTCCTCTTGTTGCTTGACGAAGCTCCCTTTCAATCATAATACGATCGCCAACATTCAACCTCACATCCTAGCAAACTCCTTCTCCTTCTCTGAACATTTCCTAATTCTCGGACACAGCTCATCAGTACTCCCATGCAACATATTATACTTGATCACCACTCTTTCCATCATATACCTCCTAATCCCTTCAAGCATGTCTATAATACGAAATCCTCTATACTTCACAATGCTGCCATTCTAGGTCTCACATATATTACTCGTGACACTATCACATTTAGGAATTGTAGACAAGAAAGCACGACAAAATCTGGTCGGATCAGTAGCCATAAAGTCCGTAAATGGCGTTGGTCCATCTCCATTACCTTGTATAGTCTCCATCTCTTGCGTAGCCTTCTTCCAGTCAGATTCGTTGCATGCATACACTGCCTTCCAGAACAATTTTTGAATCATGTCAGTCTTGTTCTTGGCTTTCCAGTTGGCATACACATGCCTAGCACATTTTCGATGCTCCGCTTCAGGTAGTATTGAGTGGAGTGCTTTAACCAGACCCTAGTGGAGTGAAATTGGATAAGTCTACAAACAATAAGAAACATTCAAATTAAAAACACATGAATGGTTACTATACCTTGTACTGGTCCGATATAACAGTCCACCCTCTACAATCCATTAAACCAAGTTCCTCAGTTAGAATATCCACGAACCATGTCCAAGAGTTGGTATTTTCCCCTTCCACAACCGCCCAGGAAATTGGGAACATCTGGTTGTTTCCATATTTACCCACTGCTGTGAGAAGCATACCTTTTACCTCCCCTTTAAGAAAACAGCCATCCAGACCAAACATAGGACGACAGCCCAAAAGGAATCCATCCTTCAAACAGTAAAAACCAACATATAAGCGCTTGAATAAGCACTTATCCTCATCTGGGTGCGGGTCAACTTCCAGCTGGAAACGACCATCCCTATCCCTCTTCTTCATATCACCAACATATCTCCTAATCAAGTTATACTCATCACTCAACGACCCACTTAATATCTTGATAGCCTCTACTTTAGCTCTGTAGCAAGTTCTCTTCTTCACCTCCATGTTGTGCTTTAACTTCACCTCAACCATAATCTGTTTCGGAGCCCACTCTAGGTTAATTCTGAATCTCTCTAACATATCCGAGGCTATCCACTTTGCTGTGACTTGGTTAACTGAGAGACGCCTTGCACATGAGTGTGACAGCCCCACTTTCCTTATCATGAAGCACTTATCCTTTCTGAACCAGCTTGCATACAACCTCCATGGACAGTTCTCATATTTACCTCTCTCCTCGTAGGGTTGCTCCGAGTCCAACTCAGACATGCACCATGTGCTACAGAATGTCTTACAATGCCATCTTTGAACTGCTCTACCCCATCGAATTTCATTTTACGTACAAACTCAAGTTTCTTATGGTTGCAGAGTGGATCATACCGTGGTACATCATCATACAAATCACCACCATCCTCATTTGACAAGTTGTCCCTTACATGATCTGAGTCTTCTGACAATCTGTAGTTCGAATGCTGAGAGCCCTCCCCATTAACATCAAACCGAGGTGGCTGAGGTTGTTCAGGTGGCTGAGGTTGTTCAGGTGGCTCAGTATTCTGGTGGGGAATGGAGTGGTGTGAATTCTCACCATCATCTTGGCCTTCCTCCTCCCCGTTTTCAGAGTCATCTTCTTCGAATTCCTCAAGCCGGTCTACCTCTTCTCCACCAGCAGCAACTCTTGTAATCACTTTCCTTTTCCTCCCTTCACCATATGCACGTAGGTTAGCTCTAGCCTCGTGATATTCATCATCTGATGTCATTGCGTCATCAGAGTCATAAACATGATAGATATCAGGAGCAACGGATGCATCTCCAACATTGTTTGTGCCTAGCGAAGCCTCATCATGCCCAATCTGATTTGGGTCATTTTCGCCTACCAATTCATCCCACGAGTTTGCCATATGTTAAGATAACAACCTTATTGTCATTATATACTATATAATTACATAATTAATAGTTAATTAGCCTTAAGTGGAACCAACTTTCTGCTTTACAATAAACAAATTGCATACAACAGGCTATCCACTAAAGAATTGCGAATCAAATAACCAATTTCAAAGCACATTTGTCGTCACTACAATTGACTTTTGTATCCAATGTGATGAGCTTCTTACCGTATGATTTAGGGGCAATCTCGCCACAAAGAGAAGTTTTGTGGTCCCTTCACGAACTTGTTGTGTCGCTCTCCAAGCTTTAGAGATCGCCAACACCTATAAATAGATACCAAAAACTGCACTTTAATCAACCTCATTCCAGCAATAACATTCTCACACTATAACCCCACTGTCTTGTCTTCACTCACCAGCCACCACAATCCAATTAGACGAAAGACTTGAAATGTGAATCCAAAATTAGGGTTCGACGACCTCGCGTCGCGATTCTGGGTTGGACGATCCAAGCGACGGATGCGACGAAGGACGATAGCGACGAAGGACGGGTGCGACAAAGGACGGCAGCGACGAAGGATTAGGGTTCGCCGTCGTCGTATATTCACCATCCGGATGATGCATGGTTTCCTCTGTCTTCACCGGAGATGGAGGAGCGATAGGGGGAGACGTCGTTCACTGGAGCGACGGAGAAGTGGGTCGGGCCGTCGGGGTGTGGTCTTCGATCGATTGACTTTGTCAATCGGGAGAGATGGGGGAGCTGTTTGACGAGAGAAGAATAAGAGAAGAGGAAGGGTAAAGTGTTCGAAATGGTAAAAGGTAGTCGATTAATTGGTAAAGTTAGTTTTAGGGTTTTACCTTTTTTTTTAATAATGAAATAAAATAAAATTTCCACCTGTCCTGCTACGTAGATGAACCGCGTCCACGTTACAATCATCCGTTAGTCCAGTCAGCAGTCGTAAAGTTCCCGTTAAAGTTTTGGACGGAATGGCAATACGAGTGTATTTTTCAAAAACTGACTATATTTGTCACAACGCGAATAGTTATGGCTATGAAAGTGTATTTTGCCAAACATTATTAATGGAATTACCTTTTGTTGTTCAATGTGGGTGATATGATATGTTCAATACAATGTTGGTATACATGAACTTTAATTTCTTAGGGGTCGTTTGGATGGATCAATTGCAAAACGAGCCAATTTAACCCATTGTCTCGATTTATAAAATGTCAATTCAAATTACCTGCCCCCACCCCAGACATTGTAATTGCCTCAAAATGAGTCAATTCATAATTCCTCATGCCAAATTGCTTCATTCAAATTTTCTGCTGCCAAACGAGTCAATCTGGCACAATTTTCTCAAAACGAGGCAATTGTGTCAAATTGATTCATTAGAATTACTGATCCAAACGTCCCCTTAGTCTTTTCATCCAGCATTTCATCTTAAAGAATATGGTGATTTCTCCTACTTTTTTACCTTAGAAACTCAACTGTCATCACAGGGGATATTTATGAGTCAACATAATTACATTGGAGCAGTTCAAGCCCCTCGCATTCCAAGTTAGTATGGGCATCGACGTGGTTGGGTTGCACCTGTCAATCCCTTTTGATTCCTTAGCCCCTCACGACCTCCTTTCATTGAAGGGTTCTGCAACTTGACTTCTATAGCACAAATAGCCGCAAATGAATTTGCTTCAGAATCCAGGGTAGCCACCTGAGGAGATCAAGGTTTTGGACCATTCAATATCATGTTAAATTCTTCATATGAAGGCAATGCGCTGGGAATGACTGGTGGTACTTCTACTATCACAGGTTGCTTTTCCTTTGTTGGGTATTAGCGGAAGTAGTGGTAATTTAGGATCAAAACAAAAGAAACATTTGGTGTTTAATTACTCAATTTAGAATTCACTCATAATAATCATAGCCTTTAACTTTTGACTTATGATTTTAATCACTCAAAATAACATACATTCATCACACGACACACAACACACTTGTGCTTCTCTTTCTTTTTATTTTATGCCCACACTTTTCTGACAAACCATGACATGCACGCAGGCATTAAATTGAGGAAGATGGGAACTATACATTGCCCACCATACTAAATGAAATTGTCATACATTTTACTTTATTATTACATAAACACATAACATGTAGATATAAGTGAGCTGTGGGTGAGATGAATAGATAGTTCATCCACCATCTTAATTCAATGGCCCATGCTTTAATATGGTTGTCTTCAACTCCTTTGAAGTTTGAACGTGGATCATCATTTGGCCTCTCCTTCTCATGAGTTGATGGCAGAGATAGAGAACACTCCATGTTCCATTTGACACTCCATATTTATTATGATTTGAAGTTGATAATTAATCCAAATTGATAGCATAGCGACCTACCATGTGTGATGTTTAGTGATAGGTTGATTATAAATTACCATTCAACATTCTTATCTCTTTCTTTAGTTAGAGTTGCAATACTTCCTCTGGAATCACTCTTGCTTGTTTAGGGCCTGCTGCAAACTCAAGTTCCCTATCAAATCCTGGACAACTTGCAATATCGACCACTATAATAGTTTTCTTGCGCCAAATCCGCTTGGTAGAAACATCCCAAAAGACTGAACAATCATGACCAAAAACACAGCAGGTTGCACACATAACTGGCAGGTTGACAGTACTCAATCGCAATGAACATTTTGTATATCCATCCCATTTAGAGTTATACTAATTAAACTTATCCACCAACTTCCGCTTAGCACTAATCTCAACACATATCTTCATTGTACCCAACCTCTTACCAAATCACTTCGGTTGATCCATACACACAGTTTCCCAACCTGAGCTTTCTATATATGCAACCTGGGACTTCTTTATGTGAGAGTTCTGAAGGGATCCCAAACAAAATAATCCATATGGGAACAACATATATAATTGCCCATCTCTAAAGCCTGAATTCCTGGTACCCATTTTCGTAAACACAACTTATTATCCCCCTCCCTCTCAAACCCATCTCTGAACTTTCTAAGAAGGAAACAAGTGGGTCGTTTGTGTTATAAACGCGATGCTAAGGATCGGGAAATTACCGGGATCGATAAAGCAAGAATACAAAATCGAGAATCGAAAAAACACAGACACACGATTTACGTGGTTCACTAACACGATGTGTGTTAGCTACGTCCACGGGCGAGAGAGAGAGCCAGTTTCACTATATCGAGGAGATTACAGATTACAGAGGAGTATGAGAAGTATTTTTAGTACTTCTCCATGTGGGTCTAAACCTAATCCAATCTGGCAAAGGGAACGGTTACAGACCAGGCCCAGAACCCGATTCAAGTCACATCAACAAATCTCCACCTTGACTTGAATCCTCTTCCTCTGAAATCTCTGATGTACTCTGCTCCTTCTCTCTCTCTCCCGCCATCAATGCCCCGTAGGGCGGAGTCACCCACTCAAGACATTTAGCAAGTCCAAGCAGTGTTGGAACTTGCCATGTGGAACCGGCTTCGTGAACAATCAGCAGGATTATCCTTGGTGCCAACCTTCTTCACCTTAATCCTCTTCTCTGTCCTCAGGAAATTATACCTCACGTCGATGTGCTTAGTCCTCTCATGGTGGACTTGATCCTTTGACAAGCATATTGCACTCAAACTGTCGCAATACACCACTGCCTGATCATGATGTAGACCCAGATCACCAACCAGTCCCTTCAACCATATTCCCTCCTTAGTAGCTTCTGTCAACGCCATATACTCTGCCTCAGTAGTGGACAATGTCACCGCCGACTGCAAAGTTGCCTTCCAGCTCACTACAGAACTCCCAAGAGTGAATACATAACCGGTCATCGATCTCCTTGTGTCAACATCTCCAGCATAGTCCGAGTCAGAATACCCAGACACCAAGCACTCTGTATCACTTCCGAAGCTAATCCCCACATCAGGTGTACCCTTAAGGTACCGGAAGATCCTCTTCACAGCCTGTCAATGCTCATTCCCAGGTTGTATCATGAACCTGCTAACAACACTAACAACATGTGCAAGATCTGGTCTAGTGCATACCATAGCGTACATCAAGCTACCTACTGCACTAGCATATGGGACTCTCGACATGTACTCCTTCTCAGCCTCTGACTGTGGTGCATAAGCTGAGGATAGATGAACATTTGAAGCACTAGGAGTATTTAAGGGCTTTGCTGAAGACATGCAAAACCTCGACAGTATCTTCTGGATGTAGCTCTTCTGTGACAAGAAAAGCTTCTTCTTCGACCTGTCCCTGTAAATCTCCATACCCAAGATCTTCCGAGCAGCTCCCAAATCCTTCATCTAAAACTCAGCACTGAGAATCCCCTTTAACTTCTGGATCTCAGACTTCGACCTCGCAGCTATGAGCATATCATCCACATACAGAACACGATAGATCATCGAACCATCCTCCAGCTTGTTGTGATACACACAACAATCATATGGACTTCTGCTGTAGCCTAGCTCAAGCATGTAACTGTCAAATCTCTTGTACCACTGCCTCGGAGACTGCTTAAGTCCATACAAGGACTTCTTCAGCTTACAAACATAGTCTTCTTTTCCCGGAACTTCGAATCCTTCTGGCTGAGTCATGTAAATTTCTTCTTCCAACTCTCCATGCAGGAAAGCTGTCTTCACGTCTAGCTGCTCGAGCTCCAAGCCATAATGTTCCACTATTGCTAGTAGCACTCTGATCGAAGTATGTCTGGCCACTAGTGAGAAAATCTCATTGTAGTCAACTCCTTCCCTCTGCGAGAAGCCTCGTGCAACCACCCGAGCTTTAAATTTCATGCCCTCTTTAGAAGTGATTTCTTCCTTCTTCTTGTAGATCCACTTGTTTGTAACAATCTTCCTTCCTTGTGGTCGTTTGACTAGCTCCCAAGTCTGATTCCTATCATGGGATTCCATCTCACCTCCCATTGCGGCAAGCTACTGATAAGCTTCGCCACCCGAAACGGCTTCTCTATAGGACTCTGGCTCTCCTGCTTCCACTTCTTTAGCAACCTGAAATGAATACGCCACCATGTCCTCGAAGCCATACCTCTGTGGAGGTACTCCTGCAGTCGCTCTCTTCGGTCTACCGAAAGCAATAGACTGTTGAGCTCGTGCACTGGACTCTGAAGTTTCTGGCTCTGCAGAGACATCCTTATCATGTTGATTTTCTCCACCTTGGTGCTCAAACTCACTCTCATTGAGAGTTTGCAGCTCCACCTGCTTATCAACATTCCTGCTACATTCAACAACAGTAACCTTCAACATGGGGTTAAACATAGACTTCTCATCAAATATCACATTTCTACTGAGTATAACTCGATGCTCAGAAGGTGACCAGACTCGAAATCCCTTAACTCCATCTCCGTAACCCACAAATACACCCTTCTTTGCCCTTGGGTTCAGTTTACCCTCATCCACATGATAATAAACAGGACACCCAAAAACTTTCAGTGAAGAATAATCAGCAGGCTTACCATACCACACCTCATAAGGAGTCTTCAACTCGATACCTGTGTGAGGTCCATGGTTGATCAGGAAGCACGCCATGTTCACTGCTTCTCCCCAGAATCTTCTCTCTAGTCCAGCATTAGAGAGCATGCACCGTGCTCTCTCCAACAATGTCTGGTTCATCCTTTCTGCAACGCCATTCTGCTGGGGTGTATCTCTCACAGTCCGATGACGGGCAATCCCTTCATCCTTGCAGAATTCGTTGAACTCAGAATTACAGAACTCCAGACCATTATCCGTTCGCAACTTCTTGATCTTCTTACCGGTCTGATTCTCCACCAATGTCTTCCACTGCTTGAACTTCGTGAAAGCCTCACTTTTCTGCTTCATCATGAAAATCCAAGTAAATCTCGAATAATCATCAATAATAGACAGAAAATACATGCTGCCTCCAATGGATTCAACTCGTGAAGGACCCCAACAGTCAGAGTGGAGGTAATCCAGTATCCCCTTCGTCCGGTGGATACCCTTCTTGGGAAACTTGCTGCGATGTAGCTTTCCAAACACACAATGCTCACATAATTCCAAATTCTGCACCTTGTTCCCACAAAGAACATCCCTCTTCGATAGAACTTGCATCCCCCGTTCACTCATATGCCCCAGTCTCATGTGCCAGAGAGTGGTCATATCTTCCTGATGAACCTGAGACGATGCAACTGCAGCAGAACCAGACAACACAGACCCTTGTAATGCATACAAAGTCTCACGCTTCACGCCCTTCAGCACCTTCCTTGAACCTTTGCAGACATACACAACTCCACCTTTTCCTTTGAAGCTGAAGCCCTTGTTGTCGAGTAGACTCAAGGAGATCAGGTTCTTTGTCATTCGTGGAACATGCCTGGCATCATTCACGGTACAGAACGAATCATCATGTGTCTGAACCTTTATGGTCCCGATTCCAACAACCTTGCAGACAGCTCCATTAGTCATGACCACGTTACCACCATCTATCTGCTCCTAGGTTGTGAAGCAATCCCTGTTCGGAGACATATGGTATGAGGCTGCAGTATCAAGAAACCACACATCACCACGATGTGCCTTCTCATCTACAGCCAAGGTGAGATCGTCTTCAGAACTGTTGTCCACTTCTGCCACGACAACTGAACCTTGTTTCTTCTGTTGCCCTCTTCTCTTGGGACAGTTGTACTTCCAATGCCCCACTTCCTTACAGTTGTGGCAAGCATCACCTGGCTGTGGGCCGGGACCCTTGGAATTCTTGCTCGAATTCCCTTTACCAGATTTCTTCTTTCCCTTTCCACCTGTAACAGCCAAACCTGATGCCTCACCACCTGTACCAGATCCGGACGCCTTATGCCTGATCTCTCTCGTATGAAGAGCAGACCTGACATCCTCCAACGACACGCTTTCTTTACCAGCAAAAAAAGAATCAACGAAATTCTCATATGAACTCGGCAACGAAACCAGCAGGATTAGGGCAGCATCCTCGTCATCAACTTGAACATCTATATTACGCAGATCCAGCAAAATAGAGTTAAGTTGTTCGAGATGTTCCCTCAAAGGCGTACCTTCTTGCATCCTCAAGCTGAACAACCGTTGCTTGAGATGCAGCTTGTTGGTTAAGGACTTCGTCATATACAGACTCTCCAACTTTAACCACAAGCCCGCGGCAGTCTTCTCAGCAGCGACTTCAATGATGACGTCATCAGACAACGATAGCATGATGGTCGAGTGGGCCTTCTCCTCTAGGGTATTCCACTCATCGTCATCGACCGCTCCCTTCTTCTGTATCGCAGACAGCGGCCCCCACAGCCCTTGCTGTTTTAATAAAGTCTGCATCTTGATATGCCATATAACGAAGCTGTTCTTCCCCGTGAACTTTTCGATCTTCATGTTCACCGACGTCATTCTTCTGAATCGAAAACCCTAGCCTGATTTTCAGCCACGGCTCTGATACCACTTGTTATAAACGCGCTGCTACGGATCGGGAAATCATCGGGATTGATAAAGCAAGAATACGAAAGCGAGAATCGAAAAAACACAGACACACGATTTGCGTGGTTCACTAACACGATGTGTGTTAGCTACGTCCACGGGTGAGAGAGAGAGCCAGTTTCACTATATCGAGGAGATTACAGATTACAGAGGAGTATGAGAAGTATTTATAGTACTTCTCCATGTGGGTCTAAACCTAATCCAATCTGGCAAAGGGAACGGTTGCCCCTGGACCCCACTCGCTGACCGGGCAACGAGACCCCCGACTACCAGTCGTAGCGGCTGATAGTCTGATTCAAGTTACATCAACAGTTTGCTTCGTGGATTTGGATGGATATGAGGTTTTGAGTCAATACCAGAATCTTGGAAAACCTTGGATTTGTATGGATTTGAAAAGTTTTATATTTGTTTGATGGATTTTGTTTACGGATTGATTGTTATGGTTTTGTAGTTTTGATATATGAATTACCAAACTATCATTATTTATTTACTTATTTTATATTCTTGAGGCAAGAGGATATATAAGTAACTATTATCATAGGGTCCACGGATTTGTGATCATGTTCCAATCTCACACCATATTTGGGATTTGCAAGTTCATGGAATTCATGGATTTGGACCTTTAAAATTCATGGGTCCCATGAATTTGGTACTTCCATCAAAATCTTGAAAAAAATGGGTTTATGCTAAATCCATGATAATTATGGAATATTTGAAATTAAATCTCTGCCTCAAATTCATGAAGCAAACAACCTAGAATAGAATGAGTGTATCCTCAAATCAAGAAACTATTACTTCACCTTCCCTCCCCCATAACCGATTTGGCCATAAATGAACCGTTGCAAGAAACGGGGAAGATCGCCAAATTTGTCCAACCAAGCTATTCTCTAGCCGCTTGGCCCCCTCTTCCACAACTGTCTTTAGAATTCTTAGAGATCCGTTGACAAACTCTTATTCGAAATACTCTAGTCCAGTGGCGGACCCAGGATTATTGAATAGGTATGTCGACAGATAAAAATTAATTAATTAAAAAATTAACACAAAATTTGATTCAGAAACTTAACAATTTCATGTTTTTTATATTGAACCACTACAACTTTTAAGGTTTCTTAATTACATTTATGGTTGTGTTACAAATCCAAGATTTTTTTATCTATGCAAATTACCGATGGAGTAATAAGATCAAGTATATTATCACGCCACATATATCGTACAAATATAGATTTAATGAATAAGATTAAGGAACTGAAAAGAAAAAAGTGATTTTGTATAAATTAAATGTAACGCAATAACTAAAGTAGAAAGCAAGTTGGAAAATAACTATAAGAAAATTTGACGAAAAGAAGATATGGGGAAAGACGGCCTGGAATTCACCTATCTAATTACTTGACTCAACCCTTTTATTAATCAATTTAATTTTTATTCGAATGACCGATGTTATCTCTAAGGTGATAGTTATCTCTCTAAATACTCATTATGTACTAAGTATCCATTTACTTGTTTATTCTCGTATAACCAACTAATTAACTGCCTAATTTGAAAGCTAATAACTCCTATATTTACATATTTTAATAACTTTTAGACAACAAAATTTTGTAACATAATAAAGATGTGTCAGTTACAATTTTCGAAGGTGTGTTGGGAGTTCCATATTTTAATTTTTTATACCGTCAAAATATGGATCTCTCACACAAATTTCGGACGGAGCGTGTTGCTTGACACACCTAAGCATAAGGTTGGTCCGCTCCTGCTCTAGTCGATTGTCCTCTCAAGTTCCAAAAAGAGAAGCACAAGATCGACCACCGCCAATGACACTCGGTGAGGCTCTGTGAGCGACGGTCACCATAGGGAAAATGTGTATTGCAAAGTATGAAAATACGATTTTCTATGAAAAATTGATTTAAAATAAAAATTTATATAGTCTATTAATTTTTTTATGAAAAAAGGGTACACATGCTAGAAATACCATCAATTTTACAAAAAAAATATATATATTAACCCCATCACATTATTCACAATATGTTCTGCATTGTCCGGGTTTGGCTATTTGGTCCGGGTTTTTTGGTTTTACCCAAAACCGGACCGTATAACCCGGATCGAGACCAGACCGGGACCGGATAGTAAACAATCCATTCCAATCTTTGGGCTTAGATTTGAGGTAAAAAACCGTTCGGGACCGAATTGAAAACTGGCTAAAGACCGGATAAGAGAGCTCAACACCCAAAACTTAAGGGTAATTTGCATAAACGGTCACAAACCTTTGCACTTAATACAAAACTTAACCAACTCCTCACCCTTTCAGGTCTTAGGCCACTCAAATCCCCACAAGTTCAATATAAAATCAAGACCGAATTGGGACCGGACCGGGTCAAGACCGGACTGTATCCAATCCAATCTTTGGTCCTTATATTTTCAAAAAGACCGGACTGGACCGGATCAATTTGGGTCAATTTAACCAGACCGGACCGTATAGCCACCCCTAACCATAGTGAAAATGTGTATTGCATAGTACGAAATTCTTATAATAAAAATTTGTTTTTAAATAAAAATAAAAATTAATTTTATATAGTAACAACACCTTTTGTTTTCAATTTTTAAATTAAAATAAAAATTTTGATGAAAAAAGGTACACATGCTAGAAACAACACCTTCACTTTTACCAAAAAAAAAAGTTAATTATAACACCTTGACATAATTAACAAAGCGTTCTACATGTCACCAAAGAGTCCTAAAAACTCCCGGCAGCAGCCCACCCAGGTTAAAACTCTTTGACAGATACCATTAACAAAGTCACACGACTAATTGCAGACCCAGAAAAGCCGATTCCTGTCATTTTGTGGGACAGTCGGCAATGCGCACATCAAGGCTTAGACCGCAAAGGTGCTTGGCGGCAGCGGATCTTATCTGCCTGCCGCCGAACGGATCCTTTCAAAACTTCACCTACTGCTTAGTAGTGGCCGTGGGCAAGCAAGACAATACGTTTCTGTCTCTGCTGCTTCCAATTTTTGACTCAGAAATCAATCAACCCATCTATCTATCTATCTACCAAGTTATTGTTTCTCCAGAAGAAAACGATTCTGCCAAGTCAGGCGCCTTCCAACCCAATAATCCCAAACACAGGGGGAATCTGTCGACTTACGCTTTCAGACGTCACTGCACATCCAATGCCGTCTGCTATTCCAATGTTGTCTTGAGCCGGACTGGGATGCTAATGGAAGTTGCAGCTATATAGCTATCTTCTTTTCTAGTCTCGCCCTGTCTTGTCTGAACATCCGCCGGAAGCATGATGCTTCTCAAAACCGGCAGTTCCCCAATCTATCGAAAAACTTCTCTCTAAGTCTTGAAAATTTGTGATGATTACGTACATCTTTTGGTACAGCTAATTGCTTGTCTTATTGTGCGCTCTTCCATATTTTACACCACCAAATAAATTTACAAGCCTAAGCTTCATAATATGTTACCTCATAGTCATAAATCAATCACCATTAAGTCGTGTTATCTGGTTGTTCTTCATCTATATCAATTACTACATACACATTATATCGTATAATGTGTGAGAAGGGTTTATTAACAAAAAGATTGGGAACAACTTCCCAAGACTGAAATTTGATCTTGGGACTAATAGCCTATTATACTGTCGTTTTCCAACTTTGTGTTACCATATATATGCATATACTATGACCTCAAAGGCAAAATAATCATTCATAATTTTGTTTCTTTTTCAAATTTGAACGGTATATTGTTGTAAATTTTTGCAAAAAAAAATGCTATTTTAATTAATTGAAGTGGTCGTTTCATAACAAGAAAACCATAAGAGAGAACCATAAGGAGGACATTGTTTTTTAAGAGGGTGAAAATAATTTATTGATAATAGAAAAGATGAACAAACACAATGACAAGGACATTAGAAGTCACTTGTTAGCTTTTGGCGTTCGCTCGGGCGGCTTCTGTTAATGGTTTACAGAGAAAACAGAAAATTTGATACGACATGTTGTTACCAACCGTACTTTTACAACAAAGCATGAGCCAAAGCATGAGCCGGAGGCATTCTACTCTCGATTACAACAGCTGGTGGGAGCAATCTAACATACACAAAAAGCTTCGGTGACAGCTACCACTGCTTTGGTTTCTCATTGATGCCTGTAAGGTATTTGTCATCATTCATTCATCAGAGCTATATTCGCTGGACTCCGGCAACAAAGGCATTGCAGCACAGCACAGCAGAACGAGTCTTTGTCCTTGAGCAGAAGGCAACTTCCATCGGAGTTCCATTTCATCAGATCAGTTATGGAGAACTCAAGGAGGGGATTAGTGACACAGTTTATGACAAACACAAGACATTTCTAAATTACAGGAAGATGGTTTGACAGGGGAAAGAAGTGCTCACCAATTCCTTGCTTGGGATTTGGCTTGTCAGCCTGAGGCTTTTGGAAAGGCAGAGCAATAGGTACTTCCATAATCTCGTATCTAACTCTGTAGGGTTCTTCTGTGCCATCGTTTAGAAAGGAGAAGGCACAAGTGAAAGCATTAATCTCGGTTGAAAAGAAATAGAAAAGAAGCTTTAGGACAATCACATGCTCCTTCAATGTGGAAGGTTATTACAAGACTTGAGCTTTACCAGAACGGCCTTGGAGAAATTCCTGGCTTAAGCTTAGTTCGGATATGGCAAGATGCAAAGGCTCATCCACCTCCTCATGAATTGGGATAACGTAAGTGAGAAATACTTGTGATTAGTTAAATCTTCTTCTAAACAGAAAATTTGAAGCTAAGTACCCAAAATTACCTTGAAGACAGCAGCATAACAAGGAGAACGAACAGTAGAGAGATGCATAAATTCAGCAAATGTTTTCCAGGTAAGGTGATTTAGGACCCGCAACATTTTATCATAACTACCTACAGCTAAGAACTGGCCACAAGGAGACCAGGAAACACTTTTCACCCCTAGTCCACTCTCATATGCCTGATACTTGAACAGACAACGACCATCTTGGGAATAGATTAGAACCTGCAAATCGAAACACAAGTTCTTGTTGGGATTTTTAGTGGTGTGAATGGAAATAAAAGGGGAAAGTTTCAAGAGAGTCTCTTGAAGTACCATGTTGGTAAGATGTGGGAAGGCATGGCCTCGAATTCGATCGATTTGATGTAATATGTGGTTAATTGGTTAAATTGGTTTGTGTAACCAAATGAACCAAACCGAGTTGAACCAATTCGAACCGAACCGATATGGCGTTTGAAATAACCAAATCGGTCCAACTTCCATGAGGCCGAACCAATGCAATGGTTGAAATATTTTAAACGAACCAATGCAATGGTTGGGGTCTAACCACCCATATGAAGAGTTGCCTCCCTTCAATGCATCCCTTCATTTTCTATAAATAGCACCATACCCCCTCTTGTTTTAACTACGAGTTTTACATGGATTTTTCCCGATACTGAAACTCTGCCAAAATCCAAAACTAGTTTTTCTGCATTCTTTTTCAAAGAGAAAATAGAGTCAAGTGTGGTTCTCACCGTTTCGCGGCGTTCGATGGTTTCCGGGGTTTGAGGTACCGCTACGCCGAAAAAGGTACGTCATTTCTATCCCGGGAGGAATCATTCCACAACCTTGGGTACTTGAGGGGAATAAGATTCTTTAAGGAGAGATAGTGAATTCTATCGGCTAGGACGCTTGCATGTGTCTTTGCATGTTTTCTTAATCTTATGTGTTTACTTGTGTTGCAAGAAAATAGTATACGTGAACAATTTCCCCAACAATCTTAAAGAATCTTATTAGAAATTGTTAATTGTTCTCGGCATGGTTAGGTTAAGAATGATTGCAAGACGAATTGGGTTGTTGATCTTTTGATCTCGTTGTCCAGTTAATGGACATATAAATCATTATATGGCTTAGGTATTGTTTACGTGCATTTACAAGCCATGGATTTGATTCTGGTTATCAGTGGAAAAACATGCATAAGATGATTTATACAGATGACCTATATATATGTTTTGGTTTCGTTACATGGAAAGTATTTGCATATTGGAAAAATTGCATGGCAAATTTTTTTTTATCAAGTTGATGATTGGTTTCGGCGGTTAATTAGAAAGGGAAACTGTTGCTCCCTTTTATATTGGTTCATTTGCTATACATGTACATATATTAGTTGCGTATGTGATATATATGGTGTGTGTATATATATATATGTTCTTCTTTTCTTCTGTTTCTGTCGTTGGAGGAAAGAAAGGAACTTGGTTCTGTTGGAAATTTGGTTCCGACAGTGAAACATACATACATATGTTCGGATCCTGTACTGGAAAGTAAGGAAGAAAAGATGTACTTGTTGATGACTTGATGGTATAAGAAAGAAGCACTCGATTCGTTCCTATTCTGATCATGTAAGTATCCAGAATCCCTCTTATTATACAAGCATTGATGATATATATTTGGTATATGTTTCTTGGCAGTGTATGCTTTTTATGCATGCTTTGAATGAGCCATTAAATAATTGTCATAATAATTTTCCAATACATATGATCATCATCCATATGTATTGCATGCTACGTGTAGTAATGGAAAAGGCGCAGTAGAATAAATATTCTACATGAATCGATGGGATGTCCCTGTGTAATTGGTGGGAGCATCCAACCAGTTTGTAGACCTTAGAGGACATATAATGACATTGGTGGAGAGCATCCAACCAATTATTGGACTCTAGATGATATACCATCTATGATTGGTACTCAATGGGTCCTAATGTGGACGATTTGGGCACCCATGTTGACTCGATGGAGAGTATGGGGGAAGAAGAGGAATTTGAGGAATCGGAGAACGAGGAGGAGTACTCCGACATAGAGACCGATGAATGTCTCTCTGATCCTGACTTCGACCCCAAGAATCCTTAGGATTCTTGTATATGTATTGTAATCTCCTTTGAGAAGTAGACATATGTATGTGTGTGTATATATACATATGGTATTAGTATGTGTGTACCTATGTAATTCGTGTATTTACATGATGAATGAAGGACAAATGTTCTTATCTCCCAAGTGGAAAATTAGTTGGATAAAACCTTACGAGTTTGTTTGGTTCCAATATTAACCACAAAGTTTTAATGCTTTTATTGCATTGGTCCATCTCTATTATGTGGCATGGATGAATGATAATTGTACCAATTTAATTTGGACACTTTTTCATTCAAGGTGATGCATGAGATGATGGAAGTACTTATGATAATCCTTCATGGGCTCTAAGTAACGGTGGTTTGGATAATAGTAAACTATCTAGTGGGAGAATATGAACAATCATAGGTGTGTAAAACCTATGGAGCGTGGCAAGTGGGGACTTGTGAGTCAAGTCTATCTAAGCCAGAATGGTTGCAAACGTAATGTTCATAGTATGTTGGACATAGTTTGAAAGAGTATACCTCCAATGTGTTGGAGATGAAATTTGGTTAATGCACGTTTAAGGATTGCATTACGAGAAAGCTACAAGCGATAAGGAATTCTAGTTCATGTGATAGTTGTGAAGACATGATAATGTATGTGGTTTAGGACTTGATGTTTTCTATGCCTTGAGGGCAAGGAAAATGAAGCTATGATTGATCCTTATAGGGATTTAATAAGCTTGCAAAATGATGGTTGTCATCAAGATAAGCATTAGGTCAGAATTGTTTATGACCTATGATTATCAACGTGAAGCTCATTGACAGAATTGTTTATGGTATATATAGATATATATCATTGGAAAACAATTTGGCATGAGAGCTCAATTGAGATGATCTTATTGAACTTAAAGTCTGGTTTACTTATGGTATATTTATGAAGTTTATACCATTGGAAAGTAATTAGACAATTGAATTAGAAATTCGTTTGAATTACTTGTGGTATATCATGTTACATATATGAAATGTCATTGGAAAGTAATTAGATGGGATTTCCATTACTGGAATGCATCTGAATTACTTATGACGTCTCAAGTTGCCTTGATCAATACCATTGGTAAGTAATTGGATGATTTTTCTAATAAAATCTGAATTGTTTGTGGTATGCTAATCGAGTGAGATCATACCATTGGTAAATAATTAGATACATATAGTGGTTGGCAAGTTCAATAAGTAAAACCAGGGAAAATAAATGGGATTATTCCATGATGTTTAGCAAAGAGTAGAATTATGGTGGAGAAGAGCTAGTCATTGTTTCGGCTACTATCTCAAGACCCTGCAATGGGACGCAAACCTATCCATAAGACAAAAGTGGAAAGATAAGCGAAGTCATACTTGAAAGTATGAAGGTGTCCAATGAGAAAGTGAGAGTCCTTAAACCTTGTGGAGTTAACCCAGCCCAAGGGTATAACTTATGAGTAAACTCTAGCATATATTGACGTTTTGTCAGAGAGCTAGAATATTTATTGATGTTGATCCTCTCTTCCCAAAGAGAGATGATTTTGACCATATACATGAATGTATATGAACAAAATTCCCCAAACCGGAAACGTTGGTTTCAACAACTATGGCGAAATAGTTGAAATGTGGGGGATAAATTGGGGAGAAGTGATGTGGAATGTTGCTTGGGTGATTCCAAAATGAAGTGCTGTGAATACTTAGGAGTTTAACGTAAATTCTAAGCTAAGTCATAAATGTCACTACATTTGAAGAGATACTTGTGAAGCTTAAGTACTCTAAGGTTAATGAAGTGGAGAGACTTCAATACCGTTGGCATGTGTTATGATTATCGCTAGGCAATAAAATCAAGGCAAACACACATGATGTGTAGTGAATCAAAAGAGACGAGTCTTTGGTGTATTTTACCCAAAGGAACTCACTGGGTGAACCAAAAGCCATAGTCCATTAATGGATAGGCATTTATGGTTAGTATCTTGGAAAACGACCAAGTTAAACTCTAAGACCGGTGAAGTTAAATAGTCTGGCCCGCAAAGACTGGCGCGAATAAAACGCACTTGTGCACAAAATTGTTATTGCAAGGGCTAGAAGTGTTATCTAAGTTGATCATGTAGATCAAGTGATAACAAATATGGGGCCCACCTAGAAATTTGTTAAAGCATCAAAGGGAATGGACTCGTGGCCTAAGACAAATCTTCATGGCGGTAACTCTACCTAAGCAGGATTGGCAGACCAAACCTCTAGGTTCAAGGAGAAAACAAAGTTGTGAATGATGGTCCGACATTGTCAAATTATTCAAGCTCCATTCTCATGATGAGACAATGTCCAACTATAAGGGTAAACCTAAAGATGGAAGGTTTTTAATGGTTTCCAAGTTTGACACAGGATGTGATCAAATAGTGTATTTTCGGAATACATGTTTAGAAATCACCTATGTGAGTGTGAAGTGGAGCCGCTCCAAGGAGAATAAAAGAAGGCCAGTTTTCTAAGCACTCATGAGACCAGGCGGTGTTCATGGCTGAAACGAACACAACAATGAGAACCAGTGAACGGATAAGAGTTAGGTGTGTGACATATGTTGTCTTAGTATACAAGCAAAACCGACGGTTCAAAGATATCACATCTACTGATTGGTGAGTATACTCGATATATGTTCACTAAGGAAGGTTCAAAGGGAAACTTACCTATTCCGATGCAACTAATTCTTAGTCGAGAATCACACGATATTTTGCATAGTTTTTAAAGTACAACATTCTCCATTCATGTGGGGGATTGTTGGGATTTTTAGTGGTGTGAATGGAAATAAAAGGGGAAAGTTTCAAGAGAGTCTCTTGAAGTACCATGTTGGTAAGATGTGGGAAGGCATGGCCTCGAATTCGATCGATTTGATGTAATATGTGGTTAATTGGTTAAATTGGTTTGTGTAACCAAATGAACCAAACCGAGTTGATCCAATTCGAACCGAACCGATATGGCGGTTGGAATAACCAAACCGGTCCAACGTCCATGAGGCCGAACCAATGCAATGGTTGAAATATTTTAAACGAACCAATGCAATGGTTGGGGTGTAACCACCCATATGAAGAGTTGCCTCCCTTCAATGCATCCCTTCATTTTCTATAAATAGCACCATACCCCCTCTTGTTTTAACTACGAGTTTTACATGGATTTTTCCCGATACTGAAACTCTGCCAAAATCCAAAACTAGTTTTTCTGCATTCTTTTTCAAAGAGAAAATCGAGTCAAGTGTGGTTCTCGTCGTTTCGCTGCGTTCGATGGTTTCCGGGGTTTGAGGTACCGCTACGCCGGAAAAGGTACGTCCATTCTATCCTGGGAGGAATCATTCCACAACCTTGGGTACTTGAGGGGAATAAGATTCTTTAAGGAGAGATAGTGAATTCTATCGGTTAGGACGCTTGCATGTGTCTTTGCATGTTTTCTTAATCTTATGTGTTTGCTTGTGTTGCAAGAAAATAGTATACGTGAACAATTTCCCCAACAATCTTAAAGAATCTTATTAGAAATTGTTAATTGTTCTCGGCACGGTTAGGTTAAGAATGATTGCAAGACGAATTGGGTTGTTGATCTTTTGATCTCGTTGTCCAGTTAATGGACATATAAATCATTGTATGGCTTAGGTATTGTTTACGTGCATTTACCATCCCATGGATTTGATTCTAGTTATCAGTGGAAAAACATGCATAAGATGATTTATACAGATGACCTATATATATGTTTTGGTTTCGTTACATGGAAAGTATTTGCATATTGGAAAAATTGCATGGTGAATTTTTTTTTATCAAGTTGATGATTGGTTTCGGCGGATAATTAGAAAGGGAAACTGTTGCTCCCTTTTATATTGGTTCATTTTCTATACATGTACATATATTAGTTGCGTATGTGATATATATGGTGTGTGTATATATATATTCTTCTTTTCTTCTGTTTCTGTCGTTGGAGGAAAGAAAGGAACTTGGTTCTGTTGGAAATTTGGTCCCGACAATGAAACATACATACATATGTTCGGATCCTGTACTCTAAAGTAAGGAAGAAAAGATGTACTTGTTGATGACTTGATGGTATAAGAAAGAAGCACTCGATCGGTTCCTATTCTGATCATGTAAGTATCCAGAATCCCTCTTATTATACAAGCATTGATGATATATATTTGGTATATGTTTCTTGGTAGCGTATGCTTTTTATGCATGCTTTGAATGAGCCATTAAATAATTTTCATAATAATTTTCCAATACATATGATCATCATGCATATGTATTGCATACTACGTGTGGTAATGGAAAAGGCGCAGTAGAATAAATATTCTACATGAATCAATGGGATGTCCCTTTGTAATTGGTGGGAGCATCCAACCAGTTTGTAGACCTTAGAGGACATAAGAGAGGAGAAGTCTTTCGACAAGTTGGTACTCCTCCTTGTTCGCTATATAATGACATTGGTGGAGAGCATCCGACTCTAGATGATATACCCATCTATGATTGGTACTCAATGGGTCCTAATGTGGACGATTTGGGCACCCATGTGGACTCGATGGAGAGTATGGGGGAAGAAGAGGAATTTGAGGAATCGGAGAACGAGGAGGAGTACTCCGACATAGAGACCGATGAATGTCTCTCTGATCCTGACTTCGACCCCAAGAATCCTTAGGATTCTTGTATATGTATTGTAATCTCCTTTGAGAAGTAGACATATGTATGTGTGTGTATATATACATATGGTATTAGTATGTGTGTACCTATGTAATTCGTGTATTTACATGATGAATGAAGGACAAATGTTCTTATCTCCCAAGTGGAAAATTAGTTGGATAAAACCTTACGAGTTTGTTTGGTTCCAAAACTAACCACAAAGTTTTAATGCTTTTATTGCATTGGTCAATCTCTATTATGTGGCATGGATGAATGATAATTGTACCAATTTAATTTGGACACTTTTTCATTCAAGGTGATGCATGAGATGATGGAAGTACTTATGATAATCCTTCATGGACTCTAAGTAACGGTGGTTTGGATAGTAGTAAACTATCTAGTGGGAGAATATGAACAATCATAGGTGTGTAAAACCTATGGAGCGTGGCAAGTGGGGACTTGTGAGTCAAGTCTATCTAAGCCAGAATGGTTGCAAACGTAATGTTCATAGTATGTTGGACATAGTTTGAAAGAGTATACCTCCAATGTGTTGGAGATGAAATTTGGTTAATGCACGTTTAAGGATTGCATTACGAGAAAGCTACAAGCGATAAGGAATTCTAGTTCCTGTGATAGTTGTGAAGACATGATAATGTACGTGGTTTAGGACTTGATGTTTCCTATGCCATGAGGGCAAGGAAAATGAAGCTATGATTGATCCTTATAGGGATTTAATAAGCTTGCCAAATGATGGTTGTCATCAAGATAAGTATTAGGTCAGAATTGTTTATGACCTATGATTATCAACGTGAAGCTCATTGACAGAATTGTTTATGGTATATATAGATATATATCATTGGAAAACAATTTGGCATGAGAGCTCAATTGAGATGATCTTATTGAACTTAAAGTCTGGATTACTTATGGTATATTTATGAAGTTTATACCATTGGAAAGTAATTAGACAATTGAATTAGAAATTCGTTTGAATTACTTGTGGTATATCATGTTACATATATGAAATGTCATTGGAAAGTAATTAGATGGGATTTCCATTACTGGAATGCAATTGAATTACTTATGTCGTCTCAAGTTGTCTTGATCAATACCATTGGTAAATAATTGGATGATTTTTCTAATAAAATCTGAATTGTTTGTGGTATGCTAATCGAGTGAGATCATACCATTGGTAAATAATTAGATATATATAGTGGTTGGCAAGTTCAATAAGTAAAACCAGGGAAAATAAATGGGATTATTCCATGATGTTGGGCAAAGAGTAGAATTGTGGGGGAGAAGAGCTAGTCATTGTTTCGGCTACTATCTCAAGACCCTACAATGGGACGCAAACCTATCCATAAGACAAAAGTGGAAAGGTAAGCGAAGTCATACTTGAAAGTATGAAGGTGTCCAATGAGAAAGTGAGAGCCTTAAACCTTGTGGAGTTAACCCAGCCCAAGGGTATAACTTATGAGTAAACTCTAGCATATATTGACGTTTTGTCAGAGAGCTAGAATATTTATTGATGTTGATCCTCTCTTCCCAAAGAGAGATGATTTTGACCATATACATGAATGTATATGAACAACATTCCCCAAACCGGAAACGTTGGTTTCAACAACTATGGCGAAATAGTTGAAATGTGGGGGATAAATTGGGGAGAAGTGATGTGGAATGTTGCTTGGGTGATTCCAAAGTGAAGTTATGTGAATACTTAGGAGTTTAACGTAAACTCTAAGCTAAGTCATAAATGTCACTACATTTGAAGAGATACTTGTGAAGTTTAAGTACTCTAAGGTTAATGAAGTGGAGAGACTTCAATACCGTTGGCATGTGTTATGATTATCGCTAGGCAATAAAATCAAGGCAAACACACATGATGTGTAGTGAATCAAAAGAGACGAGTCTTTGGTGTATTTTACCCAAAGGAACTCACTGGGTGAACCAAAAGCCATAGTCCATTAATGGATAGGCATTTATGGTTAACGAGGAGCAGTATCTTGGAAAATGACCAAGTTAAACTCTAAGACCGGTGAAGTTGAATAGTCTAGCTCGCAAAGACTGGCGCGAATAAAACGCACTTGTGCACAAAATTGTTATTGCAAGGGCTAGAAGTGTTATCTAAGTTGATCATGTAGATCAAGTGATAACAAATGTGGGGCCCACCTAGAAATTTGTTAAAGCATCGAAGGGAATGGACTCGTGGCCTAGGACAAATCTTCATGGCGGTAACTCTACCTAAGCAGGATTGGCAGACCCAACCTCTAGGTTCAAGGAGAAAACAAAGTTGTGAATGATGGTCCGACATTGTCAAATTATTCAAACTCCATTCTCATGATGAGACAATATCCAACTATAAGGGTAAACCTAAAGATGGAAGGTTTTTAATGGTTTCTAAGTTTGACACAGGATGTGATCAAATAGTGTATTTTCGGAATACATGTTTAGAAATCACCTATGTGAGTGTGAAGTGGAGCCGCTTCAAGAAGAATAAAAGAAGGCCAGTTTTCTAAGCACTCATGAGACCAGGCGGTGTTCATGGCTGAAACGAACACAACAATGATACCAGTGAACGGATAAGAGTTAGGTGTGTGACATATGTTATCTTAGTATACAAGTAAAACCGACGGTTCAAAGATATCACATCTACTGATTGGTGAGTATACTCGATATATGTTCACTAAGGAAGGTTCAAAGGGAAACCTACCTATTCCGATGCAACTAATTCTTAGTCGAGAATCTCACGATATTTTGCATAGTTTTTAAAGTACAACATTCTCCATTCATGTGGGGGATTGTTGGGATTTTTAGTGGTGTGAATGGAAATAAAAAGGGAAAGTTTCAAGAGAGTCTCTTGAAGTACCATGTTGGTAAGATGTGAGAAGGCATGGCCTCGAATTCGATCGATTTGATGTAATATGTGGTTAATTGGTTAAATTGGTTTGTGTAACCAAATGAACCAAACCGAGTTGAACCAATTCGAACCAAACCGATATGGCGGTTGGAATAACCAAACCGGTCCAACTTCCATGAGGCCGAACCAATGCAATGGTTGAAATATTTTAAACGAACCAATGCAATGGTTGGGGTGTAACCACCCATATGAAGAGTTGCCTCCCTTCAATGCATCCCTTCATTTTCTATAAATAGCACCATACCCCCTCTAGATTTAACTACGAGTTTTACATGGATTTTTCCCGATACTGAAACTCTGCCAAAATCCAAAATACTAGTTTTTCTGCATTCTTTTTCAAAGAGAAAATAGAGTCAAGTGTGGTTCTCGCCGTTTCGCTGCGTTCGATGGTTTCCGGGGTTTGAGGTACCGCTACGCCGGAAAAGGTACGTCCTTTCTATCCTGGGAAAAGGTACGTCCTTTGTATTCCTTAAAAATTTATGCGAAATAAAAAAAAATTCATGACATTTGGATTTTGGAGCACAAAGTTATGGTTGTCCAAAGTTTGACGAAATCGGGAAAAAGTTCGTTCAGGGTAGCAAACGACATTTTTTGGGACGAAGGCGAGACCAACCCACCTTTGGCAGTCTTCGGCTTGCAAGATCTCAAAAAGTTATGCGGAATCAAAAAAAAATCGCGACGATCGGATACCCGAACATAAAGATACGTTCGTTTGAAGTTTCCACCTAAGTTAGGATTTTTCAAAAAAAAAAAAAAAAACAGAACGCACCCTGGGGGTGCGGTTTGCAACCAAAACGCACCCTGGGGGTGCGGTCTGCAAAACCGCTCCCTACCTGTGCGGTTTTCATCGAAAAATGCGCCCTCGGGTGGCGTTTTCATCGAAAAACGCACCTCCGGGTGGCGGTTTTACAAAAATGGTGCTATTTTTGGAATTTTTCGGAGTTGGGTGCTATTTTTGGAATTTATTTTTTAAACAGTGATATTTCTGGAAAAATCTCACCATCAATAGGGTTTTTTCAAAGACTCCTACAACATGAAAGACATATCTATGGCACACAGAAAGGGAAACTGGTGGCTACTGCTACATCAGATTCTCTCGCTATGGTTGTTCAAGGAGGAAATAGGAGATTCCCTCCATCTGGTAAAAGACCCTTCCGTACTCACTGTAAGAAAGAAGGTCACACCATGGACATTTGTTATCTCATCCATGGCTGGCCACCTGGAATGAGTCAAAGAACATCCACTCCTACAGTGAGGACCACTGAATGCACCTATTGCAAAAGAACATGACACACTGAGGATCGTTGTTTCCAGAAACATGGCTTACCTCCTCACTTGGCTGCCAAATCTGTTTCCTCTAATCCTAACAGAGGAAAGCAAACTGTTAATTCTGCTGTGGTTGAACCAAATGATCAAGAGTGTCTGAAACCAAACCAAACCACCTAAACCAAACAAACTAAATTTTTTAACCAAACCAAACCAATTATCCAAATTAACCAAACCAAATTAGCCAAATACTACCGGTTAAAACAATTATCATGGTAATCACATTAAACACCCCTAAGTACAACCCATCACCCATGGTGGTGGTTGTTTCTTCTTCTAGTCCGTCAATGCTTAACAGTAATGTGTATATTCACGATCGATTTCTGATGAGTTATAGTAGGAGACTGTATAAAAGGATAATGAAGCTGGGGAAAATAGATCCTGCTAAAGACGAACTCGGGTAGTCGGTCGGATTGACATTAACCGAAAGCAAAACCCCAGCAGAAATAGAAAGTAGTGCATAACGGAGGAAAATTATGAGGCAGACCGATCACCAACATTAGCAACCAGGTTACTGGTGTGTTGTATAATTGTGTGGTGTTCTGTATTGCAACTTGGAAAAGCAGTGGACGGTCACATGGAAACTCGGAGGGTATTGAGAAACTTGGTGTCGGTAGGTTATTAAACCGGTTGGTTGAACTGGTTGCGAAGCCATTTTGGATGTGGTCGGATCCGATAGTGGGCGGGGTACTGAAGGCGCCTTTAGTGGTGATGTGTGTGGCACGGAGCGGATTTTTTTTTCAATTGCATTTAGAATTGTATTACCGCCTAACTTATATTAAGAGCATCTCCATTGGAATTGCATTTAGAATTGTATTATAACATGGCATTTATTTGCAATTGCATTATGCAATTGCATTGATGTAGATGACAATTGCATCTTTGCAAATTTGCATATAGCAATTATGGAATGCAAGCCACATCATCTTTTTTATTATTAAATTATTCATTAATTTTATTATTTGAGTGTTTATATTTTAATAAATTAAATTAAAAAAATTAGTTGCAATTGCAAGTTAATTGCATTGATGTGGTGCAATGCAAGTAAGATGAGTTGGATTGCAAAAAAAATGAAGTAACAATAAAAAAAAAACAAATACAATTGCAAATGCAATTGCACCAATGGAGATACTCTAATAATATAACGTTGTTGGGATATACCTGCTTGTGTTTGGAATGTTCCAAGCGGTTTGTGAGACTCCACTGCCTTGGGCGGCTTCGATGGTCGAGGGCGGTCTTCGAAACCCTGCAGAAAGGTCCTCAGGGGGTTCCTGGGACCTCCTCTGAAGCTTAAGTTAGAGAGAGAAGTGAAGTGTGAGTAAATAAGAGAGAGAATGGAGTTGGTTGAAGTTACCATCAATGTGACCCTATGAGGGGTATTTATACTAGTTTCGACTGCGTTATGCGCATTAAATGTCGTGTCGGGCGGTTTAGGACGCCTCTGCTTTTCCGTTGCCCTTCGTCAGACTCCGTACACTAAAGCCAGATTGTCGGGCGGTCTTTTGTCTGTACCCTTTCTGCATTGTCGGGCGGTCTCGTCCTCATTGGATGTGCCGGACCGCCTCTGATTGGGTTCTTTTATTCGGGCCTTGCCTGCCCCTGCTTTGGGCCTTGAATGCTTTTGGGCCTATGGGCCTTGTGGCTCAATGCCTGGCCTAACATTTGCCCCTTAGGCGAGAGAAGCTTTAGGTTTTCGCGTCTAATTGATTCTTCTTGCGATCATTGAGCGGTTATGGGCCGCTACGCGTTCAAGGCTCTTTTGCTAGAGGCGGCTCCTAGCCTCTTTCCGCATGATTGCCCCTTTGCCCCTAGTCGCGGGAATTTAAAGCGACGGGCGCCTGAGGGGTAGTCTGAGGCGACCGCCCTTGCCGTTTGCTTTTTGGCCACTTGTCGCGCCTCGGGAGCGGAGCTCTGACACCGAGAGGCAAAACGTCACTCCTGGGGGTGCGGGATTCGAGGCCTGTCGCTTCGGGATTTCGACCTTCCCTTTTTTCGCTATAAGTGTATGGGAAGAAGAGTTGGTCCGCCAAAATCCGTTCTCATTTTGGAAACCATTCGTCCTCTTCTTCCTCTCCTTTTTTCTGTGTGACCAGAGTTCATCGTCGCTGACGCCTATAAATCCGATCGACGCCCGAGGTAAGAGTTTGCTCTCCTTCTTCTATTTTGGCAGTGAGGGTGTAATTTTTTTCGCCTGTTGCGAGTTGCTTCCTTGTCTGACCGACCTCTCTTTTCGACTTCAAAATCGCGCCGTCGTCCGACGCCGACCAGCCTTGTTGAGATGTCGGGCGGCGCTGCACCCTCCTCTTCTGGCGTTGACGCGTGCGATACTGTCGCCGCTGGTAGTGCCCCCGCCGCCGATTCCTCCCCCGTCGTCGTTGTCGACAGAGCTGCCCCGAGTTCAGTAGCGCCATCGGCGGTTCCTCCATCGGGGAAGAAAACCGCTAGCGCTGCCATGGCCGGTGCCACCTCACAAGGTATGAACCGCTCTTCTCCCATTCGAAACACCTCTGAGTGTGTATGGGATTTATCTGGGCTAGAATTATATGTTGGGAATGCCTCTGAGTTAGGCGGTTGTCTTGTTGGGGAATGTATAGAATTAGATGACTATTGTGCTAACACACGCCCTGTACCAGTTGGGGTTATGGCTACGTCTTCAGTTGTGGGTGATAATTTGGGTGAGTTTGAGCGGTTAGGGTTAGATAGCGTTTCATCGGAGGAAGATGTTGAGGTGAGCAGTGATGGTGTGCGGTCGGAGGCCGCTCCTAGTACTTCCTCTTCTTTGGAGGTGTCAGAGTTCGGCGAGCCGAGACCGCTCTTGGTGGCTATACAAGATCCTGTATACACCATTCTTCGGCACGCAGGAATGTGGGAGGGTGCGTCCATTCCAGAGGAGGTGTTTGAGCAAGGGCCCAAGACCTTGGGGACGGTTTTCAAACCCGGGCAGGTGTTGCATCGTCTTAAGACCCTTCGCATGCCCCCGGAGTGGCAGTATGCGGCGCCCTCGGAGATTAGCCGCTCTGGGTCTTGTCCCAGCGGTTGGATACCAATACACGTTGAGCATGTTAAGTTGGGTCTCCGTTTCCCACTGGATCCCATTCTGATGAAGGTGTTACATTGGCTCAACTGTACTTTGGGGCGTCTCTCTCCGACGATCATCTTCCATTCCGTGATGTATCGTCTGGCTTGTGACCGCATTAAAGAGGAGCCGTGTTTTGAGGCGTTCAGATTGATCTACAACATCAGAGATTCGACTAACTGTTGGTCGATCGGTCGGCGGGAGACCGCGGTTTGTTTTATCACCGGGGCACCGAAGCTGGACTCTCCCTGGTATAGGGAATTCTTTTTTGCCAAGCCATCTGGGAAATGGTATAGTGGCGATGCTGAACCGCTTACCGGTTACGCGGTTGGATCGAAGGATGCTTGGTGTGATTCTAACTTGTTCCCTCAGTCGGTGCGCGACCATGTAAACCGCATTGTAGAGGCTGTTCAATTGCGAGTCCGACACAGCGGTTCTGACAGCGCTTATCAGCTCGTTCGTGGCTTTTACGGTTAGTTATGTGTTCTTTTGGCCTTGATGTTTATTATCTCATGCTTTTACTTATGCATTTCCTCTCCAGGGCTGAGGGAGCTAGCGGATGCGAATAGACCGAGAAGGAAGAAAGCGGATGTGAAGAAGACCGCAAGAGCGGGTGGCGGGTCCTCTTCAGCTGCAGTCGTGCAGAATGAACCGCCTATGGCCTCGCCTATCCGGCTGGATGCTGATTCTCCGAATGCGACCGGCGACGGTGTCATTCCTGTGTCGCGTGGGGCGGGGAAGAGGGTGCTGCCACTGGGGTCACCCGAGGCGGCTTCGAAGCGAGCCAAGGTGGATGACAGGCGTGGAAAGGGGGTGAAGCGCTCGGACAAGTCCAATCCTGTGAACATCCCGTCCAAGGCCGCCACTGACACGGAGGCGGCTGAGCTGGCATTCCACACGATCAGTGAGCAGCTGGCTATGCCGAATGAGTATACGGCCACATCTCCGGAGAGCAACCGTCGGCTTGCGGGGACCGCTTCCCAGTTCTTTTTCGGGGTCGGTGGCTCGTTTTATGCGTTCTAGGCGTAGATCGAATCTTCTCCGCCATTGTTTTTAACGAATCTCATTTATGTATTGCAGGTACAGATCGGGTTCTCTCATATCATCCTTCTCAACGACCGCTTGTCGAAGACTGTTGATGATAATGCGGTCGAGATTGCTAATCTCAAGAAGGATCTGGAAGGCGGTCGTGCAACCTTGGAGAAAGAGCTGCGTCCCCAAATAGAGAAAAGCTTTGATGAGCGGCTAGCTCGGAAGGATAAGGAGTTATCAGATGAGAGGGAGGCGTCCAGGCTGGTTCGGGAGGAGAGGGACCGCCTTCAAGACTCGTTGCGGAAGTCGGGTGAGATTGAGAAGACTCTTTTGGAAGAGCAAGATGCATTGAGCAAGGAGGTAGCCGCCCTGAAGTTGGAGAAGACCGCTCTGGAGGAAAACCGTGAAGCCGAGTTGGCCGCTGTCCGAACCGAGGCGGGCCCCGCCTATCTTAAGTCTGCAGAGTTCTTGGCCTATGATAAGGCGAAGTACAAGGAGGTGGTTGGCAATGTGGTGGCGGCCATCCGTCACCTGTTCCGCGAGGAGTGCCCCGATCTGGGTTGGGACTCTGATCGTGTGTGGGACGCGGTTGGCCAGTGGTCCTCCTTGGATGTGAACTCAGAGGCGGACGAATCAGAGGAAGATGGAGAGGACGCAGAGCAAGGTGATGCTGATGAAGGAGGATCTCCAGCGGTCTGAGACCGCTCTGTACCTGGTGTTAATGAGGGGAATGACTTCTTTATCTTTTGTTGGGTTCTTACAAGCCCAAGACAGTCTTGCATGTGGATGTTTGTTTTGTTTATGTGACCTTGACAATGTGGCCGCGTTGTAGTGGGCCTTTATTTTTTCCTTGTTCTTTTGAATGATTTGCCATGACCGAGTTGGAGCGGATTATGTGATTTTGACGATGTGGCCGCGTTGTAGCGTGCCTTTATCTTTTCCCTTGTTGATTTGCCATGACCGCGTTGGCGCGGATTTATGCTATGTCACCTTTTTACTTAAGCCTTTGTGTTTTGCTTATTGATTCGCTTGGTAGCGGATTAGTGTGACTTTTTGTTAATCGCTTGCGCGTTTGTGGACCGGAAATGAAAGACTCCGTTAAAGATTGAGGTTAGGCCGAGAAGGGAAATAAGTGTATTACTTTGGGCAAAAGGGGCGCTTGGTAGCAGCCAATACACTATTACATGTGGAAGAGAACCGTCTCTGTCCATTCAAAATAACTTTGCTTGAGCAAAGGGTACCTCAGATTGCATCTGTGTGGTACTTCCGAAGGTGCATACTATTCCACGTCTTTGATACGGGTACGCCTTCCATGGTGGCCAGGCGAAAGGTTTTGGGACCCGTCTTTTCTCCAATGAGAAATGGCCCGTCCCATGTGGCGGCCAGCTTGCCGTGCTCATCCTTCCTTTGGAAGTCACGCTTAAGAACCAAGTCTCCTTCTTCGAGAGGTCGCGGTTTCACGTTCTTGTTGTATGAAGCCGCGACCTTTGCTTTTTCGCGCATGATGCGTTCCATGGCCGCGTCACGCCTCGAATCAATCATTTCTAGCTGCTCGAGAAGCTTCTCGTGATTGCGCTCCCGGTCGTATGCCTGAACGTGAAGGGAGGGTAAGTTCATTTCTTCTGGGGCAACCGCCTCGGAGCCATAAGTCAAAGCGAAGGGAGTTTCGCCCGTGGCTGTCTTGTGAGTAGTGCGATGCGCCCATAGGATGTGGGGGAGCTCGGTGGTCCATGCCCCTTTGGCCTCTCGGAGGCGCCTCTTCAACCCTTGGAGAATCAGCTTGTTGGAAGCTTCTGCTTGGCTATTGGTTTGCGGGTATGCTACGGTAGCCATGGTGCATATGATGCGGTTTCGTGCACAGAAATTCTCAAACGGCCGACAGTCAAATTGCGTCCCATGATCGGTGATAATCGAATGGGGAACTCCAAAGCGGATCATGATGTTGTTAAACACGAACTTCTGCACCCTCGCGCTAGTGATGGTTTCTAGCGGTTCAGCTTCTATCCACTTGGTGAAGTAGTTAACTGCGACTACCAAGTACTTCTTCCCCAGGGGCGCCGTGGGAAAAGGTCCCAGGAGATCGAGTCCCCATCTAGCGAACGGCCACGGTCCCACCACACTTTGCAGCTCGGAGCTCGGTTGGTGGTGTTTGGAAGCGTGAACTTGGCATGCGTGACATTTGAGGACGACGTCTGAGGCGTCTTTCTTGATGGTAGGCCAGTAGTAGCCTTGTAAGAGGACAATTCTCTCGAGCGATCTCGGACCGGCGTGTGTGGCACAAGTTCCCTGATGTATTGCTCTTAAGGTCCACTTAGCCTCCTCCACCCCGAGGCACTTCAAGTAGGCTTCCGAGAACGACCTTTTGAACAGTTGACCGTCCACCATTGAATACCGGGCCGCCTTTCGCTTGAGCGTCTTTCGTTCGACCGGGTTTGGTGGTGTGACGTCATGTTCCAGGTATTGAATCATGGGGGTCCTCCAGTCGGCGGCTTCTTCTATGCTCATGACTTCTTCTGGGGATTCACTTTCTTTAGTGACGGTGACGTGTCGGTCTCCTTCGAAGTCCATGGCGGTTGCGAGCTTGGAAAGCGCGTCTGTATGTTGATTGTCTTCTCTCCGGACATGCTCTAGTTTCCACGAATTCAGTTGAGACAGGGCGTCTCGCACCCTGGTAGCCAATGTCGCTAGCATCTCATCTTTGATTTCGAACGCCTCGAGAACCTGTTTGACGACCAGGAGAGAGTCGGAGAATATTTGCACGTCAGTTGCCCCTAGGGTGGACAATATCCAAAGCCCATTGATTAGTGCCTCATACTCAGCGACATTGTTGGTCTTGATCTCCTTGAACCTCAGCGAAATTTCATGTACTACCCCTTCGGGCGACTCGATGACAATTCCTGCCCCTGAGGCGGTTTTTCCGGCGGCGCCGTCTATGAACAGGCGCCATACTTGATTGCGCTCTTCGGAGGGCGTGGTTTCGAGGGAGAAACCTTCAGCGATTAAATCAGCCAAGACTTGCCCTTTGATGGCGGGCCTCGGGGCATACTCGATGTCATATTCGCTCAGCTCGATCGCCCACTTGGTCAGCCGACCCGAGGCGTCCATGCCTCTCATAATGCTTTTGAGCGGGAGGTGAGATAGCACCGTGATCGGGTGTTCTTGAAAGTATGGTCTTAATTTTCTGGCCGCGGAGGCTACCGCGAGAACCGCCTTCTCGACGGGTAAGTACCTCGTTTTGGCGGGAAGAAGCGCCTTGCTTACGTAGTAAACAGGTCGGTCGGAGCCGTCTTGCGCTCTTCGCACCAGGACAGAGCTCACAGCTTGCTCGGAGACCGCTAGGTATAAGTAGAGCCACTCCCCACTGACGGGAGCGCTCAAGACTGGTGGTTTGCTGAGCTGGTCTATCAGTAGCTGGAAGGCTTTGTCGCACTCGGCACCCCATTGGAGCCTTGATGCTGATTTCTTCAGCATTTGGAAGAAAGGGGAGCATTTGTCGGTGGACCGCGGGATGAATCTTCCGAGCGCGGCCATCTTTCCATTGAACGCTTGGATTTCTTTGATGGTCTTTGGCGGCTTCAAGCCGCGTATGGCCTCAATTTGCTTTGGGTTGGCTTCTAACCCTCGTTTTGTGATCATGAACCCTAGGAATTTTCCCGCCTCGGCGCCAAAGACGCACTTGAGTGGGTTGAGCCTTAGATTTTTCCTCCTTAGTGTTTCAAAGGTTTCCCTCAGGTCGGACAGGTGGTCGCTTGCTTTCTTGCTTTTGACTAGCACGTCGTCAACGTAGGCCTCTACGTTCCTTCCCATTTGCTCCTTAAAGACCGCATCCACCATCCGCTGATAGGTCGCCCCCGCGTTCTTTAGTCCGAAGGGCATAACTACGTAGCAGAAGTTGCCCATTGGAGTCATGAAAGCGGTGAGTTTTTGATACTCATCCGCCATTCTGATCTGGTGGTATCCAGAGAACATATCCAGGAAGCTGAGAGCTTCATGGTTGGCGGTCCCGTCTATGAGCTGATCAATACGGGGAAGAAGATATGCGTCCTTGGGACAGGCCGCATTGAGGCTGGTGAAGTCGATGCACATTCTCCAAGCGCCTCCAGCCTTGCGTACAAAGACTGGATTTGAGATCCAAGTGGGGTATTTTACCTCCCTGATGAATCCGGCTTTGAGGAGGCGGCGCACCTCCTCTTCCAGTGCCATTTGTTTTTCGACTGACAGATGTCTCCTTCGCTGCTGTTTGGGACGCGCTTTGGCTTTGACTGAGAGGCGGTGCTCGGAGACTTTACGGGGAACTCCGGGCATGTCCTCCGGTCCCCACGCGAAGAGGTCTTGGAACTCTCTGAGGAGTGCGAGCTGCTTATGAGCCTCTTCTTGGGCGAGATGCGCGGAAATACGCACCGTTCTCTCTGGTCGCTCCGTGTCGAGAGCGACCCCCATGTCTCCTTCGACCGCTTCCGGTCTTGGAACTTCACCTCTTGTGTCGACCAGGTCGACTTCGAGGTGTTCGGTGGTTGCTTGGTAGCATTCTTTAGCCTCCTTTGGGTTACCCCGAACACGCCCTGTTTGTCCTCCGCTTGGGAACTTAAGAATCTGGTGGCATGTGGATGCGACCGCCTCGAACGAGGCTAGGAAACCGCGTCCGAGGATGGCATTGTATGCCGAAGGACAATCCGCCACGTGAAACTCTACCGGTCTGGTCTTCGTGATTCCTCCTTCTCCTATGGTGACTTTGAGTGTAATTGAGCCGAGGACGCGGACTTTGGTGCCGGAGAATCCTACCAAGCTGGTGTTGGAATGACTGAGGTCTTGGACGCTCTTTTTCATCCCTTTGAGCGCTGAGTAGAATAGTATATCCGCCGAGCTCCCATTGTCGACCAAGGCTCTGGTGACTTTGAACTTAGCGGTTCGAAAGGAAATGACCAAGGGGTCCTCCGAGTTTTCTTCGTTGGCCAACTCAGAGGGCAAGAAGGCGACCTCTGTCGGTGCTCTGCGTTGCACGTTGAGGCATTGAGCGATGTGGTCCCCTTTGGTTCTTGGGCGCTTTCGCCCTCCTGCGATCGTTATAACTTCCATTCCATCATCGTCATTCCGGGGTGCTCTGTAGGGAGGAGACTGCCTCAACGGGGAAGTGACTTTGTTTCGAGAGCGGGATCTTGACCTCTCCTTTCTTGTACGTCTTGTCTTGTCCTGCTCAGGACTCGGGGACTCCTCCCGCTCTTCTGCTGAGTGCTCTCTATGAGACCGCCTCATCTCTAGCTTGCTTCTTAGGTCGCCCGGGGCCAGATGTCGAAGCGTGGCCTTGAACTCTCTACACTCTGTGGTGTCATGGGTTGTGATTTGGTGCCAGTCGCACCACTTCTTTCCTTCCTGCGGTTCTTAGGCGGAAGGCGCCTCGTACTTCCTTCCGCTTTTCCTCCGATCTCTGCCCCTTTCCCTGTCGCTGGAAAGGACCTCTCTTCTCCCTTCTCGGTCAGGGTACCTGTTTCGGTACGATCTTCGGTCGGGGGACCGCCTTCCCTTCCGGGAGTCTCCACGCTCTGAGGCGTCTCCGCGGGGGCGGCCTTGCTGGCATCGGTCGTCATTGGCTAGCGCTTCCTCTAGCAAGATCGCTCGGCGTACCAATTGGTCTAAGTCGGACCAGGCCGTCAGGGTCGCCTCTTTTTTTATCAATGTTCTTTTCAGCTCGAGACTGGTCGTCGAGATTCGGAGGTTCCCAGCGGCCACGACTGGGGAGATGCCATCTATTTCGCAAGCTATCGCGTTCCATCGGTCGTAGAACTCGGCAAGCGACTCTTCCTTCCTCTGTCGGCAACTTATGAGCGCCGAGACGGTGAGTTTGTGACGCCGTTGAGACGCGAATTTGGTGGAGAAAAGCATCGCAAACTGCTCAAAGTTTTCTATAATCCCTTCCGGGAGGGAGGTGTACCATGTCCGGCACTGACCGCTGAAGGTAACTGGGAACGAACGACACAGATCCGAGTCTGTTGCGTTGATGAGTTGCATTTTTAACATAAACGCGCAAAGATGGTCGGCGGGGTCGGATGTCCCGCCGTAGGTAGGTAGTCCTAGAGAGGAGAAGTTGGGGGGACCGGAGTCTTGAAGAGTTCTCTCAAAAGAGGGTTTTGTAGAACGTTCGGGCTCTTGTGCTTCCCGAATGTTGACTGCAAATGCTCCTCCAGAAAGTTAAGATCCGCGTCATCGGCCTCTTGTCCTCCGCCTTCTGTCCGAGTAGGGCTGTCGAGGATGAGGGCGCCCTTCAGCCTTTCGTCGCGCGTCTTCCCCTTCGACCCTTCGGCGGGGTCGTCTCGGGTCTTCAGGAGCTGAAGAATTTGGGAAAGGCTGTCTTGCATGCTCGCGATTTGCTTCCCTTGACTCTTGACCACTTCTTCCAGCTCGGGTTCATCTTCGATCCTCGGTGATAAACCTCGGAGGGTGTTGTTTTCGGTCATCCCCTTGAGGGGGGTTTCGAAGTCGCCTCCCATCTCGTTCGCCACAAAGTAGTAGGGCCCCACGGTGGGCGCCAAAATGTTTGTGCTTGGAATGTTCCAAGCGGTTTGTGAGACTCCACTGCCTTGGGCGGCTTCGATGGTTGAGGGCGGTCTTCGAAACCCTGCAGAAAGGTCCTCAGGGGGTTCCTGGGACCTCCTCCGAAGCTTAAGTTAGAGATAGAAGTGAAGTGTGAGTAAATAAGAGAGAGAATGGAGTTGGTTGAAGTTACCATCAATGTGACCCTATGAGGGGTATTTATACTAGTTTCGACTGGGTTATGCGCATTAAATGTCGTGTCGGGCGGTTTAGGACGCCTCTGGCTTTTCCGTTGCCCTTCGTCAGACTCCGTACACTAAAGCCAGATTGTCGGGCGGTCTTTTGTCTGTACCCTTTCTGCATTGTCGGGCGGTCTCGTCCTCATTGGATGTGCCGGACCGCCTCTGATTGGGTTCTTTTATTCGGGCCTTGCCTGCCCCTGCTTTGGGCCTTGAATGCTTTTGGGCCTATGGGCCTTGTGGCTCAATGCCTGGCCTAACAATACCCATTACATCGTAACGAAGCCATTGGCTAAGGCCAACGTCGAACATTTGTGCGGGTAAAGAGAGGGAGGGATAGGTCAATCCGTTCTTATATATTATTTAAAAAAGAAAGTTGATATTTAATACTTTCTAATTTGGTGTCGTTCGGTTTTTGCGACTTATAGTTGGCAACAGGCGAATCAAGAGCGGTTACCCGTATCCAAATCCCGCCTGTCAGTTCTCTCGGATTGGATAAACCTCGCAAAACAGTAGCAATCGGGGAGGCAAACCTCGTTGTCACCCGCCTGACCTCAGGTAACGGGTTTACCCACAACCCACAACCGACCCATTCATAACATATTAATAATAATAATAATAATAAATCCCTCTAAGCATTAGCGGATACATGGTGGGACACTCCTAAAATTTGGAAAAACGATTATCCAACCTCCGATAGCAGTTTGCGTATGGGTAAAAAAAATATTTAAATGGTAGAGGACATCCTTAAATTTTGGGACAAAGATTATTCAACCTCCTGTAGTAGTTTGCAATTTGCATATGGGTAGAAACAATATTTAAGTGGCAGTCTATGTGATTTGAACTTGTGACACTTCTACTATTAGTAAATATATTTTCAATTAGACTATAACTCATTTGTTGTTATGTTTTATATCCAAATATAATTGTAAAAGGTTATTTCTATCCCCAATTATTTTCAAAACCTAACGATTAAATCCGATCACGAACTACCCTTTTACTAGTAGGATATATCGAGAAAAATTTGTTAAGCATTGTAGACACCAAATAAATATTTTACCATTTTTCATAACACGAAACACGTCGTATACTTTTGTTATAACTTTAGCTAGATATTTTCTTATTTGAAAATTATTTTAAAAATTTTAATTTTTATTTAAATTCAATTTTTGGAAGGGACACTTCTATGCAAAATTTCTGAATCCGCCACTGCCTCTAAGAATGAAAATGAAAATGCAGCAACTCTATCTAAAATCAAAGCAACTTCAGTGAATGAAAATGAAAAAGGAATATAAACAATCAACCAAACTAACATTCAATACAAATCCAAAGCAGCTCTATTTGAAATTTGTTCAACTGCAACAATTCAAAAAGTAGGCGTGGGCAACGGGACGGGACTGGGTATCCGTCCCGTTTGAAATGGATACACAATCTCATGTGGAGAGGAAATTCCATCGCATGTCCCAAACCCATAGATTAACGGGTACCCATTTACTTGTACGGGACGGATAACGGGTACCTGCGGGTAACCTATAAATCCCGTCCCGTTTGAAATGGATACACAATCTCATGTGGAGAGGAAATTCCATCGCATGTCCCAAACCCATAGATTAACGGGTACCCATTAACTTGTACGGGACGGATAACGGGTACCTGCGGGTAACCTATAATTGAGGAAAAATATCTGAATCATTCGAACTTAATTTAGTTATCTTTGTGCTTCGATGGGGAAAGAACATTAATCATCCAAACTAAATCAGTTCAGGCGTCTTTAAATGTCATGTCCTCGCCTACAGAGTAGCAATTGATGCAATCAAGCAGACACAATTTAATTTTTTAATCAAATTGTATAAGGTCTATGAACTCCCGACAAGAGAATGGTGAACTAAACTCCATTTACATCTGCCAAGCTCATACATCTACTTATGGACGCAACTGAGCTAAAGAGATAAGAGAATCAATGAGTCTAGGAAAGTAGATGATAAACACTTACAAAATGTTGTCCTGCTTTAGAAAGTTTTCAACAGGAACAATATGTACAACTTGTCGACAGGTCTAAATATCCATGAATCACATTAGCATTAACCTTGGCCTAGATAATTAAGACATCATTCCATACATCTAATTATCTTGGAGATTTTTGGCGGGTAGTATGAGTATCTGTAATATCCAAACGAGTATTAACGGGTGACTCGTGAGTACTCATTGTAGAACATATTGATCCCAAGTCTTATCTCATAAAAAAAATATTTAGGTATGCGTAACCCTAAAAAAAGGGACGGATATGAGTATATCCAAATACCCGTTATCCGTTGCCACCCAACTCAAAAGCATTAAGCATAGCAATCCTATTCAAACTAACATCCATAGAAAACCCATTAACAATAAATCAATTTAATCATATATAAAATATATTTGAAGATAATTTACATATAATTATATTGATATTTAAATAAAATGTGACTTTCCTTATAAAATTAAAAATACTCGTATTTAAATACAACTTTTGTCATCAATAGCCAAATGTTTATACTTGAATCCAACGAATACATTGAACATTTAACTTTAACTCATAAAATAAATAATAAATTAATTTTTATTAATGAAATTCACTACCGATCAACCCAGTAATGTTCACGTGGTTTTAATCAATAGCGATTAAACTAGGTTTAACCATACCACGCTGTTGTCAACCCGCGGTCAAGGGTTAACGGGTCACCCGTTTTAGCCCGGAAATATGGAAATAGTCATTATATTGTATTTATCGTGATAAATTCTATCAAATCGCATCTAACATATAAGTAATAACAAATAACATTACCCCAAAGTAACATGTCGTACTTGCATAAAAAATATAGTGAAACTTCACACACTTATATAACATCAATATTCAAATGTTCAACTAAGGATTCCAACGATTGAGTTAGGCAACAAGAAAAATCGGAAAATAGTCGCATTTCGCGAATCAAAGAAAAAAATAACACAATTTGACCTCCAACCTGATATCTTGTAGCGATCGACTCAGCGAGTACGTGCGATCCATTTTTCTTACCAGGATGAAAGTGGGTCAGTCGACCAGCGGGTTGAAAACTTTGTTACCAACTCTACTATTTTGGAAAAAAGATCCGCCAGATTCACGCGCTGCCCGGTTGGTTACTTTACTTGAGTCTGAGCAAAAAACCCTCTGACCTCTTCTCTTCATCCGTATACGGGTGAATCCGTCCGCAATCCGCAAATCTTCTCTTCATTCCCCTCTCTCCGAATTGCGGTTCCTGCTCAGGTGTTACTTTCTACTGCGACTCTCCGTTGGAGGTCCGCGGCGGATCAGAGTTTTGAAGCAGGATAGCAACTTTCTCAATGTTACAGCGATGCAGCAGAGCGGTTTCTCGACTCTCGAAGCTTGGGTCGACTTCTCCTATGGAGGCGCTGCGGAAAGATGTAATCTTTACGCCACGGCATTGGTATTCAACGGCTGCTGCAACTTTGGCGCCTGCTCCTAATGATTCTCCTGCTATGAGCTCTCCCGTAAAATCAGTGGTACGTACTACTTGATTGAGTTGATTCGGTTCCCCTTTTACTTGCCAAAATATAGCCACAACAAATGCTTTCTGGTTTCCTGTGCTTCCAAGGGCTGTGATTCATAGTGGAAAAATGTAAACAGAATCGCTATTGCTCCCCCTTAATTATTGCACAATTGGAGGACTCTCAAAATGGCAGCTGAGGAATACAGGTTGATTAAGAACATACTTTCTCCATCTCAGCAATGGGCTTGAACTAGTGAATTATGAAATAAGAGATAACTTGCATTGTATTGTGGGTCAATAACTGAACAGTAAGCTGTTGTGTATAGTATCGTTAAAAAGGACTGTTGGAGACTTGGAGTTATTATCTTGTTGATTTCAAATGGAAGTACAAATTGTTATAAACAGGTAAATTTGGATAAAATGTTCTTGTCAAAGCCCTGTTCATTGGCTCTGGCTCCAGATTCCCGGCTCAGAATTGAAGAGCCAAAATACGAGGGACTCCGCCATGTTATCTATAAGATGCTATTGTTTTATAGCAAGCAAAGCACATCTATTCGGGGAGCAAATGTGGTGTACCGAAGGATCCTTCATCAAGTAGATAAACCTGCTATTTATGAAGGTAAATCCGCTTTAATGGTCGTATATTGATTGCTGATTGTAGCTTTCCATCTGTAGCTGAATCTGTTATGTCTATCTCAGTCAATGAGATTTTGGTATGGTATGCTGTTCAATAATGTCGATTTATTTGTGCATTTCCTTTCTGATCTTGTCTATTCTAGTGTGGCCTGTTTGAAGTATTTGTGATTTAATGCCTGTTATATTAATTCGCGGTGTGTTTCCTTTTCAGTTTTCAATATGGAGAAGACCTTTAAGATGACCTTTTCACTACTTGTACTTCACATGTGGCTTTGCTTACGCCGTCTAAAACAAGAAGGAAAAGAAGGTGCTGAATTTGGGCAATACCTTTATGAGAGATACAATCACGATGTGGAGCTTAGAGTATCCAAAGAAGGGGTAATTTGGTTAAATGCATGTTTGAGGGTTAATTATCGATCATCAGTAATATCTAAGATGTACTCTGGATGGCAAGCACCCTTGATCATTTTGTTTTAAACCCAACTTATTACTTTTGGATCTAGTTTACAAGATATTTTATAGTGTCGCATCTTTCTGCTTCTGTTTGCTTACTTCGCAATGGCAGGTTAACTTGTTACTGACAAAATGGATGAAAGAGTTGGAGAAAATTTTTTATGGAAATATTGTTGCTTATGATGCTGCCTTACTGCCGGAGGCTAAACCAGATGAGCTGCCGAAAGTCATATGGAGGTGAGAATTTGACACCAGTACGCAGTTATGGTAGTTGACCTGCTTCTGTGTTCCACTAGGAGCATTGATGGAACTTGAAGCACAAGATTATCCACATCAACCATCTTTATAGCTTGCCTTCAATTTTGCGTCGAGTTTAAAATGAAGCTTGCTTATGTAACTAGTAACGTCTCACAACAAGTTTCCTGCTGCAGGAATGTGTTTGCAGACGATGGTGAATCACAGCCAGATGATGCTGCATCGCGCACCGTCCAGGCATGATATCCTGGCCTGACCTGCTATTCCTGATGATGTTTATATCATGAGCTTTCTTTCTTTTCGGATAAAATCATATATTCATTGTTTAGGACATCATTCCTTGTAGAGTGCAACTAACTATTTGAGTTCTGTACTGATAGGCATTGACAAGGTATGTCCGTCGAGAAGTCAGTTGTTTTACATTAACAGGTAAAAGTCATCCTCTCCCTATGTTTCTGACCATATATTGAAACGTTTCTATGGAAATTGCCTCTTGATTCTGAGCTTCACTTGCTTTTATTGATGGGTGTTTTTTTGTTCAATTGGCAGACAAAGAAGCCATGTATTCAGGGAACTTCATGTTCACGTCCTTGGACAACATTCCATCGGTTTCTGCCAAGAGATAGAATAAAGTAGATGGTGTGAAGATCTTTGAACTCCATAGCAGGCCGCTCTTGTACGAAAGCAGCTTTCATTGCTCGAAACAGTCCTCTTCTTGCTACATGGATTTTATACCTACAATAGAATGTTACATTACTTGCATACTATTCATCAGCCAAAGATGACTGGAAAGAGGCCAAGAAGGAAGCTCAAAACTTGAGGAACCCGAGAACAATAATCAGATCTCATGATACACTGTTTGTAGTGCTATAGTTTTAGTCGTCTCATGAGAAGTTTGTTGTTACACAAAAGCATCAATTGCCTATTTTTTCTATGTCATATCTTGGACGGCCACCTGCCCGGTCCAACCGCTGCGAACCAATATAGGGGCACCAAATTTCGCCCCTTCCCTCATTTCCACTCATTTTATCACTTCCTTCTCTATCCCAAACCTGATCTCCCTCTCCTTCCATCATCTTCTCTAAAACTTCCCCCCGCATTTTCAATCTTCTACTCACCCATTTCATCTCCAAAACTCAAAATCAAGCCCTCAAACTTGAAAACCCATACCTAACCATCAAAGACTAAAGGAAAAATGAAAAGGCCCAAGAAAAACCAACCACCACCTCATGGCGGTTGACAACATTACCTCACCGCCGCCACTCTCCATTTCATTTCCTTCGATTTTGCTTGCATATTTTGAGTTTGCGTCAATCAAAGTAAGGATGAAAATCTGTTCATTTCGATTGTAACCGGAACCATTTAGCCGTTTGTCGATTAATCATTAATCATTTTGTGCTTACCGTTAATCTCTAACATTTTTATTAGTTATTTAATAGTAACCGTATAGTCGGTTCTTGGTTATTATATCGGTTAACTGAATAACCGTCAAGCAAATGGTTTGGCGAGGTTTATACTGAAATAATGGATTTATAGTCTAACAAACAGAAGACCTCATTTTTTCAATTGTGCATTTTTTTAGATGTTCCCCTACATATTTATGTGTTCTTTTTGAAAATTGTTATCACTAAATAAAAAATAATTTATCATAGATAGTAAGTAATCTATAATCAACTCAATCTAACATAAATATGCAATATAACACCATTATACTGTCAAATATGATTAAAGGAGTAGACAAGAATGTTTTTAGTAAAGTCGAACATGCCCAAAAGTCATTTCATACAAACATTACCTGGCCAACAAAACTGATACAAAGCAAATTCCTCTCAAATATCACTATTTGTTCACTTTTCCATTGTGTATTACAAACGTCGTCAGGAGAAGAACAATACAATTGATCTCTCAGTTAGGAGTCCTGCTTGGGCTTGGTGACATTAATTTCCCCCAAGCGTCGGCATCTGACAAATCCACTGATTTGATTATGAAGCCTCTGCCAAGTCGGAAGTATTAAAGAATGTACCGTTTCCTGATGGCGACTAATCACTGGTTTGGAAAGGCAACATTGAATTCAAGATTTCCGCAGTTCTAGAGGCCAAAATTTTCAATACAATCTACGTGATGTCAAGGAAATAAAGGCAGAAACGAGAAAAATCCTCCAACCTGCATTTATTGAGACACCGACCATCTGCTCGTTCTGTCCTAAGTTTAAGAACCCATTGGCTTGCAGCAGACTGCAGGCCTTCCTTTCCAAAAGATTGATGATCAATGGCTAAATCCAAGGGAAGGGGTCAAACTAACAGTAGAAGAATGGTTTCTTCGGATAATGGAAGTGGGCGGGAAGCGGTCCCATAGATGATGGCATTAACATCTATTAAGTTTAGGTATCAAATTGTAATTTGTCTATGAAACTCAAATCGAAAGGACAGAATGAGGGAATGAAAAAAATTATTTTTTGATACTACATATTTTCATCACACACATGTGCCCCTTCAATTTTTAATAACAACAAGCGTACCCCTCAAACTCATGTTCCACGGGGAATCCACCGTCGCGCCTACTAAGCCAAGACTTGTGTGTTAGGGCTAGCAGGTATAGGGTTTGCTTGGGGTGGGCTTGTCCACGTGTTTAGACATGGGTTTTGGGCGTGCAAGTCTTAGGCCTTGTTGTTTCATTTTTGGTTCAATCGTGTTTTCGTTTGGTGCTTTCGTCATTCCTTTCAGTAATGTAATCTTTGTACATTGTGTTTAGTTTTTAATGAATCAGCCAACTATCATTAAAAAAAATCTACGACCTTTTAACCATCGTCTATCGCCATTTACCACCTTATACCAGGGTGGTAGAGAACGATACATTTTTTGTTCTGAAATTTTGTTTCATAAATATGTCAAATTTTATAATCATAATGAACTCATTACTTTAGGCACAATTTTTTAAAATTTTAAGTTTAAAATTAAGGTTGTTTAGAGCGGTAGTAGGTGATAATGAGCAGTAGAGAAAAAACATCCTCAAAATATATAAAGATGAATATAATTTTGTAGACCACAATAAACACATTCTGGAAAAAATTCCAAAATTCGGGTTAAAAAGTATGAAAAAACACCCAACCCTAACATCACTACTCAAAACCAAGTATTTAAATATGGTTATGCACAAAGTAATAACCAAGAGTTATAATCCTACCCTACACCCCTAAGTTTTCATCATACTACATCCCTTTCCTTCAGTAGTTTCTCCCTTGATGAACTTTGTTGATATGTTCAAACCATGATATGCATTATTGATAATACATTCTGTTAGGATATGTAGGAGTACGACACATTATTATTTGCTTATAGACAAAGCCAAATAGTGACTCGAATGATGAGACGGCGGGAACGATACGAGAGCAACAACAGAAAAACAGAGGAAACAGAGCAGGTTCATGGATCATCAAATCAATCTATACACTTGTTCCATTCAAATCTACTACTCTGTTTCGATTACATGGTAATAATTCCTTCTGTGTCGCTATCATAAGAAAAAAAGGACAAGAGAATAAAATAACTTACCCTGCAATTGTGGTCAAAGTTTTCTCTCCCTTGGACTCTTTCGTTTGGAAGTTTTCCACAAAGGAAAACCCGCCAACCAAAACTTGCTACCCGAGTATATCATTCCCCTTACACAGGCAAGCAAGATCACCCAAATCTAGTCTAGTCTCTATTTCAACCCACCAAGGTTTTGTTAGCTTCAGGTAGACGACAGAAAACTTGACACTTTTTTTTCTTCCTGTTTGACGATTGGCTCTTTCTGATGAACGTGCATGCCTTGTTCTCTACAAATGCGTTCTGGGACCAGATAAAGCACCAATCTTTTCTTTTCTGTATAGTCTGATGATGCTTTTCGACACGTAAAGCATTTCCCAGAAGACCCGACAAAAGCCGATACACCAATTCCTGCTTTCTTGTGGAACATGGCCCCATGGATGTCTGTATATTATTACCTCGAGTTAGTAACTGAAGCTAGCTAGAAGCCGATTATGTCATCCATGGATGTTGCATGCAAGCTACATGCCTCTCTGGGTTTGGGTTTCTGCCACCAAAGATTTCAACTTTTTCTTCATTCAAGCCTACCCACAAAAGACCGAGTAACTTCTGCTCCTTCAGATGTTGTTATCTTCCCATCTCATCGAGCTTGCACACCACTTGCTTGATGTTGGGTCTAAGAGAAGGAGAAGGGGAACAGCAAGACATTGCAAGCTGAAAGAACTTGAATATGCACTCTTCCCTGACAGAATTCTCACTCTCACTCCCACTGTCTAAAAGAATGTCCGGATGGTAAATGTCTGCGATTCTACGATCAAGCACTGCGTTTCGCATTGATGTCGGAAGGTAAAAATCATCATCTTGAGTTGGATTCGGATTCACAGCCTCCTTCCCCGAGAGCAGCTCGAGCAACACTATTCCTAGGCTGTAGATATCAGTTTCTTCGCTTGCATCTTTCATTTTGATGAGCTCGGGAGCTTTGTACCCCTCGGCTGCAGATGTCTCGAGCATTTCCTGCGCCGCTGTAGGGTTCAGGAGGAGATGCAGGCCGAAATCCGATATGCAAGGGGACCCGCTGCGGTCGAGGACTATGTTCTTCGACTTGAGGTTGCCGTGAATCACAGGCTTCTGGAGTCCTGTGTGGAGGTAGTCGAAGCCTCTGGCTATACCAATAGATAGCCTGTGGATGGTTGTCCATTTGTGAGACTCGCCATTTCCGCCTGAAGGAAAACAATTCCGATTGATTCAGTATGATTAAGCATTATTACAGGGAAAGCATTATTATTATTATTATCGAGAGGTGAAACAACTACTACAACAGCGGCAGCTGCAACATGATTTCCATTTGCTTAGAGGGAAAGCAAGGAGATAAAAATAGCCAAGAAAGTTGGTGCCAACAGCTAAATTAAGAAAAATGATAATCACCAAACGGAAGAAACAACTTAATTATAGTTTGACCAACTGGCCAGCAGGTAATCCAATACAATCAATCAAACAAATCATAAATGCCTTATACTGTCTCTGAAATCTGAATCCTATTAGAGACAACAACATCCCACCCCCCAATCATCAGGAAAGAAACATATTTTTACTTAATTAAATGACGGATTAAGATTTCACCAAAAATAAAGCAATGAGAAGGTTTACATGATTGGAAGATAAAAGTAAGGGAGAGGGACTGTGGGTGCTGAAAGGGAACTGAAAAAAGAACAGCATTAAAGCAAACAGGAGCTTTTACAGACAATTCCTTCCATCCTGTTAATGAATTATACTTGAATTCCCTCTTCTGACAAGTACTATTCCAAACCATTATATGGGTAATGGGTCCAAGCATTTGTCGAAACCTAGCAAGATTGAACCATTTTCCTTTCCAAAAAAAAAAAGCAAAGCAAGATTGAAGCATTTTCCATCAGAATCACTGAAATTGATGAACAGAAGAGGGAAATAGACAGCAAAGCCTATGGATGCGAGGAGGTAAAGTCAACTTGGCAGGAACTGTTATTTTAACCCATCACTGTTGATGTCAGAAGGGCATAAAAATAGTACCTTTCTGAGATGTTGTAAGACAAACAGAGAGAACCAAAGAGGAAGAACAGCAGAGAGAGAGAGAGAGAGAGAGAGAGAGAGAGAGAGAGAGAGAGAGAGAGAGAGAGAGAACAAAAGAGAAGCTGACCTCGTATGAAATGAGCCAGATTGCCACGCCTGAAGAAAGGATGAACAAGGAGCTTCTCGCCTCTAGGGCCAGCATAGAACCCCAAAAGAGGGACCAAATTAGGGTGCCGGATGCAACCCAGAAACTGAACGACGCAACCAAAATCCTTAACCTTCGCAGTACAAACTGGCCGCAAGAACCTAAGCAGCCTGACGCAGTTGCTCCTCTGCAGAAGGGCTTTGTAAAGGGTACCATAGTTGGATTTGCCGATGACTTCTCCAGGGGCGTCGAGAATGTCGGTGACAGTAAGCTCCTGCCCACCTTGGAACCTCACCAAATCCTCTGCCCCTGTCGTCTCGCCACTCTGTTTCTTATTCTCCTGGTCTGTAACTTCGACGTCGTATTGGGGTTTCCTTCCCCTTCTCCTTATGCAAACCAGGAGGGCTACTACGAGGAGAATGAGCAGGACAGCGGCCGAAAATGATGATGCTAAGAGTAATTCCACCAAATGGGTGTGCTTCATTTTACGACGACGGAGCAGCTTTTAGGGCTTCCGGGAATTGGATTGCAGAATGGCAGAGGCAAGGGGACGAAGATCAAGATCTGGGAAGTGGGTATTACTGAAGAGTGGAACTGAAAGCGGTTTGCTAGTTGCTACGATCAAAAGATTCCAACTTTGTTTCTCCTTTTTCTTTTTTCTTTCCCCTGTATGGAAAATTGCGAAAGGGAGTGGGGGAGCAGAGAGGAGACAAGAAGGTGACTGAATATGGAAGAGAACTTTCGTGGTGCGAAACCCAATGATTAAGAAGAGAAGAAGAAGGAGGTTGATGTGAAAGTAAAAGAAGAATGGACCGATGCAGTTGTGGAATGGTTCGGCTCAAGTTGTAATGGTTTGGAAGTGGTCGAGGAGAAGAAGTATTTGGGATTGGAAGATAAGAGAACGGAAACAGGGAGTGAAGGAATTCAGAACTGAGAAGAGAGAATATGAGGAGAAAGGGAAGAAAATCTCGAATGAGCTGTGGAAGTTGGAAATTGGGAAGTGAGACAGATCTGAAAAGAAAAGACAGGCATGTGGTGGAATGGGTGAGGAACTGAGGATGGTTATTAAACGGGCCGGGAGGGGAATTGGCAGTTACGGTAAAATACATCATCCCGTTGTTCATGCCTTTGTTGGCCAAAGATTCAAAGAGTGCGCCTGCGTTGCGTGCGGCTCTGCTTCAATGTTGTTTGCTGATGACTTTTTGAAAAGGTACAGCCTGCCAATGTCATCACACAGCTTCTTGACAACAATTTCCATGCCTTCTCTGCGCCTTACTCTCTTATGTTTTACGTTTTTATCTCCCTTGATCATTCTTGAGCTTTGCTATTGTGGTCCGTTTCCTTCTATAGCTGAAGCTTTGGCATGAAAATGGAGTTACTTGTACACCCTTCTTGTACCCGATCGATTCGAGCCCATTTTTTACACTAATGCAATGAAACAAACAATAATTTTGCAAATAGATTGTACAATGTGATAGCGAGCAAACTGAAAATCATGTAAATCATGCATTTTTCAAATACATCAAACCAATTGCAACCAAACGATAACAGTCGGCGCAATTAGCACGTCAATATTTGGCTTACAAAATATTATTAGTAAAACACACATGATCTTGTTAATAAATAAATCTTAACAAAACAAAAAAAAAAAATCAAGATGATTTTCTATCTAGATCCTGAGCTCATGTTTGTAATGTTCTTAACTAGATTTTATTTTATAAGCAAGAAGATTAAATCGCATTCCACAAAATTTTCTTGTATATCTACCGAATAGCCCCACAAAAGTAAATGCTTTCTCTTCCTAAGTCTCCACCTAGAAGGCTAGAACTAGAAGTACTAAGGAATAAGGATGATTCTATTGAATGGGACTTCTTAAATTCCAGTGAAATGCCATTGGTGCATACCTAATGGCGTATGTTCATAGCCCAAACACATCACCGGCGGGCTGATAAGGTTTCCCAAAACAAGAAAGAGCGAGAGAATGTTGTTGTTGGAAGTTGGAACCACCTATGCTTTTGCTTCTGCAAGTTCATCAATTGTGACTTTGTTCATTTGCTTTCCACTAGTTCAGTAGGAAATCTGTGCTGGGATAATTAAATGTAACTAGACAACATATGCAAATGGAAGTTAAACGAAATCAATGATCACCAACCCTCAACTATATTGTATGTTATAAACGCGCTGCTACGGATCGAGAAATCGCCGGAATCGATAAAGAAAGAATACGAAAGCGAGAAAAACACAGACACACAATTTACGTGGTTCACTAACACGATTTGTGTTAGCTAGTCCACGGGCGAGAGAGAGCCAATTTCACTATATCGAGGAGATTACAGATTACAGAGGACTATGAGAAGTATTTATAGTACTTCTCCATGTGGGTCTAAACCTAATCCAATCTGGCAAAGGAAACGGTTACAGACCAGGCTCAGAATCCGAACCAAATAACATTGAGCCCATACACCGCAGGCGGGGGGCGTTGCCCCTGGACCCCACTCGCTGACCGGGCAGCGAGACCCCCGACTACCAGTTGTAGCGGCTGATAGTCCGATTCAAGTCACATCAACATGGTACTTGATGGTACAATGAGGGATTCCTCCTCATTCATATAATACAATTGGAGGGGCAATGGAGTACACTATTGTAGTAGTCGAAACGGCTGATTCTCCGACTACATTACAATACCTTGCTCCTTATACAGGAGCAGCTCTGGCTGAACATTTTATGTATTTTTGTTCAGGCATTCACTAATTGAAGCTGACTTTGATGAAAAAAAGCTGATACGGGTCTAGATCAAATTTGTACTTAATCGATATTTAGATTGAATCGAATTGGATCAAATATATTTCGCTTATGTTTCTATCCTAAAATTAGTCTAAGTATGGAAGAAAAGTGGATTGAAATTACTTTTGGACCCGACCAAATCCAACCTAGTGAATCAAATATGTTTTTGGTTCGATTATGGTCCTTAATTTTCCTTTAGTTTTGATCTGGTCTTATCTCACTTCGATTCTATTTTAGAACGAGTCGACCGATGCCCATTCTTAGGAGAGGGTGGGATATGTTTTCCTGTGTTATGTTGAGGGCAATGAAGACATTTGGTTGAAGTTAACGAAATGAATACAATTATTACTTAGGGTTGCTAACTTTTGTTTCAATTTCTTTATTATCCAAAAAGTAAGTAAATATCGAATATATCATTGCTGATTGATTTTTGTGTGATCTTTTGAGAATGGAAAATATATCATTCTTTCTAAAAAAGAATGAAATCTTCTGGTTTATACCAATTTTAAGTCCCAATTATTTTGATGAATATGGTCCATTTGTTACTTCTCTAAGAACTCAACAAAAGAAGCACAGTATAAGAAGCTACCTTAAAGTTACATTAGGATCATTTTCTAGCATTGTTGGGGAATGACTCATCCCTACATAACTGTCATTAGGGCTGCAAATGAGCCGAGCTGCTCGCGAGCGGCTCGGCGTTCGATTCAAGAAAAGCTCGTTCGAAACTCAACTCGTTAATAAACGAGCCAAACACGAGCTCACCTTTGTTCAGCTCGTAAAGCTCGCGAGCTAGCTCGACTCGATGGCTTGTTGAGTTGAACTCGTGAGCTGGCTCGTTTAGAGCTCATGATATGTCTTGACATGTAGCTAGAGAGCAAACTCAATTACCAACTTATGGACGAATCAATCTATATCTTATGATTTTAATTCATACGCTTGTTAAATTATATATCTCACCATATATAAAGTTTAACACGTTAAGTATGTGAGCAAATATATCTTATTTTCTACTTTGAAAAGACATTATGCATCATAGATTGCTTCGAAACTATAAAATAACATGATTTGGAGTAGGTAAATTTATTAACTAAATGATATATGATATCAACAAAGTATAATATGAGATTAGCTAACAAAATAAATCATATGTATCATGATATACAAAATGAAGTTCAAAATAAAAGTTAAGATTTTAATAAACAAGCTAGCTCTAGCTCGAGTTTGACTCGTTTATTAACGAGCCGAGCTCAAGCTGGGGTAAAACTCGACTCGGCTCATTTGCATCCCTAACTGTCATATGTAAGTAAGATAATAAATTGACATTCACCGACTTTTTTTGTTTATTAACAAGCCATGTCGAGCCCGAGTTAGCCTTGTTACCTAAAATCTTGACTCATATTTGATTCATTTTTTATGTCATGTATGATACATGTGATTAATGTCATGATGAAAAAAATAATAATAGTCAAATGTTCAACATTAAGTAATCCAATGATATACTCGTTTGGTATCATATTATTTAGTTAATAAATTTTAACTACTACAAATCATGTTATTTCATAGAACCGAAGCAATCTACAACACATAATTTTTTATTATTATTAAATGGATGCAATTGCTTCCTATCTTTCATTCAAAATCACCCCGGATTCGGAGATCCCATGAACATCGTACCTAACCCAATTACAAACAGATGGATCCGTCAACGGAAAAGAAAACAATTCCAAAGGCACAAGATGGCCTCTGTTAGCAAGATAGTCTGCAATCTACTATACATAATTTCTTTTTGAAGTTAAAAAATAAGACATATTTTCTCACATACTCAACGTGTTCAACTTCATATAGGGTGAGATATAAAATTTAATTATCATATGAATTATCAAACTCCAACTGATAAGATGTAGTTTGATTCACTCATAGGTTGGTAATCGAGTTGACACTCTAACCACTGTGTTGAGACATCTCATGACTTCTTAACGAGTCACTCCACGAGTTAACCTCAACAAGCCAACTAGTAAAACTAGCTCGCGAGTTTCGCAAGCCGAACAAAACTTAGGTTAGACTTGGCTCGTTAGTAAAAAAAAAAAAGAATTGAGTTTTTAACGATTTTTTCTCAAACTGAATGTCAAGCTAATTCGGAGCAGTTTGGCTCGGGCTTAGAGTCACAACTCACAAGCCACACTATGAACAATGGACAAGAGGAAGAGCTGCAACCTAGAACGACCTACAATGGTGCTTCACACCTCCATCCATGACTCAAGTCAATAACTTTTCCCCAGAACACTAGAGCCCCGCTGTCTGGCCGGAAGTAGCTGTTTCCGCCGGCACTGCCCATTGAGATACCCTGAAGTACGCTGTCCGGTCTCGGAGTCGGCTAACATGAGAGAAGGCAAGCCCCAAGCTCCAAATGAGGAGCAGTCCAAATACAAGCGTTCTGATGAATCTGCAGAACACTGCCTTCACGAACATCGATCAAAGAAGCGTAAAGTTGTATCAGACGCGCAAACCCTAACTCTACAACCCCATCTCGATTTTCCGACTGTGAATAGGTTTGCGCCAATTAATTCCTCGTCGTCTCGAAGGCGAAGGAGAAATCGGTACCGAAGCAGAGAGCCGATTACTTTAGAGAGCAATCGCAGTTGGGTCTCAAGTTCTCATGATCCCGCCGCTTTTGCAGGTATCGGTTTTACCATTGCATATCCGTATTTCTGTTTGTTTTTAACGTTTCACTTGCAATAAATTTGAACTCTTTCATTGGTTTGCTTTCTTTCACAGATAGACTTGTGTTGGTTTCGTATAATATACTTGGTGTAGAGAATGCCTTAAAGCATCCAGACTTGTACTCTCAAGTTCCAAGAGAATTCTTGAAGTGGGGTCGCAGGAAGCGGCTCATATGCAAGGAGATCAAACAATATAACGCTGGCATCCTATGTTTTCAGGCAGGTAACCTTGACTTAATACTGGAGTAGCACAAGTAACCTTTTATTGAACTAGATTATGACACCTTTGAGTTGGTATCAGTTGTGAAATCAGTCTTAGGTCTCTCCTTGGAGATAGGGATCCTTTCAATTAAGGCAGACAGGCGAGTGAATGTTTTAGTTTTTCCCCGCTCGCTAGTGAAATGATTGTTTTTATCTCTAGGCCAAACCCTTGGGGTGCTTTTGACGTGTGAGCTTTCTGCATCTTACAAAGTGGCGATCGTCGCTCGTTATATACATACTCCTTGAGTTTATGTTTGAATCTCTGCCAATTGTAATGAGAAAGAACAGTTGTTTCAGCTACTTTCATCTGTAGTGTCTTTGTTCCCGGAATCCCACATGAGTTTATTCATATGAAAATGGCTATTGCACCTGACAATAATTATTCCACTACCTGCCAGGCTGCTTTTAGTATTGAACATGGAAAATCTTACCAGCTTTAGGTTTTCTTTCCCGGTCAGTTACAAGCTATAGTTCTAGAAAACATGTACTTTTGATCTATAGTTTCTTTCAGGTGTTCCTTTGACCCCTGATTTTGTTAGGAGCTCTTCTCTCTCGATGTAGAATCTATTTATTATTGTGTATTTTCCTTTGTTTACTTAATTATAACATATGCTTATTTGAGTTTTGTGCTCTTCGTATAATTAATTACAGGAGGTTGATCGTTTCAATGATTTGGATAGCCTTCTCCAAAAGGATGGCTTTAGAGGTGTCTATACAGTAAGTCAGATATAAATGTTCCTATCCTGATGAATTGCTTGTGATAATTTAGATTTGTTGATTCATAATTTCTTCAGGCACGCACTGGTGAAGCATGTGATGGCTGTGCTATGTTCTGGAAAGATGAGATGTAAGGGCACTAATAAAATTTCTGAATTTCCTATACAGGTCCCCTGTATGAAAGTGAGAGATAGGTTCCCTTTTCTGTTGCATCAGAAGTGATGCACATTTTTCTGAAGGCATGATTTGTCTTTCATGAATGTTGTTCAGGAAATAAAAAGTTACATGTAACTAATAACTTAAGGCAGTGCACTTGCTCAGACGAATTAATGTGGTCTTAAATGGAATGTCCTTTGTAGAAGTCTAATCCGATGTTTTGTTCTTCCCTGGTTTTCCTTCCATTCCGCTGATTGATCAATTCAAAACTAATCACCTGCCTGGCTACAGGTATACACTGTTGCATAAAGAACATATCGAGTTCCGGAATTTTGGTCTCCGGGACAATGTAGCTCAGCTGTGTGTCCTACAGGTTTGCAAAAGGATGTGATTTTTCTTTGGTGACTTTGGTTTATTTATCTGCAGACCATGTCCTATTAGGTTGCTGTAAACTTTCTAGTTCTACCATCTAGCTGCACATTCATTTTATTTCAGCACCCTAGAGCAGTTTTATTTGGTGCAGTTGATACAGTGCTGGACTAGATTTCTTATATTTGGTTCAAGCTGAAATACGATAGTCAGTAAAAGCAGCAACACTTATTTTAGAGTCTATAATCTCTTTAGCTGGGATGTTGTGAGTTGTGACCATTCCAATTTGAACAATCAAGTATGTCTTATATGTGCATTAATACCCCTTGGATTATGCAGATCAATGACCATCAATCAGAAAAAGACACAGTAAAGCAAGTGCAGGGGTAAGTTCATGTGTTATGCATTCGATAGGTTTGTTGGGATGTTTGATGTTTCTTTCTGCAAGTTGCTGTGCCAGCTTGCCAATTTGAAAAAATTATATTTATTGTTCAACCTCAAAGGCACTGTAAAAAAGTTGAACTTTAGGTGTGATCAACAGTCTGTAAAGACATCAGAGTTCACCCGCCCCCAGCAGTAGATTCATTAGCCTCATAAGAGGTGATGTACCAAGTTATATGCTTTGTGATTTAGGCAAATGTTTCTCAATGCTATTTATGAACCTTCAGAGTCACTCAATTCTTGAGGGTCCTGTCTAATCATGGACCGACTGGACTAAAGCTTGAGTTTGACTAGTACACAGTGAATAGCAAATTCCAGTCAATGGAAGGAGTACTGTAAAACATGTAATTGTTACCCGCTTGAGATGGGATGAGGAACAGAGTCCTGCATTGTCCTTGAGGGTTGACAGTGCTGTAAAATTGTGAAGGGGATATTTTTATTAACTCACATCTAATATTTGCATGTAATTATATTTCTTCAAAACTGCATGTTGTGCTTGTAGTTGGCATGATCATAAAGGTGGATTGGTTGATGGGAATGAAACTGGGAACTTGAAATAAAATTTTGCTAAAGAATTGTATATAGTTTTGGTGTTTCGATAGAGAGACTAATAGTGCGTTCGTTTCTTGATTTTTATATTATTGTAATGTAATGTGGCTATTACCATAATATTTACAGGATAACAGCAAGCCAAAGTAGAAGATTTGTGGTTGGTAATATACATGTGCTTTTCAATCCAAACCGTGGAGATATCAAGTTAGGCCAGGTACATACTCGGTTTAGAAAACATTCTTCTCGTCTGTCTGCATCAGTATTCTTGAACATTCTGGTGTCAGATGTCATTGTGGGCAAATCTCACAAGTTTGTTTGCCTGCCGTGAGAGAGATACAATTTGGAACAAGTCTTCTTTCCTTTTCTGGTTGTTTCCATGGTACGTATAATTTTCTTCTCGACCTGCAAAAACTTCATCTGTGTATCTTACATGGAAATGCTAGGTTCGACTACTTCTACAGAAGGCTCATAAGTTATCACAAGAATGGGGCAGCATTCCTGTTATAATTGGAGGGGATCTGAATAGCATTCCAGAGGTTAGCATTTGCCTCAATTGTATAAAGTTGATAGTTGTAAATTGTAATTGCAGTTTTGTTGGATCTGATAACATTGACTTCTGTTTGTCACTCATTTTGCAGAGTGCCATGTATCAGTTTCTCTCCTCATCTGAGGTGAGTTTCAGTAATGCACAAGCACAACCCTCACCTAGAATTTCAGTGTTTTGACTTCTTTTCTTCTTCAATGGTCCCTGCCATCGTTCATTCTTTAAGTTAATTCTCCTTAAATCGTCTGGCAGTTGGATATCCTGCTGCACGACCGCAGAAAGATTTCTGGACAGCTTAAACGATCAGCACAGCAGAAACACATCAGGTTCCCGATTGAGCATTCGAGGTTGAAGACTTCAGAAAATTTCTTCCTCTTTCTGTTATATGGTTCCTAGTTATCAGGAATAGAATACTCAATAATGATTGTTATAGGTCTGATATGGGTTCTAACCAGTTGCGAATTAACAATAAGATTTTGAGTTCATTGTTTATTATTAGTACTACTATTTTTTGTGGTGCTCCAAATCAAGGGTGTGCCTTTGCACCCCCTAATAAGGGGCTAGCTCCGCCCCTGGTTCTAACTCCATTTACTGATAAAATTTACACCTTTGTATAGTTGGAGTGAGGAAGAACTAAAGCTTGCTACTGGCAGAAAAGGAGCGGCTCATCTTCAGCATCAGTTGAAGCTTTCTAGTGCATATGCCAGGGTTCCGGTAAATTTTCGTTCTCTCCATGGATTTCATGTCCACTCTATTTCTCTAGATTAAAACTTGCTGATGAAGAGATGGAACAAGTTACTCAATAACATGACCTCAGGGAATCTAGGATGAATGTTTGAGATGGACAGGTTTTTAACTTTTGCAAGGACTAGATTTAAGCTAGTCATTTTAGACAGGAAGATACAAAAACCGAAAGGTGGTTGTACTCTTGATCTCAATTCCAAAATCCGAGTTTAAGGTCATGTGTTCCCTTTTTATGTGTAATTTACTGATTACTCTCTCTGGTAAATTTGTTCAAATTCTTCAGGGGAGCAGCATGTCAAGAGGCCCTTGTGGAGAACCATTGGCAACCTCCTACCACTCAAAGTTTATGGGAACTGTTGATTATATCTGGTAGGCTATCCTTATACTAACATGGTCATGCGTCCTTTCCCCTGAATATTAGCACTAACACTCAACATATGCAGGCATACGAAAGAACTTGTACCACTTAGGGTTCTTGAAACCTTACCCCTTGATGATTTAAGGAGAAACGCAGGTCTTCCTAGTGAGGTTAACAAATTATCTTCTTGCTTGTCTGCTTTGATATTTCTTAAAAAGTTCTCGAGTATTGTGTGATCGCCACGAGGGTAGCAGCAGCCCATTTTTTGCCGCGTTTTTATCAACACCAGTTTTCCCCAGTTCTTAAGGAAAAACTATATCGACATATGTGGCTATTTATTATTGTCTGTAAATAACAGAAAGATTGTATTATTCGCGCTTTGAGCAAGATGGCCAATATAATTGGTATCTTTCATATACACTAAAACAATGTCTGTATCATCTTGCAGAGATATGGAAGCGACCATCTTGCTCTTGTGTGCGAGTTGGCATTTCTAGATGATGATGATGATTACTGAATTCTTTCGTGGATGCAAAGCTGCAAGCGAGTTCTCTAGGTATACACAGAGCTAGCTAAGTGGAAGGAAGGGAACGGTCCAGGATTCGTTTCAAGAGGGAACTCAATTGTTCCCAAGTTTCCTGAAATAGAACCTGGTCATAAAATACTAGCTTGGTGACGAATGAATTGTGACCAGCTCTATTGTTCCCGGAGAAGGGTCGTGTGTGCAATCATGGAAGTGACGACGACGTCTAAGGGTCCATGTTGGAAGATGGCCACCTGTCTTCAAAGTAGCATTTCCCGTTCGGCCTTCCTTCTACGTCTTCCACCACACTCGAACTGATGATGCTCCACGGTCCGCACCACCATGTAATACAATGTGCCCTTTCTTAGCATTACTATTTTGCCCGCGCTTTGCGACGGTTGAAAACAAATTATATTTAAAAACTCTCTCGTTTTTATGTGAAATCGAATAATCAACAAATGTTTGGATATGATACTCTCATAAATTATACATAAGAAACAAGTATTCCTTCATAAATTTTTAGTAGTGTTCTAATCATTATGAAAATTTACATAATATGTATAATCACTGGCGGATCCAAATTTTTTGTTATAGAGGTGTCATCTTTTAAAAAATAAATAATTCATAATTAAATTAGATAATTCATAAATAAGAAAATACATGCTCATATCATTGGTGGACTCCAATTGCGTTGTGTCTTTGTATCAATCAAGCATCCATCTTGATTGTGGTCAACCTTCTACCCTTATATTGATAGAGCCTCCTCGCAGGTGTGATATTGCACTTTAATTCCACCTTATCCCTAGTTTTATTCAAGTTCTTAGCTGCGTGACTTTGATGACTACGTCTAGGGGTACTGGTTCCGTGCTCATATCATATATGTAGTTAATTCATTTGGTTGTTTATGAATTTTAGACAGTTGCTCAACGATTATAATTCTTTCGCTCATAATAATGTAAAGAAATTAACTTTATATATACTAAAGAAAAATAGATCATACCAAAATAGACTAAATGCAATGATGATCTGGTCGTTGGTCCTGATAAATTTTTTTTATACTATTGGATTGTGGTTCTAATGAGCTTGGTCTGTTTCAGTCCGACAGACCGTTGCACACCCCTATAATTGTTATAATCACTCAAAATAAAATATACTATCACATATAGAAGGTTATTATTATTTCAAATTAAAAATAATTTTAGTGTCACTTTAACATCATATGAAATTAGGTATTTCAAATAGTTTTAAAATATTAATATAAACTTTGTGATACGATATATTCAAAAGACGATCGATCCAACGAGTCAAAAACCAAATTAAGTACTAGTAGGAGGAGAGAGAGATCAAAGATGTCGTCTCACCTTTTATCTTCCTAGCAAGGTTGTCAACCCGCGGACTAACCCGGACCTAGTCAAGCTAGTCGGTCAAGGGTCAATTGGTCACCCATTTTAGCCCGAAAATATGAAAAGAGTCATTATATTGTACTTATCTTGATAAATTATATAAAATCTCATCTAACATATGAGTTATAACATATAATATTCCACCAAAATAACATGTCGTACTTAGATATAACATATAGTGAAAATTCACACACACTTATATAACATCAATATTCAAATGTTCAACTTAAAATTCCAAAGATTGAGTTAGGCGAAAAGAAAAATCGGAAAATAGGCGCATTTCGCAAACCAAAGAAAAAAATAACACAATTTAACTTCCAACCCGATATCTTATAACGGTCGACCCGACGAGTGCGTGCGGCTCTTTTTTTCACCGGATCAAAGTCAAAGCGGGTCAACTCGACAACCTTGCTTCCTGGGTTCCTCCAACAGAACCAAACAACAAACAAATGACTGACGTGCACAAGATCAAACGAGACATTTGGACTTTGCACTTGCGCAGGACCTTGTCTTACTTCTCTCTCTCTCTCTCTCTCTCTGAATATTCAGTCATCTGCTTCCATTAAATTGTGGAAAACTGCACCAAACAAAGATTCATTGCATCTCACTACCAATTTGTATTTTGTAATGCTCACTACACTAGTCGTCTACAATAATAGAGGAATATGGTCATGTCAGCGCACTTTCTTATTACCACCCAACTTTTCTTTCTTCGTGGACAACGACTTTTCATGAGGAGAGTGATAAGTCAACTGCACACTCCTCCCAACAGATAACAACAGGCAGGCATGCAATCAATCAATTGATACTCTCTCTGTTGACCAAGGAAGCCTTCTGCTTCTGATAACAACAAATGACAACAACTGGTCTGGTCTTTTTCCACATTCAAACCAAACAGGCATTGCATCAGCAGCAGCAGCAGAAAGTTGCATAAAATACATTCCAATCCACAACCACATCAACAGACAAAGAAAACAAAATCTGAAACCAACTCTGTTGATTCTTTGATTCCATTCCATGGCCAAGGCTTACAAAGAACGCTCCCCAAAAGAAAAACACACCATTTTGCCACCATCTCTATGATTTTAACTCAAAAACTGTAACATAAACAAGGCCTAACTACAAAATTGAAGCTCAAAAATTGAGAGCCTGCTGAACAATATCAATACCCTCTAGCTCAATGTTAGGAAGATCCATTAATCCTCCTCCTAAACCATCTAATATTGGAAGGAATTTCAACTCCTCATCATCACCTGGGAACACAAACTCCCCTACTCCTACTATATCATCAAACATCATCCCAAAATTGCTCCCAAACTCATAGCAGCAGTAATCATACCCTTCACTCCCCATCACAATCTCCTCGTCACTAGTCGGCGGCATCATCTCATCAATTGGTCGCATTTCGTCATCCTCGTAACTCAAACAACAATCGTCATTGTCATTATCCTCGTACTCGTCTTCATAATCATCATCGTCATAATCATCCTCATCGTCGACATCCATCGGTCTCGTGATATATGTCTCTGGTTCGATCATTAGCACCTCATTCTCAGACTCCACTTGCTTCCAGGGCAATCCCACATCCACCACCACCACCACGTTACCATCACTATTATTATCAACAACATTGTCATTGCTGGTGGCCGCATCAAGCACTGACGATGGAGATGGGTGAGAGAAGGAACCGCCATTCGATTCCTCAGACACAGCCCCTTCCTCCTCGTGGGTGGCAGTGGTCTTGGATTTCATCTCCAGCGCTTGATCGAACTCGGTCTTTTTCCTCTGGTAAGCAGCAGCTGCCTCTTCTGCCGTGCTGTAAGTTCCTAGCCACACCCTCGCCTTTCGGAACGGATCCCTGATCTCGGCCGAATACTTCCCCCAAGGCCTCCGCCGGACACCTTTGTATGTACTGCTGGTGTTGTTGGTGGACAATGCACGCTTCTTGACTCCGCCGTGGATTCTGGACTTGCATCTCTCCTCCTCCGTCTCTTCACATGCTGCTGCTGCTGCTGCCGCGGCCGATGATGAAGGGAAGGAAATCTCTGCAACGAACTGCTTGACGCCACTGCCACTGCCACAAGAACGAAGCAGAGTGAATTCGCCTTCATGATGATCTTCTTCTTCGTCGCTGGAACAGTCGGTGGCGTCTGGATCGCTGTATATGAGTCGAAGCTTCTTCATTGCTGCTGCCTTGCTCTGTTTCTGTACTTGATCGATCATAACTACCAGGCTTGGAGTTTCAAGGCCTGGCATTGCTTGCTTTTTTTTAATTTTGTTTTTCCTTTCTTTTGTAAAGGAGGGAGGATGGTTGTTGTGTTTTTTCTTTTGGGATCAGAAAAATTGAATTCAAAATGGAGACAAACTCCTCAAAATCATCCATTCACTAGCAACACAACCCATCGGATCACTCTCCCTCTCTCTCTCTCTAAAAACTTGAGTATCAAGCAAAAGATTACCCAAAACCCAGAACCGAAACCTCCCTAAAACCCCGAATGATTTGATTTTCCCTTGGGGAACAATCAATTCAAAAATAAAATTAAAAAACCTGTACCAGGAAGCAGCAAAAAGAAGGGGAAAAACAGGATCAAAATCTGCTGCACACTTCCAACCGAAAAGAGAGAGAGAGAGAGAGAGAGAGAGAGAGAGAGAGAGAGAGTAACGTCTCAAAAGAAAAACAGGGGGAAGAGAGGGAGGCTAGGTACCTTAATGAAGCCAATCGCGTAGAAATAGTCAGTTTCCCGATCGAATCCGGGATAGAAGAGGAAGCAGAGAGCGAGGAGGAGGAGAGAGAGAGAGAGTGAGTCGTGGTTGGGGAGCTCCAGCGGTCAAGACATGAGACCCAGACGACGGCATAAATCCTCGTCCGATCCTCTGTTTCTTCTGCAAAAAAGGAAGAAAAAATTAAGAAAAGTTTCCTCATTTGTGATGGAAGCTAGAAGGGGAAACAGAGTAAAGAGCTAGCGGTGTGTGCGTGAAAGAAAGATTTTGTTGCCCCGAAAAAAGTAGCGCAGAGAACGCCAAAAGGAGAAAGGGGAAAACCCATCTCCATAGCTGCTTCAGCTGCTCGTTGTGTTTGGTTAATGGAGAGGAGAGGAAGATTATGAAAACGATGTCGGATTAGCGTTTAGAATAGAAGACGGAATCAATCAATTTCAACTTAATACACACACTAAACGGGAGAAATTATGATCGTGGTTATTACTTCAAAATAGTTTGGGTTTCTCTAATTGACTGACTTACCCTTTCTGGAGCTCCTCCCTTCCTTCCCCTTCTGCTCTAACAAGGAAACAAGTAACTCTCTCACTCTCTCTGTCCTGTCTTCTTCTTCTGTTCTGTGCTTCCTTTTCCGCTTTTTTTCGCCATTTTGCTCTTTTATTTATTTTTGTTTTTAGCTTGTATTTATTCTATCATGCAATTTCATCCCCTTTCTTTTAAAACACATCCCATATAATATAATACAAAACCAAGAGTTCAGTTTTTTTTTTCTTCGATGAAAATAGAAAATTAAGGGTTCAAAAGTCAGACCAGAGATTAAAAAAATACAGAAACATTAGAATAATAAACAAATATAATATGTCAATGTTGAAAACAGTTTTTCAGCATTTCAAATGTCCTACAACGAGAGCGAAAGTAAGAATGATAGATTTGTTTTTATATTAATTAATTTATTATTCACATATATCAAAATTTGAACCATGATCCATTCAGACAAAAACAAAAATCATTATCAATTACATTTAAAAAAAGTTGTTAGTATCTTTCTAAATTAAAAACAAATTTATTTTTCACTATGGTTAGCGAATTTGTTTTCCACTTCGATTTTCCACTTTTTCTTTTCTTTGGTTTGGTTTGTGACTACTGGGCCGAGAGCAGAGTCCGCCCATCCAACCCACTTCGCATGCTGCGGGCGTGTTCCAGAAGTCGTGGGCAGCAAGGAATTATTGTCCTTGTTGGGGTTGTTTACCATACACGAATTGTAATCAAGCCCTAGTTGATAATCATGTGGAAGGGCATATACATATGCATGTAAGGCCATTGACAAAGCATAACCTAATAAGAAAACCCTACTCTTTCCGTGGATGTAAGCCTCACACACCTTGAGGAAGAACCATGTGTGTCGCATCCACTCCATGACCTATTTCGACATTAAGGGATCCTTCCTCAACAGTCCTGTCCCGGTGTGTCGTAGCAGAATGGGATGGTGGAACGCAAGCACCATCATGTTCTTGAACTTACCCGTGCCTTACTCTTCCACTCTCGAGTTCTCCTAGTTTTTGGGTGGAGGCCATTCATACTGTTGTCTACCTGATTAAGCCTCGGATCACTCTGGTTCTTGATCAATGGAGCCCCTACCAGATTCTCTTCTCGCGTCTTCCATATTATATGTGGCTTCGAGTTTTGGGTGTGTTTGTTATGTCCTCTTTTCTCGTCGGGAACATAACAAACTATCTCCCAAAGCTGCGAAGTGTGTGTTTGTCGCGTACAGTGACAAACACAAGGGGTATGCTTGTTATGATGTTGCCAACCAGCGACTTCGTATCTTTTGTCATGTGGTGTTTTTCAAGCATTCTCTCTACTATGCGTCGAATTAGTCGATTGATAGCTCTCAATGGGATTTTTTTGGCTCATCTGCTTCATTTCCAGCGCCCTCGGTTACTATTGTTCAGGAGGATGACGAGCCTCCATTGTCTCCACCGCAGGCCAGCTCGTCCTCCTCCTCCGGGTCGTCAGCCTCCGCCTCTGCCTCCACTGGTTCCTCTAGTTCTTCCTCGTCCTCGACTTCCTCTAGACCTTCGGATCACGATGCCGAAGAGATCCCTCCTCTAAGCCGCTCGGATCATGTTACCAAAGGGAAAGCTCCTGCCCACCATTCTCATTTCGTTACATACTCTGCCACGTCCCCAGTTTTTGTTCCTGCCACCTACAAGCAAGCTCAAGGTCTTCCACAATGGGAGGCTGCCATGGACACAGAAACTGACGCATTGGAGGCTCAACACACCTGGGATCTTGCTCCTCGGCATCCTGAGATGGCTATGATTGGGAGCCGATGGGTCAAGGGTTCAGACAACAGGTCGGTGTTGGCTATGAAGAGACGTTTTCTCTTGTGTCTAAAATGCAAACTGTTCGGAGTCTCATTGTTGTGGCAGCTATGCAGGATTGGTAAAAATGCTTTTCTACATGGGGAGTTGAAAGAGACAGTCTACATGGAGCGTCCACCGAGTTACTCAAAGGGGGATAAGACCACGGTTTGTCACCTTCGTCGGTCACTGTACGATTTGAAGCAGTCCCCCAGGCTTGTTCAGAGTCAGATGTTAGAAACAAGGTTTCTAACGTGATCGGGATTGGGGAACTTACCTAGATCAATTAGGGATTGATCTAGCTAGGGATTGTGATTTGTGAAATTAAGAACAAAAGGGAGGGGGAAAAGACTGCTGCTGCCGTAGCTTTGGAAGAAGAAAAGAGGGAGGGGATCGGCGCAGGGAAGAGAGAAGAGAGAGGGATTAGGTTTAGGTTTTTAGTAATTGATTGCTTAAAGAAAATAATACCAATAGTACAAATTATATAATCCGCCTAATCTCCTTCTACTACCCAACCAATAAAATATAACAATCGACTCCCTGTTTATTTCCCGAATTACCCAAATAATCCCCCAATTATTAAAAACCGACACTAATACGAAATAACCAAAAACTGCAAATAATGTGTTTCCCACATCCCCGGCTTCTTCGGAAACAACTTTGTCCTCAAGGTTGTGGACCCTACTCCAAATCCGGCGGCCCTTCCTCGGCTGCTTCCTCCTCTGCTTCATCTTCCCAACGTCCCACCAGCATCATCAAGTCAGGCTTGGCGCATTTGTGCCCCACAGTGAACCTCTCATCGCAGTTGAAACACTTGTCTTCCCTCCTCTTCTGCTCGATCTCCTGTGGTGAGAGCCTCATGAACCATTTTGGGGGTGGCCTAGGTGCTTGCCGACTCGCGATGACTGCGCCAGCTGGCGACAGCCCAGTGCCAGTAGGCACACTCGCACCTCCTCCGCCTGAGCCAACTCCACTTCCTCCAATCTCGCTTGCCTTTGCAAATCGCCCAATCGTGCTCCTCCAGCTCGCCATCTCCTCCTCCTTATAACCTGCAAGACGAAAGGCAGACCGCAGCGAGTCGGGCTCGAAAACCTTAACCGCCGCGGCTATTTCTGGCTTTAGGCCAGCCATGCACAACCCGACTAGGGTCTCCTCCGACACTCCCTTGCATTGGTTGCCTAGCTTGAAGAATTCCGCCTTGTACTCCGCTACTGTCCCGGTCTGGCTCAGCTTAGGTAGTTGCTCCGATGCCCACCCTTCTCATTTTCCAAACTGATACCGCAGCTCTTCTTTGAACAAGGGCCTGGTGAGCAAGGTCTGCGCAGCTGCGCATGATCGCTCCAGCCACTCCCACCACTATAACGCGTCTCCCTCTAGGTAGAAGGACGCCAGATGCGCCTTCTTTTCTTCCTTGGTAGGGTGATTCTTGAACCACCTGTCAGCTGCATACAACCATAGACCTGCATCCTCCTGACCATTGAATTTTGGAAACTCAATGGTAGGGGGTTTGGCCCTAAACACCAGATCGCCATCATAGCCACGGGGATAGCTGTCATACCTGTCGTGGTAGCCCCCCGGCACTCGGCCGTGATAGCCCCTCGGTCCTGGCGGACCTCTACTTCGACCCCAGTCCTCTTCTTCCTCGAACGGGTACTCCGCATACTCGTCCAGACCAGCCTTTCGTGCATGATTAGGATCCCATTGCTCTGCCGGTGGATGGGGACCATGAACTGGCGGGTCAGAGGGTCACGAACCCCTGCCGAAGACCCTTCTGATGCTCGACTCCCGATCGCCTGATCCGCCCAGTAGCTGGTCCGACCGGTTCAGCCCGCTGGTTCGACCCCACCTGGTCCGACCCACTCTGATCGACCCGACCCGATTCGGTCCGGCCCGGTCAGCCCTCCTCGGCCTGGCCCCCACCCGGGCGGTCGGTCCGACCCACGGCCCGCGCCCCTTCCCATCGGCCCTCTTCCTGACTCGGCCCAATTCCGGGCCCTCTGATCCGGGCCCAGCTCCTCTTCCTCGTCTGGGCTCAGCCACCCCAGCCCATTGGGTTCCCTGCCTTGGCCCATGTATTCGTGTGGGCCGAAGTTCAGCTGGGGGCCCACACCGTCGTATCCGGGCATCTTCGCCTTGCCCTTCAAGGCCGCGACTTCTTGGGCCGACGGGGTCGGCAACAGGCCCGACCCACCACCCTGCCCACGCCCCGCCGCCACACGATCAGCTCGGGCCAGCCCTGTGTCCGCCGCCCTGCCTCCCTCGGCGCAGGGAAGAGAGAAGAGAGAGAGGGATTAGGTTTAGGTTTTTAGTAATTGATTTCTTAAAGAAAATAATACCAATAGTACAGATTATATAATCCGTCTAATCTCCTTCTACTACCCAACTAATAAAATTTAACAATCGACTCCCTGTTTATTTCACGAATTACCCAAATAATCCCCCAATTATTAAAAACCGACACTAATACGAAATAACCAAAAACTGCAAATAATGTGTTTCCCACAGAATGATCCCTCTTTGTTTCTTTGCCATACTGATTGCGGCATCACGGTCCTGCTCATTTATGTTGATGATATGATCATTAGTGGCAATGATTAGGCGGGTATCAAGTTCCTTAAGGATACTCTCCGGGATGCGTTCAATCTCAAGGAACTGGGTACGTTATCTTACTTTTGGGCTAGGAGTTTGATCGATCGGCGACAAGTATTCATGTGTGTCAGCGAAGATATATTGTCGATCTCTTGGAGGAGGCGCAAATGGACATCTGCGACTCTTGTGTCACGTCGATGGAACAAAATTTAAAGTTAACACGGTCTTCTGACGAGTTACTTCATGATGGTACTCTATATCACAGTATAGTGGGTAGTCTGATCTACCTTACTCACACGCGTCCTGACATTGCCTATGCATCACAGGTTGTCAGTCAGTACATGTCTGCACCTCGCACTCACCATTGGCGTGTCGTCCAGAGGATTCTGCGTTAATCTCCGTGGCACGTAGACTGTGGGCTTACATTTTCCGATGGGTGGTAGTCCCGTTATTGAGGCTTATGCTTATGCTAACTATGGAGGTTGCTTGGATACCCGCCGGTCGACGTCTGGATGGTGTGTGAAGTTCGGGCGGTCCTTTGTTTCTGGCGCTGTAAGAAACAAGATCGAGTCGCGAAGTCCTCTACTGAAGCGGAGTGTCAATCTATGAGTGAGGTCACTTCTGAGTTGGTGTGGCTCCAGCTCTTGTTTACTGATTTTGGTGTGGTATGTCGTACTCTGATTCGTCTCTATGCTGACAACACGAGTGCGATTAGGATTGCGACCAACCCCATCCTCCAGAACGCACAAAACACATTGAGGTTCATGTTCACTACATTCGACAATTGGTGACGAAGGGTACTATTGAGTTTGCCTATATCACGTAGAGGATCATAGTATCATACGGCAAATCTATTAACTAAGGCGGTTGCTTCTGCACATTGGTATTTGGCTCACAAATTGATGTTGTGACTTAGGTAACCTAATTCGTCACCATTGGGTTGCCGCTCTCGCTTTGGAGCGTGGAAACGCGTTTTCAACTGAGTTCGCCCAAAATTCGCGAACTCAATTAAGATAGAGCGCGACTTTGCTTCCACCCGAGCGTGAATTCCTTGCTCTGCCAAACTAGCTTTCTCTCGGATGAACTCCCAATAGCTTCCGCCCCTTTCTCGCATCCATCGCCGTCTATCCCTCTTTCCTCGTTGCCCCGCCTGCCACCAAATACGCCTTGCTCTTCTTGCTCATCGATTGGAACAAAATACGCGATTTGGGTTGTGGTTGTTGGACTCTATATAGAAGGGCAATCTGCCGTAGCTCTGTTGCGCCCCCAAGATGAGATGGATTTAGAGCAATAATCGATTGGAAGGTCGACGATGACAGTGTATTCAACTATTCATAGAGGATCAAAGATATGGAGAAGGAATTCATGGTATGTTCGTGGTTGCAGATCATCGTTGTCTGGGAGTAAATGACAATCGAGTTGAAATTAGGGATTTTGATTTGTAAAGAAAGAAGGAAAAGTTGGGAAACAGAACCGAGAGGAAGAAGATGATGGGCATAGGGAAGGAATGGTTTCATTTTAGTTAAATGTCGTCGTCTTGCCTCATTTCCTCAACTTAATGGGCTTAAAGAGAAGGAAAGGCCCAAAATGTTAAATGAAGAAAGAAAAGAAAATAAGTGACTTCAAGTTCATACCACTCGGCCAATATTCTTGACAAGGGGTTTGAAACTAAAGACCCATGTTATTACTTAATTAACTAATTCTCATTATAGACAATTAGTTAATTACACGCATGACGCGTGTATAGTATTGGCGATTGTAAGAAACTATTGCAGATCGAAGTTTGGTGGACTATTATAAAGTCTTCCATATAAATAATAATATAATAATGACGCTTTATTCACGCTCTCAATATCGAATTCTTTTAAAATAGACGCTCTCACGCTCCCGCTCTCGCTCTCGCTCCCGCTCCCGCTCCCGCTCCACGAACTGGTTACCTAAGTTGTGACAGCACTATCAATTTGAGAGAGGGTGTTAGAAGTTAAAGATTGAAGTACCTTTTTTGTAATTAGCCATGTACATAAATTTTCTTTTCTCACGTGGGTTAGAGCTTGGGGCAGCCGAGTATATATGTGTGTGGAGGGTTTTTGCCAACGTAAGCTTCTGTGAACGTGGAATAAGGATCACAACCTTCTCTTGTTGGGAACCACGTAATCTCGGTGTTCTATGTTGATTATTTTTTCAGGTTTGGTTCAATTGACAGCCTTAAGATTGTTCACAAATTTCCAACCAACCTTTCCCTCGACCTACATTACTTATCGTCCTCCCCAATGTACATACAGCACAGCCAGTTGCTATACATTGCCAAGGAAGTAGACAGGAAGTATGAAGTTCACCGTGGCCGTGTCCAGCTAGGGTGCCTTTTGGAACTCTAAAGTAGAGAGCCACTCATAAAGGAGTGGTTGAGCACAGCCTTTGCAGTCGGACGCTGTCGAAAATCTGGATTCAGCATCGCCTGCACAACAATGGAACCATGAGCATGGACCGCGTACAGATTATTATTCGATTGCAGAGTTGCTAAATTGAGGAGCTCACGCAATCACTTCCTTAAAACATCTTCCTACCTGAAGTAATTCCCAACCAGACCGATTGCCGATATCCAGAAACTTCACGGCTTCTTCCAAGCGATCATCCGCAAGACAGTATCTGTAAAGGAGAAACAACATGCAACTGTTGCAATTGACTAGAGAAAGCTACTATACTAACAAGATTGCCACGCAAAACCCTTCCTATTAATCCAACTTCAACACTCTCTAAATCGCAAGGACTATCTTACTCTCTTGTAGCTTCAAGATCGAGTTTAAAAGTATTCTCCAAAAGCCTCTGTGGACAGATGAACGGATCAACAAATGAGCAACTCCCCAAGTGATGTGTCAAAGAAGAGGAAAGTACACAGCTGTTTTTATACCTGCAAAGAAAGGCTATCCATGATACCTGCTTCACAGAATGGAACGAACGCCATGTATGCCAAAAGCAGACCTGCTGCATATCTATGCAGAAACAACAAGAAACAAAAAACAATGAAAAGGACAAGTAAACTTGAGGACGTTAAGAGATACAATAAATGAAGAAAACTGGCAACCAAGTTACATGTCGTCGGCAATTCCAAAGGCCCGTTTCTCCAGAGCCGTGAAGGCACCAGCAGCAGTAGCCCTTCTCCACAGACTCTCTGAGAGTGTTCGTGCACCTTCTAGATTTGAAATACTGTCAAAGCTGTGTGAATCGGATAACGAAAAACAAGGTCAGGTGTCTCCGCCTAATGCACAATAATGATCAGCTTCATTGCCATACAACAATTAACTTGCATTGTCATATTTTATGTAAGTTCAAGGAAAGATAGCATTTGCAGAAGTCTGAGACAAATTTCACATAAACTACCAAAACCCTGCCTATATGAATACAAACTACCAAACTTTCAAGGAGGTAGGGAATAAACTATAAACTGCTTGCCTATTATCATTCATCATTAGCAATTTAGCATCAACCACAGACTAGAGCAGTACTCTAGCAGTAATAAATCTGCTACTTTCCACAGGGGCACTATATATAGAAAGGAAAATGGAAAAAAAGAATACCTCATATCAACAGAAAATGTCAAGTCTCGGAGACGTGGAATCAGATAACCGGCGTCTTTCTCACTTATGGTACTGCAATCCATCATCAAGCAGTGATTCGGGTAAATATCAGGAAGCAAAAACAATCAATTGATGCATTCAAACTCTAGAGAAGAAAATTTGTTGTACAAGAATCATGTTGAAAGATACTTGAGAAGGAGAGAAGAAGGCCCAAGACTCTGGTGCAATCTGTCATGATCATGCATGAAGGCAAGACCACTTATAGCACCTTGAAGGATCCTGATAACAAAGTATCTTCTATACTCCATATCTTTCTGTTGTTGAAAGCTGTTCCAGGACTTTTCTCGTGAAGAAGAGCCTTGTGAGATTCTCTTGCTAGTCAGTGCTGCATAATCTGCTGCACTATATTTCCCATGATTGCGAAAAGCAAGCCACTGCACAACTAATTCTGTCAGTTAGTATGTTTCAATGGTGTGAAGGGCAAAGACTATACCTGAAAATCAATTTGTTGATACTACGAAAAGTGAACCTGTTCTCCAGTTTTCGTCTCAAATCCTCCTATTAGATGCACTAGATTCTTACAAATACCTTCTGCAGAGCTCTGCAAAATAGAGTAAACGTACACCAGCGTAGGATTCCTTTCAGGAGGAAAGTTCCAAATGTTAATGAGAATTCGGTCATTGTAGTATTCACCTGAAGGGAAGAGTGAGCACTGAGCTCATTTGCAGCCATCATATCGGCCTCGATACCACCAGCCCTTTGGCCCGGATAAACCTTGATAGACAACAAAAGAGAAGAATAAGCAAAGGCAATTCCTAACTTTGGATTGAGCTAGCTTCTATAATAGGATAGGGATTGAGAAGAAAAACATATTGATTAAGAAGATGAGAAATAGAAGGTCGCCGAGGCCGACTGACCTTAAACAGAACAGGAGTTCCCCTTTGAGATCCCTGAGCTACTCTTCCTTCATAAAGCCTGCAACATTGCTGCCATGAACAAAATCAATTGTTTGGGACCAAAATTTAGAAAGAAAATGGATCGTTGCATCATTTCAAAGGATCGATGGGAGAGTAGCTTGTGAAAAGTGAAAACCTACTTGATTTTGAAACTGCCTTCCCCAACATCTTGAACTTTCAGCTGTTGGAGATCCATTGGCGAATAGCTCAACTCGCTGCCTGATTGAAATCCCGAGTAACTGGGGCATGGAAATCAAAATATAATATCGAGCAGAAACTTGGCGGGTTATGAAGAAAAGTAAAATTAGCGGAAGAAGAAGAGCGAAAGATATAGAGACAGATACCTGGTAACGTTCATGAAGCCGTAACTTCCGACGAGTGCTCCGACTTCGAACGAGTCGGAGGTTGTAATTAGACTGGCTCTGCATCTCCACCGCTTTGGCGAGTTCAGTATAAAACTGGAGATTCTAGACGAGAGGCAAGGGAATTTGCTATTAGGATTGCAGTAAGCAGCGGGTGGAGAATATAATAAGCTACCGGCGGCGGTGGCACAAAGCATGATTTTCTGTTTTCCGGTGGATATATTTTAGCGAAACTATGAAGGGGCTAGCGGCCAGGAACTGGTTTGTGGATGGTGAGCCGGGGCGGGATCCACACTTGGTGAACGTTTGCTTGATAATTTTCTGCGAGCGGAAATTAACGCACCGATGCCAGGAGTCCGGATCTGGTGACTAAGGGGGTCCTTAGTCACTTGACTAAGCCCCCCTCAGCCCTTGGATTGATCTGATGGTCCAGATAATTCAATCAATTATTATTAAATAAGAAGGGTAGTTTTGGTATTATCAATAATTTATTAACTTCTTTTTTAATTTTGTTTTATTTATTATTGAATTTTTTTTCCTCTGCAACACGTCTCCTTACTTTCCCTTTTTTGTGATGTAGAGAGAGAGAGAGCCATGGCGGAGGAAACACAGATTGCAACGCCGGCGGATGAGAGAGAGAAAGTCGACGATCTCGACGGCGCCGACGACGGTGGAGAGAGGGAAAGGAGATCGCGATTTTTCCTCCAGTCATCCTCTTCTGCGTCGCCATTGCAGGCCATAGGAGAGAGAGAGAAAAGCAGCAGCGGGGAGAGAAGGACGTCGACGGTGGAAGAGAGGGGGGCGACGGCGAGGAGATCTCAACCGCGTCGGCGACGATGGAGAGAGGGAAAGACGATCGCGACGGAGGCGGTGGAAGAGAGATAAAGTAGATCTGTTGCCGGGAAAACAGAGGTAACGACGGCTGTAGAGAGTCGGCGGCGGCGGCGGCGGTGGAGAGACATCGTCTGAAGGAAGAACAGTGATTTGTATAGTTTGTATGTTTTGTAACATTAGTTTGTATTGTTAGTATTTTTGTACAAAATGTCAGTATGGTTTGTATGTTTTTCTTTGACAGTTTGTACTCTTAGTATGTTTTTCTTTGACAGTTTGTACTCTTAGTATGTTTTTCTTTGACAGTTTGTATTCTTAGTATGTTTTTCTTTGACAGTTTGTATTCTTAGTATGTTTTGCTTGTATTCTTAGTATGTTTCGCTTTGTATTGTAAGTACTAATAATTTGTATACTTTATATGTATTGATTTGTGATGCAAAAAACATTACAAACATGGTTGACAAAAATGTGGACAAAAATAACAAACATTACAAACAGTACAAAAGAAACCAACAAACATTACAAACATTACAAAATAACTAACATTACAAACATTGCAAACAAACATTACAAACAAACATTACAAACAGTACAAAGCATACTACACGTACAGAATATCACTACTTACAATACAGATTGGTAAACTTGTATTACAAACAAATGAATACAAAGTATACAAATCATAACATAAAAGTATACAAACTTGAATAACAAAAGTTACAAATACAAATCAATGAATAGAAAGTGTATAAATCATAACATAAATTATACAAACTAGACAAACAAACATTACTAACATTACAAACATTACAATGTATACAAAATAGTAATATAAACATTACAAACATCACGAACTCAAATACTGTTGTCGGAAAACCATCCACCACCGTCTCTGGTCGCCGGAAAATTGCTTCGCCGTCGCCGGAAAAGCTCTCTCTCTCTCTCTCTCTCTCTCTCTCTCTCTCTCTCTCTCTCTCTCTCTCTCTCTCTCTCTCTCTCTCTCTCTCTCTCTCTCTCTCTCTCTCTCTCTCTCTCTCTCTCTCTCTCTCTCTCTCTCTCTCTCTCTCTCTCTCTCTCTCTCTCTCGTTGCATTTGGGGGAAATTCCCCAACAAAGTAATAAATGGCAGCAGTAAGTGGCATCTCTCTCTCTCTCTCTCTCTCTCTCTCTCTCTCTCTCTCTCCGCCACACCAAAAATGGTGGCCTGGGAAAATGGTGGCCATGGGGAAGCTTTCCCAAAAATAGCCGCCGACGGGAATTTTCCCAAAAACGGACCGACGGAGGAAGGAACGAGGCAGGTGAGTTTTATTATTTTAATTATTAAATAAATAAATTATGTAATTACTACCTTACCCTTCATTAAAGTAGATTAATTTGAGCCATTAGATTTTAATGAATCTCAATGGCTGAGATTGATTTAGGCAAGTGACGAAGGGGACCCCCCTTAGTCACCTGATCTTATCCCCCGATGCCAGCCATGAGGAGCATTTTTACTATACCTGTTTGTGGTTCTCTTAATTTTAAATTGGGCAATGTCTATTTTTTACCCAAATTTTTTTCAGATTCTTTTATTTTAACCAAACTTATAGAAATTCTATTTATTATCCAAACGTATTATAACTTATCAAAGTCTAGGCATTCATTATGTTATCGTTACTTATTTTGTTACTTATTCTTTTATTTTAAAAATAGTAAATGATGGTATTCTGACCGCCACATAGGAAGTCAACTCATTATGGTCATACTTAGTCAACATTACTAACAGAAATATTGATGGAGAGTTAACGTTTGGATAATTATTGAGATTGGTGAGCTCCGCTTGACCACTCGTCTGAGGATGGTATGAGATTGGGGTCCGATTTTGAACTTCGTATTTGCTTAGGAGCTTCTCGAATTGTCCTTGGAAGTGTGTCCCTCGGTAACTGATGATAGCCCTTGGTGTTCCAAATATGGAGAAGAGCTTCTTTAAGAACTTGCAAACTTGGCGGGAATCATTGGATTGAAATGCTTGTGCCTCTGCCCATCTCGACACATAGTCTCCTGCCACTAGAATGTGTTTACATCAAAGAGAAGATGGTAATGGTCTCATGAAATCTATATCCCACACATAAAAAAAATTCACATGTGATGGAAATATTCTGAGGCATTTCATCTCTTATCGATATATTACCCGATCTTTGACACCTATCACATCTCCACACAAAATCCTGAGCATCCTTGCAAATTCTAGGCCAATAGAACCCGAATTGGAAGACCTTCATAGCCATTCTATGGCCTCTATGATGCACTCTTGCGCCTCCCAAATGACAATGAGTAAGGATGTCTTGAGCTTCCTTGAGATCCACACATCGCCGAACGAATTTGTCAGCCCCAATACGAAATAAAAAGGGAATGTCTCGAAAATAATGCTTTATGTCAGAAAAGAACTTATCCCTCTCAATCTGTGATAAATTCTTCGGGAGCTATTTGGTTTCCAGATAGTTTGTGATGTTCGCAAACCACGACACCTCATCGTCCTAAGTTTGCTTCAAATAAAGTCTTTTGTATGGAAAAGAGTCGTTAAATTATCTTCTGGATATTTCTTTTGAGGGCGGCCCTTCTAGCCTCGATAAGTGGTCTGCTGCAAGGTTTTCAGCTTCCGGTTTGTCTTTGATCTCTAAATCAAACTCTTGGAGAAGAAGAATCCACCGTATCAAACGAGGCTTAGCGTCCGCCTTTGCCATTAAATATCGAATTGTCGAGTGATCAGTGTATACAACCACTTTGGAAAGGACCAAGTAAGGGCGAAATTTGTCGAAGGCGAAGACGACTACCAAAAGTTCTTTCTCTATGGTTGTAAAATTATCTTGAGCATCATTTAAAGTCTTGCTTGCATAATAGATGGATCGAAACCCCTGAATGCCCCTAGGGTTGTATTCCTCGAGGTATTCTAAGTTATAACTACTCACACCAACCATCCATAACAATGATGAAATATGAAAGACATTCCGGGGTTTTTCAATTAACAAACAAGCAAAGCAAGAAGAGTAAAGTTGTTTAGGGTTTTTTCGATTTATAGATGCATAAAAATAAAAATACATTATTGTAGAAGGTAGTGAACTCGAAAACTATCATGCATGCTAGGACTCATTCATATCATGCATTGATGGTTTATCTATTGTAACACCGTATCCCTTTGACACGCTAAAACACAACACCTAACAATGGCCAAGTGTAACCAATGAAAGGGACTGCAGTATAGTGGCACAAGTAATAAATATCGAATCCACGGGTCTCTAGAGTTACCATTACTCAGCTTCAGTTCATTATCTAGCAAACTAGATTAAGGATTGATTTATAAACTACTATACTGACTACTCTACTAATTACAAGTTGGGAACTCACTTAGGTATGATTCCCCCTAGCTCCTCAATTAGGTCCAAGTTGCAATTACCTTTGGTTGATCTACTGTTGATTAAACTGCGGAAGATCCTAAATTAGCTTGGAATCTCTTAAGCTGACCAAGCCCTCTCAGTCCAACTACCCGGCAGACGACTAGTCTTCACCAGGATAGAAAGCTGAGGCTATGAACACAGAACTCCACTACTGGAATGAATTCCAATACAAAGCAGTGAATTGATTGACTCTCGCACAACCAATTCACCACTATCAATCAAGGAAGCTCTCTTAACCTAATCAGATTCTATCTATCATAGGTTAAAGCAGAAATCAAGAGAATTTGATCAAGATTCAATTGACTCAATAAATCATGCCTCAATCGATTATAATCAAACAATATAGCATCCAAAACTTCATACAAGAAAGATCCTAACACATGGAACTAGGGTTCCTCAAAACCTAAGTGAAGGGAAGTTACTCCATAGAGAAGAGAGAGACTGCAGAAATCTGATCTAGATCTTCAATCTCCATCTCCAAGCTTGATTCCCGAGCTTCAATGGCGAAGAAATCCTCCAAAATAGCTCCAAGAATGTTCCCAAGTCGCTCTCTCTCTCTAGGGTTCGTCCCTTGGGTGTTTGGGATCCAAGACCCAGCTCTCTCCCTTTCCTTTTGCTGAAAATCGGGTTTTAAACATCAATTCCCGACTCACACGGCCAGGCCACACGGCCGTGTGGCTTTCCCAGCTGCCCGTGTGAAGGCTCGGTGAATTCCACACGGGCAAAAGTGCCCCTTGCACGGCCGTGTGGGTTGTGCCCGTGTGGCTTGCTCAGCCTCTGTTTAATGCTTCGTTTCTCCCTCGTCCGGACTCCGAATTAGTCGTCGTTTGATCCCAGACGCTCGTAGTCTCGTCCTCTTTCTTTTCATGACAAGCTTGCATGATTCTTTGTCCATAAAGTGAGGTAGAAATCCATTCTTCTTCAGGTCATACCCGAGTTTCTTCTCCCGAATCGTCAATTGATCTCTGATTGACTTGAAACTTGCGCCTATGCTTCATTTTATGTGATAGGACCTGAAATGTGACAAAGGAACACAACCTAGCATAAAATAGGCCAAAGACACGATAATTCAAGCTGAAACAATCAAGAAACAAAGGGGAAAACATGTGCAAATACCGAGTCATCACCCTTCCTCCAAGGTCACTCTCTACCATTGATCGATTCATTTCGTGCATGTCATTGTCAGTAGTTTGTACGTATCAATAACTACCCCACTCTAGGCCAAGTTTAACCTATAATGGCATCGTCAGTGGCAATCAAGGTCGTATTCACTCGGGTCGCAGTACCTAGACTACTTCCCACGTTGTTGTTATCTAGCCGGTCGGTTTAAGGGGATTGTGTTGGTCTGTTGGAGGATTCACTCGAAATAACTAATAGAGAGAATAAGCAAGGATAAAAATAGGTACATTGGGGAACTAACCCTCGCCTTAGCCTAGGTCTATCATGTAAATGTCAAAATATGTTGGGTTAAGTCAATGTGGTGAGTGTGCTCTTTTCCGTGGGCCATCATGATTATCCACACGCATCCGAGTACGGCCTACCTACCCCATTGTTACCTCAGTATAGGCTCACGTATCTGGGGCTTTAGGAACTTAGCTCCTTTCAATGGGTACCCACCGTCCACATCGTCCATCTAGGAAGGCGTTCTTGTGGCAGGGGTTCGGTCGCCTCGTCCACCACAAGACCTTATTCATTCATCTAACCCTAATCTTCCATATGACGTATACCTGTCTAATCCTAAAACTTCATACCCAAGGTAGAAGCTCAAGCAGGCTAGTAGAGAAGATTAGTGCAACTTACCCAAGCATAATTAAAACTAGATGAAGCATTAAAATCAATTAGACAAACATATTCATTCAAAACTCTAACATATTCATTCATAACATAATAGCCCTAAAACTAGGGTTTGGGGGTTAAAATCCCTAGTACCATAAGAGACTACTTCATAAATGAGGGAAGAAGATATATAGAAGAATTTGGGGAAGGCTTGATGTTGAAGAAGATGACTCCTCTCTTCTACCTTCTCCTTCTTCTCCTTTTTTTCTTCCTTCAACTTCTCTCTTTTCTCTATAAACCAGAAATTTCTATCTCAAAATCAGCTCCATTAAAATGGGGGAAGAGGTCCTCTATTTATATACTTCACGAGGGTGGACAAGTTCATGGCCGAGAAGGGGGAGTTCACGGTCGTGATCTTTCCCTTCGAGCCCACGATCTTCTGGTGTCGCCGTTTTGGTCTTCATCTTTAAGTAGTTTGCGGGCTGACTTCACGGTCGCGATCCGTGAGTCATGGCCGCGAACTTTTTCGCAGTCAGGGAAGATGGTGATCGTGATTCGACTGTCAAAACTTTTTGGTTCTCTTGGGTGGCTTTCTCACGAAGTTCAGACCCAAGGGGTCCATTTTCATGGACACAAACTATGGTCCTCTGGTGATCTTCTCTCTTGCTTTGCGGTCTGCTATCTCGACCGATATCTTTCCCGTACAGGCTATGATCATCAGCTTCCTGCCATTTCACTACCATTATGACCTTTTTCGTACCTAATTCATATGTATCGTCTAAACCATCCTAAAATCATGACATAATCCAATAGGAACAAAATAGGGATGCAAATGATGATATTCTTCTAATTATGCACATGAATTAGCACGAAACAAACCTAATATGAAGGGCAAATAGCACCAATTTGGTGTTATCAACCATGCATGCGCCTCTTGCGATAGAGATTTAACTAGCTAATGCGTTTGTTTGCTTCATGTCATTACCCAATCAATGTAACACTCATACATGTATCAAACCATTTACAAGATCATTCTTATAAAAAATCTTTCACAATCTCGTTTAGTTTACAAACCAAACCATAATTTACAAACTTTAAAGACTCGAAAAGAACATGACAATAGAGAAGATCATCTTCTCTCAAAACCCGTATAAAACAAGTCATGTTGGAGTGGGAGTCCACCGTCCCACCTCATAGATGCCAAACTGAGCCTTGTTGAGCTCTCTTGACTTTTAGTCCAAAACTTTCAATGTGAAGAAAATTTTGACAGGGTGAGACGTCACGTCAATGAATAAAAACTAACCTATTAACAGTATCAACAGAAACATAATATCTAGTGAAGTCCAAACCTGTACTTAATCTCCCATATCCCTAGATGATCCTTTACCATAATCACATTATCACAACAATCCATGCATGTCCATTCATAATTCATAAATCAATCATTTACACATCAGTACCCATACAAATACACACATTGGGGTTAGCCAGATTAAGTAGCTTTTAGCTTTTAAGTTCCCAAGTCATGCACTCCGCCGGGTAGATCCACTAGATGCACGAGGCATCGTCAGTAGATGCATGAAGCATTGCCAGTACAGTAGATGCACGAGGCATCATCAGCATAATAGGTGCATCAAGCACCGCCACTAGATACATTAAGCCTCGCCACTACACCAGGTCTGGTATCACTCTCCCAGAGAGCTAGGCATTTTAATAGCAGTATAAGATCTCATAAAGTGCATGACAAGGCAACATTAAATTTGATTATTAAGTGATTAAACAGTTCTTTAGTTAGTCACAAAACAAGTATCAAACATTCTCATCAATCATATAACACATATTTATAACATTCACCTGACCACATTCACCATTTCATATGAGCACATCATCACCTTACAGGCTTTCCAGTATCACAGTTCCGTCTTACTTGATTTCTAGTAATTACACGGTAGCCAATTAGGTTATCTCAGTATCATCATATAGTCATTTAGGCCATAATTATTCCCCATCTCCTCATAGACTTTTTCAGTACTGTAATGCGCCTCTTAGGCCATTTCATATCACATGCACATCTCATTTCCCATTCATAATAATAATATATCACGATTCACACATATCATCACATAGTCATACATACATCACATTCACCCATCACTCATCACATATTATTTCATTCACACACATATAAGCCATTTATCAATCTCACATGTCATGTTCCATATTCGGGCCGCTTCATGACCCGAATACCATATTTGTATCCATATGGTTAAGAGGTTAGATTTTATATTTTTATTCACAATTTGGTTGCTAATCCGCTAGCCTTTTGCCTTTTGAGGATTACCCGGCTTGCTCCTTACCTTTATAAAGTCAATACAACCATATTTAATCACTTAGAACAAGTAAGAAATCAGTACCATTGATAACCAACTCAAATACATGCAAATCAGGATCTTATATGATGAAATGTTATAATCTGTTGAAATGTTATAATCTGTATAGGTCACGAAAAGGGACCTAATTGCACATTTTGTGCCGAGAGCAGTCACGCCCTTAGTTACGGGTCGTGAGTAGGATGTAACCATACCCGGTTTACTTATTATGGTCATTTCTCCCTCAATTTTTAACTAAATTGAGTCATTCTTTTTTCTAATTGAACTAGATTCATAGGACTAAAAACATATCAAAATTTAAGACCATTTGGAACAATAATTTGAGCTCGGCACTCAATTCAAGTTGACGGTTCAACAAAAATTCTGCACAAGTGATCCCATGACCAAAATCTAATTCATACATATGCATATCCATGCATAATTATCCCACACCTACTATAAAAACTTTAACCCATTGTTAGAATTTAAGTACCCAGTTACTCCTTGGACCCTCTCCCGAACAAGAGTATTATACATACATACCCACTATGGATGCCTAGATTGGGACAAAATTGATCTCTATTATCCTCTCTTGTAGGTTTGTTTGCAGAGGAAAGCACTATTACTACTACCACCTATCGGTCAAAAACCAAGTACTACCAACCCACAAAACCAATTTGTCCTCCGAAGAAGCAAATTGATTAAACTCATCACTAACGAAGAAGACAAGCTGGCCTTGAGTAACTAATACTCGTTTATCTAACCCCACAGGCTTTCAATTCCCCCTTTTTCTATCACAGTGCTCTGCCAAGGATGATGAGAATTGAGATGAGAGAAGATGTTGATGGTGAACCGGAGTGGAAACTCAGAAGAAAGGTTTAATGGTCTCTCCTCGCGTTGAAAACAAAGGAAATGGGATAAGGGTTCTCTCTCTCTCTCTCTCTCTCCAAATAAACCATACACCTCTTGATTCATTAAATGGCCTAGTAATGGATGGTTGCATGGATGTCTGAAATTTTTGTTGGAAACTTGAGCTTGTATGTGTCTCCACTCTTCAGAGGAAAATGGGTAGAAGAAATTTCTAGGTGCTCATCATCCCTTCCTTCAAGTCATGCATGCATCCACGTGCAAGGTCTAGAGGAGGATTGGAAATAGAGTTGACACCTATCCTATTAGAAATAAATTAGAGAAGTCAAACATGCAGGAATAAAGAACTTACCTTCCCATGTTCAAAGGAAAACAAACAAACCAAACCCCCACAGCTCTCTCTCTCTCTCTCTCTCTCTCTAGAAAGTATGTACGCAACAAAGAGGAGCGTGGTCGCCGGAAAAACTACTGCCTCCGAAAAGGGGGAAAATGACAAGGCTCCGGCGCCGCTGATGTTCTGCCTTCTCATCCGCTCTTCGCCGTTTATGCCGCCACTAAAGCTAGAATCATAGTGGGACTCAGCCGCAGTCGCAGTCGGCGGCGCTTATTATGTCCGCTAGAGTGAGGAAATCGATACAGTCGATTAAAGAGATTGTGGGGAGTTTCTCCGATGCTGATATCTATATGGCGCTCAAGGAGTCCAATATGGACCCTAATGAAACTGCCGAGCAGTTACTTAGTCAAGTATTCTTTTGGTTGAATTTTCATTGATTTCTTATTAGCTTCAAATGTCCCCAATGTATATATGGTTCGATTGGGTCGCCGGATCCGTCTGGTTTCTATTTGTCTCTGTTTTTCTGTGTGGCAACGGATGGGTGCAGGGTTGATAGAGATGAGTTCCATCTTTCCGTCCTTGGATACCGTTGCCGTGACCTCCGTTGTTGCCGTCAGTTTCTCTCGCTTGCTATTTCCGACGCCGCTGGAGTAGCTGCTCTGGAATTTTCGAACGGTGGCTTGTTGGCTTCCCTAGGCAATTCATCCTTATCCACGAAAACGTTGGCGCTCTCTGATTCTTGAAGTGGTGGTGGGAAGTTGGATGGGACGCGTGGAGTTATTAGTCTACGTGGCCGATTCCTTCATCAGGCTTTTTAGTTGTTATTATCTATTCCTCAGTATTTATTAATGATTTATTTCTATTTTTTGCGTTACTAATTTGTTTTATTTATCTGATGACGGCTTGGCGGTAAGTTGGGTAAGGATTAGCCTTTTATTATTTTTCTTTTGGTGCTTATTGTTTTACTTTATTGTTTTTTAATTTTTAGATTTTATTTAGTCTGTTCGGAAGCAGGGGAATTGCCTCTATATCAAAGCAGTGTGATTAGTCCTCGTGGCACTTGGGCCTATTGGGCCGGGACTATTTTTGTGTTCATTGTTTTGCAGGTAGCTTGCCTAGGTGGAGGCACGGAGCTTTGATCAAGCTGTAACCTCATCTGTGGAGGTTTACAAGGGTGACTCTTTCTGCCAGAACGGCAAAGTTTTGCTTCTCTGCTTCGGTTTCAGCATGGTTAGTTCCTTGATTCTTACCTTTACAGGTTAAGAATTTTGGATACTGCCTATGCCGTATAGGTATTAAAGAGCTGCCCATTGTGTGGCTAAAAAGGCTCTCTTATCGATGATTCGGCTATTTGTCGATCGTCGTCCCTTCCTCTTTTTGGTTTATTTGGGTTGCCTGAAAAGGCTTCCAATTCGTATCTATTTGTTCCCCATGGGAATATCTTTGACAAAAAAAAAGAACTTACCTTCCCTGCTAGCCAAGACTCGTTAATCTGGTCCACGGTCAAAACGGGTTAGAAATTTATAACTATGACTTATCATCTTTTTCTTCCATAGATATCATCGGTAGGGATGCAATTTTGCCCATATCCATGGGTATTTTACTATTCAATCCAATTCAGGGGCGGAGCCAGGATTTAATCATCGGGGGCCGGAATTTTCTTAATACGTTACAGCAAAAGAGGAAAAACTAGTAATAAAAATTATTTTAAAAACGTATTATTATAATTAAAACTCAAAACTTTTTCACATTGAGTTCACTACAAATCATAAAAAAATATAATGACAATAGTCGAATTAGCTAATAACTAGCTTCCAAAAAAGAAAGGGGAGGGCTACTGCTTACCAAAAAGGCAAAAAATTAAAATATATGCTCACCTCAAGAATTGAACCCGTGACCATTTGGTCCTTCTAAATTGCAAATTCCACTAGGCTAACTCAAATTTCATGTTATCATCTGCACGTTTTGTCTTTTTATTAAATACTTTCTTGTTTATACATATTATCCTAAACCATTTACACGTAAGTTCGAGATTCTCGGGGGGGCCGGGGCCCCCCTTAGGGCCAATGTAGCTCCGCCCCTGATCCAATTGGGTTGGGTATGGATTCCAAATAAATGGTAGATAGGTAGAGTTTGATGGATTTGTACCCATACCTATTTACTTGGGTTGGGTTGGGTTTTTAACACATGGATTTGGGTTTGTACCCATGCCCAAAGGCAAATTACAGTTTGGTACCCAAACTTAATAGATTTGCAGATTTAGTACCTTTTTTTTGCATATACGTCCTCAAAATATCGATGGAAAATTACGTTTTGGTACCTAAATTTTCTGGTCTTACATTTTGGTACCTAAACTTTTAAAGTTTTACAAATAGGTCCAATTTTTGTGTGTGTAGTTAAAACACCCTCAAGTAAATGGATATCCATATCCAACCCATACCCATTTACATTATGAAAACAATATCCATACCTAACCCAAACCCATCTACAAACCCCCAAACTCATATCCACTTCATCCAAACCCTACCCATACTAAATTGATTTATTTGGATTTGGGTAAAATTACCCATGGGTGGGTAATTGTCATCCCTAATCGGGTTTCTAATTTGATATTTATAGTATGAGTTGTAATATCTAACTAACACACTCTTAAATACCTCTGCGGGTGTAAATAACCAATATTAAACTTCTTGGACTTAACATGCGTATTGTGGTAAGGAAGTGACAATCAATGAAGAACAAGAAAGTTAGGATCATCACATCCATAGTTTAAAGTATCGATAATCTAACAATCCAGCATTGATATTAATCGAAGCATAGATGGTTGATAATTTCATCCATACTCGTGTATCATCACTAGGGTATCCCTATAAGGTAATTTCTTGAAAACCTAGGTAATACTAAGCACAATGCATATAATAGCATACAATAGAATCATAAACATCGATGATACAAGAGCATTCATAATATAGAAACATCAATGACCATCACAAGCATTGAAACTAAAATCACCTATACAAAACAATAGGAATCGAAAATTCAAAGACAAACACAAGGAAGAGATGAAATCATAGCATTCATTCGCATAACAATCAACATGATCATCCTAATACAATCAATTTAGACTAGCCACATTGAGGAGAGAGAAGATACCACCATTGATGATTACAACATCTCCTTAGTTGTAGAACCCCCTACTTCGACTAGACTAACCACTCGAGTATGTTATAGAGAATTTGTGTGATTGTAGAGCCTTGCTAAGCTAATTGTTCATGCCCTCTATTTATAGGGAAAAATCCTGAACTAAAATATCCTACACCGACTAGAAAAGAGTCTTCTAAACCTTGAGGACTAAGTAAACTCCTCATGCAAGGAGTTAGGGTTGGTAGCGGTGGGACAAGTTGGGCTTCCTGGTCCATGGACTTCTTCTCCTTACGATTTGGTTGCAACTTGACATAGCGGCAGTTGGACAAGTTGCATGGGTCATCGGTCTTTCTTTCTTTAGATTGGGCCGAGTCTTCTTCCTATGGGCTTGTCTTGAAATGATGTAGCAACTGCTAGTTTATTTGCCCGTCATTGGAACACTTCTTTCTCACAAAAGCTACTTAATCTTATCTTTATAGCTCATTTGATCCTCGAGAGTTCTCCAATACTTTATCCAATCATCCTTAGGATGCTTTTACCTTCAAAACCATAAAAAATATACCAAGAAAGGATCAAAGAGTACAAGAACATTTTCTAGGTCTATTAAAAGCTCATTGACCAAATAGTTATGATTTAGACAAGAAATACCATCGAAATGACTAAAGATGCTTTGATAGAAGGGAGAAATTTATCAAGAATGAGAGTGAAAACACTATAAATAAAGTGTCATCAAGTCACTATATATGTCGGCAGAGTAATGACCCTCAAATGCCTCCTATCACTGGCTACAAAATGCCTCCCTCTATAAGTCTATTTTTAGACATTCTATTAGGGTTTTGCTGGAGAAAGGATACCTAAATATGCGCTTTTGAGTCTCAATCCATCTCTTCCAGCTTGGCCACTACGAAAAGCATATTCCTTGAAGATTCTTGAAACTTCTTGTGATCCTCGGAATGGTTTCCCCAGAGCCATTTTGTCGATTAGGCTACTGATTTGTGCACCGTTTTTATCCTCTCTTCATTTCCCTCTTCTTGGCGCCTAGTGGTCGAGTCTTGATGTTCCTTAACACGTCCAAAGTGGTCCACTAGGTTGCTACGCCCTGAAAACACACGAAACAAAACCAAGAGTGCATCAAATTGAATAAAAGCAAGTATATTGCTACTAGAATACACTTTGAGATCACGTAGCAAATCCAGGATCATGTGACGTTAAAATTATGAAAACCATGAAGTTTTGGTCATAATATAAAGGTCTAAAATAGTACATTTCACGTGTCATCACTTACCTCAGAACTTTTTATGTCGAAAAGTGTCCCACTAAACTACATTCAAGCAAACACTCAACATTGGAGAAGTGACATGCACATACAACAAATTGATAAACAGTGGAAAACCCATAGCTATCATTACTTTAAACTAGAATATGCATTTGAAATAAAAAAAATAATCAAAATAAAATGTTCCTATTGGATGGAACTAGTGTTAGTACCATGTTAACAAATTATTTGTTAGCACCTAACCTCTGCCGCTAAAGTGGTTTTCTATGAGAGGGGATTTTCGGAGGTAGGTTGCAGAATACTAGAAAGAGAAATATTCATTGTCTATATATTCTTTCGTTAGTAATTAACATTTAAAAAGATAAAATTAATTAATTTCAGCTAATGGATTCCCAGGTATGAATTGAATTCGTCCCAGTAATTAACATTTAAAAAGATAAAATTAATTAATTTCAGCTAATGGATTCCCAGGTATGCGATGTCTCTTCCCTGCTCGATCTTTCCTTTGTGTGGCGTGAATTGAATTCATCCCAGTAATCCACTGCCTTGCCCACGATCTCTCACTCTTCTGATTTCTTATTGTTGAACATGTGATTGCTGCGTTCATTCCATATTGCCAGAGAACCATCCCAAATTTCCGGAAGGTTTCATCATTCACCTTCTCCATCACTTTACAGATCCAGCTGCTACTGTTAGGTTAGGCTCGAGCTCAAATAAGGGTCGAAACTCGGTAGGCCTCCAAACCCTACCAGTCTATTGGCATTCCCTGAATATAATGGTTTGGGTTTCTTCCAAGTTGCAGAAAGGGTATTCTGAAGCGGCGTCCTTCTTCATAATTTCTACGGTTTTATCTGTCGGTAGGATGTTATGCACTAACTGCCACAAGACGATTTTCACTTTGGATGGTAGTACTAGGCTCCACAATCGGTTCCAATTCATTGGTTCATAGGCTTCCACCAACTGTTGTGCTTCCTCCTCTTCGTAATTTCCTTCTCCAATCTCATCTTCTACACCAGTGCCTCTAGTCACCTTCTCTGTAATACAGAGCTAGTATCATGTTTTCACCAAATAAGCTCCTGGTTTCTCATAGCCCCAGATCCTTTCATCCGTCGATGGTTCTCTTGGGATTGGAATCCCTTCAATTCTCACTTTGTCTTGTTGGTTGAAAAAGCGTTGCATTAGCGACCGTTTCCAAATTCTGTTGGGGTGATCCATCAATCAGCCACTCCTGTAACCTCTTTTGTACCTGGGTTCAGTGTATTCCATTTATTGCTTCAAATATCAATCTGAGTTCCATTTCCTACTCTCCACCTTAACGCTTTTTCAATTCACTATGTCGGCAGAGTAATGACCCTCTAATGCCTCCTATCACTTGCTACGAAACTCCTCCCCCTAAAAGTCTATTTTTACACATTCTATTAGGGTTTCGCTGGAGAGAGAATGCTTAAAGATGCGTTTTTGCTCTTCAATCCGTCTCTTCCAGGTTGGCCACTACAAAAAGCATATTCCTTGAAGATTCCGACAACTTCTTGCGATCCTCAGAATGGTGTCCCGAGAGCCATTTTGTCGATTAGGCTACTTACTTGTGCACCGTTTTTATCCTCTCTTCATATTCCGCTTTTTGGCTCCTAGTGGTCGAGTCCTCATGTCCCTTAACACGTCCAAAGTAGTCCACTAGGTTGCTATGCCCTGAGAGCACACGAAACAAAACCAAGAGTGCATCAAATTGAATAAAAGCACGTCTATTGCTACTAGAATACACTTTGAGATCACATAGCAAATCCAGAATATTATGCCGTTAAAATTATGAAAACCGTGAAGTTTTGATCATAATATGAAGGTCTAAAATATAACATTTCACGTGTCATCACTTACCTCATAACTTTTTATGTGAAGAAGTGTCCTACTAAACTACATTCAAGCAAACACTCAACATTAGAGAAGTGACATACACATGCAACAAATTGAGAAACAGTGAAAACCCAATAGCTATCATTACTTTAAACTAGAATATGAATTTGAAATAAAAAAAAGTCATCATAACAAAATATTCTTATTGGATGGAACAATTGTTAGTACCATGCTAACAAATTGTTTGTTAGCACTTAACCTCAACCGCTAAAGTGGTTTTCTATGAGAGAGGGGATTTTCAGAGGTAGGTTGCAGAATACTAGAAAGAGAAAGATTCCTTGTCTATGTATTCTGTAGTTAGTAATTAACATTTAAAAAGATAAAAATAATAAATTTTTGCTAATGTATTGGCCACATGTGGACAAGTTGTAAGGAGATTCTCATAACCGGTATGGAAGTAAATATCTATAGGAGCAGATAAATTACAAACTTTTTATTCAAAATCCTACAAAGCGTCGATCTTGAGTTGTCCCTCATAAGGACAAGGAGGGGCATACTGATATTTTGCACCTGTTTATATTTTTTGTTTTACTTTGTCTGTCAAGGAATTTAGAGGACACAGGATAATTTTTACCCGTCAAAGCGTACTCTTTCTAATATAAATTCTGTTTTATCGGGTCATATTTTATTCATTTAGCTTGGAATTTAAAAGATTTTTCATGGAGAGAAAGGATTAATTTTTTTTTTTACAAAAGATAATCATGTATTGATTCCAATAATAGATAGTTACATCCTGAAGATGAAACAGGATTGAAAATCGAAGAAACGACTCATAGTCGGGTACAAAGAGAGGGCCTTTCTAGCCACTATAGGGCTCTGACCTACAAATCGAACACTAAACCCGGGGTTTCTGTCAAAATAAAGCATAATTTCTTCAAGAATAGCACCCATCCGGTTGTCCCTTGTATCGGCCCGCCTGATTTTGTCGATGATCACCTTGGCATCCTCTTCAAATCGTATGTCCGTGAAACCGTGGTCCAGACACCAAAGAATAGCCTCACGGAGGACAAACAGTTCCACTTCCACCACCATGGGGTCATCAATTATATGAAATTGAACCCCTTTAGCCATAAGGATGTCCCGAGTTGGGGTCATAAGAACCAACCCTACCGCCGAATGAGATCCACTCCTAGTAGCCACATCCCACATACAAACAACCCTAGTAGGTCCCGCCGGCCCCGGTTGTCGTACCACAGGAAAAGAGGCCTGAAGAGCTTTATCCACCGGCAGCCTCACCCATTCCTCATATTGCTGAGTAAACTGACGCATCAAAGCAGGGATCCCAAACTGTTTGCCTTCAAAGACCATCCAGTTACGAGACCGGCAGATCCGCTAGAGGACGGCGACAAATGCCATGAAAAGCATCGACTGCTGAATTAAAGCCATCAATCTTTTAAGAAATAGAGGGAATATAATGTATGACGAGGTAACCCTTCCCCTACGTACTCCAGCCACGAATAGCCCAAAAGGGCACGCGCCACCGGACAATCAAGAAACAAATGTTCCACAGTTTCAGGTCTATCCCAGCAAACCGGGCAACGTGGAAGCACCAGGACTTTCTTACCAATGAGGGCTTCAGTAGTTGGTAAGAACCGATTTAGGATATGCCAGACAAACACCTTTAACTTGGGGGAATATTAGCCTCCCACAACCGAATCCAACTGGTCTTATCCATCCAACTAGCCGTAGCCCTCCAACGACCCCTCCTCCTATCTAGGGAGACGGCCAAGTGATAGGCAGACTTAACAGAGAATACCCCATCAGCTGTATCATGCCATATGAGCCTATCCTCCAAATTCTGCCACGGAAGGGGAATAACTTTTATAATACGGCAAGTAGGTGGGTCAAACCACAGATTAGTTTGAGATCACACCAATGCCCCTCCCCTGACAAATCACCTCGACAACAGGTGGGTCACCCCCGACCGGTATAACCTGCGGATTATATCGCGAGGGATCAATCTGGAGCAAGGATTGATTATGGTCTACACAGTGTATAGATAAAGGTAAACGACAAAATTAGGTGACTATACTTATTACATCCATTTTGTTATATTTTGAGTTAAAAATTAGCCCTTCAACATACTTGTTTGCTGAAATCTTATCACTGTAATATCATCATGATATGATAGTGCTACGATGACACATTTCTTTCGTTCTACCTAAGAAATTTCTTTTTTGCACAAACAGTGGCGTAGCCAGGATTTCGTTTAAGGTGGTCCACCTCGAAAAAAATAAGTATGATAAAATAGTTTTTTTTAATATAATCTTACGTTAAAATTTTTTGATAAATCTTATCACTGTAATATCATCATGATATGATAGTGGTACGATGACACATTTCTTTCGTTCTACCTCAGAAATTTCTTTTTTGCACAAACAGTGGCGTAGCCAGGATTTCGTTTAAGGTGGTGATAGCATCGTATTTGCACGTGTTTTCACTCTGGTTTCCTGCCCATTTTGGCTCGAATTGATTGTTTCTTGGCCTATTTTACGCTAGGTTGTGTTCCTTTGTCACATTTCAGGCCCTAGCACATAAAGTGAAGCATAGGCGCAAGTTTCAAGTCAATCAGAGATCAATTGGCGATTAGGGAGAAGAAACTCGGTCATGACCTGAAGAAGAATGGATTTCTACCTCACTTTATGGACAAATAATCAGGCAAGCTTGTTATGAAAAGAAAGAGGATGAGACTACGAGCGTCTGGGTTCAAACGGCGACTGATTTGGAGTCCGAACGAGGGAGAAACGAAGCTTTGAACAGGAGAGGAGGAAGAATTACGGGCAGGAGAATTACGACCGTAATTTGGCCTCCCATGCCCGTAATTTCACTGCCGAGAGGAGCTTTGGGTGCGCTGAAACATAACCAAAACGCGTGTTTTGGGCAAAATACGGGCATGGAAGAATTACGACCGTAATTCAGCCCGTAATTCGCCAAGAATCGGGTTTTTGAGGCAGATTCGAGCCAAAGGAAAGGGAGAGCTGGGTTTTGGTTCCCAAACACCCAAGGGACGAACCCTAGAGAGAGAGAGCGACTTGGGAACATTCTTGGAGCTATTTTGGAGGATTTCTTCGCCATTGGAGCTCGGGAATCAAGCTTGGAGATGGAGATTGAAGATCTAGATCAGATTTCTGCAGTCTCTCTCTTCTCTATGGAGTAACTTCCCTTCACTTAGGTTTTAAGGAACCCTAGTTCCATGAGTTAGGATCTCTCTTGTATGAAATTTTGGATGCTATATTGTTTAATTATAATCGATTGAGGCATGATTTATTGAGTCAATTGAATCTTGATCAAATTCTCTTGATTTCTGCTTTAACCTATGATAGATAGAATCTGATTAGGTTAAGAGAGCTTCCTTGATTGATAGTGGTGAATTGGTTGTGCGAGAGTCAATCAATTCACTGCTTTGTACTGGAATTCATTCCAGTAGTGGAGTTCTGTGTTCATAGCCTCAGCTTTCTATCCTGGTGAAGACTAGTCGTCTGCCGGGTAGTTTGACTGAGAGGGCTTGGTCAGCTTAAGAGATTCCAAGCTAATTTAGGATCTTCCGCAGTTTAATCATCAGTAGATCAACCAAAGGTAATTGCAACTTGGACCTAATTGAGGAGCTAGGGGGAATCATACCTAAGTGAGTTCCCAAACTGTAATTAGTAGTTTTACTTAGTTTAGTTAGTACAGTACTTTAGTTAATCAATCCTTAATCTAGTTTGCTAGATAATGAACTGAAGCTGAGTAATAGTAACTCTAGAGACCCGTGGATTCGATATTTATTACTTGTGCCACTATACTGCAGTCCCTTTCATTGGTTACACTTGGCCATTGTTAGGTGTTGTGTTTTAGCGTGTCAGGTGGGTCCACCTCGAAAAAAATAAGTATGATAAAATAGTTTTTTTTAATATAATCTTACGTTGAAATTTTTTGATAAATTAAAATGCATTAGCAGTCGAAAATATTAAGAATATCACTCTGCATATATACCAAACAATCATTGATTTAGTTAGTCTTAGTGTTTCAAATGGTGTTCTTTGTTAAGAACCGTTAGTATCAATAACTCGATTTGTTGATAGAGGTTTAATAATAAATCTTATACCAACCAATAATTCATGATTTACCTAGTCGTTCGCTTTCGAATGATGTTCCTAAACAAATATTTAGTATCAATAAATCGAGTTGTTGGAAGATTTCAATAATATATTATACCATTTACTACCATGATCCCTTATAAGAAAGTCAACTTATACGAAATTGATGTTCGCACAAATCTGTATACTGTATGCTTAAGAAATGAGGTCGCCAAGATTCAAACACAAAACTTTTCAACCAATTATTCTCAATTAAATGCGACCTAGTTTTCAATATCAATTAACTATCGTACATAATTTAACCATTTCCCCTGAACCAGGGTGGGTCCCGGGACCCACCCTGTTACCCTCTCCCTCCGCCACTGTGCACAAATAGAGAGCATTAGTTATGATCTACATAATGATATCCATGTTGCTATATTTTGAGCAAAAGAAAAAATTAAACCTTCAAAACACATGTTTCTTGCAATCATATCACTATCACGTACATCATGATCTTACCACTATTGTAAGACTGAAGCATGTTCATACAACTCACATATCATGAAATCATCGATATGATATATATATATATATAATATCATGATATGATATTGGTAATACGACATTAATTTTTTTTGCTCAAAGATAAGATTTCATACTATGTTACCGTTGTCGTACCTACATTATACCACTATGGTAAGACTAAAGCACGATCATACCACTCTAATATCATATCATAGTATCACTATGATAATATCATGATATGATAGTGGTACGACTACATTAAATTTTTTTGTTTAAAAATAAGACTTCATACTATATTGTCATTGTCAAATCAATACTATAGAACTATGATAAGACTTCAGAAAAATTTTACAATGTTTTAAAACTTTGGTATTTTAGTTTTTACCTTTATAATACAACTTAAAGTTGTACTTTTAATGTTTTGATACATCATTAATGCTACTATTGTGTATCATCCGTACAAAGACTTCATAGTATCAATTTTTGGATCTTTTATTGCAAGAAAATAAAAGGTGAAATCTACTTTTCCTTGACATCGATTGAAGGGCTAAGAAATTTACATCCTATTATATCATCAAACAGAAGCGGACGTATTTGCAACTTCCACGAAAATCGACAAAATCGGCCGAAACGTTTTCTCTTGCTGGTTTCCTAATTTCATCCTGCTTTATTGATTCTTACCTTCCATCCAATTTTGAAGTTTTTAACTCTCAGAATTTTCTTTCCCTTGAAATTTCAGGAAGCTGACAGCGACTCTGGCCGCCATTGTAATTCGGATATCTCTGCCGGGTCAGGGTCACCATTAGTTTCGTTCGATTCATCAAATAGCTCCGCCAACGCCTCGAAATCGTCACAACGATCATTACCGTCCGATTCGAACGGGATCCCTTCTCCACAACGATCACGGCCGTCCACCGCCGGAGAATCGGCGGAACCAATTATTTCACCTCCCTTCCCGGCGGCGAGCATCGGAGGCAGGCCGAGTTCGTCGTCCGACGCCTCCAGGAGACGACCTAGCACCGGGCTGGAATCGCCGTGCTCCGGTACCGTCACTTCATCGCGGATCGCCGGCGGTGGCAAAGAAGTCGGGAGAAGGATCTCTTCCTCGAAGCTTCTGATAACAGAGTCCAGGCCCTGAATCGCAGGTAATTCATCCGCGTCGTCGAGGATATTCAGCAAATCCTCCTCGATACGCTTCGCCTCCCCGGACCCTCTGGAGGAGTCGGAGTCGGATTGACGAGCGAGCTTGGCGGGGAAGCAACTGGCTTCATCGGCAGATGGCTCGTCGACGACTCGGCGGGGCCGCTTCCGAGAAGAAGTGACGTCGCCGGCGGCGTATTCCCGTTGTTCCTCCTCCACGACCATGACCAGGACCATAGTGGCTGATAGAATTGGGAATTGATTTTAACAGTGAAGAAAAACGACGGCGTGTTGGTGTGTAGGATAGTGTGAGGAGAGTGAAGGGAGAGAGAGAATATAAGGTGGAGTTTGGGTGAGGAGATGAGATGAGAGGAGAGGAGAGGAGAGGAAAGAAAGAAGAAGGAATTAAATAGAATAGGTGAGGAGGCAATTAGGAGGGAAAAACTCAAAAAAAGTAAGTAATCAAAGATTAGGAGGGAGGGGGGGCGTTACGTACGGTTAGTAAAAAATCTTTTGATAGTAATTAAGAAGAATCTGATTCGTTTGTTGATAGATTAGTTAAATAAAAGCAGAGAGAGAGAGAGAGAGAGAGAGAGAGAGAGAGAGAGAGCGCTGAGGGAAGAAAAAGCAAAGCGGAGGGAACGGAAGCGGAGGTGGGAAGGGGAAAAACAAAAGTCTAAAAGGGCTTTTACTGCATCACCCACTCGTCAGCCTCAATTAGAATGTCTTCTTCTGGTTCTGGAGGATTCATTTTTAATTATGTGATTCGCTTTTTTTTTCTTCTTCCTTTGGTGCCTACCTGCCCGCCTGTCAATTGTCCAAATTTAAAAAAGAAAACCTAATATATGACTTTTCCTTTTTCTTTCCCACCACCGATCCCGGGGCCCGTCGTCGTCGGAAGGGAGCTTAATTTTCAGATTTTCTTTTCGGCAAAGAAAGAACAAACGAATTTGTTGTTCCCCGGTCTTGAGTAAAAATATTCATTAAAATACTTATTTCTGGATGAATTGCATATTTGGTTACTCGGTTTATGAATTTGTTTTACGTTTGTCACTGATTTTTTTCTTTTCTATTGGTCATTGACTTTAATCCTTGGTGACTGGCTGTTCAACTCCGTTAAATTCATCTTATGTGGCAGTCAGCTATAATGGTTGATCATTAACTACTAATATGTCAACTGAAAAACTAAACAAATAAAAATAAATTTTGTTTATATGACTGTCGAATAGGATGAATTTAACGGAGTTGGACGACCAGTGACCAACGATGAAATAAGAAGTCAAAATCGGTGACCAATAAGAAGGAAAAAAAATTACCCGGTTATTAGCAAAATCTTATTAAGCTCTCCCGATCAAGGTGATCAAGGATCAAGAAAAACCTTAACAACCTTGTACTTAAAGTGACCACAAGTCGGTTCACTTTTAAATCAAATCTCTAAGCACCTCACACTTTTTTTTAACTCTGTAGAGAAATCACTGTTTTCCATGACAAAAAAAAAACGTCATCTCTAAACTTCAACACTAACTCTGGCCAACCCAAACATTGTCCACGAAAAACGCAGCGACATCTTTCAGTCCAAATGAAGTAAATAGTTCCTACACCATATTGAGCTAAATACCTTCCCAAACTTGCTTCTACATCGGCTAATAGTAAAAACTTCATTCAGTAAGGTTTCGCTATTGGAAGGTCACATTCGAAGTAAAGAACCAACACTGCTGCAAGCATGTTCTTAGTACATACACAATGACCATATAACTTATCTCTGCTCTCCTCTTCTGCAGAAAACAACACACAGGTACTGTCAATAATGTTGTCCCACACTTTCACCTTATCTCGCATTGAAATTCTGTTATGAATAATCAACCAAACAATCATCCGGTGTTTAGGTATAACAAATTTGCTCCATAAAAGCAGCCACCACAGGACAACCTGCTTTTTATCTCGTATTGAATCCCAAACTTTATATACAGTAAACTTGGGCATATGTATGCCTTCCCACGTTACCATGCCCAATGACGAATGACGATACCTCCAATATGTATCTAAACTAGCTCCTATGCTTGAGTAGTTGACTCCACGCCCACAACCCAAGACCAGTTGATTGCAGAGTCCAAACATACCAACCTTTAAGTCGATGTCACTCAATCCATGCCACCCATAAGCTCCCTCCATGCATAAACAGCAGTCTTAGGAGGCAAGCCAAACATGAGATGCTTCAAGACTATAGATCCTTCAGTCCTGGTTTGACTTTCTTCTTTGGAGAAGCCAAAATATCCCATGAGAACTTAGTCCTGTTAACGAACTGATCGGAAAATAATAAGAACTGAACTGAACAGAATAACGAACACAAACGATTTACGTGGTATCCCTGATGATCAGGACTAATCCACGGGAGAGCTTAGAACACTCTCCAGGCTACTGGTGTTATTAGATTGACGGCTTAACCTACCAAAGAGCAACAGTTCAACATATATACATTCTCACAAAGGAGAGGACCTGGCCGAACCCTAGCATCAGAATGATGATCACGATGCATGGGTTGCATGGGCCGAATAAATGAAAGAAAAGAAAGGAGTGGGCTCGTGTTTGTGGGCTATGTACACTGGAGCAAAACTACACCGTCTAACAGCCTCCCCCAAATTGATGCGGGTCGCAAAGCATCAATTTGCTCGACAGATACCAATTACGATTGGAGGAGAAAGACTTGGTGAGAAGATCACCAGGCTGTTCGGCGGTAGAAATGTAATGAAGAGCAAGAGTACCATCACGAACAAGATCACGTACATAATGCACATGAATTTCAATGTGCTTGGTGCGATCATGGAGCACCGGATTAACTGCAATACGAATAGCACTCGTATTATCCACAAATAGCTGCATAGGAGCCGTACACTGCACACCCAGATCAGAGAGAAGGCGATGTAGCCAAACGAGCTCAGAAGTAACTTCAGACATCGATCGATATTCCGCCTCAGTAGATGATTTGGAAACCTTGTCCTGCTTTTTGCAACGCCAAGAAATGAAAGCTGGACCATACTGAACACACCAACCAGAAGTAGAACGTCTGGTGTCAACGCAACCAGCAAAATCAGAGTCGGAATACGCCCGAAGAGTAGCCTCACCGCCAGCTGGAAAGAAAATACCCACCTCACGAGTGCCCTGTAAATAACGGAGAATTCGATGAACCGCGGCGAGATGATCAGAACAGGGACCGGCCATAAACTGACTAACAACCTGTACGGCATATGAGATATCTGGTTGAGTCGCAGCAAGATAAATGAGGCTCCCTACAATGCTGCGATAAGAACGACCGTCAGGCAGGGGATCACCGGAATCACGACCGAGACGCAAATTAAGTTCCATGGGTGTAGAAGCCGGTTTGCAATCAGCAAAGTTATTCTCCGCTAACAGATCAGAAATATACTTGCGTTGACTGAGAAGAAGACCAGTAGAGTTCCGAGATACCTCCAGACCAAGAAAATAAGAGAGGTCACCTAAATCCTTAAGACTGAAGGTAGCATGAAGACCCTGCTTAAGACTGTTAATACCCGCAGAATCTGTACCAGTGATAACCATATCATCAACATATAGGAGAAGAACAACAATGCCGGCCGAGGAAGTTTTAGTGAACAGGGAAGGATCATTGAGACTCTGTGTGAAACCAAGGGCGGCAATCGTGGAGTGAAATTTCTCAAACCAGGCACGAGGCGCCTGTTTAAGACCATATAAAGAGCGATTAAGACGACATACTTGATCTGAAGTTCCCAGCGTGTAACCCGGAGGCAGCTCCATATAAATTTCCTCATCCAAGTCGCCATGAAGAAAGGCATTTTTTACGTCCATTTGATAAAGAGGCCAATTTTTCTGGGCAGCAACAGCTAACAAAGTACGAACGGTGGACATCTTGGCAACCGGAGCAAAAGTCTCAGTATAATCAACCCCGAGTTCCTGTGTAAAACCTTGAGCTACCAGACGGGCCTTGTACCGATCCACTGTGCCATCTGGGTGCATCTTGACAGTGTAAACCCACCGACAACCAATAACAGACTGAGAAGATGGGGGCCGAGGAACAAGAGTCCAAGTGTTACTCACATGAAGGGCATCAAGCTCTCGTTTCATAGCCATGTCCCATACTGGATCACCTTGGGCCTGTTTGTAGCGAGTAGGCACAACAAAGGTATCGACGCCGTGAGCTACATAATCATGAAATTTAGGCGGTGGAATACCTTGAGTTACCCGTTGTGATCGACGAAGCTGCGGAGGACTAGGAGGAGGTGTGGGCGACATAGCTGTTGAAGACGAGCTGGGAGATGAACTAGCAGCAGTAGATGATGAAGATGAGCTGGAGCTGGTAGAAGGCGAAGACAAGCTGGGAGATGTTGAGGGTGATGCCGAGGAGGAGGGACTATGGGGAAGCAGATCGGGTGTAGGAGGATCAGCGGGCGCGTGGGGAGGATCTTCTTCATCATCATGAGGACCAAAAATGGGAAGGGATAGGGATGGAGAAAAAATTGGCGAAGAAGGACTAGACTCGTGAAACATGAGATGCTCAAAGAACACAACAGTGCAGGCAATGCGCATACGTTGTAACTCAGGGTCATAGCATAAATACCCTTTATGAACGTCACTATAGCCGAGAAACACACATCGAGCAGTTTTAGATGAAAGTTTGGTGCGTTCTCGTTTAGGACGAAGAACAAAACATAAGCACCCAAAGACACGCAGTCTAGAGTAATCAGGATGACGATTATAGAGAGCAAAAAAGGGGCTGGTATGATTCAAAACAGGGGTGATCTGATAATTTATAAGACGCACTGCAGTAGCAACAGCCTCTGGCCAAAAACGACTGGGAACTCGAGAAGCAAGAAGGAGGGCTCGAGTAAGTTCAACGACATGGCGGTTTTTACGTTCTACAAGACCATTATGTTGGGACACACCAGGACAAGACATCTGACTCAAAATACCAAGGGAACGATACAAATCATGAAGAGGAGAGGAACTGAACTCTCCACCCGGATCGGATCGAATTATTCGAACTGTTTTTCCAAATTGTGTCTTGATCATTTGAATAAATTCAGTAGCAACAGCACGAAGATCTGATTTTAATCGAAGAAAATAAATCCAAGTAAAGCGGGTGGCATGGTCAATAAAAAGAGCAAAGTATCGAAAACCATGGCGAGACAAGGTGGGAGCAGGACCCCAGAGATCGGTATGAATGACATGAAAAGGTTCTGTGATGACAGTGGTACTAGAGGGAAAAGATATGCTAGCAGTTTTAGCCTCAACACAACTAGTACATGAATGATGAGCATGGAAATGAACATTATTTTTGCCAAGTAATGACTGTCTAAACATCTAGACAAGACGATCTCAATGAGGATGTCCTAACCGAGCATGCCAAAGGTCCCAAACATTATCTGGCTGACTCGAAAAACAAGAAGAAGAAATGGATGACTGACTACTGACAGACCTATGAGGATGACTACTGACGAAAGACGACTCTGAAGGATGACGAAGCTCCTCTAGATGAAAGATCCTCCCATGTTTACTCCCTTTTCCGATCTGCCTCCCCGTCTTCAAATCCTGTATAGAACACCCAGACGGTGTAAACAAAACAGAACAATCATGCTCAGTAAGTTGCCCGACAGAGACTAAGTTGGGAACCAACTTAGGTACATGTAATGTATTAGTCAAACTGAACTGCGGCTCGGTCACTGTACCAATCCCATGAACACCTAACTGTTCTCCATTAGCAACACGTAAACCCATATGCTTAACCGGAACCAAATTATTCAAGGAATGTAAATCGGAAGTCATATGGTTAAAATAGGCTGAGTCAAGGATCCAAGTATTCTCTTTACCTGAACCTTGGATAGTGGCAAAGGCAGCATTAATGGCAGTCGGCAACGAACGTTGAAGAGCTGCATTGACCATCTGTTCAACATCGGCAGCCGAAAAAGAATTCACTCCAGCCACAAGAGGATGTTCGGCAACTGGTTGGGCGGCATAGGCTTGCCGACCCCGAGCGCCACCATTATTCATCTCACCAGGGAATTGCGCACGGGCTGAACGATCCCATGGACGCACGGCAGCAGCAGTACGTCCCCATGGACGATCACCATTTGCACCAGCCGAGCGATCCCATGGCCTGTCTTGATTAGGAGCACTACCACCCACGCCAGCCGCGCGAGCTTCATTGCGCTGACGTTGATGACAATCAAGCACAATGTGACCGCCTCTCTTGCAATAAACACAGAAATTTGCACGACGACAATGCTTACGAACATGGCCTTTCTCTCTACAAAAATGACATTCAAGCTCAGCTACAAGTACACTGCGCTGGAATTGAGGCCTACTCACAGCATAGGCGGATGGATCCGAGGCAGAACTGGCGGCAAAGACCGCCTCACCTTCACCGGGGCGGACGTCAAAACGGGCCTGGGTACGAAGACGACACTCTTCGCGGACGAGCTGGGCGAGAATCCCTTCAAACTTGAGATTATCCTTGTTCAACAAAGCCGAATGAACCGGTTCAAATTCTGGCCGGAGACGCATAAGAAATTGAAGTAACCTTGTTTGCTGCCGTTCAACAAGAGCATCTTCGGTGGGCACGACTTGCGGTCGGAGAGCCACCATGAGGAGGTCATGCTCGGTCCACAGCTCCTGAGCCCGATTAAAATACTCAGTCACCGTGAGGTCGCCTTGCTCCAGCCGAGCAAGGGCCGTCTGAATCTCGAACTGCCGCGCCGAATTCACTGTGGAATACGTGGACGCCAGGTGCCGCCAGATATGATTTGCCGTCGGGAACAGGCGGAGGCTCAGGCACGTGGACGAGTCAACCGATCGCAGAAGCAATGATCGAACCCTTGCGTCGCTTTGAGTCCAAGCGGCGATTTCTTGTGCGGGAGAATTTGCGGCCGGCTTCGGAATGGTTCCATCAAGAATCCCTAGCAATCCCTTGCCTTCAACGAACACTCTGAACTGGAATTCCCAAAGGGAATAGTTGGTAGAACTCAGCTGAACAGTAGGTCTCTCAGAATCCATAGCATTAAGCTCTGATACCATGTTAACGAACTGATCGGAAAATAATAAGAACTGAACTGAACAGAATAACGAACACAAACGATTTACGTGGTATCCCTGATGATCAGGACTAATCCACGGGAGAGCTTAGAACACTCTCCAGGCTACTGGTGTTATTAGATTGACGGCTTAACCTACCAAAGAGCAACAGTTCAACATATATACATTCTCACAAAGGAGAGGACCTGGCCGAACCCTAGCATCAGAATGATGATCACGATGCATGGGTTGCATGGGCCGAATAAATGAAAGAAAAGAAAGGAGTGGGCTCGTGTTTGTGGGCTATGTACACTGGAGCAAAACTACACCGTCTAACAAGTCCTTCCAGAGCCCTCTTTGTGCCACAGAAAATATGAACACTGGCTTCTGAATATGATCCTAAGCCGTCCGTGGTTGATATGCTATTTACTTGCTATATGATTAGTTGTTCAATAAAATTTTCAATGCTACATAGTTGAGATATGTGCTTAAACGATATTGAAAGTGTTAAATATGTTTTCCATCTAATAACGTTAGTCATCCCTACTAGCATTATCACTTATCACTTACTTTGAATTAACGAGTCTAGTAATCATCACTTGATCTAGGGAGGATAGTGTAGTGCCTATGAAGAATGTGATAGTCAATGGGATATAATGGTCTTTTGATGTGTTTGGATGCCATGTTATTTGATCTATTCAAAGATTTCAGACTATGCAAAAGAGTCTTCTGTTTTCAAAAGTTTTCGAAGGGTAAACTGTATAATGGGGAAAATGCAAAAATCTACCTATCAAGACATTGTTTTCATTCGAAATTGTAATGCTATCTTGAGAAATAAAGTGTGGGGTAAGTCCAACATGCGAGACATCTTTTCATTGCAAAAAACCGAGTTTTGGATGGTATGTTAGTTGCTAGTTCTCTTTAATACAAGTAAAATTTCCACCTACTGAATTGATGGACAACTTGAGGATGTGTTTTTATGGACATGATTATGAGTCATGACTCAGGGCAATTGAATTAAATTACTTAATAAATCGACCCATTGCCATATCCAGCATTAGTTATCATAAAAAATAAAAAGGTATAATATCAACGATTCAAATCTATCATCAACCATACATTCTAAATTCAAACTCAAATTAGAAGATAAACAATTTATATTTGTGATTAGTTGCATCGGTTAGTGATTAACTATTATTAGACGACATATCAGATTGGGAATGCTTATCGAGATTACCATTACCACCTAACTGATTATTCAACCGTTATTTTCACTGCCATCAATATTCAATACCAAACCGGTCCAACAAAATTCCCGATACAATCTTTACATCATAGGATAGGTGTTATCAACATTGAGCACTCTACGGCATGCACCGATACGCCACAGAAGAAATTAAACAATTGATCATCACGAACTTAAATAGGGAGGAACGGTCATTAGTTTCTGTTCACACCAAAAAAATGTTGCCGAAAACAGAGCATCAGGCACACTAGCTGAGCAGTGAAAATGAGAAAACCAGTAATGTTGTCAGTTCCTCCTCGATAGAGCAGAGTGGTGAGCTAGAAGGGTCACTTCCTTTCTTCCTACATCCACCTCAACAGACTCCATTGCTGCAAATTCAGCATTCAATCAAGACACCCTCTGTTCACTTACGTAGCATAAAGATTCTGTTCATTGATTAATGAATAAGGGTAAGAAGTAAGATAATAAAAATGAACAAATTTACCAACGAAATCCATGGTTGAAATGGCATCAGCCACTCTGTCTCTGCACTTGGAGCATCTCAAGTCAGCTGCCACCACAACTTCCACAATTTCACCCTGAGAAGCCCATCACCAAAAGAACTTGGTATCATCGGGAAACTTGAGATCAACAAATACCCTATTTATAGTTTAAGCCCCACGTAATTCTCTATACAAATATAGACCCACCTGAGGTTGAGGTTGAGGCTGAGGAGGCTGGGTAATTAGTAGTCTCGGGGTTCCAACAAGTTTGGAGATCTCCTTCTTCGCCCAAGATGTCATGCTGAACACCATTGATTGACTGGTTGGCGGAGGAGGAGGAGGAAATCAACTGGAGCGTTCGGCCAAAGTTTTTTCTCAACTGTTTAGGAGGATTTGCGAAGTGTTGGGGGCAGAGAATGTGTTGGAATGTCGACACTGAAAACAGAATAATGGGTGGGCTATCTGATAAAGTCATCAGAACCATTTTTTTCTTTTGATGGGGGCTATCTTTTGGGGTTGGCAGGAAGGAACAGGACAACGAAACAGATGATGATGGCGAAGCATGTGGATGAATTGTGGAGGTTTACAAATTTCTGTCGGTGGAAGGACTTGTTAATTAGTGTGGTGCCCCACTTCAGCATTCAGTTTTGTCATTTATTATTTCGTTAGTTAGTTTGAGTTTACGACGACTTGTTCGCAAACTTTATTATTCGAAGACACTTCTTTTGTGCTCAAGACTTGAGCATAAAGCCTTGGCTTTGCAGAGAGTTTCAACATTAATTTTTTTTAATCCACGGACAAGTTGTTTAGAGGTGCAACTATATGTTTACACGAGACAAGATGTGTTATATTTTCTATCAATATTCGATTCAAGGATAACATGTACAAGTATATATTAAGCATGGTTAAAAAATGCACGCTTAACCTTACACTTAGGCACGCCTAAGCGCAAGGCAATGACAAAATGCCTCGCCTAGGGGTTTCGCGCCTAATTATATACATGAACATGTCAATGGAGTGAGGTGACATATACGTCTCTTCTAAACATTAATAGATGGAGGAAGTCAATATTAATGGAGAAAATCAACTTCAACTACGAAATCAATTTTCTATATCAATATTTTCTATAGCTCAAGAACTTTGTGAGCTATTGAGTTATGATTCTATGAATTCTTGAGTTATATTCTTATCATTAAGTGTTGAGTAAGTTATTAATCATTTTAACTGAAGTGAGGAAGTGTTGTATATCATTAGTTAATTCATCATGCAGTGCAAAGAACTATTTTTCTTCCAACGCCTAGGCACGCTTAGTCTACGCCTAGGAGAGCTAGGCGCTAGGCAAAGTCTCAACACCCGCCTTACGCCTAACGCCTTTTTTAACCTTGATATTAAGTAAATATTTAAAAGTTGTAGGATAGTGGCTATCAACTTCGTCCTAACTTCTATCTTAAGAAATTATTAAGACAATGATGAGTCAGCGGAGAGCGCCCACGATATCGAATTGCGATTGAAACTTTTTTCTTGACCAGTCATTCTTGTTGAGTTATCGGCTAGGATTCCATTAAGCTTCAGGCGTTGTATTGCGATTAACCTTTTAACTCGATAATAGAGAACCTCTAATCCTAATTTTGGTTTTCATTGAACTTCTGGTTTTCTAAACTGAGTCTTGAGAAATCGTAACGGGTAAATTATCTCCCAATGGCATACACTTTGTTGGATCTCTCCAATTATGATAAGTCTATGCAAAATTCAAACCCTCAATTGACTTTTGTTTGGGGCATCGTGTAAGAAAGTGGTTAATCCTCTTTTTTTTCCTAGATTTTAATTTGTTGTATCATAGTGGATCAATCTACATTTCGTTTAGCTTTTTTGAACTTTTAAGTGATTATCTGACATGCCGGTTTTATATTGTCAATTTTCAGAAAGAGGGAATATGATGAGACTTTTGAAAATCCCATAAATTTTTTAAAATAATTTTTTAAAAATAAGAAATATGAACACCAAAGACAACAAATAGTAAATAAGAAGGAACTGTTCTATTTACTGCTAAAAACATATTTTAAACTAAAGTATATACATGAGTAAGAAGTAGGAATATGAGTAGGAGTATGTGTGTATCTTCTCTTCATCTCCAAAGCATATCCTTATACGTAGGAAAAGAGTTTGACTTGGGATAACCACAATTCACCCTATCAATTAATTCAATTCCATACCCTCACATGTATGTCCATTGTTCAATCAATCATGGGCATACAATGGAAGGACATCCACCACGCATGAACATGCATTCATGACACTTCCTCGGGTGGGCATACAGTTCGGTAAAACCGAACCGAACCTAACCGAACCGAATATAAACCGAACCGAAACTGAATTAATGTTATTCGATTCGGAAGAGAAAATGACATATTTCGGAAATCAGGGTCTTTTCGACCGAACCGAATTTCCAAATTCCGAACCGAAAAATCGAATTATTGTAATTGCAAGCTCTAAATGGTGGATTTTTATGTTTCTACTTATTATGAGACTTAAATATTTGAATCATGTTAGTATTTTATGACTTATGTGTTGAAATATTTGATTTTATCATTGATGATGCATATTTATTAGGGTGAAAAATAATTTAAAAAAGAGAAGATACAAGCTAACCTCACTATTTCGGTTTTGTATGAAAAATCGAACCGAACCGAATTATAATTCGGTTTGAACCGACCGAATTCGGTTTGAGGTTTGATAGAATTCGGAGACCCAGTATGCATAATTTCGGTTCGGTTTGAACCGAACCGACCGAAATATTTTATAAATAATATGTCTTGTTAAAATCTTGGTAGAATTTTTTGTACCTTTTTCACTTAGATGAGTCAATTTCTCGAAAATCAACGTAATCAAAAATATCAATCGATGAATTTGGTTCATCTAAATAGGAGAATCTATGAATGTATGGTTTTGTCTTCTGGGTACTAACTTTTTCGGGTGCATGCTATGCACTCGCCTCATAATCATCAGAGTGAGTAGAAAATTCGTGTCAATATATATCAATCTTGACTTGTGATATGATGGACCAAAACACACATTAATTTCTACGAAAATCATTCACGATTCACTTTGATTTTTTTTTTGGTAAATGGATGCAGTGCATCTCAGCCTTCATTCAAAACCAAACGGGGTTCAGAGAGCCCCTGACAATCGTACATAATGAAATTACACAGGGTGGGATCAGAACAGGAGATGGAGTGATAACCTAGAGGCAACAGATGCCCTCTACTAGCAAGATGATCAGCACATTTATTCCCTTCTCTATAAATATGGGAAACAACAACTTCCCATTGATGAGTGAGCAGCTCTTTGAATCTCTGGATAATGGCCGCCTGTTGATGATCTGGGGGGTTCAAGCTGCTGAGGAGCTGAACCGCACAGAGAGAATCAAGCTCCACTCTGACACGTCTGAAACCCGTGTCCCAAGCCAACTGCAACCCTTCTACAGCGCCTCTCAACTCAGCCCGGGTGATAGAGCAGCTCCCCAGGTTCATAGCATACGCTGCAAGGCAGCGCCCAGTATGATCTCGAATCAGGCCACCGGCAGCTGCCTGACCTGACTCAGTATGAACAGAGCCGTCAGAGTTGAGAGTAACCCACTCGGGAGGTGGCGGCTTCCAAGAGATCTCCACCTCCGTTCTCATGGGCAGACGAGGCTGGTGGATTAGCCTGTCTTTGTCCAAGGCATTCCGCACGACATTAATCCATGTCCGGACGCGCTGTATAAAGGCTGCAGTGGTCGTGATCTTGCCTGCGAAGACTCGATCATTCCTGGTCCTCCACAGGGACCAGCAGACAATGCCGAACTCCATACTAGTGAGGTCCTGTCAAATATGGTTCTGAATCCACTCCTGCAGCTGGGATCTGAAAAACCGATGGTGGTCAGAAGGCTGAATGAACTGCATCCAAGTTAACCTGGAAAACTCGCAGTCTCGCAACACATGCAAGACTGTTTCAGGAGCCGCTTTGCATTGGGGGCAGATGTTCGTGGTTGATAGATGCCTCCTGTGTCTTTCAACGTTGGTGAGGAGGCGCTCTCTTGCTGCTAACCAGAGGAAGTGGGTGACACGGGCTGGTCCTCTCCAACGCCAAATAGCTCGCCAGTCGACGGTGTTCCTCTCCTCCTCTCCTTGGCAAATGAGCTGGTACGCTGATTTGACCCGGAAGCGTCCATCCTTCTCCTGTCCCCAAGTTGGGGAGTCGGCTCCATACCCTTCTCTTGGCGGTTGAACGCCCACAACCTGCAAGACAAACTCCTCAGGCAAATATGCGCGTAAGAGTTGAACATTCCACTCACCATCAGTAGCAAAGTGGGCCACAGGGAGGGCGGGGTCTATAGGGGGGCTTGAGTCTAGCGCATGGTCTATGAGCATCTCTCCCGAGTCCACCCATCTATCCGTCCAAAAGCTTGTTTCCAACCCGTCTCTGATGCTCATTTTCATGCCCAGCGTCATTACTGGCCATGCCTTCCTGATACCCCGCCACAGGTTGGATGCTCTCGCCATTGACTTTGCCTGCATCCCCCCGTTAACCTGTTTAAAGTATTTAGCCTGCAACACTTTAACCCACAGTTCATCAGGTTTTTTCACGAACAGCCAAGCAAGTTTCGTTAGGAAAGCGATATTCAGCTCATGAGCTTTTCTGAGCCCCAGACCCCCCTCTTCTTTGGGTTTGCAGATGCCCTCCCAGTGGACTAGATGGACCTTCCGAGCCTCAGCAGTGGACCCCCAGATGAACCGCCGGATCCTTTTATCTATCTCATCACAAATGGAAATTGGCAGCAGAGTCGTTTGCATCGCATAAGTGGGTAGCGAGCTTTGTTGATCCGTCCATGGAGGACCGGGACACCAAGGTACATCCCAAGTCTTGCGTTGCAGGGATGCCGAGGTGTTGAGCAATGGCTGCACTAGTCGGCCTCTTAGTGTTTCCCGAGAAAAACACCACGGATTTCTCCTTGCTAATCTGCTGACCCGAAGCCTGGCAGAATTGCTCCAGGCAATCCATAATGACCTCCCCCTGTGCTAGGCTCGCTTCTGCAAACAAGATTAAATCATCAGCGGAAAAAAGGTGAGAGAGCGGGGGGCCACCCGGGTTAAGTCTGATCGGCTTCCATCTTCCCTCCTCGACCGCCTGCTCGATGAGATGACTCAGCCGCTCCATGCATAATGTAAACAGGTACGGTGAGAGGGGACATCCCTGTCTGAGTCCTCTGGAAGGGGCAAATGGTTCAGTTGTCTCGCCATTCCAGAGAACCTGAAGAGTGGAAGATGAGACACACTGCATGATCACAGCCATTAGCTTCTCCGGGAACCCCGCCTCCTGGAGTGTATTTCAAAGGAACTCCCAGCTGAGCCGATCGTATGCCTTGGCCAAATCTATCTTCAGCACCATCTGGCCCTGTTTCCCTCGCTTCAACCCCATCGAGTAATTATAGAGTTTACTTTGATTTGAAGGCTTTAGAGTTTAGAGATTTTTAGAGTTTATAATTTGGGGTTTAGGTCAAAATTGAAGGTTTAGGGTAATGGATTGATTAGTTATGATCATATTTATTATCATCATATCTGACTAACGTCCAATTAAAATTCAAAATTCAATGTCTTGACACTACTTTTAAAGTTGAGTCTATTGTATGGACTCATTTTTGTGAGTGCACCGAAGAACCCACCGCAGATATATCCCGTTCACAACGAATAGGAATACTTGTCTTGTATGCTTGATTGCTTCTTCTATTCTTCCTTATTCTGCGATCTCATAGTCATAGGGTTAGTTGAATTGGGAAGAGAGAGAGAGAGAGAGAGAGAGAGAGAGAGAGAGAGAGAGAGAGAGAGTGGACATGAAATGCATGCAGGGTTAGGCAACACAAAATCCACGTACACACACACAATGCATTTACCAACTTCACACCACCACTCCAAAAAAATGCACCCTTCATTACCATCAATCTTAAAACTCCAACCCCATTTCTCCCTTCTCTTTCTTTGTGAAACTCACTAGCTAACTACAGCAGCAAAAGGAGCAATAAAGAAGAGACAAAACAGCTGCCCCCTCCCCTGAATTCAAGCTGCTGCAAATCAAAAGCATGCCAGTTTGCCACGGCTCTCCTCCACTCCCCACCACCACTTCTTCCATGGCTTTCTTCCTCCTGCTGCTGCTGGCTACTGCTTCAGCCACAGAAGTCGCCACTTCCCAATCTCCCACCATCACCGACTGCACTCCAGGGCTGCTCCAACTCACCCCGTGCTCCCCATTCGTGCAAGGCCTCTCTGCTTCACCACTCCAATCATGCTGCAGCAACCTCCTTCAGCTCTACCACCGCCAGCCTTCATGCCTCTGCCTCGTCCTCAACGCCCCTGACTTCGGCGGCTTCCCCATCAACACAACCCTCGCCTCTCGCCTTCCTTTCCTCTGCGACCTCCATGTCGATCCTTCTGCTGCTTGTTCTTCGCAAGTTCCTCCAGCGGGTGCAAATCTCCCTGCCTCTCCTCGAGTTGCACACACCAATTCGTCTACAGATTCAATTGGACATCACCCTAATTCCACTGTTCCAGGTAATGAATATACCATTCATTTTTTTTGTCATGTTCATTACTTGGTCTAAAAACTATCTTTGTTTGTGTTTCTTGTTTCACTCTCCATTACAACAAAATTTCCTCCTCCTCTGGCTTTTCGCAAACTTTCAGCCTTCCCTGTGATTCAAGCTGCGCCAAGACCAGCCGTGATGGGGATTGGGGGGAGCTCACGTATTGGCGTTGGAAGACAAGTCCCCATGATGCTTCTTCTGGTGTGCCTGTGGCAGTTTTTTTTCGTCTTGCTGTGATCAGTTAATTGTCTAGGTTTAAGTCTGGCATCCTTAATAGGTGTTCAAAGGATGTCCGAGGTGGCAATGTCTTACCTATTGTTGTTATTCTTTATCTAGATTAGACATCGTCTATTCGTCTTCAGGGTATCAAATTTAACTTAACCGTGTCTCAAGTTGCTTACGCTCTGTGATCAGTTAATCTTAAGTGTTTTGGGTAATTTTTGTTTTAATTCAACCCCTTGATACATTAGTTACTTGGATTACAAGCAATTTTGAGCTTCAACAGCCAGCAATTGGTCTGCTCAAAATGCTAGGCCGCACTAAACTCAGTGGTGAACAGTAACTACAGCTCCATATCTACAGAATGAAAACACTCCACTTTAAAGAGGCCTCCACGAATTCTCAAATACCACTACTAATTATATCGCCAAACAGTAGACGTTTTTTAAATGCAGCTACTGCACAGAAAGACGGTGGAAGCTAATATATACAATGAGTGTGGTTTGACTGGTTTCCATTTTTAGGTGGTCAAAATTTGAAAACCGCGCTTGAGAAAATGGCATACGGGCTGCCATTTTTTGTTTTGGGCTTTTGCCTGCTATTTTTGGTTGGGCCTCAAAGTCATTTATGACTTCCAGCACATTGGTCCTTCTGTCTTTAGCTCGTACAAAGGCAGTGGCGGAGGCAGCTCAAGAGTGGGTGGGTCCCGGGACCCACCTTGAGCTTGGACAAGGAACAATGACAATATGCACTTGAGAATAATGTAACCTTGCTCACCTTCTCATTTGACACAAATTTCCTCCACCGCTCTACACTACGCCCCATCCCTTTGTGTTATGTAAAGTTTTGTTTACCACGTGCATGTGTTACGAGCTCCCATTGAAATTGATGAAATATCAAATTTAATTCATTAACTACGCATATTAAATATCATGTACAGGTTTTATACGTGTTTAGTATACGAGTTATCAAATGAACAAGAAAAAATGAAATGGTCTGTCAATACGCAATAATACATATACGTAAGTTTTAAACACACAAAATATGTATATTCATATATACGCATAATGTAGTAATGGAGACGGTCATACATGACAAAAAACCCTTCATAAATGAACATTTTTCCTTTTAATTGAATTATTTGATGTTGGGTTTAATTTGTGTTTATTTCTTTTATCAATGGATGTGTCATGTGTGGATTTGAACAACACAAACCCAAATGTTCGTGAGCATGAAGCTAATGGATCAAGGGAGGCTAGACCACATTTTAGTTCAACACCACCACCAACATTGTCACAACATCTTTTGGTATATCACATTAAGCCTTGGTTTTCATCTGAAGAAAGTGCACTTGAAAATACGTCATTGATCATTGTCAAACATTTAAAAGAACTTTTTTTGCGTTGGACCCACCTTACCTAAATTCCTGGCTACGCCACTGTACAAAGGTGACCGACTAGGATGTTATCGTCTGAAAACGTACAAAATACTACAGAAAAATATTTAAATCATTTAAAAAAAACCATACCCAAATGCTCTAAACATACCTTTGAAAAAATAACAAGCAATTCCAAGTGATAATGGCAACATATATGCAAAAATGATATAGAACTACGTGCATTTTTCTAGCGTTCACCAAGATCTTATTTCCTTCAGCATTCTCACGTCTCCTTATTCATTTAGTAAAGGACATGTTTTTTTGGATTTATAACGAATATGAAAGTTGAGATATCTCCAGGGTGAGATTCCCCTTGGTTTGTCTCGAGAATTAAAAGAAATAATAACACCAAATTAAACAAGTAGATGAGGGAAAAGCAGAAAGAATGATATTGCCTAAGAAAGCTCCTATAGTGTTTTCTTAGACGCACTTCGGTTCGATAATTGCCACATACATACATGGTTTAGTGAATTCATAGCAGATTCCTTAACTCACCATGCTTCTATGTCAGGCCATCCCCCGATGGGGAGAAGATAGGGTGCTAACTTTATAGATGGTTAGCACCGTGCTAACAAAGGGCAAATAAGGAATATAACAGGAAAAATAAAAAAAAACTGAAATTAATGCTAATTTCTAGGGAAACTTAAATCTAATTTATTCTCTTTCTCTCTCCAGCGGCTCTCTTCTTTCACTCCCATCATTATCTTTCTCTCTCTATTCTTTACCGTCTCCCTCTTTCTTTTTAATTAACTGCCTCCATTTTCTTTCTCTCTCGGAGATCAGTGATGGTACGCCGTGAATTTTCTTGTGTTTTGTAATCATTTATTCTGTACCACCATATATGAGTAACGTCGGGAATGCAATTTCTGGGATGTTAAAGGAGGTGTGCTGTAGGGATATTAGTGGTAGCGTTTTTACATGGTAGTGGTTGTAGTGAGTGATATTACTGTTTGGCGGTGTGGTTTGTCCAGTAGTACTTGTGAGTTTGTATGGTTTGTAAAGGTGGATGGGTGTGTAGTGGTGGTAGTGTTTCTATGGGGTTTGTTGCGTGTGTATTGGTTGAAGTGTCTCTGAACAGGGAATATGTAGTGTTTGCCAGATTTGAGTGTAATGTTCTTGTTGTACTGTTTTTGGTAGTTTGTGAAGGTTTAGTTGCGTGTGATGCGTTATGCAAGGTAGTATATTTTTTATGGTAGTGTTTTGGTACGAGGTAGATATGTTAGTGTAGCGATTTTGGCTTTTGGTAGTGTAGTGTTTTCAGTTGTAGCGTTTTTGCACGGGCAGCGAAAAGAAACACCACTAATAACAAAACCAATACGATACATACTTTAGCACCACTACTAATAAAAGAAACACTACTAACACGGTTCAATTCCAAGCTTTCTCACCACCATTAACACAAAAACACTACTAAGCAGGATGTGAATAACTACCAGTATGAAGCCCTTACTCACTTCGCGGTTAGCTGTAACATAACACGAAACACTACCAAGGAAACAATACCACTCACACCCAAAAACACTACGAACTCAAAGGTTTGGACCCTGCGGTCAGCTGTAGCCTAACAAGACACTATAAAGGAAACAATACCACTCACACCCACGAACACTACGAACTCCACGTTTTGGACTCTTCACCTTCTCATCTGCAAAACTGAACTTCGTCGGAAAAAAAAAATTGCTGCCCACTCCGATCATAAACCAAAACAGAGCTAGCATCCGGAAACCTACACGAAACCTCCCTACAAGACAGATCTTGATCGAAAAAAAAAAAGAAATCAGAGTCGGGGCAGGGGCATGCAATGGCACCTATGAAAAGATGGAAAGAAGATTGAAGAGGTTTGACTATTACCTGAGGCGGTGGCACGAGCGAAGACAAGATCGGCTGAAATCAACTGCCCACGACGAGTTCGGAGGAGCAGAGGACGGCAGCGACGAGGTGGGAGGATCGGAGGCCGGCGACGAGGTCGAGGGGAGCGGAGGGCGGCGGCGAGGTTTCCGAATGGCGGCGTCGAAAGGAGCGGAGGGCGGTGTCGAGGGGAGCGGAGGGCGACGTCGACGGAGCGGAGGGCGGTGTTGCTGGGCCGGAAGGCTAGAGAGGAAATTGGGAAGAAAACCCCAAGAAAAGAAACTTCTCACAACCCCCAAAAATCCCGCTGATTTCTAGCAAAAGAAGATCCCGCTACTTACACGACTTGACAGCTAAATACCCAAACTTACAATAATGTCCCTGGCAATATTACTCCTTTTGCATTAGCCGATAAAAAAAGAAAGGGAATATGTGGGTTAGCACGGTGCTAACGTACTATGGGGTTAGCACCCCATCCCATCCCTCCCCCGATGATATCCAACTCATGGGTTCCGTGCTAGAATGACACGTGCATCAGCGATTAATCCTTGACCAACTCACTCGAACGGACCAAACCAGGTTGACAATATTGGAAAAGACCAAAAGAGAGAAAATTTCGAATTTCTTTTTGGCACACCATCATTTCTTTTAATTTTATTTTTTCCTATAATTATTTATAGATTATATGTACTAAATATTTATATATAAATTTTCTAAAACAAGGATACTCTTAGTTCCAACTCGTGACTCCGTCACGTCACGGGCTTAAACCGGTAGGCAACGAGAAGGCACTTATATTGATAGCCCTTAATTACACCATCAAACGCCAGAAGGCTTCGTGTGTAGTTGCTGCTAGGTTTAGCTCTCCGACTTCTCGACATGAACAGAGGTCAAATGCTTGGCCTTCATCTTGTGAATGGCGTCAGCAGGATTGAGGCTCTTGGGACAGGTGGCAGTACAATTCTTGATAGCCCTACACCTGTACAGTTTCTGCATCCCCTCTGTCACCGCTTGCAACCGCTCCTCTGTATACTCATCCCGGCTACAACATCACCAATAACCAAAAATCAAAACACATTTAACCAAGGAAAAATCAACTGGCCGGATAATTGCAAACAGAGTAACTAAACCCTAATTAATAGTAATTAATCACCACACATGCACACCAATTTCACCTATCACAGATCCAGCGATACGCATGCAGCAAGCTAGCCGGCCCCAAAAACTCTTCAGGGTTCCACCAGTAGGAAGGGCAGGATGTAGTGCAGCAAGCGCACAGGATGCACTCGTACAACCCATCCAGCTTCTTCCTGTCCTCCGGTGACTGCCTGTACTCTCGCCCTTCCTCCGGCCGTCGTTTCGTCTTCAACCACGGCTCAATTGACCTATCAATCAGCCCACTCCAGCCAATCAGAGATCGAGTTCATTGTTGGTTCTTGACATCATTATGCCGATATGATCTGTTCAGTAAACGATTTAATAAGAAAGAGATTGGCATTTGGGAGTTAATTTACTTGTACTGCTGGTAGAAGTTGGTGAGGTCGACAACGAGGTCCTTGATAACGAACATGTGAGGCAGGGGAGTGATGAACAAGGGCTTGGCCGGGTCCGGGTCGATGGGTTCGAGACAGGCCACGGTGTTGGTGCCATCGATGTTCATCGCGCACGACCCGCATATCCCTTCCCTGCAAGATCTCCGGTAGGTCAGACCTGGGTCCACCTCGGCTTTGATCTTCTGCAGCGCATCCAACACCATCGGGCCGCAGTCGGCGAGGTCGAGGAAGAAAGACTGGAGAAACGGTTTGCGGGTCGGGTCATCCGGGTTCCATCGGTAGATTTTGAACTCTTTGGACGTCTGCAGCGACCGCTTGTTGCTCTGGCTCTTGACCGCGTCGAATGTCTCGACGGATTGCTGGGCGTGTTGTTGGGCCGCAGGGTGGCCTTCCAGGATTGGGAAGTTCTGTTGCTTTGGATCGGCGGCGGTGGGGTGGTCTTTGCCAACTGCAGCTGCTCGAGTCAACTTGTTGTAGCCCTGGCGCAACCAGTTGGCGCTGCTCTTCCTCATGGTATGATCTCTGTTTTTCGTTTTTTTCCACGGAAACGGTTCTATGTTTATCTTTGCTTCACAGGGGCATTTTACTGAGAAGCTTGCAAGCGGTGGCAAGATGTTGGGCGTAGATGACAAGAGGAGAGGAGAGCCACGTGGGTTGAATTGGTGCAACGTGTTGGAGCTGGGAAGTGTGGGAGTGCAACGTTTTTTTTTTTCTTTTCTTTTCTTTTCAAATATATAATTAGGGTAGTTAAGTGGCTCGATCGTAAGTCAATGAAATCTTAGAATTATTTTTTTTTTGAGTAAGAAGACCTGGATTTTTATTACTGATTCATGGTTGGAGGATTACAGTCTGAAATAAGAATAGGGGAAAGGAAAACAGGTGGGCTAGAGGTCCAAAGCTCCTCTTCCTCCCAATTACATAGTGTGTGAGCCATCAGGTGGGCTGCTTTATTTGCTTCTCGGCCCACAAAAGTGATGTTCAGCCCGCCAGCCTCAAGGAGCTGGGCCCGCAATTCCTTACACACTTCTGCCATTTCCGTTTCATCCTCATCCTCATTCTGTATTCTCTGAACCACCACCAAGCAATCAGTTTCAACCAATCCAGGTAAAAAATTGTACCTCTTCGCCACTTCCAGGCCAAAGGAGATCGCTGCCGCTTCTGCAAATTCGGGGAGTCATTGTCGTCTCGTGCGCTTCACCCCTGCTAGACAGCACTCGTCGTTCGTGTCTCGTATCACCACCCCGAAACCAGATCCATTTCCTTCAAAAATGGCGGCATCCACATTAATCTTGAAGCTCCCCGCCGGCGGCGACTTCCACTGCGTCGATTTCTTTCGTTCGCCTCCAGCAGGTATCAATTGGTGCCGTTTGTACTCTTCTAACCACTGCATGGCCCGATCGATGATCTCCCATTCCTCTTTTTTCTTGTTATTCCACATATGGCAATTCCTTTCCGCCCAGATGAACCATAGAGCTACTAGGAAGTTTCCAATTTCGTCCGCCGACTCCATCTCTTGCAAGGCACAAATCCACTCTTCACAGGTTAGTTCTTCTTCTTCATTTAGCATTCTTCTGATCGATGTTGGTTGCCAAACTCTCCGAACCCACCCACAGTCCCTGAATAGATGTACCTGCGTTTCCTTAAGCCCACAGAACGGACACTCTTCGTTTCCTCTCTTAGTGCGATCCACAAGGTTACCTCCAGTAGGTAGAATGTTGTTAATCCACTTCCAAGAAAACACTCTAACCTTTGGGGGTATCTGAAGTTTCCAGATTTGGTTCCAATTCACTGGCACGTACCTTTCACCCAGCCCTTCTTCTTCTTTTCTTCTCCAATTAAAATAGGCAGTCTTAACCGAGTAAATTCCATTCCTCTCTGCCCTCCAGATTAGTTTGTCTGTCGAGGGTTGCCTTGGAATTGGAATTTTGGTGATCCTCCTTCTATCTTCAGCTTCGAAATGGGCCTGTAAGACTGCTGTCTTCCATTCTCTAGCTTCTAGGTCAATCAGCTCGTGTACCCTTGTTGGTGACTGGGTTGTTCTTGTGGAACTCAAAATCACTTCTTCCTTGCCCATAAGCCATTGGTCATCCCAAATATGAATGCTAGTACCATCTCCAACCCTCCAGCAAACGCCCTTTCTAACCAGTTCCTTAGCTGCCATGATGCTCTTCCATACAAAACTCGGGTCATAGCCCACCTTGGCATTCCAAATATCAGAGTGGGGAAAATAACGTGCTTTCAGCACTCTAGCAGCTAGGGAAGTGGGCTTCTTTGCTAAGTTCCAGACTTGTTTTCCCAATAGGGCTAAGTTAAAGCCTTCCATCTCTCTAAATCCCATACCTCCCTCTTTCTTTGGTCGGCACAATTCTTTCCAACTTTTCCAATGCGTCCTCCTTTCATTATCCTGCTGTCCCCACCAAAAGTTTGATAGAATGCTCTGTATCTCTTCGATGATACCCTTAGGGATTTGGAAAATTGACATCGCATATGTTGTTTGAGCTTGCGCTACTGCTTTTATCAATATTTCCTTGCCAGCACTTGAAAGTAAACGGCTCTTCCACAGCTTCACTTTTTTCCTGACCCTGTCAACCAGATAGCTAAAGACAGATTTCTTCTCTCTGCCTACAAGAGTAGGTAGGCCTAAATACTTTTCATGGGACTGTACTATCTTCATTCCCAGGATCCCTGCAAGCTCCTCCTTCCTACTATTCGTTAGATTCGGTGTGAAAGATAGTTCAGACTTAGTGAGATTTACCTGCTGCCCAGTTTCGTTAGAATTATTATTACTTCGCTCTAAAGTACTATCTAATTAATTAGAACGATTGCTTTAAGAACTAAACTAACCTAACTAACAACAACAACTAATTAAGTAGTTGGGAGTTCGATAGAGACGAGATAATCGTCTATAATCAAATCCTCCTAGCAGTAGGATAGGAACATGATTGATGAAACCCTAACTTGATGAGGTGAGGAGGTCACTTAAGTGGGGATCGGTGCAGTGGGCATGTTCCTCGATCCCCCTTATAACTGCATCCACATGCCTAATGCTACCATAGTTGATTTCTCCGACTAGATGTAAGGTCTACCTCCTCTAAATGGGTTCACAAGTCTACACGCTAGTCGGATGAGTTGATAGTCATGCACCCACCTCACTGTCATCAACTAGGTGGGCTCCTAATTGTAAGAGGATGATCACCTCATCCACCAATAAGGACTCTAGATCATCTAACCATGGTAGAAACATTCACATACATCCAATAAATCTACCTAGGGAAAAAATATGTAACTTACAATCCATGCATTCAAATTATGAAAAGAGGTTTTAACAACTCTATTTGAACAAAAAAACAGGCTAAGTTCTCATTCAATTAATAAAGTCTAGCTACATGCTAGAATGTACTCCCTTAAACAACCATAGAGGTTTAACTCATAGAGAGAGGAAGAAAATACAAATTAGAAGAAGAGGAAGAACTTGAATGGATTCCTCCTTGGATTGCACCCTTCTCCTTAGTTCTTGGATGGATTCATCCTTCTCAACCTCTTCCAAGTCGGCTTATCTCTCTAAAACTCTACGAAAATCCAATTTTCTCCCTCTAAAATGGCTCATCTGGCTTGCTTCAGCTGCGATATGGGATTTGCGTTTGCCTTATTCCCTAGTCTGCACCAATGTGATGCAAATGTGCCCAAATGAAATCCAAATCGATTCCTGGTCGATTGTAAACATGTATAAGACCTGACTATCATCACAAACACAAAAAACGCATAAAAATGACAAAGTGGGGTGATTTTCCCAGTGAAAACATTGATAACAATCTAACTTAATTTTGTTAAACTAATGATTAACGAATATGAACAAATATTAGGATAAACTAACTTGAAATGTGGTCTAGCTAGACACGATGATTTAGCACATAAACGCCATGAGAATAGAGGTTAGATAACACCAATTTAGGTGTTATCACCATAAATCAAATAAAGCTTACCACAGGTTCGCTGAAGCATACCAGAAACATCATAAATCAGATCACTAGTTTATTTAAGCGGGTCACAAGTTTCTTAAAGCATACCAGAAATCTCCAAAAGCAATCCACGAGTCTCTTGAAGCATATCAGAAACCTTATAACCATACCACAAGTTTCTTAAAGTAGACTAGAAACCTCATAAAACACATCAAAAGTCTTCTGAAGTATATCAGAAATCTCATAAAGCAGACCACAAGTGAAGCATATAAAAAACCTCATAAAGCATATCAAAAGTTTATTAAAGTAGCCGCCTAGTTTAAAAAATGTAAGTTTCAAAATGAAATAAATTTTTTTAGGTACTAAAATGTGATTTTCATCAATATTCTTAGGACTAATATGAAAAAAAAATTAATTGTGAGAACTAAATTGTAAGATCTATTAATTTAAATACCAAACTATAATTTGTATGTGAAAGGGGTGGGAAACGGTGCGGTTGCGGTTAACTGCAACCGCAAAGTGCCTATATTAGCCAACCGCGACCACACTTGCCACGGTTAGCGTTTAACTGCTAACCGCAAAATGCGGTTAACGGTGCACCGCGGTTACTCGCATCACCAACCGAGAGAAGATGAGGAGAGGATGGCGGTCGGCGGATGGATTTTTTGTTCTCTGCTCTCTTGCCTCTGGGAATTGCTTGTTGCAGGAAGAGAAGGGACGATGCCGGAATGGATTTTATGGTCACTGGGATTTGTTGGACGTCGGAAGAGAAGCCGAGAAGGGACAGTGGCAGAGAGGTTTCCGGACAACGACGCTGGTTTGGAACATTCGCGCCGTCGGAGTCGCGGTGGTAGGGAGGAACTAGGGTTTTCGTTCGATTTGGGAAAGGCGGAAAGGGAAAGCGATTCGCAGTTGGGGGGAGGGGGGAGTAGGGTGGCCGGTTGGGAAGGCCAGAAGGGGCTGAGTGCCTGGGTTGGGAGTGGGTTTGGGCCTGGGGTATGGTATTTTGTTGGGCTGGTCTGGAAAATGAAATTGGTGGGCTGGGTTGCGGTTAGCATGCGGTTAGATGTTTTTACGGTTTCGGTTGCGGTTAAACCGCAAACCGCAAAAAACTCAATATCTCCAACCGCGACCGCAAAAGAGGCTATTTTTGCGGTTAACCACTAACCGCGCGGTTTTGATGCGTTAGCGGTTTAACCGCAACACCGCAACCGAATTCCCAGCCCTATGTGAAACCCCAATGAAAGAGTGGAAGGGAGAGGAAAGGGCCTCTTATAGTAGTTTTTTTTTTTTACAAAAGATAATCAATAGATTAGAACAATTAGATCGTTACATCCTGGAAACCAGCCAGGCCTGGAAATCAAAGGATCGACATGTAGTTGGGAACAAAGACAGGTCCTTTCGAGCTACCAAATGAGCTACCCTATTGTTACGTCGACCTACAAATCGTACATCAAACCCCAAATTAACAGCAAAAGCATCAACTATCTATGCTAGGATTGCCCCTATACGACTATCCCGAACATCCTGCCGGAGGACCTTCTCAATGATCACCTGGGCATCACCTTCAAACCTCATGACACTAAACCCATTGGCTAAAACCCAGCCAATCGCCTCCCGGAGTACCAGCGCTTCAGCCACCAAAGGGTCTTCAAGGAGAGGAAAGTGGACCCCTTTCGCGAGGATGACCGCTCTATCTGAATCAAGGATAACCATCCCCCCTGCCGCATGAGACCCCCCCCCCCCCCCCGAATAGCCCCATCCCACCTACAAATTGGCATCTCAGGCCCCTCAGGCGGGACAACAGGTACAGGGGGACACGGCAGCTGACTCGGCCGTTCACGGGGTAAGGTAAGCCACTCTTGCGTTTGCTGGTGGAGTTGCCGCATCAAGGCAGGAATCCCGAACTGTTTACCTTCAAAGACCACCCAATTCTGGGAACGCCAGATCCGCCACAGACATCACCACAGCAGGGTTTTGTAGCACGGCCAATAATTTCTTGAGAAATAGCGAGAAAGTATGTCGCGACAACCCTTCACCCAGATGTGCTAGCCCAGAATGATCCCATAATGCCTGAGCCACCGGGCACTCTAGGAACATATGCTCCAGAGTTTCCGATGCCTCCCAGCACACCGGGCACCGAGGCAAAACGTCCACTTCTTTCTCCCGTAACGCTTCTGTAGTAGGGAGAATTCTATGAAAGATTTGCCACACAAACACCCGAAGCTTCGGGGGAATATCCGCCTCCCACAACCTTATCCAACTAGGCTTATCCATCCAACTAGCCAAAGCCCTCCACCGGCCCTTCTGGCGATCCAAGTTCAACGCGACAAAATACGCGGATTTTACTGAGAAAACGCCATCCGGAGTTGCATGCCATATCAATTTATCCTCAATGCTCTGACGCGGCAAAGGGATGGCCTTAATGGCTCTACAGGTACCTGGATCAAACTAGAGACTGAGTTTGTGATCATCCCACCGTCCCTCCCCCTGGAGAATGACCTCCTCCACTTTCAATTCATCCCCACTAGGGACCACACACGGGTTATACACGGGGGGTTGGGGATGCAACTGGGATACCCAACTCGACGTTAGCAAAGGAGCCTGTTTACCATTCCCAATTTCCCATCGCAATCCTGCCTCCAACAGCTGACGGCCAAAGAGGATACTTTGCCATCCCCACGAGGGACGAGATCTGGCCTGAGCCGTGAGAAACGTGCCAGTGGGGAAATACTTTCCTTTGTACACTTGGGCAATCAAAGATTGAGGCTCCTGAAGGATACGCCAACCAATTTTAGCCAACAAAGCTTGGTTGAATTGTTCAAAGCGGCGAAACCCCATGCCCCCTTCATGTTTGCTTTTACACAAATTACGCCAGGAAATCCATCGGATCTTTGATTTGCCCTCTTCCACCCCCCACCAAAATCTGGCTAGATGTCGATCAAGAAGGCGACACAAAGTCAGCGGTAACTTGAAACAGGCCATAACATGCAGCGGCAACGCTAATGCCACTGATTTGAGCAATGTTTCCTTGGCCGCCCACGACAATGTTCGCCTCTTCCACCCCTGCAATCTAGCCAGAAGTTTCTCCTCCAGATAACGGAAAGTAGCCATTTTCGAGCGATCAATCAGTGAGGGAAGGCCCAGGTATTTATCATGGACGCCCACAGCCCCAACACCCAAGATCTCCCCCAAGAACTCCTGATCAGCCGCCACAATATTGTTACTGAAGCACACAGCTGATTTATCAAGATTAACTCTTTGGCCACTCAACTCCTCGTACTCATTAAGGACCTCGATCAAATTCTCACATTCTTGAAGAGAACCTCTAAGAAAAAGGTAAGAATCATCGGCAAAGAACAAATGTGAGATACGAGGCGCACGGGGGGCCACTTTCACCCCTTGTAGTTTGCCTTCCGAAACACCACGACGCAGAAGGGCTGCAAAACCTTCCGTGCAAATCACGAACAGAAGGGGGGAAAGCGGGTCACCCTGCCTAAGCCCTCGAGAGGGGGAGAAAAACCCCGCTGGGGTCCCATTCATCAGGACCGAAAATGAAGCAGATTGAAGGCATTCCCGAATCCATCCCCTCCTGGTCGAGTTAAACCCCATTTTTTCCAAAACCCCTAGGAGAAAGGACCATTCGACTTTATCATAGGCCTTTTCCATATCAACCTTTAGAGCCATATATCCCTTCTTCCCACGGGTTTTAATTTTCAGGTAATGCATTAACTCATGACCTAAAAGAATGTTATCCACAATCTGCCTCTCCCGAATAAAAGCATTTTGACCATCAGAAATAATACGGGGTAAAACCTCAGTGAGCCTCCCTGCCATAACCTTAGTAATTACTTTGTACACAAATTGGCAGAGACTAATAGGGCGCAGCTGGCGCATTGATTCAACGTGATCCACCTTAGGAATCAAAGTCAACCACGTATGGTTGAAGCTTCGAAGCATTCGACTAGTTTCAAAAAACGAGCTCACCGCTTGGATCACAGAATCGCCCACTATACCCCAAAAGGCTTTAAAAAATTTCCCCGTGAACCCATCTGAACCTGACGCTTGCTTAGACCCCATAGAGAAAACCGTATCACGGATCTCTTTAGGGAGAACAGCAGCAGTCAGATGAGCATTCATTTCCTCCGTTACACTGGGGTGTATGGGAAGCGCAGCCACTCGCTCCTGCATATCATCAATCTGGCTTTCCGAATTAAATAGGGATTGGTAGAAGTTTGTAGCAATATCCGCCTTGCCACGCTCCTCCATGATCCACTCCCCATCCTCATTTCGAAGCCCACTAACAAAATTACGCTTTCGACGCGCCCTCGTGACCGTATGAAAGTAAGCCTAATTTCTATCCCCCTTCTTCAACCAAGTAACACGGGACTTTTGTTGCCAATAGACTTCCTCAGCTTCCCACTGCCTACTTAACTCAGTCTCCAGCCGTGTCACCTCCTCCCAATCAATAGGGTTCACTCTCTTAAGACGGTCTATCTCGCCTTGCAAAGTATGAATATTACGCAGAGAGTTAGTAGTACCAGCTCTGCTCCAGTCATATAGCAAATGGCGGAGTTTCTTCAGCTTTTCCCAGAGTTGGAACATTGGTGTACCCGCGATGCGTTCCTACCAAACATACTCCACCATAGCCCTGACTTCCGGGTTATCGGCCCAACGAGCATCGAAACAAAAGAGAGGGTGACAACTCCGCACATATGGCTTATCAGAGAGGAGTAGAGCTCTATGATCAGAGCCCTGATCAGTGAAATGCTTGACTAGAGTTTCTGGATACCGATCGGTCCAACTCTGGGAACAGAGAGCCCTATCCAGTCTGGCACGAATACAGGCCAGGCCCATACGTTTATTCGTCCAATTAAACGGGTCTCCTTGAAACCCAGGATCATGCAAACCTAATATTTGAATAAAATTTCGGAAATCCAACGACTGAGACGCAGCCCAAGGGTTCCCTCCATCCTTTTCATTTTCGCTCAAAGTTGCATTGAAATCACTTATGATCATGTACGGCTCAACCAGACCCTCACAAAGCTCGCGCAATTGGGTCGATTGAGTAGCTCGTCTGGCCATATTGCAACTCATATAAACGCAAACCACCACATAAGAAGACCCATTCTCATTAATTCGATTACACACGCAAAAACTAGAATAAAAAAACACTGAGGCCTCAACCTTAGGGGACCAAGCTACTACAAGACCACCAGAGCCATCAATGGCATCAACAAAGAAACAATGACTCGAATCAAAACCTAACCCCCGCATACGACGGGAAACTACTCTCCGGCACGATCTTGTTTCTGAGAAGAAGACAAGGTCCGGTTTATTCGAACGAACTAAACCTAAAGCTGTTTGAAATGTGAGGGATGGCCCAATTCCTCTCACATTCCATCCCAGGATTCTCATTTATCCAATTGGGGCCATTCTTGGCTGGCTTCCTCCACCATCACATTTTCTTGATCTTCTTCCACAAATTGTTTTTTTGGGTTGGGTGTCTCCCCAATCTCCCCTTCAATCTCTTCAATAGCACGTTTACGAGTCCCACCCTCAAAGTTGGACCCATACTCGTTCAGTTTTAGGATCATAGCCCCTTCACCAGCATCCAAAGGGTCCTTCTCCTCATTAAGCACCATGTTGGCCTCAAAGGCAGCCACCACTTTTCGAACCTGGCCTTCATGGACCGGCGACTCCTTCATAATAGGAGGCGATCGACTTTTAAGTTCAAATTGCAGGGCATCCTCCTCCGAAAATGATGCCGAATCATCCTGCTCCTCCTCCCTGCCGCCCATTACCTCCTTCCCCTTGTCTTTCCTGGGCCGAATCACAGCGAGGGGAACCGCATCCTCCACTACCACCTCATTGATTTTAGCCGATGCATGCAAGGCCCCCTTCTTTTTGGGGGTAGCATATGTCTTCTTTGAGGGAGCTCCAGTTGCCTTCGGTTTAGTGGCCTTCCTTCCCTTACCCACCGCCGAAGAAGCAGCACGAGGTTTGGATGAGGAAGTCGTGGCTTTCACAAGGCGCCTTCCCTTTCTGTTTCCATCCAATTCCGCCTGGGTAGGGTTAGTCGGAGCAGCTGGGATGACAATGTCATCATCCGAATCCTCCAGTAGAATGCGCCGACGCAGAGGCTCCATCCATGGACCCACAGTCTGGTCAGGCGAAAGCTGTCCTCCGGCTGACACCCCCGCTCGAGCATGGCCCCCCAGCCGAGGCTCCTGTTGCAGGCCAAGAGGAGGCACCGGAACAGTGGCCGAGCAATCCACGGCACGCTCCTTGCCCTCCTGTCGCAGAGGAGCCTGTCCCCGACGCGGCTCAGCTTGTGCCACACTTGGCCGCCGATCAGTGGAAGGGCTACGGCCGATACGAATTTGAGGCGGTCGATGGACGTTGAAGCCCCGAGGGCTGGATCGGCGAGCCCCCCCTGCAACGGCATCTTACCACTAGGAGCCACATGAGCGGGTCTGCACGACCCCGAGTACAAAGGTCCCCGAGACCCCCCTGCTCCGTAACAGTCCGCACCTCGTCCATCCTGCCCTGCGTCTGATCTTGGTATTTTGTGTTCACCCAGACCGACTTATTTCCTCTAGGGAAGGAGAGTTTTTGTTCCTCATTATCATACAACCGGGTACCAAACTTTCTTGTAGACATATGAGGGCCAAAATTCTCCTTCCTGGTTGGCGGATCAAGAGAGCATGTCCTGAGCAGATGTCCCACTCTACCACATTGGTAGCAGAAACTCGGTAGATACTCGTACTTCAAGTGTACCCAGAAATAGCCTGTGTCATCGTTGGCCGCCATGATCTGGGAGCGAAGCGGCTTCGTGAAGTCAATTAAGGCCCTCACTTTCACGAACCAGGCGCCTGTTTCTTGGCAGGCAAACACTCCTGATTCCAGCACTTTTCCTATCGTAGAAGTCACCATTTTCCTTCAAAACTGCTGCATACAGCAGTCCTCTTTAATATCCCATAGCTTGATCCGGAAAGGAACGACAGCCAGGTCATCAAAGATTTGCTTTGTGATGACCAAGGTCCATGGGCGGAGATGAAGGATCTTATCATTGATCACCCAAGGCGTGCGCTTGAGCACCCATAATTTAGCCCCCTCACTCGGTAACATGAACTCAACCAGCCCATGCTTAGCTAACACCACCCGTAGACGTCCTTGGATCATCCATGGCTCAAGCACTGCCTCACGAAGCTCGGTAGTCGAGATTCTGCTCTCCGTGAACACCCTGGCCAGGAGGGAGTGTGCCGCTCGATATTTGGAGGACTGAACCTCTTCCATCGAGAACTGGACGATTTGATCGAAGGGCACGAGCGCCATTCTGTGATCCTGGACAAAAGGAAAAACTGATTATTGCAAGGAAACCTCTAATTTTTTGAATTTAGTAATACAAAAAAGAAAAAACTGATTAAACAAAAAAAAAAAAAGAACGCATTCTACATGTGAAAAGAAATAAAATTCAACTTAAAACAAAAAATATACCAGTCGATTCATAAAGTATGATACATTAAATATATTTTATTATTAATTATTAGATCTGAACTCACTATATGTATAATCAAGAATTATACACCCTAACCCAAAAGATTCATGAAAGAGGACGTGTTAGGCAAGTGTAGAAGTTGAAGGATGCACCTATTAATCATAACTAGTTTTCTTACCCGCGCTCCGCGACGGGATGTGGATTATATTTCCGTTCACCCAATGAAAAAAAAAATACGAATTAGTTGATATCACATTGACAAACAGCTGGCACTGACAGTATTGACTACTAAGTCACCATAACAAAAAATTTTATCATTTTATTCTCCAAGTAACAACAGCAGTATAAAGCGACATTTAAATGTTTTCAGCAGCGTAATCACTATAAAAGGTTTACATGATTCCAGTTTGCTAATTTATCAAAATGTTTAGATCAACACCACTAATCTTAACAAAAGAAACTCCTACCTACAATTGAACCCTTCCTTGTCCCCGATTCTCAGAGGAACTATACAGCATAAACTGATGCCTGCCATATAGTTACAGGCAGCCCAAAAAGCAATTACAATCTCAGTGGGAGATAATCAACACACTCTCTAAACAAAATAAGTCTCCCTAACCAACAAAATTCAACCCATTTAACACACGTTTCAAACCATTAAATATCCACAGAAACAAATCACAATTACATTCATTCTAAAGAACTTGGTCAGAAGCACACCATAGATCAATTACAGGGCCTTATTCATACATTCATCACACACAATTGTCCAAACCAAGTGCTCCTGAAGCCAACAAACGCGATGAGATATGATGCCCACCTATCAGCAACAAATATTACTCCACAAAAGGAAGTTCCCTGATCAACAACCTATCAACACATCACACACCACTTGTTTCTCTAACTGCAAAATCTTTGAATGCATCTCCCATGATAAGAAATTGAACAAATCGATCAGCTGAAAGAAGGAAATCAGCGAACCCAGGTAAGACTATTGAGAGAAAAAAGCCTTTGCAAAAAGAATAATTACCTAAACCAAAACCCCCCAATTTGTTGATCTGCATCTTCTTGCAGCCCTCTCTGTACCTTACAAAACCATTGACCATGTGCATCCACTGTTTTTGTTTCCATTACACCTGTAACAGTAAAACAAACGATTATGCCCCGCCATTGAAGAAACAAAAGAAAACAAATTTATATGAAAGAGAAGAAACTTATCCGAGAGGCAGAAAGAACAATCACCAAAACCAGAAGCACCATGGTAATAAGAAAGTTAAGATCTGGTGCTTTTCCAAACCCACGCAGAACGATACACCACTTGATCAACCCGAGTTGAAGCCGCATCTGCTGTCCCATCATATATCAACTGGTGAGACAAAACTAATTGGGATAAATAAGGTCAAGAAATCAGTACAAACCAAATTATTTTTTCTCCAGCAAAGGCGACCTTCCTGGCTCAATTGAAAGCACGCAGTTCATAAACGCCACTGAGAAAAGAAAACAGAAGAGAACCCGAGTAAGATGTAGAGTTACTCAACAATAATGGATGAGAGAAAGAAGAAAATCTCACCCGATATCCATTTCTGGACGCTCTTATGGCTCATTTTGGATTTCTCGATCGACTGCCCTTTAAATCCAAGCAATCCTCTTCTTTTGTTGGCCACAAACTGGGATTCAACAGCCACCCCCCGTAAATGAAATCTCTATCAGGAACTCGTCGCCTGCATTTCTTAGGAAAAAAGATAAAAGAATCACAAACTAAGATGGAAAAAAACTAATCACCACGGAAAAGAGATAAAGCAAAACGATCAAAATCTCACCTTTTAACGTTATGGTTCGCAAAATCTGGTTCCCCTATGTTGTGGATGTCGCCTCCCCCACCGTGGGTACTGTCCAATCCCGATCAACAATCTAGGAGGCGCAGCAGATCTGGCGGTTCTGGTTCTTCTCCGCATTCTGTCCATACAAAGCAAATTTCTTTGAGGTCGGAGATGGATTCTCGGCCATTCCTAGGTGGCCCCTTGCAACGACCACTTGAATCCGCTTTTCAGTTTCCCACCGTGGACAACGCAGATCCCACTCCCTTCTTGCTCCGATGCTGTTGATTTTTAAGAGAAGGAGCGTAATTGGCCGACCAATCTTTTCAATTTCCTCTCTGATCTCGGAGCTCGCCAGGACGAATTTGAAGATGAGAAGAAGAGAGAGAAACAAATCAATTAGAGCTTTCCACAAAAAAATCCAATTGAGATGGGAGCGAGGAAAGGTTCTAAGAAAAGAGGAAAAAGAAACGTGATGTGTGAGAACGGAGAAGTGGAGTTGAGGAGGTAGGTAAAATATGTGGTGGAGAATAGGAGCTGTGATTTCCACTAATATCTCCATTCTCCACTGACAGTCTCACTGATACTCCCTCTCCTTTCTCTGCAAGACGAAAAGCATGCGTCAATCAAAAGGCTGAGTCACCACCTCCCACCAAAAGCCATTGATGGGACGAAACGTCGACTAAAACCCCCATTCCGCAGAGCAGTGGCGGAGGGAGAGTGGAATAGGGTGGGTCCCGGGACCTACCCTGGTTCGGAGGGAAAATGGTTAAATTAGGTACGATAGTTAATTGATATCGAAAATTAGGTCGTGTTTAATTGAGAATAGTGGGTCGAAAAGTTTTGTGTTTGAATCTTGGCGACCTCATTTCTTGAGCATATGGTATACAGATTTGTGAAAACATCAATTTCGTATAAGTTGACTTTCTTATAAGGGAGCATGGTAGTAAATAGTATAATATATTATTAAAATCTGTCAAAACCTCGATTTATTGATACTAAGTAATTTTTTTAAGAACATCATTCGAAAGCGAACGACTAGGTAAATCATGATTATTGGTTGGTATAAGATTTATTATTAAACCTCTATCAACAACTCGAGGTACTGATACTAACGGTTCTTAACAAAGAACACCATTTGAAACACTACGACTAATTAAATCAATGATTGTTTGGTATATATGCATAGTGATATTCTTGATATTTTCGACTGCTAATGCATTTTAATTTATCAAAAGTTTTCAACGTAAGATTATATTAAAAAACTATTTTATCATATTTATTTTTTTCGAGGTGGACCCACCTTAAACGAAATCCTGGCTACGCCACTGCCGCAGAGCATCCGTCAGCAAATCCCAGCACCCAAAAAATTATCGGCCCCACAAAGAATCCCTGTGACCAACGCGATTTTTCTCTGAGCGTGCTCCGATTTTCTCCAAATAAAAGCAAGAAAGAGAACACCCAAACGACGGCAGGAGTACACAGAGGGCCCACCAAAGCCCAACAACCAATCAGAAGTCGGTGAATAGGAAATTTGAGTCTGTATGAATAGTAAAAACAGTCTGAATGTACAGTGTTAGGTGTATTGAGCTATTATACTTTTAATTAGTTGATTCGAAGGGGTATGTTTGGTAGATACCGCTTTTAGAATAAAATAATGCCCTACCCTAATCTAGCCTCGGAATATAGCAACAATTTGGGTGGATTCAACCTTTTTGACCCGTTGAATAGTATTCTTCCTCGTAAACATAGTTGTTGGTTTTTTTTTATAGAAATAGTTGTTGGTTTTGGATGAATTTCTTTTGTGCGTCCATTAATTCTTCACCCAGCACCCACACATATTAACGTGTTTTCAACTGTATGACCATCATTGACTATTGTTTACACGTTTTAGATTTGGTTATTTTTCCTATAATTGACGGACAGAAGCCAGAAGAGGAAACCAGCAACAGTATAACAACACTTGTAATTTTCAATCACAGGAAACTATTACAAGTTGTCATTTTTAGCTCCTTCTCACCGCCTCGTGCAGGCAGCGTTAGGCACTAGGGCTTCATTGTGCTTATTATTAGATATTTCATCATGTGTTGTAACTTCATAATTGCTTAACAATATATTATAAACGCGCTGCTACGGATCGGAAAATCGCCGGAATCGATAAAGCAAGAATACGAAAGCGAGAATCGAAAAACACAGACACACGATTTACGTGGTTCACTAACACGATGTGTGCTAGCTACGTCCACGGGCGAGAGAGAGCCAATTTCACTATATCGAGGAGATTACAGATTACAGAGGAGTATGAGAAGTATTTATAGTACTTCTCCATGTGGGTTTAAACCTAATCCAATCTGACAAAGGAAACGGTTACAGACCAGGCCCAGAACCCGAACCCAAATAACATTGAGCCCATCAACAAATCTCCACCTTGACTTGAATCCTCTTCCTCTGAAATCTCTGATGTACTCTGCTCCTTCTCTCTCTCCCGCCATCAATGCCCCGTAGGGCGGAGTCACCCACTCAAGACATTCAGCAAGTCCAAGCAGTGTTGCAACTTGCCATGTGGAACCGGCTTCATGAACATATCAGCAGGATTATCCGCGGTGCCAACCTTCTTCACCTTAATCCTCTTCTCTGTCCTCAAGAAATGATACCTCACGTCGATGTGCTTAGTCCTCTCATGGTGGACTTGATCCTTGGCCAAGCATATTGCACTCAAACTGTCGCAATACACCACGGCCTGATCATGATGTAGACCAAGATCACCAACCAGTCCCTTCAACCATATTCCCTCCTTAGCATCTCATCCTCTGACTGTGGTGCATAAGTTGAGGATAGATGAACATTTGAAGCACTAGGAGTATTTAAGGGCTTTGCTGAAGACATGCCAAACCTCGACAATATCTTCTGGATGTAGCTCTTCTGTGACAAGAAAAGCTTCTTCTTCGACCTGTCCCTGTAAATCTCCATACCCAAGATCTTCTAAGCAGCTCTCAAATCCTTCATCTCAAACTCAGCACTGAGAAGCCCCTTTAACTTCTGGATATCAGACTTTGACCTCGAGCTATGAGCATATCATCCACATACAGAACTAGATATATCATCGAATCATCCTCTGCCTTGCTGTGATATACACAACAATCATATGGACTTCTGCTGTAGCCCAGCTCAAGCATGTAACTGTCAAATCTCTTCTACCACTGCCTCGGAGACTGCTTAAGTCCATACAGGGACTTCTTCAGCTTACAAACATAGTCTTCTTTTCCCGGAACCTCGAATCCTTCTGGCTGAGTCATGTAAATTTCTTCCTCCAATTCTCCATGTAGGAAAGCTGTCTTCACGTCTAGCTGCTCGAGCTCCAAGTCATAATGTGTCACTATTGCTAGTAGCACTCTGATCGAAGTATGTCTGACCACTGGTGAGAAAATCTTATTGTAGTCAACTCCTTCCCTCTGCGAGAAGCCTCGTGTAACCACCCGAGCTTTAAATTTCATGCCCTCTTTAGAAGTGATTCCTTCCTTCTTCTTGTAGATCCACTTGTTTGTAACAATCTTCCTTCCCTGTGGTCGTTTGACTAGCTCCCAAGTCTGATTCCTGTCATGAGATTCCATCTCATCTCCCATTGCGGCAAGCCACTGATCAGCTTCACCACCCGAAACTGCTTCTCTATAGGACTGTGGCTCACCTGCATCCACTTCTTCAGCAACCTGAAATGAATACGCCACCATGTCCTCGAAGCCATACCTCTGTGGAGGTACCCCTGCAGTCGCTCTCTTTGGTCTACCGGAAGCTATAGACTGTTGAGCTCCTGCACTGGACTCTGAAGTTTCTGGCTCTGCAGAGACATCCTCATCATGTTGATCTTCTCCACCTTGGTGCTCAAACTCACTCTCATTAGAGTTTGCAGCTCCACCTGTTTATCAACATTCCTGCTACCTTCACCAACAGTAACCTTCAACATGGGGTTAAACATAGACTTCTCATCAAATATCACATTTCTACTGAGCATAACTCGATGCTCAGAAGGTGACCAGACTCAAAATCTCTTAACTCCATCTCCGTAACCCACAAATACACCCTTCTTGGCCCTTGGGTTCAGTTTACCCTCATCCACATGATAATAAACAGGACACCCAAAAACTTTCAGTGAAGAGTAATCAGCAGGCTTACCATACCACACTTCATAAGGAGTCTTCAACTCGATACCTGTGTGAGGTCCACGGTTGATCAGGAAGCACGCCATGTTCACTGCTTCTGCCCAGAATCTTCTCTCTAGTCCAGCATTAGAGAGCATGCACCGTGCTCTCTCCAACAATATCTGGTTCATACTTTCTGCAACGTCATTCTGTTGGGGTGTATCTCTACCAGTCCGATGATGGGCAATCCCTTCATCCTTGTAGAATTCGTTGAACTCAGAATTGCAGAACTCCAGACCATTGTCCGTTCGCAGCTTCTTGATCTTCTTCCCGGTTTGATTCTCCACCAATGTCTTCCACTGCTTGAACTTCGTGAAAGCCTCACTTTTCTGCTTCATCATGAAAATCCAAGTAAATCTCGAATAATCATCAATAATAGACAGAAAATACCTGCTGCCTCCAATGGATTCAACTCGTGAAGGACCCCAACAGTCGGAGTGGAGGTAATCCAGTATCCCCTTCGTCCGGTGGATACCCTTCTTGGGAAACTTGTTGCGATGTAGCTTCCCAAACACACAATGCTCACATAATTCCAAATTTTGCACCTTGTGCACGCAAAGAAGATCCCTCTTCGATAAAACTTGCATCCCCCGTTCACTCATATGCCCCAGTCTCATGTGCCAGAGAGTGGTCATATCTTCCTGATGAACCTGAGACGATGCAACTGCAGCAGAACCAGACAACACAGACCCTTGTAATGCATACAAGGTCCCACGCTTCACGCCCTTCAGCACCTTCCTTGAACCTTTGCAGACATACACAACTCCACCTTTTCCTTTGAAGCTAAAATCCTTGCTGTCGAGTAGACTCAAGGATATCAGGTTCTTTGTCATTCGTGGAACATGCCTGACATCATTCACGGTACAGAACGAACCATCATGTGTCCGAACCTTTATGGACTCGATTCCAACAACCTTGCAGACAGCTCCATTTGCCATGACCACATTACCACCATCTATCTGCTCGTAGGTTGTGAAGCTATCCCTGTTCGGAGACATATGGTATGAGGCTGCAGTATCCAGAAACCACACATCACCATGATGTGCCTTCTCATCTACAGCCAGGGCGAGATCGTCTTCAAAACTGTTGTCCACTTCTGCCACGGCAACTGAACCTTGTTTCTTCTGTTGCCCTCTTCTCTTGGGACAGTTGTACTTCCAATGCCCCACTTCCTTACAGTTGTGACAAGCATCACCTGGCTGTGGACCGGGACCCTTGGAATTCTTGTTCGAATTCCCTTTACCAGATTTCTTCTTTCCCTTTCCACCTGTAACAGCCAAACCCGATGCCTCACCACCTATACCAGATCCAGACGCCTTATGTTTGATCTCTCTCATATGAAGAGCAGACCTGACATCCTCCAACGACACGCTTTCTTTACCAGCAATAAAAGAATCAACGAAATTCTCATATGAACTCGGCAAAGAAACCAGCAGGATTAGGGCAGCATCCTCGTCATCAACTTGAACATCTATATTACACAGATCCAGCAAAATAGAGTTAAGTTGTTCGAGATGTTCCCTCAAAAGCGTACCTTCTTGCATTCTCAAGCTGAACAACCGTTGCTTGAGATGCAGCTTGTTGGTTAGAGACTTTGTCATATACAGACTCTCCAGTTTCAACCACAAGCCCGCGGCAGTCTTCTCAGCAGCGACTTCAATGATGACGTCATCAGACAACGATAGCATGATGGTCGAGTGGTCCTTCTCTTCCAGGGTATTCCACTCATCGTCATCGACCGCTGCCTTCTTCTGTTTCTCAGACAGCGGCCCCCACAGCCCTTGTTGTTTTAATAAAGCCTGCATCTTGATCTGCCATATAGCGAAGCTGTTCTTCCCCGTGAACTTTTCGATCTTCATGTTCACCGACGTCGTTCTTCTGAATCGAAAACCCTAGCCTGGTTTCCAGCCGCGGCTCTGATACCACTTGTTATAAACGCGTTGCTACGGATCGGGAAATCGCCGGAATCGATAAAGCAATAATACGAAAGCGAGAATCGAAAAACACAAACACACGATTTACGTGGTTCACTAACACGATGTGTGCTAGCTACGTCCACGGGCGAGAGAGAGCCAATTTCACTATATCGAGGAGATTACACGATTACAGCGAGACCCCTGATTACCAGTCGTAGCGGCTGATAATCCGATTCAAGTCACATCAACACAATAATTTTGTAAACCTTATAAACTATTACAATTTGTCATTTTTAGTTCTTCCTTGTCACCGACTCACCACCTCGTGCAACGTTAGCCACTAGGGTTTCATTGTGCTTATTAGATATTTCGTTATGTGTTTGTAACTTCATAATTGCTTAAGAATAATTTTAGAAACCTTATATAAACTATTCATATTTATTAACGTTTTAATTAATTGAATAAATTTAAATAAGGATCATTAGTTTCGATGTATAAATTCGATGTCCATTTACAAATTGTTCAACAACATACAAGTTAGGTTTACGAATTTTGGTTTAACTTTTAGGTACGGACGAGGATATTCGATTTGGTAAAGTTCAACTAACCTTAATTTACTAGTGGCGTCACTAATTTAGTAAGCGAAAGATTAATATTCACTGAATCGCATACATCATCAATAAATAGAATTGGGGCTAACCTTACAATATAGACAATCTTGATAATATAGTTGAGAGGAAACTTATTTCCAAGAGAGGTTTAGCTCAAGAAGAGGATTAATTAAGACTCCAATACCATAAATAATATATATGGACCAGGAATGGGGAAAACCTTAATGTTCCTTGTATTGAGTATGCGTATTCATTCTCTTAAAAATACATTAATGAAAACATATAAAATTGCAATAAGATAGACAAGAAAAGAAATAACTAGAAGGAAGATAAACACATGATCACTAGGTTATCATCTCGTGGAGAATGACCAACCATTGTACGTACGAAGTGAATGTTTGACTTTGTAACCCTAGTGGTGGCGGTATACACAATCTAACAGGTAGATCCAATGAGAGAGACCGAGACTTCCTCTAGACGTTCTGTGTGCTATACCTTTTTGACAGACTTCTACACTTAATATAAGAAGAGATATATGTATAGTAATCAATTCGACAGCAACTTGCTTTAAGTTGGGCAAATATTGAAATTTCCTTGCGGTGAAAGAGTCGTTAATTAATTAAGAGCTCCTTGGCAAATTGATTAAAGGTTTGACAAATCCAAAAGATATCCAAATACGCATGTTAATGAATTGAGCCGGCCGCCGGCTCTTGCCAAACTTTCCATCCCGGACGACCTCGTCTCCCCGACAACCTTCCTCGAATCCCCAAACAACAGAATCAGCACCACCACCTATAAATACCCAGCACACCTGCAGTAGCCTCATTTCATCAAATCAACATACAATTCCAACATCATCCAATATTCCCTGAAAAGGCATCAATGTCGTCGTCCCATTTCAACAGCTCATCAGCAGCAGCTGTTGCCGCCTTTCATCTTCTGGGCCTTCTCCTATTCTGCAGTTTCTTCCATGGCCATGCAGCAGCAGTCCGCCATCACACGTTTGTGGTCAAAGAAGCTCCGTTCACTAGGCTGTGCAGCACTAAGAACATCATGACCATCAACGGCAATTTCCCTGGAGAGACCTTGTACGTGAACAAAGGAGATACCCTCATCGTCGACGTCGTTAACAGTAGCCCTCACAACATCACCATCCACTGGTACGCACATTTAATGCTCTTTGCTCACTCTAGCTAGCCACCAATTCACAAGAAGTAGAAAATGATGAACGTTAATCTTGACACCTGCAGGCACGGAGTGAATCAGCCGAGATATCCATGGGCAGATGGTCCCGAATACATCACACAATGTCCAATTCAGCCCGGTGGGAAGTTTACCCAAAAAGTCATCTTTACGACTGAGGAAGGCACTCTGTGGTGGCATGCGCATAGCGAGTGGACTCGTGCCACCGTCTATGGTGCAATTGTAGTCTACCCCAAGAAAGCCGACACTTTTCCCTTTCCCAAGCCTCATGCAGATGTCCCCATTATTTTTGGTACGTGTTTTTAACTACATCCATATTTAAATCCATCACTTTGTTTTTTTTTTTTAAATCCATTAAGCTGAATCAACTTTCCTTCCCCTTGAATTAAAGTATAATTTACTACGAATTGCAGGGGAGTGGTGGAAACAAGACATATTCGAGCTATTCGAGAACTTTCTCCAATCAGGAGGAGATCCCGAAGTCTCCGATGCAATCACTATCAACGGTCAACCTGGTGATCGATTCAATTGCTCTACCCAAGGTGCATATATATAAATATTAAATACATTTCCAGCTCTCATCCTAATTAGTCTTCCATTAACCTAATATCAGTCTTGTGTTTACTTCAAATTGTAAGTTGGCTAATTTTTGAAACATGCACTTGCCGCGTTGCAGACATGTTCAAGGTAGCAGTGGAGCAAGGGAAAACATACCTTCTCCGCCTGATCAACGCAGCCATGCAAGACATCCTCTTCTTCTCCGTCGCCAACCACCGGCTCACGGTGGTCGGAACCGACGGCACCTACCTCAAGCCATTCGAATCCGACTACATCACCATCTCACCCGGCCAAACCATCGACGTCCTCCTACACGCCAACCAACCCATCGACAACTACTACATGGCCGCCAAATTCTACTCGAGCGCACGCGCCGCCGTCAACCTCAACACCACCACCGCCATGCTCCGTTACAAACGCGCCGCCGCCAATAGTACCACCACCACTCTCTCCCTCCCAGCTCTCCCGGCCACGGCCGACACCAACGCCTCCGTCAACTTCACCGCCCGCTTCCGGAGCTTGGCCGACAAGAAACACCCCATCGACGTTCCCACAAAAGTGGACACCAACTTGTACTTCACCGTCTCCATGAACGTGCTCCCCTGCCCCAACAGCTCCAACTGCACGGGTCCCAACGGGGACAGGCTGGCAGCGAGTGTCAACAACGTTAGCTTCGTGCCCACGACGTCCATGGACGTGCTGCGGGCCTACTACGAAGGGATCGGCGGGGTTTACGGGGATGATTTCCCGGCAAAGCCGCCGGTGAGTTTCGACTTCACCAACTTGACCATCCCGGCAGTGTACAGGACGCCGGCGACCGGAAATAAGGTGAGGGTGCTGGAGTATAACTCGTCCGTGGAGCTTGTTTTCCAAGGAACCAATTTGCTGGGCGGAGTTGACCACCCGATGCATCTCCACGGGACCAACTTCTACGTGGTGGGGTCGGGGTTTGGCAACTTTGACCGGGTCAACGACCCGAACGGCTACAATCTGGTGGACCCTCCGTTTCAGAACACGATTGCCGTTCCCAGGAACGGCTGGGTTGCCGTCAGGTTCCGGGCCACCAATCCTGGTAAGCATATTTTTTTCATGCCCTAATCATATCTTCTTGTTATGTATAGTAATAATAATATGATGCTGTTTATAAATGAAATTAAATATTTTGAGTGTTGTTAATAATTATACTCTCGTGAAAAAAAAAAAAAAAAAAACAGGGGTTTGGTTCATGCACTGTCATTTGGAGCGTCACGCTTCCTGGGGGATGGACATGACCTTCATTGTGAAGGACGGCAAAGGGAAGAACGCCAAAATGCTGCCACCGCCGCCGGACATGCCCCGCTGCTAACATCATTTCATTGCTCCGTCCAATCCATGCATGATAAAAACCGATACATGGTGATCATAAGATTAATTACTAGTTTGACAATATATAATTAACTGTTGAGGAGGTTGCAGTTACGTACTTCGATTTCTTTATTTATTTAAGATTCTTTTGAGTTCAAAAAGCTGTTATTCATTGATTTCTGTACTTTTCTTTTGATTCGTTTTAAATTTGTTCGCACATTGTAAATCTTATGTATTTGAAGGGTTCATTTCTTGAGCTTTGAATAAAAGGTTAAAGGTCAATGTTATTCTTTATGTAATTGTTCAATAAAAATTCTTGCTCTATCAATCCAATTGCATATATCTCTGTTCTCTAAATAATACTAGTTTGGTGTCCGGCCCGTTGATCAGAATATCATTTGAATATGATATCTTTACGATGTATATCCTAAAAATTTCAAAACACTTGAAAGGTGTATATCTTTTGGGTCTATTTTTAATTTATCTTTTTTTTTTTTGTTGAATCAGATTCTTTTCATTAACGAAAACAGTGAGACCAAAACAGCCCCACCCCAACTGATTACAATGAAGGGGCAATTCCAGTGTAAAATTACTCGTGTAGCAGCTACAAAACACTACTTCAAAACAAAAACTCCCTCCCACTGTACCACCAAGAGCTACCCTCTAATACTACAAAAATGGAAGACCCGCCTGCTGGCAGTTAGGAAAAAAATTCATACATCTCGTTACCAACTCCATACCGTATGGTATCTCCTTTGTTTTTAAGTCATTTTTAAAATATTTGCATAGAAAGAACGAGTTCGTCAGCCACTGTTGTTGCGCGGAAGTCAGTCAAAAATGTCATTTACTAGCTAACAGCCCATAAGAAGATCGATAAGGATCAAGCTGCTATTTGGCTAGCTAACTTTCTTTCTTGATCTGATCTGTGGTGTTGGTTTGTCGTGTGTTCTTTTACAGGGATGGTTCTGCAGTCCGTATTGGTATTGCTAGTGATGTTGTTTTTTGTTGTTTTTTTATCCCTTTCTGTTGAGCAGCAGGGACGGTTTTTGTTTCCTTTCTTTCCAGTAGTGTGCTGGATTGTCTGTCTTTGATTCGGGAACTGGTTCAGATCTCCTGAACCCCTGTTTCTCCTTTTCTTTCCTTTGTACTTGGTACCTTTCTCTTTCTTCTTTCTTCAATAAAATCACCATTATAAAAAAAAATTAAATGGTGAAAAGAATACAGGACCAAAAAATACCACATCATACCTCCCTGGTATATGAGGTGATATCTTGTGGTACACAATGTTGAAAGTCGTAAATGACAGTTAGTATACTCCTACTATCATGTATTCAACCATCCTACAGTTTAGTATGTTTTCATACCACCATAGTATGCTTTCATATCATATATGATATGCTCTTATTTAATACCAATCAATACCAACATGGTATAGACTGGTAAAAATGCCTCAATATTTTTTATAAAATATATCAAAGTGAATATCATTTTGAAGAACACAATTAATCTGATTTATCTGTAAAAAAAATTTAAATTCGACTTAAAATGAGAAAGAAATAGACCGTTAAAAATTAAAGGGGAAAAGACTAAAGGCTTTCCACAAGTGAGAGAGAGGTGCATTTTGTTTTTTTAATTGAGAGGTGCAGATATGGAGGATTTTGATTGGGTTACTCATTTTAAGATAAAGTGATTTTTATATTATCTGTTATAATTAGTTATTCTAATAATAATTGCACATTGTCCAAATAATAATATTTTATTATAAATTATTTTAATGAATATTATTATTTTAAAAGGTGTTATAAGTGTTTCTTTTTCTATCTTCATGCTAACTTTCTACAAATTTAGCTTATCCACATAAACCAAAAAAACCCGTCCGTTCGCCCTTGATTTTTTCATGACCATCTTATCGCTCATTCTCATCATTCTGCAAATTTACCTTAGGGACATCTACGTATACAAGCTCTATATAAATTCCCTCATTTATAATCCGATACGTCAGTCAAAGTTTCACTTCTTGTTGGAGGATCCAGCGTTATATGCAGTTATTCCTCGTAGATTGATCCCCGGCTTTACGCTTCAAGAAAACATGACACACCAACTAGACTTCCCTTTGACTCGTACTCAAGATGGACATACCTTCCTTTGTTTCTTTTGACTAAACAAAAAATTGTGTTACATGTTTGATTTCATTCCTGGGGATTACCTCCAATCCGCGGGATGTCTTTCCCGTAGAAGCACCAAATGGATTACCTCCAATCCGTCGGATAGGGAATCAAATTGGCTTCGTTCCTAGGGCTACCATTCCAAATAAGACAGCCTATAGGACGAATCCAGATGAGATAAAGGAGTTGCAAAGACAAATCGATGAGATTATGGAGAAAGAACATGTTCGTGAAAACATGAGTCCTTGTGTGTTTCCTGTCATCCTTGTGCCAAAGAAGGACCATATGTGGATGATGTGTGTTGATTTCCAAGCAGTCAACCAAATAACCGTAAGTATCGTCATGAAGGAAGGAGACGAGTGGAAGACAGCCTTCAAAACAAAGCATGGTTTCTATGAATGGATGGTGATGACATTCGGCTTAACAAATGCTTCGAGTATATTTATGAGGTTGATGAATCACGTGTTGAGAGCATTCATTGGGAAGTTCGTGATTTTTTCTACTTCGATGACATTCTGATTTACTCGAAGAGCATGGACGAGCACCTTGAGCATTTGAGGAACGTGTTGAAGACTTTGAGGAAGGAGAAACTCTATGCTAATCTCAAGAAATGCATGTTTTTCACCTCAAGCGTGATGTTTCTGGGTTTCGTTGTGAGTAATAATGGATTCAAAATCAATGAAGAGAAGGTGAAGGCGATTCAAACATGGCCTACTCCTACAAACATGAGTGAAGTAAGAAGCTTTCATGGGTTGGCTGGCTTTTATCAACGATTTGTACCCAACTTCAGCATCATTGTCACACCATTGAACTCAATTATTAAGAATAATGTGGCATTTTATTGGGGAGAAGAGCAAGAGAAGGCATTTGAGCTCCTCAAATACAAGCTTACTCATGCTCCTGTGTTGGTGCCACCGGATTTTAACAAGACGTTTGAAGTGGAGTGTAATGCATCAGGATTTGGAATTGGCACTGTATTGATACAAGAGAAGAGGCCAATTGCATATTTCAGCGAGAAGTTTAGTAGAGTTACGCTTAATTATCCTAACTATGATAAGGAGCTTTATGTGTTGGTTCAAGCTATGGAGACTTGGCAACATTACTTGTGGCCGAAGGAATTCGTCATCCATAATGATCATGAGTCTCTCAAGTATTTGAAGGCCCAACATAAGTTGAACAAGAGTCATGCGCATTGGGTGGAGTTCGTTGAATCGTTTCCTTATGTGATCAAGTACAAACAAGGCAAAAAGAATGTTGTTAGACCCAGATATTTTGGTTCAGGTTCGACAATACTATATGAACGATTCGATTGACGACGGTTATGCAAGAAGGAATGAACCTTGAATTAGAAATAATAATAACATTATTATTATTATTACTAGCGCAGGGCCCGGCCCGTTGGGCGGGTAAACTAACCATAAGCGGCGCATTTGACAAACGTTGGAATCATAAGTTAAACCTGAATTAAAGTTCATATAAATCAATCAAATATTTCTGGGAATACTATGTTCACCATTGAAGTACCTTCCTCTCCATTCTCATTGCCACTCAAAATCTTCAATCCTTGCCTTGTAGTAACTCTTGACAATGCAACATATAGCTGACCATGACTAAAAACTTGTCTTTGAAGACATAAACCAACATTGGCTAGTGTTTGACCCTGACTTTTGTTAATAGTCATGGCAAAACAAAGAGCCACAGGGTATTGCCTTCTAATGAGGGTGAAATTAAGACTCTTGTAATGGGTTGATAATGTCAATCTGGGAAGGAAGACGCGATCACCGATGTTGGTACCTGTCAAAATCTCCACCTTAATGAACCATTTACCCAAAGTCTTCACAACCATTCTAGTACCATTACAAAGGCCAACAGTTTGATCCATATTCCGTAATAGAATGACTGGACACCCAACTTTTAGTTCCAACTGATGGTCTGGAAAGTTTCCAATCCGGAGGTTGTTCAAAAACTCGGTTGAATAATCAGCATCCACAACTCCCTCCTTCCCAGGGTCCATCTCAATAGAATCTGCGCTGTAATATGCCACTACATCTCCTGGGAATTGACTTAGAATATACTCATTCACTGCAGAAACCATATCATGGTGTGGAGCCAAGATAGCTCGATTGACTAAATAATTATGATCTCCTGCATGACTACTAAGATCACTGTATATAGAGGCGACAATATCAATGACAGGATCACTCTGTCGAGGAATTACTAATTCCTGAGGTATGCGAATCAAAGACTCACCAAACACATCTGAATCTACTCCGTCTCCTACTTGCAAGAGCCAGTTCTGGAAAGTAGTTATCTCAACAGTTTCCTCCGGAGAGCAATTAGATCGTGCTAGCCGCATATTTTCAACTAACTTAATTACCCTCAAATGGGGCCACAGGTAAGACCTCTTTATAGATGAGTTCACAATATCACCTCGTGAAGCTTTCAATACTATAGGCAAAGTTTGCCGGAAATCTCCTCCAAAAACAACTATCAGACCTCCAAATGGCTTGCCCTGACTGTTTTCATACCGAAACCGCAAAATATCCCGCAATGATTTATCTACAGCTTCCACTGCATGCTTGTGTGACATAACAACTTCATCCCAAATAATCAATGAAGCACGCTGAATGAGCTCTGCTAATTCACTACCCTGGTCAATATGACATGTCGATCTACCATCAAGGTCTACTGGAATGTGAAATCGAGAATGAGATGTTCGACCCCCATCCATTAAAAGGGCTGCAATCCCAGAAGAAGCTACACATAGAACAATCTTATTTTCCGATCGCAATTTCAAGCAAATGACTTTCCATAAGAAGGTCTTTCCTGTCCCACCACATCCATCAATAAAGAATGCATTTCCCTTATCTGCATACACCGATTCAGTAATTTCATCAAAAGCTTTTTTTTGTTGGGCATTGAGCTTGGAAATCATACCTTCAAATTGCTCACGAAGACTTGCAACATTGTAATTAAGTTCTGCAGTGATCAATCGATTAGATGAAGATGACATGTTACCAGTATCGATAACTGGTAATCCAGGAAAATCAGATAGAGTTTTGCAATTTCTTGCAAGCAATTTATCTATCTCCAGCAAACAACATTCCTGCAACTGAAGATCAGACATTTCTAAAGTAGGCATATTTAGTTCCTTCCGACGGGCATACAAAATATCATCAGATAACAGTGCCCAATTCCGCTCCCATAGTTTCCCAATGTCTGAAACTTGACAGAGGCTGATGATAGTAACAAATAAAGTTCTAAGCTTTTTACCGGATGCCCAAAGAGCCGCTTCGGCCAAACAGTCATTCCATTCATTATCTTCTGCCAACAGACCATGCGCATAACATGCTTCCTTAAAAGATTTATGCAAAACTCCATTCACTGTCCTGATGTCCTCAAAACTTTGAGCACCACGAACAATATGTAGAAGCATACGCAGATAGAACCTATCATTTGTAGGCGAAGGATGACAATAATACAACCGCCCAATACTGAACATGGATTTCCTCTTGTGCCACGCCTGCTTTGTTTTATCCCAAACATAATGTTGCGGAAATTCTACAAATGTATATTTCCTTGCTTCTGGAAATAACTTATTCATTTTCATCCATTCCAACAGCATAGAGGTTTGAGCACGCTTAGACTGGAGCACACCTTGAGGATTTGAATGCTGCCTTGAGACAACTACATTCTGCCCAGGAAGATGATAAGACATGCGCAACACTGATGGGTACTGTGAGTAGACATCAAACTTGAACAACCTCCAGCATGCTTCACCAGATGTGATATACCGACAATCAAGATATGCTTTTATCTCATCAACCCGTGGTGTGGGATTTGAACTTGATGCACCAGATTCAATTCCAGTATTAGTTTCATTGTCAACTAATGAAGCTTTTGCTCGATCTTGTGGTTTGTTGATATACTTGAACAAATATTTGATTGCCCTACCATGTCAAACAAAAATTAGACACAACAAAACTAATGAGTAGTAATGCAACAACCAAACTGATACGTTTAAACCAATAAAAAAAACACACCAAAAGCTACCAAATTTGGCACTTTCCATGGAAGGGAATAAAAAAGTCGTGTCGAGCATAAATATTATATGTGGTATGAAAAACATACCTGGATTTATTGCAGAACTCAACATTTATATGTGTATCAAATCGCAATAGAGTTAACTTTAAAAGATATTCCACTGTCACGTCGTCGATATTTGGCAAACCCATTATCATCAATCGTCGTTTGCTCACAAAACGGCTTTGGAAAATGTTTAGTACACACACCACCTTCTGTGCAAGGAGCATTACGGCCCAAAAGACCACATGGACCATGCAGCATAAAAGCAGTTACAGCCCTATAGCCTTCTGGATCAATATCAGAGTTTGGAATTTCTGCGGATATGACGGAATCAATGGCCGTCGGCCCAGTTAGTTTACATTCCGAAGCTAGGAAGACCAGCAAATGAGCATGGGGAAGGCCACGCTTTTGAAACTCAATTGCCAGCACAACTGCAAACAAATACAATATGTATTAAGTTGGAGCCTGCCAAAACCTTATTATGTAAAGGACAACCTGCATAAAATAATTCAAACATATGAAACAAAAGTATTGCTCAAAACTAAAATAACACTTATGGAGCATGTACGACTTACATCCAGTGGTAGTCCCAAATATTTTCTTATCTCTTATCTCAAACATTAATTGCTGCAGTTTAAGCTTGAAGACCCGAGCAATAATATCAGATCTATTGACATCTTTCCGACCATCTGCGGTTACCAAATCAACCATAAACTGGATTTCCGGCCAATTTGCATTACAGGTGAAGGTAATAAATAAATCTGGGTAGCCCAACCACCTACAAATAGCCATAGCATCCTGGAAGTTTTCATACTTGTACCGTGGACTTCCTGTGTGGGAAGCAGCCAAAATAACATGTTTTCCAGTCATTTCTAAATCAGAATCACCACGGAGGAATGCATCCACTAACCCACTCAGATAATGGGAACGAAGTTTTGTTTGGTTATTTCAGATCCAATCAAGCCGTTGTGCCTCTACTAATGCATATGCATTCACAACATACTGCTGAAATAATTTCCCAGATAATAAAACCGAATTTGACTCCTGAAATCTACTCTGTAGGCGGTATGCATAATAATCACACTGGGACAGTGTCTTGTCATTCCAAAGATTATCATCATCATCATCATCATCACAGCTTATGTCCGGATGCCATCCATCCTCTCCATAAGGAAATAAAATTGGGTATTGTAAAGCCATTAATGATGGATGATAATAATTAATTCTCTCCAATTCAGAACTCTTATACTGAACAATAATATCTGGCTCAAATGTATCTTGCCCTGTTTCATCAACAATCAAGGCTGCTATGTCATTCCCCGTCGGTAAATCATATTCTCTCCCATCATGAGCACGCTTGGCAATTAATTTGATCTTCACCTCTTTCACATTGCCTTCCTGTATCTTTTGCCTAGCCATCCGAAAGGTTTGAACCAGAACATTGTTCCTATCAAACATTTCTTGCAAGCGTTCAACAATATCTGGTCGCAATGAACTGGAGGCATCATCAACTGGAAATAGATGCAAACGACTCTGTAGTTCAGAACTTGAGTCATGAATGTATAATTGGGCAAACCTCGGTGGCTGGCCGTCTGCAGGTAATAAGCTGCCTATAGAGTGATAAATTTGTCCTCCTATAGAGTACACATACACCCCTCGACCATCATTTATACCACGATCCACTTTCCCGCCCAGGGAGATAAAGCAAAACACAGCATTGTATCTACGAATGGCTTCCCGGAAATGACGGCTCATAGGTGTAGAAGAATGTAACAATTCATTCAAAAACTCTGGTGGAGCACGTCTAGGGGGTAGTTTTACCTTTCCAGCCTTGCAACACAATGAGAAAGTGGGATTAACACGACTCCTAGTAGGAACCGTACTTTCTTGCACCCACATAATTGCTGCACAGTATTGACAAATGCTTGTAGGCTCGCCGAGACTAAAAAGTTCCACAACAGGATATCCTACAATCAAAGTAGTCACATAAGATCACTCACACATGATGCAAACGTATTTACAATATACAAATATAAAATATGATGCCACAAACCATGGGAACGGGAGAACCCCCTCGGTACAGCATTAACCATCCGCCTTTTGTACAAATGAATCGCTCGCATTAAACGTGCCCTTTTTGTCCGAAGGTTGGAGATACATGAACTATAATCTGTGGTAACAAAGTTAATTATGCATTAACTAAATCCATTAGGACGACGTGGAATCCTGCTCCGCGACATATACACCGCAATGCACATATGGACTATGGTATGCATAATAAAAGCGTTTAAAAGATGCTAAGCTTACCATGTGGAATATATTGAACAGTACGTTGCAAGCGCGCGTTCAAGATCTCCCGTCGTCGTTTTCGATAGAATTTAGCTATCAAGCGATCAATATGCTCAACTTGTGATTGAAGGGTGAGTATTTCTGCAATTGAAACATACAAATCAAATTATTCTGCTTTTGTGCCAAAGTAAACTTTAATTAAATGTACCAAAAAATGAATCGCAGAACTACGTTGCTTAAGACGATCCCTTTCAGCAGCAGTTTGTTTATTGGAAGGAGGTTTTGGCGGGTTGAATATAGCTCGCATGAACCCTGCAAAATACGATAGAATTAAGTCAGCAGGTATATGTGGTGTCCATTGTGAATACGTACAATACCAGCGGAACATGAAAACAACCAAAGAAATCAAATTACATTTGCCCTTTGAATTGCGACGGTTGGGAGCACTGGTTTGCACTGAAGAGGTTCCACCAGTTTGTTGATTTCCGGACATTATCTTGATTGCAATCACACTTAATCATGAACCAGCAAGCGCTAATTGATCAAAAATAAAGGTTTACTTAGGCCACCTCGAAAGGTTGTAGAAGCTCTCTCCTCCCACGCATCTCCAATCCCTCCCCTCTTGACACACACCCTTCACACTTACAGCTGGGGAGGAGTTGGGGAATTCAATTGGAGGAGTAGCAACTCCCTCCGCCCACGCGTCCCTCACAATTGCATATGTAGTATTGAAGTGCAGGGCTTGAGCCCGAAAGCGATATGGAGATGTAGTATTGAACTGCAGAGCTTGAGACCGAAAGCGATATGGAGAAAGAAGTAAACACGGCATGGACTGCCACAACAGCTGAATATGGGTTCTGAGAGATTTCGATGGAATCATTTCACCAGCAGTCTTTGGGCCTACTACGTCAGGGCGGAATAGTTTGGGCCGGCTACTTCAGGGGGCAACAGCCCGGTCCGACTATATACTAAACTGGCCAGGTCCACCCGCAGAATGTGTTAGAGGTGAAACGCACAGTTTTATTTAAGTGTGAATTGCCTAAAGTGCCCTTCCGACAAACCCTCTGCGGGCTGGAAATTTGAATCCCTGCAAACTAAACACTTGTTTTGGCTTCATATATCTTATAGATTATTATTTACATCATCATCCGTCTCCACCCGTCCCCTTATTAGAAACAAGAAAAGGACAGACAAAAAAAAGAAAAGGGAAAAGTGAATAAATAAAAACCCACCCATCCGTTAACCCTCATCCCCTACCTAATAATTCCCCCTTCCCCAACAATAACCCCCCAGTTAATTCCCCGATCCCCATCCCTTTTATTAATGAGAGCAGAAGCAGAAAGAAAACGAAAGAAGAAGGGAGAAACTCGCTTGTCGTCTGGCACGCCAGCAACCGGTCATTCCCAAAACACGAACTCGCCAGCGTGATGACTCGATATTTGCACTTGTTTTCCCCTTTGTTTCTTGATCGTTTAAGCTTGCATTATCACTTCTTTGGCCTATTTTACGCTAGGTTGTATTCTTTTATCACATTTCATGTACTAGCAAATAAAGTGAAGCAGGTGCAAGTGTCAAGTCAATCGGAGATCAATTGTCAACTCGGAGAAAGAAACTCGGGCTTAACTTGAAGAAGAATGGATTTCTACCTAATTTTTTTACCATATAATCATGTAAGCTTGTCATGAGAAGAAATAGGACGAGACTACGAGCGTCTGGGATGAAACAGCACCTGATTTGGAGTCCGAACGAGGGAGAAACGAAGAATTAAAGACAGGGGACCCGGAATTGTGAAATACTCGGGCAAAATACCCGATAGGGTATTTTGAACATCTGACAGGGTATTTTTGGCAGAATCAGAAGGCCCCCCGGTCGTGAACCAAAAATACACGGCCGGGTATTCTCCCTTTTGCCCAAGAAAAGTGACCCGGTGCATTTCGTTGATACCCGGTCGGTTCCCTAAATACCCGACCGAGTATTTGGACCGCGTTTCGCTAATGCATGCTGATAATCTTGAGTTCATATTCAATCTATGCATGTTTTCATGATTCAATTCAGCTTTAGGCGAGATTATTGATTCTGCTTTGATCCTATGAGAGCGAATACCTGATTAGGTCAATAGAGCACCATAGATTGATAGTATTGGATCGATTGCTTTAGTTGAGGGTTGATTTACTGCTTTTTATCGATTGAGAACCTCGTTCGATAGAGGAAATCTAGTTCAGAACACCTTGATCGGTTGTTCTAGAGAAGGATATGTCCCTTATTTCTTTAGTCGAGACTCAAGGTCTAGTTAAGGATTCTTCGCATTGTGAATGAAAGTGAAACAGGTTAGAGATCATCAATCATTAATCTGGCTAGTGGCTAGGGGGAATCATACCTAAGTGAGTTCCCAACCTATGATTAGATTAACTTTAATTGTAGTTTGCTAGAGTATTTTTAGTTCTTCCATTTTACTCTGGTTTGCTAGATAATGAACTGAAGCTGAGTAATAGTAATTCTAGAGATATTTATTAATTGAGCCACTACACTGCAGTCCCTTTTCATAAAGCAGTTTGCTCGGAACACCGAAAGATTCAATTGCAAGATGGACCTCTTTTTCCAATCTGTTGCTCCTCCTAACTCTTCATTCCTTCGTGAATCGGATGAGACTGTTCCGCACTCAACAAAGCAAGTGGGTCGAGCAAGTTTGTGGACAACTTTCTCAATATCACCCTTCTGCTACCATACTAGAAAAGGAGGAGGAAGACGAAGGCTACGAGAATATCGTGGAGCATACAGAAGTTGTCACGAAGAGCTCCCGTGATGATCATGATCAGGAATGTCCTGTTGTAGCCGACCATACCTTTTCGCATCCCAGACGAAGCGTTGAAGAGGCGGGCATGAGTGAGGAGATACAAGTTAGTCTTATTGAAAAGATTGCATGGCGACTCGCTCTCCTATCCGTGTTAGAAGAAGAATAGCAAGAACGGATGAGGAAAGAAGTTGTGGAGAATAACAGAAGTGAATTAGAGGAAGTTCTTGACCTTTTCCAAGGGGAGGAATCAAATTCCGAGAAATGAAGCGGGGTTCAAAAAAGCAATTGGCGTCCAGGCTCGGAACGAAGTTGAGGTGGAAGAGGCTTGCACCGGCCATATGTTACAAGTAATATCCCCACCAAATATCATTAAAAAAAAAACAAAAATATCCGCTCAATTGATTGGTACAATAGAAAATTATTACCAGCCATAGTTTACAGAAATCACTAATTGACACATTTGAGGTACCAAACGATTTTATTTTGAGATTAAGATGGACCAAACCGCCTTTGGCAGTTTGCAGCTGCAAAGATCTCGAAAAGTTAAGCGAGATGGGGAAAAGAATTGCGTCAATCGGATAACCGAGCGCAAAGTTACGGCCGTACGAAGCGGGTAGCCTACGGGAAGCGGGTGACTACTAGGACATATACGAACGAGCGCAAGGAGTTGACGGGTGCGATCATACCAGCACTAATGCACCGGATCCCATCAGAACTCCGAAGTTAAACGTGCTTGGGCGAGAGTAGTACTAAGATGGGTGACCTCTTGGGAAGTCCTCGTGTTGCACCCCTTTTTTATTTGATTTTTTTCGTTATTTTTTGCCCGCTCGAACGGCGTACACACAAGGGGAGGGCGGAGAAGGTATTGTTCTGCAAAGATCTCGAAAAGTTAAGCGAGATGGGGAAAAGAATTGCGTCAATCGGATAACCGAGCGCAAAGTTACGGCCGTACGAAGCGGGTAGCCTACGGGAAGCGGGTGACTACTAGGACATATACGAACGAGCGCAAGGAGTTGACGGGTGCGATCATACCAGCACTAATGCACCGGATCCCATCAGAACTCCGAAGTTAAACGTGCTTGGGCGAGAGTAGTACTAAGATGGGTGACCTCTTGGGAAGTCCTCGTGTTGCACCCCTTTTTTATTTGATTTTTTTCGTTATTTTTTGCCCGCTCGAACGGCGTACACACAAGGGGAGGGCGGAGAAGGTATTGTTCTGCAAAGATCTCGAAAAGTTAAGCGAGATGGGGAAAAGAATTGCGTCAATCGGATAACCGAGCGCAAAGTTACGGCCGTACGAAGCGGGTAGCCTACGGGAAGCGGGTGACTACTAGGACATATACGAACGAGCGCAAGGAGTTGACGGGTGCGATCATACCAGCACTAATGCACCGGATCCCATCAGAACTCCGAAGTTAAACGTGCTTGGGCGAGAGTAGTACTAAGATGGGTGACCTCTTGGGAAGTCCTCGTGTTGCACCCCTTTTTTATTTGATTTTTTTCGTTATTTTTTGCCCGCTCGAACGGCGTACACACAAGGGGAGGGCGGAGAAGGTATTGTTCTGCAAAGATCTCGAAAAGTTAAGCGAGATGGGGAAAAGAATTGCGTCAATCGGATAACCGAGCGCAAAGTTACGGCCGTACGAAGCGGGTAGCCTACGGGAAGCGGGTGACTACTAGGACATATACGAACGAGCGCAAGGAGTTGACGGGTGCGATCATACCAGCACTAATGCACCGGATCCCATCAGAACTCCGAAGTTAAACGTGCTTGGGCGAGAGTAGTACTAAGATGGGTGACCTCTTGGGAAGTCCTCGTGTTGCACCCCTTTTTTATTTGATTTTTTTCGTTATTTTTTGCCCGCTCGAACGGCGTACACACAAGGGGAGGGCGGAGAAGGTATTGTTCTGCAAAGATCTCGAAAAGTTAAGCGAGATGGGGAAAAGAATTGCGTCAATCGGATAACCGAGCGCAAAGTTACGGCCGTACGAAGCGGGTAGCCTACGGGAAGCGGGTGACTACTAGGACATATACGAACGAGCGCAAGGAGTTGACGGGTGCGATCATACCAGCACTAATGCACCGGATCCCATCAGAACTCCGAAGTTAAACGTGCTTGGGCGAGAGTAGTACTAAGATGGGTGACCTCTTGGGAAGTCCTCGTGTTGCACCCCTTTTTTATTTGATTTTTTTCGTTATTTTTTGCCCGCTCGAACGGCGTACACACAAGGGGAGGGCGGAGAAGGTATTGTTCTGCAAAGATCTCGAAAAGTTAAGCGAGATGGGGAAAAGAATTGCGTCAATCGGATAACCGAGCGCAAAGTTACGGCCGTACGAAGCGGGTAGCCTACGGGAAGCGGGTGACTACTAGGACATATACGAACGAGCGCAAGGAGTTGACGGGTGCGATCATACCAGCACTAATGCACCGGATCCCATCAGAACTCCGAAGTTAAACGTGCTTGGGCGAGAGTAGTACTAAGATGGGTGACCTCTTGGGAAGTCCTCGTGTTGCACCCCTTTTTTATTTGATTTTTTTCGTTATTTTTTGCCCGCTCGAACGGCGTACACACAAGGGGAGGGCGGAGAAGGTATTGTTCTGCAAAGATCTCGAAAAGTTAAGCGAGATGGGGAAAAGAATTGCGTCAATCGGATAACCGAGCGCAAAGTTACGGCCGTACGAAGCGGGTAGCCTACGGGAAGCGGGTGACTACTAGGACATATACGAACGAGCGCAAGGAGTTGACGGGTGCGATCATACCAGCACTAATGCACCGGATCCCATCAGAACTCCGAAGTTAAACGTGCTTGGGCGAGAGTAGTACTAAGATGGGTGACCTCTTGGGAAGTCCTCGTGTTGCACCCCTTTTTTATTTGATTTTTTTCGTTATTTTTTGCCCGCTCGAACGGCGTACACACAAGGGGAGGGCGGAGAAGGTATTGTTCTGCAAAGATCTCGAAAAGTTAAGCGAGATGGGGAAAAGAATTGCGTCAATCGGATAACCGAGCGCAAAGTTACGGCCGTACGAAGCGGGTAGCCTACGGGAAGCGGGTGACTACTAGGACATATACGAACGAGCGCAAGGAGTTGACGGGTGCGATCATACCAGCACTAATGCACCGGATCCCATCAGAACTCCGAAGTTAAACGTGCTTGGGCGAGAGTAGTACTAAGATGGGTGACCTCTTGGGAAGTCCTCGTGTTGCACCCCTTTTTTATTTGATTTTTTTCGTTATTTTTTGCCCGCTCGAACGGCGTACACACAAGGGGAGGGCGGAGAAGGTATTGTTCTGCAAAGATCTCGAAAAGTTAAGCGAGATGGGGAAAAGAATTGCGTCAATCGGATAACCGAGCGCAAAGTTACGGCCGTACGAAGCGGGTAGCCTACGGGAAGCGGGTGACTACTAGGACATATACGAACGAGCGCAAGGAGTTGACGGGTGCGATCATACCAGCACTAATGCACCGGATCCCATCAGAACTCCGAAGTTAAACGTGCTTGGGCGAGAGTAGTACTAAGATGGGTGACCTCTTGGGAAGTCCTCGTGTTGCACCCCTTTTTTATTTGATTTTTTTCGTTATTTTTTGCCCGCTCGAACGGCGTACACACAAGGGGAGGGCGGAGAAGGTATTGTTCTGCAAAGATCTCGAAAAGTTAAGCGAGATGGGGAAAAGAATTGCGTCAATCGGATAACCGAGCGCAAAGTTACGGCCGTACGAAGCGGGTAGCCTACGGGAAGCGGGTGACTACTAGGACATATACGAACGAGCGCAAGAAGTTGACGGGTGCGATCATACCAGCACTAATGCACCGGATCCCATCAGAACTCCGAAGTTAAACGTGCTTGGGCGAGAGTAGTACTAAGATGGGTGACCTCTTGGGAAGTCCTCGTGTTGCACCCCTTTTTTATTTGATTTTTTTCGTTATTTTTTGCCCGCTCGAACGGCGTACACACAAGGGGAGGGCGGAGAAGGTATTGTTCTGCAAAGATCTCGAAAAGTTAAGCGAGATGGGGAAAAGAATTGCGTCAATCGGATAACCGAGCGCAAAGTTACGGCCGTACGAAGCGGGTAGCCTACGGGAAGCGGGTGACTACTAGGACATATACGAACGAGCGCAAGGAGTTGACGGGTGCGATCATACCAGCACTAATGCACCGGATCCCATCAGAACTCCGAAGTTAAACGTGCTTGGGCGAGAGTAGTACTAAGATGGGTGACCTCTTGGGAAGTCCTCGTGTTGCACCCCTTTTTTATTTGATTTTTTTCGTTATTTTTTGCCCGCTCGAACGGCGTACACACAAGGGGAGGGCGGGAGAAGGTATTGTTCTGCAAAGATCTCGAAAAGTTAAGCGAGATGGGGAAAAGAATTGCGTCAATCGGATAACCGAGCGCAAAGTTACGGCCGTACGAAGCGGGTAGCCTACGGGAAGCGGGTGACTACTAGGACATATACGAACGAGCGCAAGGAGTTGACGGGTGCGATCATACCAGCACTAATGCACCTGATCCCATCAGAACTCTGAAGTTAATCGTGCTTGGGCGAGAGTAGTACTAAGATGGGTGACCTCTTGGGAAGTCCTCGTGTTGCACCCCTTTTTTATTTGATTTTTTTCGTTATTTTTTGCCCGCTCGAACGACATACACACAGGGGGAGGGCGGAGAAGGTATTGTTCTGCAAAGATCTCGAAAAGTTAAGCGAGATGGGGAAAAGAATTGCGTCAATCGGATAACCGAGCGCAAAGTTACGGCCGTACGAAGCGGGTAGCCTACGGGAAGCGGGTGACTACTAGGACATATACGAACGAGCGCAAGGAGTTGGCGGGTGTGATCATACCAGCACTAATGCACCGGATCCCATTAGAACTCTGAAGTTAAACGTGCTTGGGCGAGAGTAGTACTAAGATGGGTGACCTCTTGGGGAGTCCTCGTGTTGCACCCCTTTTTTATTTGATTTTTTTCGTTGTTTTTTGCCCGCTCGAACGGCGTACACACAGGGGGAGGCGGGAGAAGGTATTATTCTGCAAAGATCTCGAAAAGTTAAGCGAGATGGGGAAAAGAATTACGTCAATCGGATAACCGAGCGCAAAGTTACGGCCGTACGAAGCGGGTAGCCTACGGGAAGCGGGTGACTACTATGACATATACGAACGAGCGCAAGGAGTTGACGGTTGCGATCATTTTTTTTTTTTTTTTTTGATGGGAATCTGCGAACATTCTTATTAACCATTGTTGGCGGTTACATTATCCAGCTGTAACTGGTCAATGACACAAGACGGTGGACTATCGAACCAGACCATCCAGTCATTCCACCCTACCTCAAGACGTGCCATAATATGAGCAGCGTTGTTTCCTTCACGTGAAGTATACTGCCAAGTACCCTCTCCCAGACTCTCAATACGCCGGCGAATACTTCTGCAAATCACCCCTGTCTCCGAGTCAATGAGCTCCGCGTCCCGAATTTTGTTTACCAAGCCAAGACAATCCGTTTCAAGAATGGGGTTCCGGATTTGGTGCTGTTGGGCAAGCTGCAAACCAAAGTCTGCTGCAATTGCTTCCGCCACTTCCACATCCCATCTCCCTGGAACTCTCTTATTTGCTGCCATTATAAACTGGCCATTTGAATCCCTTACCACCATCCCCAGACCAACTCCTTCTCCTTGGAAAATTGCAGCATCCGTGTTGATCTTTAGCTTGCCTGGCTCGGGCGGCTTCCATCTCCCGTTCCTGTCCTCATCCGTCTCCTGCGTCATGGCTGATTGCTGCTTCCTGTAGTCCTCCAAGAACAGTTTTGCACGAGGGATAATTTCCTCCTCAGCTATCTTTATGCCATTAAACATCTGCGCGTTGCGTTCTCGCCAAAAGAACCAGAGAACCACACACCAGACCTCCACCTCTTCCTTGGGTTTTGCCGCCACCACATCCGCGAACCACTGATAGCAGTCCTCCGAAGCTCTGGTAGTAAAGCAGCTGGCGACATCCGTAGCCCTCCAAATTCTGGTCACCCACTGACACTCTCCGAATAGATGTGCCTGCGTTTCCTGAGCCTCGCAGAAAGGACATTTGTCCCCCCACCTCTTACTCTTTGTGCTGATTTTGTCGCCAGTAGGTAGAATACCCCTCATAAAACGCCACATAAAATGCTTCGTTTTGGGAGGGATTTTCAGATTCCATAGGAGCTTCCACGTCCCAGCTTCTCCTACAGGGTGCACGAGACGATCAGCCAAAGACTTCTTTAACCAGCACTTGTATCCGTCCTTTACCGTAAAGGCTCCCGTATCACTCATCGCCCAAATCAAGGTATCCCTTTCATCATTACCTCTCAACGGAATTTGGAGCACCCGTTGAGCTACCGACACGTCCATGCAGGCTGTGAGCACCCCCCAATCCCACTGGTCTGTGACTGGGTTGATGAGTTGTCGCACTGTAGCGTCGACAGGCAGCCCACGTGGAGCTGATTCCACGAAATCAGGCACACCCCCCGGGATCCATCGATCCCCCCAGATCTTTACATCCGCGCCATTGCCTATCCGCCATCTAAGACCGTCGCATAGGAAATCCTGGGCACTACAGAGGCTTCGCCAAATGAAGCTTGGACAATGGCCGATGCTAGCTTCAAGGATCGAAGTGTTCTTGAAATATTTCGCTTTCATGATCTTTGCGACTAGGGACGAGGGTCGTTGGTGGAGCCGCCATACCTGCTTAGCTAACATAGCAGTATTAAAACCTTCAAGGTCCCTTAGTCCTAGCCCTCCCTCCTCCTTCGGCAACAGCAATTCTTCCCTACTCAACCAATGAATCCGCTTCTCAGATCCCTTCTGGCCCCAATAGAAGTTCGTAATAAGACTATGAACTTCGTTAATGATAGCCGCCGGGATGCGAAAAACAGACATGGCATACGTGAGCTGAGCCTGTGCCACGGATCGGATCAACGTCTCCCTTCCCGCTACTGAGAGAGTTTTTTCTTTCCATCCTTTAAGCTTCTTCCGAACTCTTTCCTTCAGGCCATTAAAAATCTCCTTCTTACTCCTTCCTACCACAGTAGGTAACCCGAGGTACTTCTCATGTTTTTCCACCATTGTCATCTGTAGCGTTCCGCACACCATCAACTTCTGATGCATTCTAACATTCCCACTAAACGAGACCGCCGACTTCTGGAAATTCACCAATTGGCCGGACTCTTTTTCGTACAACTGCAATATCTCTTTCAAGAGACCACTCTCTTGCTCAGTAGCCCTCCCGAAGAAGATACTGTCGTCCGCGAAAAAAAGGTGGGACACCGTCGGAGCCCCCTGCGCCGGCTTCAAGCCATGCAGTCGTTTATCCTGAACCGCGGCCTTGGTGATCGCTGAAAGACCCTCTGCACAGAAAAGGAACAGGTAGGGAGAGAGCGGGTCACCTTGCCTCAATCCACGGGTTGGTAGAAAAGCTTCCGATTGATGGCCATTTATCAGAACCGAGTACGAGACCGTCTTAACACACTTCATGATCAGATCAACCCACCGCCTATCAAACCCCATTCGGCTCATAACACCCTCGAGAAAATGCCACTCCACACGATCATAGGCCTTGGCCATATCGATCTTCGCCGCGAACATCCCAACTCCCTTCTGCGACCTGTTCTTCATAGAATGGAAGCATTCAAACGCCGCCATAATATTGTCCGTAATGAATCTGCCGGGCACAAAGGCACTCTGTTCCTGAGAAATCACAAGATCTAAAACAAGTTTTAGTCTGTTAGCCAACACCTTCGCCACCAGTTTATACAAGACATTGCATAAACTGATAGGCCGAAAGTCTTGAGGGGCACTCGGTTCTTTGATCTTCGGTATCAACGCAATAAGAGTGTGATTGAGGGTTGGCGGCATCGGACCCCCCTCCAGAATGTGGATGACAGCGGCAACAACGTCATCGCCCACAACCTCCCAGTGCTTCTTGAAGAAAAAAGCTGAGAATCCATCAGCTCCCGGCGCCTTTCGCGATCCCGTCTGTTTCAATGCCCGATGCACTTCGTCTCTAGTAAACGGCATCAACAGCATGTCATTTTGCTCTCGTGTAATTGATAATTGGATCGCATCAAGAACAGGCGTCCTCTCTGGTGGGATCGACGCTGTAAACAGACCAGAAAAATAGTTAGTAAAACAACCAAACATTTCTTCTAGCTTCGTATGCCACATCCCTGAGCTGTCCTTGATCCTGCGAATCATGTTCCTCCGCCGACGGGCACTAGCTTTTTTGTGGAAAAAGGCAGTGTTCTTGTCTCCACCGCTTAGCCAGTCTGCTCTCGAGCGTTGACTCCAGTAGAGCTCTTCGTTGGCTTCAAGTTCGGCCAGCTCAAGTTCCAGCTGCCTTCGCTGTTCTTGCCAGATCGAGGTCCGTGGTCGCCGTTCCAAAGCCGCCATGGCCCTTTTGATCTTTGCTCGTTGCTTTCCAAAACGTGGAAAGGTCTCTTTGCTCCAGGATTCAAGTTTAGACCTACAAAACAAAAGCTTTGTTAAAGCATCCACCCCAGGTTGAGTGGTCCAAGCTTCTTCCACGACCTTCGGACACTCAGCGTGCTTTGCCCAGTGGGGCTCGAATTTGAACGACCAGCCCCACTTGGGTTCTTCATCTGCTTCACCTTGTGTATCACAAATCACAGGGCGATGGTCGGACCTTTCCTTATCAAGGTGAGTGACCCGACAATTTGCCCTGGAATCGCGCCAAAGATCATTTGCGATGAACCGGTCCAGCCTCTCCTCGATTAAAGCTCCGCCCGCTCTCTTATTTTCCCACGTAAATGGGTATCCATTAAAACCCAAATCCCATAGACCAGCTTCAGTCATACAATCATCAAACTGTCCCATTGCCTGTTCCGCCACCATTCTACCACCTCTCTTTTCCTCAGCGCACCTAACTTGATTGAGATCGCCACCGCAAAGCCACGGCCCCGTCCACTGCTCGGCTAGCCTTCTCATTAGGTCCCATGTTCTCCATTTCTCCTCATCCTCCGACCACCCATAGATGCCCGAAAACCGCCACACTCCCCCTTCATCCTCGGTAACACGAGCATCCACATGGTGCAAGGACATCGTCATTACTTGAATATTGATACCTTCGCGCCACCAGAGACTTAGACCACCAGCCCGACCACCACCGGATCGATCTGCCGACCACTCTTCTCCTTCTTCAAACCCGAGTTCCAACCTTGTGATCTTGTTCTCCTCCGCCGTTTGCTTAGTTTCCATTAAAAAGACTACATGTGGGGAGCAATGTCGCAATAGCGACTTCAAAGCTCTAACTGCACGCTTACTCCCCAGACCGCGGCAGTTATAGCTTAGGATTCTCATTGATCACCTGAAGGGGATAGGTTCCCCGCACCCTCGTTCAGCACTTGACCTTTACTTGTCGACGTTGCTTCAGTTCCATCATTAGCACTTCTTATCCCCGCACCTCTACTTCCACTACTCTGGCTTACCCCTTTTGCATGGCTTGCATGGCGATTAGCCTCATCGTTCACTCCCCTTTTCACCCCCTGTCCAACCAAGCTAACCTTCCCTCCAGCTTTCTCCTTTGCTTTAGGCACGTTCTGCATTGGTTTCAGACTCTGGCTCTTATTCCCTCCTGTTTTAACACCAACCTGGGTAGTTCGCGGACTGCTACTCCTTCCAGTCATATTCTCCCTTGCTTTCTCTATTTTGCTAGCCTGTGACTCCTTCTCCGAGGAATTTTTACCTCTTCCTTCGTCTTGTATCTCCTCCTCAACATCCCCTGCTAGCGCCGCAAAGCTATTAGCTTTGTTGCCCCCATGGCTAACCTGAATATCCCTCCTCGCACTTACACCTCTCTTAGTGTTCCAGCTCGACTTGCGCTTAACTGACATCCATTCTCCATAGACTCGACCCACCGCCTGAGATGCTGCGGGCTCTGATTGAGTGGGAGGCATCTCCTCCCCGGATTTGCCTGTTTCTTCTCCCATATTTGAGCACGAGCAACGGGTCATTGTTTGGCCAAACAATCCACATTCTCCACAAATATTCTCTAAACCTTCATACTGGATGAGATACTCCACCCCTTCCACTTTATATTTCGCCAAAAGGGGTTTCGTTAGATCAACTTCAACGCTTACTCTTGCATAATTCCCACGCGCACCCAGCTCCGTGGCTCGGTCAACCCTGATTGGTTTTCCAATCAGCTCCGCTATCATAGTAACCGCCTCAGCATTGAAGAACTCAATAGGGAGGTCCGGGAGCTGAACCCACACCGCAGTGGACTGCACAGTCGCCTTCCAGGGGTTGAAACCTTTGTACCACCGATGTACAGTGAGATACGTGTCACCTAGTAGCCAAGGTCCTCCTTCAGCAGCCCCCTCATAGTCGAGTTTATTTCGAAACCGCACCAAAAAACATCCATTCTTCATATCCGAGATTTGAATATCCCCATGGCGGGCCCAAAGATAATTTAGCCGTCTCGCCAATGGTAGATACGAGACCTTCTTCCCCAAACCCTGTACGACCAGCGCCGATCGCCATTCTCTTCGCCACTTATTCTTTTGCGCAGCCGTAAACAACACAGTGGGACAGCGGGGATCGTCTGTTCCTTCATCCACCTCCTCATCCTCCTCCCGTTCACGTTGGAACACGTCTTCCGAGTCCGAGTCCGCTACGTACCATGCATCATCTTTCAGAACTTCGCTAAACAGTCGAGCCTTTTCTCCCTGCCAGGCCCCCCTCTGGTCACTGTTCCTTTCTCTTGTGTGTTCGTGATCTCCCGGGACTTCAGTTTCCATCTCCTCAGTCCCGTCAGCCATAGTGGTCTGATCAGCATGGGATAGGTTCATTGCCCGGACTTTTTTCTTTGGTTGAGTTGCTTCCTTCGCACTTTTTCCGTCCGGGGAAGAGCTGGTTGACGGTTGCGATCATACCAGCACTAATGCAGCGGATTAATGAGAATAAAAAGCTTCACCTTTATATAATTTTGAAAATAATATAAAATACTCGTTCTCCTACCTCTGCTTACTTAATAGTTAATACCAAACCCTAAACAGAGAACCCCCTGCTGTTCAAGCTATTTCGTTTAGACTGCAATCATGTACGGAGGAGGTTAGTTCGCGAATTCCTTGCTCTTTCCCTACCTCCCTCCATCTCACTTTCCAATTTCTCTCCTACGTCTGCAAAATTTGGTGATATTGTTTTGTTACCCACCCGCAGACGAAGTATCAGCTATTGTCTTAGACTTGGGCTCTCACACCTGCAAGGCTGGCTATGCCGGTGAGGATGCTCCCAAGGCTGTCTTCCCTTCTGTTAGTTTCTCTCCTCACGTCTTCCCGCCGCATTTTTACTTGTTTTGCTGCATCTACGTTGTTTGACTGAAATGCTTGCACTCGAGGTTCTTAACTTCGCTGCATTTTGTGGTCTTTTGTCATCGCAATGTACCTTCCCTGCAGTCACAATTTTTGAACCCAAAACGTTGTTCGTGCAACGCCTGTAAATTGATTTTTGCTTAGGCAAATTATTTTCTGTGTGAGCATTTAGGGCCTTGTACCTCAATAGCTGTAGTGCCATTTTTTTTTCCAGTTAGCCTCAGACATGACAGTATTGGCTGTTGAGTAATTGACTTGATGATCAGTTTCGTAACTGATCCTAGCTTTGGTTCTGATTGCTGTCTCTCATGCATAGGCACTAAATTTGGTTCGCACAACTCTTTGTACGTCATCCTCATTGTTTTGTCGCACCTCAATTTGCACGTTCATCCTGTTATGTGCCAGCTGCTTTAGAATAGTCCGGAACTAGTCAGCCAGGGATAGAGCTTCTTGGTTTATTAATCATTGATTATCAGGTTGTTGGAGCCATTGATCAAATGGAGGTTGACAATAGCACAAACGGTGAGCAAAATTCTGCCGTAGATTCGAAGACTGCTGTCAAAGATTCCGAGAGAAAGGGAAAGCGCAAGTTATATGTAGGATCTCAGTCTTTGGGATTCCGAAGGGACAATATGGAGGTATGTCTTTTCAGCCACATCTTCTCATTCAGGCTTCTGGTAAACTGCATAGACACTATACATTTTGATGGCCTAATCAGTTCTTATGTTGCATTAGGTCTTGTCACCCATTAAGGATGGAGTGGTTGTAGACTGGGATATTGTGGATAGCATATGGGACCATGCCTTTAGGTAGTCTTGGCATTGTATTGTTTCATGCCTGTCTATTTTAGAGTTTTCTGAGTCTTAAATTGTAAAATTCTTCAGGGAATGTCTGCTAGTTGATCCAAAGGAGCACCCAATGCTGCTTGCAGAACCTTCATCAAACAGTCAACAACAGAGAGAAAGGTGTCCTGCATTCTTTAACCTAACATGCTCAAAACCATAGTTTTGTGAAGGGTTAATAGCGTTTTATACTCATCTACTATTGCAAGTTAATGAACATACCCTTTTACTATATTTTTGCACATTTTTATTATCAAAATGTAACAAACGTACTATTCCATCCAATATTCCTTTAACTAATTGTTAAAGGTATGAAAAAGTGACCAAAAGTGCCCCTCACTTATTAAATATTTTTTTAGCAGAAATAAAAAACAGAAAAATAAATAGAAGGGGAAGAAAAAGAAAAATTTAAAAGTAAGTACGGAAAACTAAATTAATTAAATAGTTTATGTCTTACTTCTAAAAAAAAGAAGAAACTTATGTAATAAGTGAGGGGCAATTTGGTCATCTTCAGCTCCCTTTAACGCTCAACTAACAGAATTTTGGACGGAAGAGTACGCTTGTTATGTTTCAATAATATAGGGGTGTATTTGTGCTAAAAAGTAGTAGAATGATATATTTTTTAACTTGCAATAGTATATGAGTATAAAATGCTATCAACCCTTTTATGAAGTATATTTTTTCAAATGTCATGTAATGTTGTTATGTTTGTCTATTTCTCCATTGTTTCATCGTGTCTAATTGTCTGCACTTTACCTTATTATCATTTGGTAAGATCTATCCCATTTTCTACTATAGAATAGCTTAGAGTATGTGATCCCTTGATGAAGAGTTCTGTTATTCTTTTCTGTATCATATAATCTTGTACTGATTCCTTGTTAGTAACCAATGGTGCAATTCGCATACAGGACGGTGGAGCTTATGTTTGAAAAGTACAATGTCCCTGCCCTCTTTTTGGCCAAGAATGCTGTATGGTTCTTTCCTTTATTCTTTTTGTTGCTCTCTTTACTTTTTTGTTCTTGTCTATGTAATAGAGGATTGTTGTACTTAATATTTTTTTTTTTTTATCTCTTTGTTTTGGATAATATTGGTATTTCTTGAATGTCAGGTTTTGACTTCTTTTGCCTCCGGACGTGCTACTGCCTTGGTTGTTGATTGGTAGGAGTCGTGAATTTTCATCATCAAAATTGTTGATCATTTAGTGTTCCATTTTTACCTCTTGATTATTATCTGCGGTTATTCTTCCGTTCGTGTTTGGGTTAGCTCGCTGTTGTTTTTTGTCCAGTTATACTTGCTTTCTTTATCAAATCAATTTTGACCTATCATAGAGGAAATTATAACCGAGTTCAACTATGTACCTGAAAGAAAGATGGTTCAGTCAATCATCGTTGTTGAATTTTTTTCAACAACATTCTATTATATCTGGAAAGCTAGAGTAATCAATGCCTGATTTATGCATGTGGTGTTTATTCTCTCAGAAGCTTGTATTAGTGAGGTTATACTTTCCTCTTGATGTACCAACATTGGTTTGTCATGGCTGAAAACTAAGTTTGATATGGTGTTGTTTCCAGTGGTGGCGGATCAACTACAATAGCACCAGTCCATGATGGCTATGTCCTTCAAAAGGTATCTCTCTTACCCTCAATCCTACACTTCGAAAGTTATGCATGCTTGAGTCTAAGGCATTGTTCATCAAACCCCGTGAGTCAGGCATGGTTGTGAGATAAGAGGGACAAATGCAATGCACCAGTAGTATATAGGATATTTCCTTGTTGGACGGCCCTCATATGCTGTGTTCCCATTTATATATTCTTTGTTTTCTGTGGAAAATTTTGTTATAGCTGAGAATATTCCAAAAAATAAAAACTAATTGAATATCTTAAGGGGCTGTTTGGAGAAAAAGGATTTGAACCATGAATTTATAGTATGCATAGATTTAGGAAAAGCGTATGTGTTTTTGTTGTTTTTTCTTGGTGAATTTTAGTTTCAGAGATTTCAAATTTAAGAAATCCAGAGAGATAAAATCTCTTATAATCAGAGATTCTATATCATAGTTTCTAAGATACTTCTTTTCAATTATATCCCATCTTATTTATTTATTTATTTATTTCACCAATACTTGATAAAGGCCTTCTATTTTTTCTTCTTTTCGGCTTCCCTGCACTCCTTAAGCCAGCAAAAAAAAAAAAAAAAAAACACAACACCACTCAACCTCCCCTCCGCAAAACCCATCCACTTGTCGCAGTCTGTTCATTCTTCTACATATCCCTAGCCTGTTTTCACCTTGGCCAGGGTTATGTCATCTAATTTTTTTTCTCTTTAAGCCACCTTTTTGCAGTACTAGCTATTTAGATAACGTACCAAATATCAAATAAAAATTGTTGAGTGTTAGCAGCATTATATATATACTTTGTATATATGAGTTATGTGTTGAGCCAACGGGGAACGAAGCTTGAGTGGATTGGAGATTTATTATTGGCAAGAACAATAGTCGGTTAGAATAATAGTGTTGACACCATTGGTCTTGAACCTGGAGGTCACAAGTTCGAATCAGTTAAGTAGCACCTAACTAAAAACACCTTTATTACCCTCATAAAAAAAATTGACAAAAGAATTGCATATCTTTTTCATTCTTCTCATTAAGGATAAATATGTCATTTGATACAAAATTAGAATCTTTATTTTTTATTAAGTGTTAAAAATCTAGTTACCAAACAATGAACTTTTTAAATTTTGTTTGACAATTTACAGACTCAGAATCTTCGGATTGTTTAGAATATATATATATTTTGGGTGCATTGAATACACCCATCTCTAAGAGTGGTCATAATACGTCAAATCTAAAACTTTAGTGGGTAGCATTAGTCTAGTATGATGATGTAACACAAAATCACAACTAGTCAGTCCATTACCCTAACCTATTAACCTTCAATTTTGAATCCCGACCCAAAATCCCAAATTGTAAACCCTAACCCTAACCCTAAATTCCTAAACCCTAAATCATTCAAATTAAAGTGAATCTTAAATGATTTTTGTACAAATTCATGTGGTTCTTGTTCATCATACCACAAGTGATCATAGACATCGTTTTCACATGAACCGCCGGCTCAGAATGACGATTTTGAGGCGGGTGCATTGAATGCACCCAAAAAAGTGAGTGCACCGAAGACATAACCATATATATTTACATTCTGATTTCCCAAACGACCCCTAAGTTCTTATCCTCGTAGTGTATGCTAGTTACAGTGAAAGATTATCTTTGTGACAACTGCACCATAAGGAGTGAGAAAATATGCTATAAGCAGTCATCAGTAGTGTTTTTATTATATTTTCATGTCAAGTACCTACTCGTATTCTGCCTTGCTTCTCTCATGCTCACATGTTGGCTTGCACCTCGTACCTATGCTCCATTTTCTTGGTGTGTTGTGCTCATTTAGCCACATAAAATCTTATTACGTCTGAAGGGTTCTTTTTCTGTGTAGATTTTGGTAAAATCGTGTGTAAATTTGGCCTTCCTTTGTCCATGGATGATGGCGTACTTTAGTGCCTGATTTTCTTCATAAGATGACTTTTCATTTTATTTCCCCGGTGTGGTTGGTATCGTAACAGTTAAGATTCTATTTAGATTTTAACATAGATTTTCCAGAACAAAGTGGGACATTATAAATGTGTGAGTTGATCTGAACAATTACTGAATTAGTTAAGAATTAGTAACGTATTGAAATATCTCCATTCATTTTTGTGAGTGAATATCTGATCTCTTCTTCACTCTGATGTATATTTGTCGATAGACTTCTGTATGCCATTGGCCACTGTAAAGAGTCGTAGCTTTACATAATTACTTGGATGATGAGAAGGTTGTACACTGGTACCTACTGATATGTAGATACTCTTGTAGTTCTCTTCATAGAATTGTGCTATGCGGTCTTAGAGTAGAAAGTGTAGTTGCTTAATATTGTGGTAAATGTCTACTGCTGAATCTATTTGATGGTTTTTGCTACCTGGGACGAGCTTCACGTTGGTTTCTGTTTTCAATCTTGGGTAGCTTGATCAAGTGTATGCCTATCCATCCTTTAATTCCGAAACAACCTCTAGATAACTAAAATAGTTTCTTATTGTTTTTGGCTTTGCTTCTGTGAGAATAGGCAGTTACCTCATGTCCTATTGGTGGGGAATACCTGACTGACTGCTTGTTGAAAAGCTTAGAGAGCAAGGGTATCGTGGTGAGTGTATGTGAGATCCTATTTGACCATTGTAGTTCAAGCTGATACAACAGGACTTTGATATTATTTGTTCCACTCCTTTTAAGTGTGAATTCTCTTATGTGGATGTGCAGATCAAACCCAGGTACTCTTTCAAAAGAAAGGAAACACGACCTGGTGATTTTCAGGTATATCTTGCATGATGAGATTTTTCATTGTCACACTGCTATCCAGAAAGGTGCCTGTTTGTGTTAGAGTTAGAGAGTTGCAATTAGTTGGGCTAAGAAAATGCAATATTTGCTTTAGTGTTATATCTTTGGAACTATATACGGGGTGTTTTGTTCAGTGTATTTGAGAATGTGTGCTATTTTTCCGATTGCGTTTTATTTGGTCTGACGCATTTGTAAAAATATTGTCTCATTGGACTGATGGGGCTATTATGCCTCATTTGGATTCTACAATCTGTGAATTGTCACAAAACTCAAACTTGTTTCCTTCGGAGCCTATAAGTTTTAGTTAATTAATGCCTCTGAATCTAGTCCAGAAACTTATCTCCTTTTTGCCCCCTTCTGTTCTTTCCTTGTTTAGTTGTCGCTAAAGCTCTGCTCAGTTTTCTATTAATCTGCTGAGAATCTTCGACATTATTTTTCTGTTTGACATTTTTCTATTTCATTATTTAATCTGCTGAGAATCTGTTTTGAACCTAACAGGCAGTTGATGTCGAATTTCCAAATACAACAGAAAGCTACAGACTATACTCCCAGGTCTCTCTTTTAATTCAATTTTCCTTCGGAGATATGGTTCCTTTTCCAGATGTTCTGACCTTTTCTTTTCCTTTCTTTTGTTTAAATAGAGAGTAATTGCTAGTGATATCAAGGAATGTGTATGTAGAGCTCCAGATACACCATATGATGGTCAGTATCTGTTTTCTGCTTTGCTTTTAAGTTGTTTTTCTTTTACCATCGATACACCATAGACTCCCATCATTGGAAGGTTATGCTTTGAACCGAGTCTGTCGGAGTTCATCAGTAATGCTCATTTACTTTTGCTCTGATCATCTGTGATGCCTATATCCACATTTGTGGCACCATTGTCTCATATCTGCATTTTATCAGTACGGTACCCCTCTTGTCTGATATCGCTGTGTACTGTGTTAAATTTGACCAAAAGCATTGAGAATTCGCATGTTATCCTTGCTATAAGCATCCTTGTCCTTGAAATCTCACAGAATCAGTTGGAATTGCAACTTGTTAAAGGACATCAATTGACATGGACAGGCACTCGTGTTCTCATTGTCCCAAAGTGTCGGATATGATGAAGTCGAATGCCAGCGGATTCACAGATGCTGCTGGAAATAACCAACCCTTTTATGCCTGATGTCTCGCTGTTCTTGTGTATCCAATTACTGTTCCAACTGCGTCATTCTTGTGTGCAAAGATTTGTTGCCTTCCCCTTTTTATGGAACTTGCACTAGATGTTTGAGCTTTGTTTTCCTTCAAAATCATTTTCTTTCTTCAATGTAAATTTCAGAAGCATCCTATTCAAACATTCCAATGACTCCATATGAGCTTCCTGATGGCCAGTAAGTCTTATAAATCCATGGAACTCAGTTTACAGATCAATTGGTGCTTCTCACTTACAATATGCTATTTTTTTCTACTCGTATCTTACTTTTGTGGTTAAATTCACAGGACTATTGAAATTGGAGCTGATAGATTCAAGATTCCAGATATTTTATTTAATCCATCTTTGGCACAGGTTGGTGGACTTGGTCTTTCATGCTGCAGCTCTTTTTATACGACAAAACAAAGTTGGGGAGTATTTCATCATAGCATTTGGTTTCTTCACGGATCACGGCCATAAATGTTTCTGACCCAATACTTTTGACTATTGAGAAAGTTACTTTGTAGTATACTGATGGAGCCCATTCCATGATGTGAATGTTATGAGAAAGATGGAAACAGTGGATCAACAAACATGCTGATGTAGTATATCCGTTTTTTCCTCCTAATTATCAGACGATATCTGGTATCGAAAGCTTTGCAGAGGTTGCTCCAAATTTCCATGGCTTGCCTCAAATGGTAAGTCAGTAATCTTCTTTGTTTCTTACTCATAGCTGAAATAGCTTTGAGCTAATCACTTAATCAGCCAGTTTTCTGGTGCTTGCAGGTGATAGACAGCATCAACAGGTGTGATGTGGATATTCGGAGAGATTTATATAGTAGTATACTGGTATGTGAAACTGTTTTAGTTTGCCTTTTTTATTTCATTGACCCTGACCATGGAATGTGCTAATGTATTGATAGTTCCTTTCTTGTTTACTTACTATATGCTTATACAACTAGTTTCATGGAACTGTTTTTACTGAGCACAACTGTGCATTTTCTTCCCAGTGTATATATTAAGTATTTGAATATGGTTTACAACTTGCAAGTGTCATTTTGTATTGTAGAAGCAATATTCAAGTTAGCATACTTGTAATATGACTGTTGAAGCTGTATTGGGGTAGGCAATGGGTTGGTTTGTTGCCATGGAAAAAAAAAATGCTATTTAGTTGCCTGTATCAGCCTCTGCTAAATTTTATTTCATACATGGCTTTCGGTAGTAATACAGTTCTTTCAACTAGTGTAGAATATGTGGTTGTTGCTGTATAAAACTCTGATAAATTCTACTCTCCTACATGCCCTGTCAGTAGCAGTGCTTGCATCTTGGCGTGATCACCTCTGGTATAAATTTTCTAGTGCTCTGCTGGCTTTGCATTTCAATGCCTTTCCTACCTGTTTTTATATAGCTTGCTGGAGGGACAGCATCAATGCAGCAGTTAAAAGAGCGTCTTGAGAAGGACTTACTTGAGGTACTTTTTTCCAGTGCAAGAGCTGCCTTCACTCTGGTTCTTGCAAAATGTAGAAAGGGTGGCTAAGCATAGTAATTTTTGTTTTTGTTTGAGTTAACCTCTACAGAATTTCATTTGGATGTATAAAGGATTGATATTGTAATTCAAGATAACAAAATTGTCATTCAAACTGCAGGAGTCTCCTCAAAATGCTAGAGTTAAAGTGCTGGCTAGTGGAAATTCAATGGAAAGGAGATTCAGGTTTGTTTCCTTGATTGACTTAACTCCTCTTTTTATTAGTAGTTCTCTCTTCTATCCAGAGGTCCATCTGAATGTATTGTGTTAATGCGACTCTTTCCTTTTAGTTTGCCCTAGTTGCCATATCGGCGCCCTTTATATATTTGGCAGATCATAGATCATGACATTGGTAAGGCAATCTTGCAATTATTCACGCGAAAAAAGCTTATTAGCAAGTATTGAGGGCAATTGTGCACTAGAACTGGATGAACCCTCACCCATCGCTAACTATGTATTGAGCTATCTTTAATTCTATGCAGTGTTTGGATTGGAGGAAGCATATTGGCATCTCTTGGCTCATTCCAGCAAATGTGGTTCTCCAAGTCAGAGTAAGTACATTAAGATGCCACGAACTGAGCGAGAAAATGATTATATGGCACCGAACAAAACTGATGCACAAATTTCCAGGTACGAGGAACACGGGGCGTCTTATGTACAAAGGAAATGCCCTTGAGGTAAATCTTAATTGGCGAGAGTATGCACAGGGCAAGATTATGGACTCACCATGGTTGAGAAGTCGATGGAAATCTTGGCGGGAGAAGTTCGGTTCATGCTTCATTTTGGTTGTTAGGCACCAACTGAATATTGTAGTATCTAGACTAGTCGCTGGCTGACGTTCTAATTGTTGTTCCGTTGCCTTGTATTTCTTCTGTGCCTGGATGCTACTTCGAACGTCTCTCTAACTATATATTGAAGAGAGTTTTAAGGAGAAGATCTGTCAAAAATCATAATGTATCATAGGCAATTGTTGTTCCGTTGCCTTGTGTTTCGTCTATGCCTTTGGGGTACCATCAGCCCTTTGGAGCAGGATAGGCGAAGACAGTAGGGGAGTTTAGATTCCCCAGACGAACTATTCTTTGCTAACATTCATCCTCCTCTGCCTCCATAAACGCCGTTCGTGTCCGTATTGTATTGTTCCCCTGAACTACCGGCCCCCTGCAAAAACTAAAGGGACAATACCATGGTTCAAAAAGATGAGATTAACCTTACGCTTACGTACATGAGTACATCTAGCGGTTAGGCAACACCAAAACATCTTACATAGAGGTGGGCTAAGATCAGGTGACTGGGGGTCCCTTAGTCACATGACTAAGTGAATCTCAGCCACTCAACCTCATTAAAATCCAAGGGCTCAGATTAATTCAATTTAATGAAGGGCATTGTAGTAATTGCATGATTTATTAATTTTCAATTATTAATTAAAAAAACCTAAAAGGCTCGCGTGTTTGTCCTGGCTGGGTTTCCGCCGTCGAGCATCATCGACGGCCTGTGATTTTCGTTCCTCCTGGGTTCCCGGCGTCCCAGTCATCGGCGTCGCATCCCAATCCCTGGTCGCCGACCAGGAATTTTGTTCCTGCGGGAGGGATATGGGATTTATATCTCCCAAGTTGTTTGTGGCTTCCCACACGAAGAGAGAGAGGCTGCTGACATTTATTACTTTGTTGGGGAATTTCCCCCAAATGCAGAGAGAGATTGATTTTCTGGTCGGAAAATTTTTCCAGCGAACATCGTCGTCGGAGAATAATTTCCCGGCGACAGTGCTAATTTTGTGATCTTTGTTGACAGATTTTGTAATGTTTGTATGCTTTGTTATTTTGTAATGTTTGTCGGGTTTTTTTTGTAATGTTTGTAAACTTTGTTATTTTTGTGCACCATGTTTGTAATGTTTTTTATGTCTAAAAAACAACCTGGTTGACTTTTGGATGGACCTCCTCTATATAGGGATGGAGCCTCCAAAGTCAACCCGGGTGTTTTTTCCCGTTCGTATGGATTGTCGGTCTAGTTTGTCATTTTTGTCCACCATGTTTGTACTGTTTGTATGTCTAAAAAACACCCGGGTTGACTTTGGGAAGGAGCCCCTCTATATAGGGATGGAGCCTCCAAAGTCAACCCGGGTGTTTTGTCTTTTTGTATGGTTTGTATTGTTTGTCAGTCTAGTTTGTATTGTTTGTACAGTTCATACGTTTGTAATGTTTGTATGTTTTGTCGCTCTAGTTTGTACTGTTCGTATGTTTGTATAGTTTGTACTGATTGTAAATTCGGTTTGTATACTTCGTAATTTTTCATAATACCCAAACTACCCCTGCTATTAATTAATAGCCCTTCCCACTTTTTAACCATTGGATTGAAGTGTCCAGATCTAATGGCTAGGAGGGGCTTAGTCAAGTGACTAAGCACCCCCCCCCCTAGTCACCAGATCCGCTCTGGATAGAGGTTGGCGGCGAGTTAGATAGAAAAACATATAGAGGTCGCGTAGGTATAACTAGATAGAGCTAGACAGTAAAATATCAAAATAAAAAATTTTATTTCATTCATTGTCATCAAAATTAGTTTAATCTTTCAGATTTGGTCACTCACCATTAGTCTCTATTAATTTCTGTTAACGATGCCGATTTTTTTGCTAGAACACCATCATTTGAAGAAAATCCAGCGGAGGTTGAGAAAACAGATGAAGGTAATATCTCAATACTAGATACCGTATTGCATTACATATTTACATCTTCATGTTAATATTATGTTGTCACTTGGTGTATGTTGATTCTTTTTGTTTGATGTTTACATAATCGGGCAAGTTGATTAGTTAAGTAGCTATTAGAGATAATCTCTCGGTATATATATAAGAAAAAGAGATAGTCTTTCTCTCGTCTACTTTGACTTCCAATGTTACTAGTGGTGGTTTTGGTGCTGGTTCTTGGGATGTTCAAATGGTTATCATGGTTATTACCAAATCAAATACAGCTAAATTTCATTAACCATGGAATACAATATCATAACAAAACCGTCCAAACTAATACAACAACCAAATTACGAACAATGGATTGGTCTAGTGGTAATACCACTAGCTATGAACCTGGAGGTCCCAGGTTCGAGTTCCTTCAGTAGTACCTAATAACTAAAAAGTAACCTATATCACCCTTATCTAAAAAATACAACAACCAAATTAAAGTTTAATCGGTTTGGTTAATTGGTTAACCAGATTAACCAATATAAAATCACATTATCTTTAAGTGAGAAAATTTCGATTGATTTATCAATTCACAATTTATATAATGAATAAAACATAACAATCAACACATAGTTATAGTTGACCTGTAACATAAATACATGCAACTAAGACAATTATCTTACGGTTGGTATAGAAGTATTCACCTAACAAAAATTTATCACAATGGTATGTGTTAACGAATTTTTGTGTTTGTTTGAATTGAATTAGTCTTTTAGCAATTTTCATATGCTGAAAAGGACCTTGCTTTCAAGTTTTCATCCAACATAATGTATGAGATTTATCTGAATTAGGCGTTCATAGGTTGTGGTCTACACTCTACATATACAAACATACATTATAGGAACAATATCAAGCTCTATATTTTATGAGTCTAAAAGGGATGAACGTTCAACTCTTGAATGGTTATTCAAAGTATTAAGTAAGTGTATATATTAGATATATGGCTAATTATTTATCTGGTTAATTTGGTTTGGCTGGTTAGGAGTGTCTGAAACCAAACCAACCCACCTAAATCAAACAAGCTAAAAACCTTAACCAAACCAAACCAATTATCCAAATTATCCAAATAGTTCTGGTTAAAACGGTTACCATGGTAACCACACCATTTGAACAGTAGGTAATATTAACTTTTAATAACTAATGACTTTATTTTGGTTTATTTGTCTCTTTACACTCTACTTATTGATCATGAGTAATTATTGTTTCATATGCCATGAAGAAATCAAGAATTTCGATGATCTATTACTTGTGGAGTTTAGAATTTTGACGATCTATGCTTTAGAATTTATACTATAAATTTGCTTTGATTTGTGGATTTTGGATGATGTATGTATGCTTTAGAATTTAGACTATAGATTGTTTTGATTTGTGGATTTGAAATTTGGATGATTTATGCCTCCAAATGGTGTTTGATGTTAGCTCTTGCTTGGATTGAAGTGTTTGCTTGGAATGTTATCATGTATGATCAATAATGCATTGGTTAAAGTGGGTACCAACTTTCAGCTTCAATGTTGCATTAGTTGGTCAATAAAAAGTTAAATTATTGATAAATAAAATGGGTTCCAACGTCATAAGTCATAACTTCAATGTTTTCATGTATTTCTAATTTTCTATAGAATTACATAGTTATGCACACACTATCTAAACTTCAGAATTGAGATAAATCCCAAGGAAAACATCATAAAATGTAAAAACCATACACATGCCTAGGGCTGCAAATGAGCCAAGCCGCTCGCGAGCAACTCGACGTTCGAATCGGAAAAAACTCGTTCGACACTCGACTCGTTATTTAACAAGCCGGCTCGCGAGCCAACTCGTTAGTTAACGAGCCAAGCCTGAGCTAGACCATGCTCAGCTTGATAAGCTCGCGAGCTAGCTTGATTCGGTGGCTTGTCGAGCTAAGCTAGCGAGCTGCCTTGTTTTGAGCTTGTGGAAGGATGAATTACTCTTTTAAACATGAACATTGTCTTCTAATACAGATGTGTATGAAATTTAGATGTTTTTTTTATAGTTTCTAGTGTTTTTTCTATCATTTAAATTCTTATGTTTATACATTTTTCCAGCAAAAATGATTTTAAATCGAGCCTATCTTGAGCCGAGCTTGTACTCAGCTTGACAAGCTATGTTAATGAGCATTTATCGAGCTCTACCGAGTCGAGCTCGAGCTAGAGCTGGATTATCAAAATTCGAGTTCGAGCCGAGCTCGAGCTGAAAAATTAATAAACGAGCTGAGCTCAAACTAAGCAAAAACTCGACTCGTTTGCAGCCCTACACATCTCCACAGCTCACCCCAAATTATGCCCGTGGCCCCCGGCTAACAGACATGCTGATCTGCCCCAACCGCATGTCCATTGCTCAATGGCACAGCCCATGAGCAGATAAGCCCACACAATTTTGGCTGATACAGATTTTTCGATCCAAACCGATGTATAATCTGGTTTAGTGTCACCAAATCGAGTTATAACTTGACTCGAAATAAGTCATGGAGAAGAATTACAAGTGGTATATATTGATTTTAATTCAAATTTTAACCGAACCAACGAAATGCCCACCCATTGTCTTACACATATCTCTGCTTTTCAATCTCGAGTCTTTTTTTTTTCCTCCAGAAAAAGGACATGTTACGAACTTAGACGGTGTAGGATATTAAAGCACACAGAAGAGCCAATAAGAAATTAAAGCATAATGAATAAAAAGAACCCAGATTAAAACTGCAAGTTCAATTATAACGTCGTCACTTCAATAACCTTGTTCATTCTGTTGAACTATTACCATTGTAACAACTAGCTTTCCATTGGTCAAATTTTCCTCTCTGTGCTGATAAAAGTGATGATAAGGAGCAAAGTAAGAGTGTTGAAAGGAGTTTAATTTTCCATTCACTGATTACACTCCCTACCTTTGAATAGGCTGAAATTTGGATAAGGAAACAGATTGACGATAAAGAGCTGTTTAGTTGCTTGCTGAATTGGGTCATTCAAATCACAGACAAGGAGAAAGAAACAGGCACATTTTTGCGGCTTTATTCGAGTAGAACTAGCAGCGACTACCTTGAACCTTCTCACTTTGATATGAATTTAATTTGTATGAATAAGTACTAAGTAGTACCTAACCACAAACTTAAAATCTGGAGGTTCCATATTCGAATACTTATCCATTAAGTAGTACCTAACCACAAAAACATATCCAATCAGATGTGAATGCAACACTAGGCAATCCAGACGTTAAATGATTACCTTCCTAGTATATCTTCTTGTATTTGACTGAAATCCCAATGGTGGATAATCAACAATTTCTGTTCAGAAAAGGTGGGAATGACTACCGAGCTTCTAATAGATCAGGTCGACAAAGATTAATCTCCTCGTCCAAAATCTAGCTTCTTCCTCCTTTTTCTTTGCGGATTTAATCTGCACTGGACATTATTCTCTGAACCAATTTGTAAACAATGGTGATCCTAATTCAGCTGTTAACTAACCAAGTTGCTCCATGGATTTGGAACTGTTGACAAATGTTGCACTCTTGTTAAACCCCTCGAGCAACAGAATTCGCACAGCTTCAATGCCTTGTTGAAATGTCATATCTAACTGTGCCAAAGAAACAAATCCAGTTGGAACACCAAAAGTTTAACATGTTCCACAAATTATTAACCATCGTTATCTTTTACCTCTTCACGTTCTTGTCTGTTGAATGGGCGCATAACAAAGTTAACAGCATCCATTTTCCCAGGAGGCCGCCCGATACCTATACAATGATTGCATAAACAACACAGTTTATGATGCTTACTCAATGAGGGAGTACTTTTACACATTCAACATAGCTTAAGGAACACACCACCTACCGATTCTTAACCTAGGAAAATCTCGACTACCTTTGAGGCGATCAATGACACTTCTCATCCTTTGAGAAAAAAGAGGGAAGAAGTTTGTGAATATTTTGGACATTGACACAAAGTAGAGACATGATATCATGAGCCATGAGAACTACAATAAGCAAGTGTACCCATTGTGTCCACCATGGCCACCTTTTGGCAACAATCTCAACTTGGCAAAAGGCAAATCCAAGTCATCATATATCTGTACAACCACATGAACCACTTACGAAGATTGAAAGAGAAGCGATGTTCAATAGACATCATAATAGAAGAGAAATGAATCATTACCAACAGCACTTGATTCAGTGGCACCTTGTAATACAATACAATGGGCGCAACCTGCAAAATGGAATATTAAGGATTACAGTCCCCCACTGCAAGGCAACAATTGTCACCATGAACACCGGTAAAAAAAGATGATTGCAGATGGTGAGCTTACTTACAGACTCACCACTTGCATTCATGAAAGTTTGTGGCTTTGCCAGCATTACAGGGATATTGCCAATAAAACCTGGATTCAAGGAGCAACCAACGCTATAAGGACTAGAGATTTGACAATGGAAGTAAAAGACAGACTCTCATATTCAAGTAAATCGGTTAAAAGAGGGAGAAATGTGAAACCTCTTCCAAAAAGGGCTTTGTTGGAGATAGTACTCACTGATATCCCCTCCACTTCAGCTATTGCATCAACCATCTCAAAACCCACCTGCAAAATCAAGTACCCGATTCAACGATGAATCACAAATTCAGCAAAATTTCCATTAAGAACTAACTACAAATCAACAATGCAGGTAATAGAAAGTAAAAGCAGAAGCTAAAGAGAAAGCGGTGGGTGGGTACGGACGTTATGGCGAGTACCCTGATACATCTTCCCAGGATTCCCCAGGCCAACAATAAGCCATGGGTGTTGTTTAGGCCTAACCAACGGGGCATTCGACGGCACAACGGCGTCGGAAGCCGGAGAAGAATAAGTGGCAGAGCAACGGGCCTGAGACTGAGGCATTGTTCTTTCGTAACAGGATGAAAACGAGAGGGAAGAAGATGAGGGGAGGAATTGGGAAGGGAAGAGCCGATGGAAAGTGTTACTGTAAGGGAAGCGCAATGTGGAGACGATTGAAGCGCCGGTGACTTTCATGTTGTAGTACATATGACTTTTAGGGTTTAGGAAGGTAGAATGGTAGAGGGAAGGGGACCGCGGAATTCCGTGTCTGAAGTCGGTCTGAGCAGGAAGCTGTGGAGGTACAAGATTGACGAAGACTACGAAGATAGACAGACGAAGTAAAAACAACAAAAAACCAAAAAAGGAGCGCCGTTGCCGGGGATCGAACCCGGGTCACCCGCGTGACAGGCGGGAATACTTACCACTATACTACAACGACAACTTGTTGACAAGTTCCTTGGTTATAGATTAATTTCTAATCCGAGATCTCGAATTAGCTAGGAAAAAATGAATGTCAACCATAGACAATTAGCAGTACCGAGCTTGTTAGATTTAGGCTTTGCTTCAATAGTTGTTATGCATTAGGAGATTCTTAATCTACCAATAGTCTATGTACGTTAGGGATAGCAACAAAATCCGAACCTATTAGTATCTTACCCGACTCAACCCGGTCAACGCGGGTAAAACTTGTGTTGACGGGTTTTGGGTCGGGTTCGGGTTTAAACCCGCTACATTATTCACGGGTTGGGTTGGGTTTGGATTTAGGCATACCCGGCCCATGGGTACCCGTCCACACCTAAATAATTAATTTTTCCGGTATATTTAATATTCTAAGCAATATATTTTCCTTAAATAATTAATCTTCTTTATGTTTGTGGAGACATGTCTAATTTATTCTTTAAAATTGTGTATAATGAAGTTGATATTATGGAGTGAAGAGTGAAGATTGAAAAAGTTTAGTTGGCAAAGAGAAAGAAGCTTTCAATTAATCATGTTGTTTATAGATGTTCATCTTTAATTTTGAACAATTTGTAATGATAATTTGCGGTTTGCTTGTATGCTCTAGATTGGTGTTTTTTGTATGAGAAAATTTATGTTAGACTTTTATTTTGAAAGAAACTTGTTATTGTTGTTTTTTCACACAAAAACCCACGAGTACCCATGAACCCGCGGATACCCAGCGGGTTGGGTTGAGTTTGAGTTTTTCTAACCCAGCGGGTTTTCCCCGGATTTTTTGGCGAATAAACCCATGGGTTTGAGTTTGACAAAACCCGTCCCAACCTGACCCATTGCCATCCTTAATGGACGTCTACCAATAGTCTATGGTTGGCAGCTAGGAAGGATTAATTAGTCTTTTTACATCTCATCAATCGACAAAAATAGAATAGGGTGTTGGCAACTTGGCATGGCATGCTGTGGGCGTGGCCCATGGCAATTAGAAATCAATTTATTGGACCCCGCTAGATTCATTTTATTAGTAACTTTTAGGGACCGGTTAATGTAACAACACCTATTTTGTTGTTAGGGTGACAACACTAGCCTCCAACCAACAGGAAGATAGGTTTGTGATGACTTTTTATTAGCTAAGTTGACCTAGTGTAAAATCAAAACAGACGTATAATTGTTATTACGAAAAATATGTTTAAATAATAATGAAAATAAATGAAAATAAAAGAAATAAAAAATAATTTTTTTATTTTCTGCCAAAAAATTTGGTCGCCGGAATCTGTTCGTCGGTCACCGGAACATGTTTTTTTGTCACCGGAATATGCTCACTGTCGCCGGAATATGCTTACCGGCGTCGGAATCTAGTCATCGGCGCCGGAATATGCCTATCGGCGCCAGAATCTACTCACTAACGGTCATCGGAGTTTGGTCAACGGGCAACGACCACCGGATGTTATGGTCTGCATTGTGAGATTTATGGTTTGGTTTCTCATATTTTTGTATGCCTTTTGTGGTTTGCTTTATTGTGTTTCTAGTTTGCATTGAGAAGTTTCTGGTTTGCATTGAGGGATTTCTTGTTTGTTTTAATATATTTGTGGTCTGCATTAGGACGTTTCATGTTTGCTTTTCTGTGGTTTGATTTACTGTGTTTGTGGTTTGCATTAGGAGGTTTCTGGTGTGCTTTCGCAAATGTTGTGATTTGCTTTGTGAGGTTTGTGGTTTGTTTTAGGAGATTTGTGGTATGCATTAGGAGGTTTATGGTTTGCATTAAGAAGTTTCTAGTTTGTTTTATCGCATTTGTGGTTTGCATTATGAAGTTTTTGGTGTGTTTTAGAAATAGTTGTGGTTTGCTTTGTGGTGTTTCTAGTATGTTTTAGGCAATTTATAGTCTGCATTAGCAAGTTTCTGGTATGCTTTCAAAATAATTGTGGTATGCTTTTTGATAGACCGTCATTTACACATGTTTTTACCCTCATACTTACACCGTTTGAGGTGTTGATTCTCGTGTTTTAGGCCGATTTCACGCTAGGTTGTGCTTGTCTGTGTTATTTCAGGACCTAGTACGTGAATGAAGGCTTAGGAGCGAGTCTGGGGTCGATTGGACGCAGAACGGACGAAGGGCGAGCTTTTTGGGGAGTGCACGGGCAGACCAGGAGGCTGCACGGCCGTGCACTTGAGCCATTTGGCCGTGCACCTCATGTCGAGGCCATGCACGGCCAGACCCTGAAGATTGCACGGCCGTGCGCCTGGCCGTGCAAGGTGGATAATTGATACGGTGCGTTTTGAGGGTGCACGGCCAGAATGGTGTTGTGCACGGCCGTGCACCTGGCCGTGCAACTCGGGAAAGTCGGTTTTAAAGCCTAATTCGAGCCAAAAGTGAGAGAATCGTGTTTTGAGAGCAAAAACAGAGCCCTAGAGAGAGAAAGTGCGAAGAACACATCCTAGAAGCTGTCTTAGAGCTGGATTTCATCGAATCGAGCTTGGAGATCGTCATAGGAGTGAAAATCATCGTCCCGGAGCAGATTATCCTCATCGTTATGAGTATGACTAATCCGATTCTTGTTTTCTCTTCTCTCTCTATGGAGTAGAACCCTTCTCTCACTTGGGTATGAAGAACCCTAGTTCCTTGTGTTAGGGATTTAATTGTAATGACTTGGGATGATATTACTGTTTGATTTTAATCGAATGATGCATGTTTATTGAATTGATTTGAGTCTGATCAGCTTTTCTCAATTTCTGCTGCAACCTGAGATAGATAGAATCTGATTAGGTTGTTAGAGCCTCTTCATTCGATAGTAGGAGATTGGCTATACGAGAGTTAGCCAGTTTACTGCTTTGTACTGGTGTTCTTGGCGCCAGTAGTGGAGTTCTGTGTTCATAGCCTCAGCTTTCTATCCCGGTGAAGACTAGTCGTCTGCCGGGTAGTTAGACTGAGAGGGCTTGGTCAGCTTAAGAGATTCCAAGCTACTGTCGGATCTTCCGCAGTCTAATCAACAGTAAATCAACCCAGGGAATTGCAATTGAACCTAACTAAGGGGCTAGGGGGACTCAATCCCGAGTGACTCTTGCCTGCTTTAGAAACCCGAACAATTTACTGCTTTCTTGTTGCTTTTACTTTTCACAACAATCATTCGAACTAGTTTGCTAGATAATAGAGAATCACGGAGTAAGCAATAGATCTAGACCCCGGGTTGATAATTAAACTTGCCTGTTACTGCAGTCCCTTTCATTGGTTACACTTGGCCATTGTTAGGTGTTGTGTTTTAGCGTGTCACTTTTGTGATATTTGTGGTATGTTTTATAAGATTTATGGTGTGCATTCCAAGACTTTTGATGTGCTAACATTATTTCAATTGATCATTTGCACTTTCTATATAGGATTACAGTAGACTTCAAACATGTGGTTGATCACTATCTTCTTCTCTAGTCCTTGCACACTTGAATGCACATACAAATAATCTTTTTCAGCTTCATGCATTCTTCTCGTAAGCATATCTATAAGAATTGGGTAGATAGTTCAGACACTATGTTGTTGCACATAATTGTTCACATCTCATTTCTTCTTAGGTCGAGCTTCATAACCCGGTATCATTTTATCTGAATTTTTGTAATATGCAGGTGACATCTATCATGTCACTTGCAGCAGCATCGACATCAGCAGGAGTCACAATTTTGTACGCTCGAGACCTGCACTACTACAATGCCACACCTCACTTCCCATGCAAAAGGCTCCAAATCTCCATTACTTTGGCTTTCATCTCCGGGTTTCTCCTTGCTGTGTCGTCCCATGTCATGTTCTGGCTTATGGCGTCTGTATGAAGTCTAAAAACTCCTCAAAGTGTAATTCATTTTGTAGCGGTAAATACAAGTTACTCTGAGCAACAGAATCCGGAACTTGTCGGTCGACGATGATGGAAAACCACAGAGTGGCTGGCGGATGGAGTGGCGCTCCAGATCTTTGCGCGGCTTCTCGACGGGAAGACGGCTACCCTGCGATTCGCAGCACTGGAAGCTTATACTCATGAAATCAAGCTGCGAATCTTTGAGATCACCAGAATCCCTGTTCAATCTGGAGGCTTGTCATCGGCGGCCGCCAGCTCGACGACGATTTCGTTGTCTCGACGCCAGAGTGCAGCGTCCACCTCCTACTTGACGGAAATAGGGACGATATGTGTAATAACCTCGCCTCGAGCGCGAATGTGCGTGTGTTTGTGTTTTGTTTTCCCTTTGAAGCTCAAACATCCTATCCCGGGAAATTCTCCAACTTTCATTCACTAAACCATGCGATAACATCGTTCTACCCCCTATTTTACTCCATTGAGGGCAATGTCGAGCTTAAGTGTGTGTGTGTGGGGGGGGGGGGGGGTAATTTATTATTATACTTGTGTGTGTGTGAATGAATGCTTGGAGCCTTGATATATGTCCAAATTTGAAAATTTTGAGGGCTCCAAGCAATGCATGATCAAAATGGCAGGTTGGTGGGTGAATCTCATGCTTATTTGGCATCGATCTTGAATTTTTGCATGTAATCGAGTGCATCCTGTTATGATAACTGAGAATGCATTAGGGTTGTGCAAAAGCTTAGTTCTCATGTGTGCTTAAATGAATGGATTTTTTGACTTGGTTACTCCTTGATACAATTGCGATGCATTGAAGTTTTTGAAATTGGAATAGATGTTTGGGCGGCTAGGTATCCAAGTGAGATTTGTGTCTATCGTCTTTTTCATGTGTGATAGATCCCTCTCGTCATGGTGTGTAACGTTCACTGTTGTCGCTAGTGAGTATGATGGAGGCATATGATTAGTTCACGCCCAAAAGTTGATTGTCCCGAAACATTTTATCCCCTAGTCAACCCCTTTCACCCGTGTGACTTTGGGGGTCGTTCTAATGCTAGGAGCTTCGTGCTAGTTGGGCTTAATTGCGATCGAAAGAACGAACCCCATCCTTTCTTCGTGTCAAAGTGTGAGTCATCTTTGTGTCTCAGAGTTCTCGCTTTTGAGCTCCATTGAGGTTCTACATAGGTGGTTTTGCACGGTTCTTTCTAGAAATGAGAAGGTAGTATTGGAGGAAAGTTCTTAATGGAGAGCATTGTGTTGTAATCTCTAGTACCCCCCTCAGAAAAGAAAAAAGAAAAAAAAAAGAAAGAAAGAGCAAAAGAAAGAAAAGAAACGAAAAAGATGTAATAAAACAGGGCAAATAAAAGTAGAGAGTGGCCAAGAAACTCTAAGTGTATGCTCTAGAAAGGTTTGTTGGCACTCAAGCCATTGAAACACCTAAACTGTTGTGAACTCCTTCACTACTAAGTTTGAAATATGAATAGCAAGATAGGCCGAAGAAGTGTGATTGAATGAAGTTTGTGATTGGTAGTGGTTTGGAAGAAGCGAAGTGTGGTTTTTGGCCGATGCTAATGGCCGTCGATTGTTGGAAAGGTTCTTAGTCGAAACCATAGAACCTTTGGTTTTAGGTTGAAGATGTAGGACCTCATGCTATGTCCAAGACAATTGCCAGTCATTTGAACCCGTGTCTAAGACCTCCGGACAAGCTAGTGATGACAACCGTCCCGTGAACTCTGTCGTGGTGGAGAGACGATAGGGATGAGTGTTGAGGATTGTCGCGGGCGCTGGAGGAGAGACTGTGGGAGGGGCGGAAGAAACAAGAAGAAGAAGGGTGGGTGGGCTATTATTTCAATTTCAATTTTATTAGATTTTAGGTAAGTTTACCCTTATACCCTTGATGAATCTTGTTGTTGTTATACTATCCGCACCCTAACTTTTACCCCCTTTCCACTAATTAAGAAAGAAATACATTTTCGGTCCAAAATTTTATTGTTCAAGGACCTAATAATCTTCCAAGTCATACCAAGTTAGATGGGAAAATTGTTTTAACTAATGAAATAATCTTGATTTATGCAATGGTAATGGACAATTTAGTGGAATAGTATTCATGATTTAATCGAAAATAAATGGTGCATGTATTATCATTGTTTTATACAAATAAATATTCAATGTGCATTACACTGATATAAGACCGGTCAAAACCTCTTTTTATACTTTAGATTTTTCATTTGAACATGTAAAACTGATTGATATGATTTTTTTACACTACATAGATTTGACTGACCGTAATAATTTTTCCGATTTTCCAAACAATATGGTATGATAAAATATTATCCATGCAACAACATGCATGAAATTAACGATACACATATATTGGTCTAAATAGATTTGACCCTAAACTCTCGGTTATGGTTTAGGACAAAGGTTGAACACATATTAGTTAATAACTAGATAATAGCTTTATTTTGTTCAAATAATCGTTGTTAAAAAGAAAAAAATTTAATATTGACCTACGGTACGGATAATTTTAATTCATGTCTTTAAGTGAGGATTTAAGATTTTAGAATGAAATTAAAAAGAATATTCTTAATATGCCTAGTAGTGAGTGATGAGAGGTTCTTAATTCATGTCTTTGAGTGAAGGGTTTAAGATTTTAGAATGAAATTATAAAGAATATTCTTAATATGCCTATTAGTGAGTGATGAGAGGTTTGTTAGTTTAGATCCAGGTAAGGTATGGATCCTGTTGAAATTTATTAGTTTACAGTCCAGTAGGTTTGACAAAGATGGACGAGACTGATTTTAGTGGAGGATTGCGTATCTTAAGAATTTATCTAAAAATATGCACAACGTTCTCAAATTAGACATCAAGAGTGCTTTTTAAGACTTAGATGTGAGGTAAAAACAAAATTAACTCATAAGAAAATTGTTAGATGTATCATTTGAGCTGATAGCAACGTTGTTATCTATGTTTCTATTTGGTAGTAAGATGGCTTACTGCTTTGTTTTCATCCCATATTTTAGGTTGTCCATCAATAATTTTTCCTGTATTATTTTTACATTTTTAATTACTCACTTACAAAATTGATGTTACCATTATAAAAAAAAAACTCAGAAGATCGTTTCTCTTGGTTGGGAAGCCTGAACTAACAATGTAGGGCAAAAACTTAAGTGTGGAGGCATGAGAAGACATGGTTATGGTGGTATTTTAATGATTGGACAATCCTTAGTTAAACCAAAAAATATGGTATGAGAATTCTATGTTAGTGAATTAGTGTATAATGTATTGAGTAAGCATTTTAATTATATGTCTTCTTACTAATGTATTGATATTATACTATTGACGAAATGTAACCGGCCAACGGGTCGGGTACAAAGCTAGTATATTTTATAGGGTTGTTGTTGTATTTGTAATTATTTGTTATACAGTAGAGTTAGATCTTACTCATGTACTAGGATTACTTATGATTAAATCAGAACCGGTAGCAAATCATATCATAAGAGTATTGATTGAGAGTTTGTAGTTTTTTATGGAATAATCTCGCTTACATTGAATGGGAAAACCACGCGAATCATCTATTTTGTTGTTTTCTTCATTATTTTAGTTGTTTGTTTGACATAATATTAGAGTTTTTTAAAGTGCTTTCATCCGAGATTTCTTCATTCTTGATTTGTACTTGTCTGCATTTCCTTGGAGACTAGGTTTTATTCTCTCTTATCTGCATGTTTTTATTGGTGTTCCTCGATAAATTTTGCATATTGCTTCTTTGATTGGTCATTTAGATTTTGCTTTTCGACAAGGTTTGGGTTCTTCCGCCCTTCCGTTCGCCAAGTTTGGCCTTCCTCATTTTCACTTTGTCTTGCCTCTTTGTGGGTTTTAGTTACCTTCCATTTTTGTTGGCTTTCTAGTTTCAAACTTTGACTTCTGCTAAAGGTCACATAGTCTGGTGGTAAGGGAGAAGGACTGGTGACTGAGAGGTCCCAGATTCGATCCTCACCGCTGTCATGGTGTTCCTGGAAGCACCCCGCATTTGCCTGGACTGCTAGCGGAGGTTCCGGGGTTTGGCCCGACTACGACATCAGGGCTGGGAAACGGTGCGGTCTGGTCCAGACCAGACCATATATACGGTCTACGGTCCAGACCGAGAGGCTAAAGTATAGACCACAGACCAGACCACAGACTATACGGTCCGGTCCAGACCACGCCTGTGCGGTCTGGTCCAGATAGACCACACTCAAAGAAAAATGAATAATTTGTTTAGTCAACCACAAAAAAAAATTGAACCAATAACCAAGAAAAATAATAGTTATTTGCCTTAAAACATTAATCCTAACATGCATGAATAATTTTGATACTCTAAATCTTAGTACATAACAAAGATACAAAGTAAAAGCATCTCACCTTGCACCATAATGTCATAAATATTAACATAAAGTCATATGGAAACACGATTATCTATACTCTGTGGTTAAATGTGGTTGTGAATGAAGAAGGGAAGAGATTCACAAAATTAAGGTTGAGACTTGGGTGTCGTTGTGAGAGTTTGGAGAGTGGTCGAATGGGCTGTTAACACGTATTGACAAGTCAGTTGGGTCTACGGTTTGGTCCGGTAAACCGCGGTCTAGACCAGACCAGGCCAAGAGATCAAATCATAAAATAATACAGATCAGGGACCAGACCATACTTCACGGTCCGGACCAAATTGTGCGGTACGATTTGGACCACGGTTTTTCTAACGGTCTGGTCTATTTTCCCAGTCCTAGTGTTACTCGTCATAAAAAAAACTTTTTTTCTCTTGGTTGTTGTTTGCCTTATTATCATGGAACTTGAACATGGCGAATCTCTCGATGAAAAGCTTAATGATTCCAATTATACATTATTGGCATTTTAATTCAACACCTTTGTTAAAGAGAGGACTTTGATTGACATTATAGAAGGCACTATTGTTTGTCCTTTAGGTGATGCTACTAGAGCGAAAAATGTCGCTATCTGTAAAAGAAATAAAACACACATTAAGAGTTAAATTATCTGATGGTGACCCACTGTCAGGGAAATAATATGGAGAAAACCGGATTGAAGGCGTGATTTTGATCACTCTCCTTAGATTGTTTATTCGCCCCCACTACTTAGTTGCTGGTAGGATTTAGGCGAACCACCCCTAAGAGTCCCTCCAATCAAAGTCAGAAAGCAGCACCTTTCGTGACTTCTGTATTTGTGTTTTTGGAGAAGGAAAAAACGAGGAGAAGAAGATGAACGTTGGACGAGAACATCGGCTGCAGAAGACTTTTTATAGTGAAAAAGGCAGTTCCCTTCCGAAGGGTTATGTCGTTTCACAAAAGTCAAAATCAAATAATTATCCGGATTAATTAGCCAAAAATGGAAATCCGAACGCGTCGCGCAAACGTGCTAAGTGCGTAGTGCGATTTAATATGTCAAATTAAATAGCCCACACTTTTTCCAAAAGCCCACTAACCACTTTATCTAATAATTAAAGTGGAAAACAAACTTAAAAACAACTTGCACTTTCCTTCTCCCACCAATGTGGTATTTCCTTGGGACCAGTTACGGTAACAACACTCCTTGTGTTGTTATTGTAACAACACTAATCTCCAACCAATAGGAAGTTAGGATTGTGATGACTTTTTATTAGATGAGTTGACCTAGTATAAAATCAAAGCAGGGGTATAATTGTCATTATGAAAAATCTGTTTAAATAAAAATAAAAAATATTTTTTTATTTTTCGGAAAAAATATTTTTTTTATTTTCGGACCAAAATTTTGGTCGCCGGAATATGGTCACCGGTCACCGGAATATGCCTTTTGTCGCCGGAATATGCTATTTTGTAATCGGAATATGCCACCGTCGCCGGAATATGCTCACCGTCGTCGGAATATGCTTATCGGCGTCGGAATCTAGTCATCGGGGCCGGAATATGCCTATCGGCGCCGGAATCTACTCACTGACGGTCATCGGAGTTTGGTCAACGGGTTTCGTTGACCGGTCAACGGTCTTCGTTGACCGGTCAACGGCCAACGACCACCGGATGTTATGGTCTGCATTGTGAGATTTATGGTTTGGTTTCTCATATTTTTGTATGCTTTTTGTGGTTTGCTTTATCGTGTTTGTGGTTTGCATTAAGAAGTTTCTGGTTTGCTTTATCGTGTTTGTGGTTTGCATCGAGAAGTTTCTTGTTTGTTTTCAAAAATTTTGTGGTTTGCATTGATGGATTTCTGGTTTGTTTTAATATATTTGTGGTCTGCATCAGGACGTTTCAGGTTTGCTTTTTTGTGGTTTGATTTACTGTGTTTGTGGTTTGCATTAGGAGGTTTCTGGTGTGCTTCACAAATGTTGTGGTTTGCTTTGTGAGGTTTCTGGTTTGTTTTAGGAGATTTGTGGTATGCATTCGGAGGTTTCTGGTTTGCATTAAGAAATTTCTGGTGTGCTTTCGAAAATTTTGTGGTTTGATTTGCGAGGTTTTTGGGTTGTTTTAGGAGATTTGTGGTATGCGTTAGGAGGTTTCTGGTTTGCTTTATTGTGTTTCTGGTTTGCATTAAGAAGTTTATGGTGTGCTTTCGAAAATTTTATATTTGTGGGTAGCATATTTGTGGTTTGCTTTCGAAATATTTGTGGTTTGCTTTATGCGATTTTTGGTTTGTTTTAGAGGATTTGTGTTTTGGATTAGGAGGTTTTTTGTATGCTTTTTGTGTCTTATTTTATTATATTTGTGGTTTGTTTTATGAAGTTTATGGTGTGCTTTAGAAATATTAGTGGTATGCTTTATTGTGTTTCTGGTATGTTTTTCGGAGACTTGTGCTTTGCATTTAAAGGTTTCTGATATGCATTTTATGGTTTGTGGGCAACAAATAATAATTTATCGGGCGACAAATAACACAAATTTCAAGTCTACAACTGAACCAACAGATCCAAAATAACAACATTGAATGAACGAATTGTAGTATTACTATAGAAAGCTACACATTAAATTCAAAATGCAGACAAACCCTCCGCCGCTTCCGCCGCTTCTCCTATCTCCACCGTCTCCAAAATTTCTATTGCAGACTCCGAGGCTGGCATGCGGAGCCTATCTCCATACCACGACGTTCACCGCCACCGGGAGCTCCGGACGGAAGATGAAGCCGAGTCCCTAGGCACTCTGTCCGCAATCACTGGAGTGATCGTTTCCACGATGTCCGTCGGCAATTCGAGACTCAATTCCTCCACCAATCGATTCACGAATTCCGTCCCGCGCTCCAATTGAGTGGACGATTGGCGCGGAGCCTTCTAATTTTCATCGTACGCTTCCTTCGGCGGCGATCTGGCGGGAAGGATTTTCTCTAGAGGAAGGGGCGAGGACCAGATGCGGCGGTTGACGAGTCAGTAATCTCCATGACGACGACGTCGACTCCTCCTCAGAGAGCAACAACTGAGTGACAACTTGGATCTGCAAGTCGACGGCGACGGCCCTCACCCGGCCATCCTCTTCGTGTTGATGAATCAGTAGAACCTCAATAATTCCTTCATCGACGACGAGGAAGAAGCAAGGACGGCGGGAAAAAGCGGGGCGGTGTGGAAGACGTCTCGATCGGGTGAAGGAAGATGAGGTCTGATGTGAGATTAGGGTGGGCTTGAATTTTAATTTATTTTATTATTTTCAGTATAAATTTACCCTTTTACCCTTAATGAAACATGTTATTATTATAACAACACTTAGGTGTTGTTATACTATACTTACCCTATTTCCTTTACTCTGTAGCCCACCTGTTGGCTCACCTTTTTTCTTCGAAGCCTGATGATATTGTTTGGAAGGGTTATTCCCCTCCTCATATAGCTGATGTAATTGCCTCCGAGGCAAGTGTTGTTTAATGGCTAATGAAATACATCGGTTGTTCCTAAAAAAAAATCACCCACAGCCTCCGCTAATTCACTACTGCTCTTGGGATGTGGGCTCATCTACTTGACTCACATAACACATATCAGGCTTACACTTCCAAGAAATTCGAGCTTGAATATCTAATATGTCAATTGTCTCAAGGTCACAAGTTTATTCAAGATTATTATCGAGCTTCTATGAATCTTTAGATTGAGTATGACAGTGGCAGAAGGAGGTGGAGAGTACTGGGGACCTAGGACCCCACTTGAAAAAAATAAAAGGATTCATTATGTGTAATTACTTGTTTAATATGGATAAGTTAAGAAGTTTGAACCTTATTTTTACGAAATCTAACTCAGTTCAACATTATAGACAGCACTATTGATGAGTTAAAATTAAAAGTTCACGATCTTCTAACCTGTAAATTTTAAAAAAATTCATTGTACTAGACATATAATTTTTCTTCTTCTTATTATAACTAGAAAGACCTTTTAACCATGCACATTCGTTCTATTACGATAAAAAAATTGGTCATCAAATGCATTTTATAGTCTGATGTATGTGTTAGTTTATTTGCTTGTGAAACTAATGTTTAGATAGCTATCAGAATGTCTCATTTCAACTATGCTTAGACACGAAAAAGTAAGTTATATAGCTGAATAACTAGTATTTTAACCAGCGACTACTTGATTGAGTATATAGTAAGTAAATGTACTTTGTAATTGAATACGAGTATTATTCATAAATGAGACTCCACTAAACATTAATCTTGCCTAGGCCAATAGAGTATGATATGATGACTACCTCTTTACTCACTCAACGTCTTTTTGCTGAAGTTTTCAATGCAAAAATAAGAGACTCGTATGATTGAAATTTCTCTCCAAACTTCATCTTGATTATGACTATTAGTACTACTCTTCTCAGCCTCAATGTCACTGTTGGAAATGAATAGCTTTGAAAGTTATAGAGTTTTAAAGAGGAAAAACTACCACATTGGTAGTTTTACTTTGGTGAAATATGTATAACGATATGAGCCTCTCTTCTAAGGGCATGCCTCTTGGGGTGATCCACTTTTGTTGGAGAGGGAGGACCTAACGGACCACCACACACACGCGCGCCGTCCGGCCGACGGGTGGGTCGGTGGTTCAGCTTGAGACTATATTTTTTGAAGAAATTTCGAATGAAATTAATTATCTATCAATTAATTATTAATCGATTATTCTTTATCCTAGGTAAATACGAATTGGAAGAGGATAATCGATTAAAAAGGAATATTCGAAGGATAATCCAACATGATTTATCTTAACCGACTCGGTTTTAATTAAGGAGTGATTATCTCCTTAATTATCGCGACTTATTCCCCATGAAAGAGGAATATTCTTGGGGACTCGGCTCCTATAAATAGCCAACCCTTAAGACCCTATAAACATACCACAACGAGCAGAAACACAATAGAGCTCCGGTTTGTGCACAAAACCGCCGAGCATACGAGAAGAGTTGTTTTATCCTGGAGACGACCGGTTGATAGTCTGTCGTGCGCATCGAGGGCAGTGTCGCGAACGTCTTAAAGAAAGCGACCTAATCCGCGACTCAGCTCCAGATTTGGTAAACCTGTTCCTTGTTGTTTTTCCGTTCCTAACAGCCACTACATTAGAGAACGCTCTCCCGAAATTGGCACGGGAGGAACGATGGTTGGCTTTTTTTGTTTCTCATTTGTACCGCTGCTCTAACCACCAGGTGTTTCCCATTATATATGCTTCCTCTTCTCATTCCAATCTTGTTGTCGACTTTACGTTGTCCACTACCGATTGACATCGTGATTTTTAATTTGATTTTTAAAAAAAATATGATTTATTTGGTGAGATGGTTTGAATGAATTATTAGATATTTTGGTGATGATATGAATTTGAAATTGTTTACTGTCAATTATAACTTTATTCTTAAATTAGTGTAATATACAAGTCTTATATGTTATATCAACGGTTCACCAAACCACTGAATCCTAAACCACTAACTTTTTCTGTTCACCATCCGGTCCATTCTGAAAAAAGGAAAAAAAAAACACTGTGTGTTATTAAAACTCTTATACAAGTTGAGGGACTACAAGGGAAAGTAAATTGAATTAGTGGACTAGAAGTGAAGTCGTTGACGGGATCCCAATTACCAGTGGAGAGGTATTTAATTGCACACATCGAGAAGTGTTAGGTCACCGGAGACGTAGGAGAAGCGGAGAGGCGATGTCGGACCCGTACGAGAGAGTGAAAGGAGGTAGACTCTCCTTCAAGGGTGGCGAAGTTGCCGTTTCTAGTAAAGCCATCGCCAAGAGAAAGAAGAAGAAGAAATCGAAACTGTACGACGGCGACGTGGCGCAGCCGCTGGAAGGCGAAGTTACGGCTGGCGATGGCGATGCTTCAGGGGAAGGAACTGCCGGGGCTGCTGAGGTCTACACAATTGACGCCGCGAGGAAGAAGAAGTACGATGATCTCTTCCCAGTCGAGGCTAAGAAGTTCGGTTACGACCCTAAGGCGAAGGAGAAGAATGTTGAGGACGCTCTCGACGATCGCGTCAAGAAGAAGGCCGATCGTTACTGTAAATGATGCCTCCTTGAACTGCTTTCCCTCATTTGCAAATTGAAATTCAGGTCGGGCTTCTTCTCTGTTGCTCTAGGGTTAGGCATTATAACAGTTTAGGGGAGCATACAAAAGCAACTGCTAGCTCCTTGTTGTATCTTTTATCATTACACTGAGAAAGCTTCCCCTGTTTGGATATCGCCCGGCTATCTGTTTGCCAGTTATTCAGTGATCTTTTGCTCCCATGTTCGTCTCTATTGCTGCAAACCCTACTTGTGTGTGGTCATGGATGCTGCTATTCTTCCAAGCTAGCTCAGTTTTCTGTTGGGCTAGCCTAACCTAGCCTGAAACCCTTCCATGGATACTTGTGGTAATGTGCCTGACCAACGTATAAATTGCAATACAAGTTTCTGAGTTGCAGGAAACTTAGTGCCGATGAGAATTCATCAACGAATTCTCCTTGATTTTGATTGATCGTATCTCTTCGTAATGTATTTTTAATTCGGGTTGATCTCGTTATGAACATCCAAACTAGGAACTCCAAGCCGAAATATGTAATGTCTCAATATCTAGAACAAGGAAAGATTGATCCTTGGAAAGATTCTTTAATTAGAGGAAGGCATCAATGTAGGGCACTATCTATAAGTAAGCTTGAGCAACTCTTGCAAGGATCATTGTTCCAACTTACTTTCTTCTGGTACAAGGCTTTGCCGCAACAGCTATTGACTAGTGTGGGAGTCATTTGCTCCTTGCTGGTCCGAACAGCAATCTGCGTGCTCCGCATGCTGCTGCAGATGGTCCTGTTGCCTAACCTGTACCGCTAGTTAGTCCATCCCTCTTTTGCTTCCTGCTGTTCTTTTTGTCGCACATTTTAGTTTCATTGGTTCTGTAGAGCAGGAGGAAATATTAACATTTCCGGTCCCTTTTGGTTCCCTGGAGGATGGATGTTATGATCCACGCAAGGGAAAGAGATATCGACATTGCAGTGAAGCAGCTCTAAGATTGAAGGAGGCTGGTCTTGTCCATATATTTGTCATGACGTGAGGTCTAGGACTCCCGGCCATCCATGGACTATTTTAGAAAGAAATTGCAGAATCAGTTCTATTTTGACAGCTCTGTAGGAGCGATCTAGCTCCTAAATCACCAGAGGCTCCTACAATTTTCACCTTGCATACGTTGGAACATCAAACGGTCCTAAATTTGCGCTCAGTTGCTGATCGACGCAATTTGTTTATATCTTGTATCACTTTTTAAGATCTCTACAGCTACAAACGATCAAAGGTTATATGGTTAGCCTTTGCCTTCGCCTTCAAATAAGATCGTTTGCTGGCCCAAATGTGTCAATTTCTGATTTCATTAAACTTAAGACGGTCTTAATTTTGTGCTTTGCCATCTGATCATTATAAAAGAAATTTATTTTATATAACTATTCAAAGACTACAACTTTTACTAGAGAGCAATTTTTGAATGATGACATGTTTTTAGATTTAGTAGTTCTTTTAGGAGAACTTTAGATTTAGGAGTTGTAGCAGTTATGTAGAAAATTGCATCCAACAGATGATCGAGCTAAAAATTATCCCCTAGACTATCTTTTGATTGCGCCTATAGAGATCTGAAAAGTTATGCGAAATCAAAAAATTTGAGCAGATTTATACTTTATTGCTTGTATCTCAAGTTCAAATATGTGCAATTTGAAATCTTCTTGGGTTAATTGCAAGGTTGGTCACTGGAATTACAAAAAAATTCATGTTTAGTCACTAAAAATATTTAATTCCATTCGTGATCACTATAATTAATCAAACAATCCAAGTTTGGTCACTCTCCGTTACCTTCCGTTAGTCTCCGTTAACGCCGTCAGATTTTTACTTATGTGGCTAACGGAAATTCCTACTCACCCAATTTTAACAAATAAAAAATAAAAAACAAACCTCCACGTCAGTAAGCAGCCACATCAGATAACCGAACCCACCCAACCCCACTATTGACCCAACTCAAAACTTGGCATAATTTTTACCAACAGACCCCTCCCTGCAGGAAGGAAGCTAGCTCCGGTCGTCTTCTTCATCATCTCGTGAGGAGGGTTCTTGTGGCGACCTCCAATCTGCCATTGTTGTTGATTGCTATCGAGTAGAATGAAAGCAATGAGTGAAGCCTTGAAAAGAGACTACGAAATCTGCGAGGAGATCGACTGGGGACGCTTCGGCGTCGTCTTCAAGTGCATCTCCTTCATCGCAGGCTCCCACTGCAATTAACCCACACCCTCACTCTCGACAGACCCCAAGATCCCGCGCATCGTCTCCCCAAATCCTCACCTCGTCCAGCTCCACGCCGACTAGTACTACGAAGACGATTCCCATCTCCACATGGTCACCAAAATCTGCTCCAAATCCGACTTCCACGCTCTAATCCTCGCCAGCGGCGAGGGACAGGTTACGGTGAATACTATTTTATAGTAATCACCGTGATTACTAAGGGCAAATTGGGTATAACAAAAAATTTATTAATGATCTTTTTTAATAAATTACATTTTAGGAAATTACATAAATATATTAAATACAATTTTTTCTCTCTCTTTCTCTCACTTCCACAATTTTTGAGCCAGATCTCTCTTCCTTCTTTTTCTCAATCTTTCCTTGATTACGTTCAGCCAAACTATACCGCTGCAACAACAAAATAATAATCAATACCAATCCATTAAAAAATACTTCTATTGTACAAAACATCAATACCATTCGAGAAATAAAAACACTACCATTTCACAAAACACAAATACCATTGCAGATTTAATCACTACCGATGTAACAAAATCAATGCCAAAGCGACAAAAATAATACCAATGCGGCAAAAACAATACCAATACTACAAAAACACTACGACTACGGAAAAAAATCACTACCATTTAAAAAAAATCACTACCATTTTAACAAAAAATACGACAACTCAATGTAAGCCCGCATCATCATTCACTACCAGCGGAACCGAGGGAAGGTATGGTGGATCACAGCTCGATGTTGGTAAGCAATTCACCTTGCTTAATTGCTATTCGGCCAAATGGAAGGATAGGAAGGAACTAGTGGAAGGCTGCAGCGAACCGCAAGGCATCGTGGGAAGCCAAGGTTCGGTTCGTGGCTGTATCCATACAGTGGCCGGAGAAAGAGGAGATGACGGCAATCAGCGGGTGAGCGCGTCGGTGCTGGTGGCTCGCCCGTGGCCGAAGAAAGAGGTGAGAGCGGCGGTGAAGGAGGGAGAAAGTGAGAGAGCACGGGAAAAAGTATTTATGGTTTTGGGTGATTATATGGAAATTTATATTTGAAAAGTAGTAATTCGGTGTGGTTATTATTTTTGTTCCAAAACTATCCCTAATTAATCCTGACGGTCAATTAAAAAATGATGAGAATAAATGGTGGAGATATAGGTAGCCACCATGGCTACTAAAAAACTAGTAACCATGCTAACGCATTCCCCAGCGGCGGCACGTTTGCGAAGCACGAAGCCAGATCCATTTTCGCTGAACTCATGGTCGCCGTCGCCTATTGCAATTAACCTTCCTCCCCTTCCTAGAACAGAGCAACCACAATCCCTCCATCCCCTTTCTCCTCGTGCAAAATCCAATTTTTGAATCACCACGGGGTAGAGGAAACAACAACGCAACTCTCGCTCCGCCATCCCCTGTTACCTCCGCGGGTTGTAGCTCCTTCCATCGATTTCATTCAGCGACACCAGAAGGTGGAGAAGAAAGGGAGTGGGTCTGGTGGGACAGAGGTCGTTCAAGGCAAGGAAGAAGAAGAAGCCACCGTCGAAGAGGTGGTGTCGCGTGGAAATCTGATTTGCGATTTGGGAATCTGCCAAATTGGAGGTGTAGAATCGAGAATCTATCGTCGTGGAGATATGATTTGGGAGGTAGGGATTTTTTTCAGTTGGGTCAATTAGAGGAAGAAGAGGAAGGGTCGGGTCAAGGGTTGGGCATAGTTAGTAAAATACGGTACGGGAAAGTTACGTAAAAGATACGTACGGGAATTATACTTCATCTTTAAGCTAAAATTACGTTTAATAGTACGTTAATAGTCATAAATATATAAAATTAATCATTTTAAAAATAAATAAATATATAAATAATAGTAAAGTTAACAATTTAATTCGTAAAATACGGATAATAAACGTGTTATACGGGTTTTATACGTGTTTAGTACAGGAACCATGAAATGAACGGGGGAAAATGAAACGGCTTGACAATAATACGGATACGGAAGTTTTAAACGGATAAAGTACGTACGGGTACATATACGTGTATTAAACGGAGTATTTACTAACTATGGGGTTGGGTAACTTATGTATGATTAACTAAAATGACGTGGCAGGTGGATTTTTGTTTTTATTTCTTCTTTAAAATTAGCTGATTAGGCACTTCTGTTAGCCACGTCAGCAAAAAATTAACGGCATTAACGAAAACTAACGAAAGGTAACGGAGAGTGACCAAACTTGGACGGTTTGATTAATTATAGTGACCACGAATGGAATTAAATATTTATAGTGACTAAACATGAACGTTTTTTGTAATCCCAATGAACAACCTTGCAATTAACCCGAATATTCTTATTAAACTACTGTATTTTAAGAGTTAATATATTATAACGTGTTCTTCGGGGAAAAAATTCAAAGGAACGAGATTATTCACATCCACGGTCAGACAGATATGAGTCGGAAAGTAACAGTTGCATTTACAAAACTATTGTCCTGTTCATTCATACAAAGATCGAGCCCAACCTGCTGAGTTACCAACCAAAAACTGCACTAGTTCTGGACATGCAAGAAATGTCCACTCTTCGTATGTACATTACCATTAAAACATGGGAGCCTCCTCCTGTGCGATTTAATGAACACTTCAGCTTCTTCTCGTAGCCCGATCAGAGTGCATGCGGGAGGTTTATAGTTTGATCTACAGCCAGTGATTCCTCGCCGTTGCTGGATACATGACAGAAAGATTAATAACACACACTTGGACATAAAGGATGCAACATAGGATCTCTGTCTAGCAGGGAGTACGAGCAAAATGATATATCATTACCCAAGGTAACTGAGAGCCGACATTCGGTAAAGGCAGCTGAACACCAGAACATGTAACCCGATCGTGTAGAAGAATGCGAAAGTACGTGCGTACCTGCCATGATCATGAATTGAGACTAGTGTCACTTTTAAGTCAAGATGACACAGCGCACTTCGTTTCGGGAAAAAAAGGTATGCCTTCTCTTTTACATCAAATGAGATGTATATCAAGAGAATTGATTCAGAGGTTAATGAATGAATCATACTTGTTGCCCATAAGGAAACGTCCACTGCTAAGTGTTATTCGATCCCTGAATCCCAACTCCTTGTACCGTTGATCCCTTTCCTGAGGAGTAAAAACATTTTCTTAAAAAGTGATATGGAAAATACAATAAAGCTGCTCGGTAAACAAGCATATAATTTCAAGATTTCCAGAAGAACAAAAAACAGAAGATGATGGTGATGCGTGCTTGCTATAGATGAGCATTAAGATTTGCGTGAAAGATCAAAAGAGAGAGAAGAGTTCAGATGAATTAAAATCTCTAGAAGCACATGAAGTAATGCCTACCTATTTGATTATCTGCCTGAAAAAAGGAAAACAAGCAAAAACTAAACTTGTTTCCCAACCAACTTAATTCACTGCAACTAGTGGTGCTCAAGATCCTTGATAACATGGTAAGCTTTTCATAAGAGGAGAAATAAGATCAGAAGGCATATCTAACAAGTGAACCACTTCTCTGCAATATTTTTTTTCTGGAATAACTAGACTAATAAGAATATTAAGCTGCCACGATAAAACAAGACTCGTGAGTACAGACTACAGAGGTGACTTGAAGGAAAAGACAACTAACGTAACAGAGGCTGATGCATCTATGCATACCTGCGAATATGCTTGTGGTTGACAAAGGAAATAAAGCTAAGAAACAAACCTTCTTTGAAAACGCTGCAAATGGATTTATGTCATCTTCATATATCTTCTTGTACTTTGATTCCACATCCGAGCTAAAACCACTTTCCAGATCCTCCGCATGCTGGAAAAGTTGAAAGTGAAAAAATAGATATCAAATGCCAAATAGTAAGGCTATCCATCAGAGGGGACAAGATATAATTTGGAGGTATATGTGAAATTACAAGAGGTATACCTTCTTTGAAGATCCTCTTGAAACTACTTTCTCAAGATTGTAATCTTGGACATAACGCATCTTCCCATACAACTTGACATTGTCTGCTTTAGATTTTTCCAACTCCTGAGTCAGAGCTCCAATTCTCTCCTTCAGTTGCCTTATCTCCTGGTGTATTCCCAAAAACAGCCCATGTGAGATCGTCCTCCAAAATACTAGCACAAAACTGAAAGTAGATAAACTATACCTCTTCTGCCTCATGTAGACGTGCCCTAAATCTATCTCGTTGGTTGCAGATCACCTTAAGCATTGAACTCTGATCTTGATCCGAGGAGACATGTTTTTGGTCCAGATGCTGCACCGAAGGAGTCCAGTCAAGAACAATATACAAGCAATAAATTGGACAACAGCCTACTTTCCTTCTCCTTCCCCCCAATCCCCTTTTAAATTTTGTATTGAAAAGAGATGCCTCAATCCTGAACAAGAGAACAGTATAGCACCGGCACTCCGGCAGTCAAATATGAGGACAAATTGTGGACAACTAACCTATTAAAAGAAACATTTAGTGTCAAACCTTACCTGATAAACATGCAACTAGAGGTTTATAGCAGCATATAACCGACTAACTTAAGTTCAGCAATCCACTAAGACTATATTTTTTGTCCTATTAAATCACTGTAAGAAATATCGACAGCTAAATACTGTTCGGCAAAGATCACATTAGTTCTAGTTCACATAATATCCCCTGATTGTTGTCACTGGTAAATTCCTTCGATTCAACCATAACAGCTGCAAACAAAAGATGTATAGTACCTCAGATGACTCTGCTCCACTTGCCTCTGAGAGGTCCCAATCCTCAAATAAACTGGCCTTTCGATCTTTGGAACCATAACCCTGTGTCAAAAAAATACAAGTTTAGAAAACGGTAAACCTTTACAACTGGTTTGCTTACTGCCAATACTAAATAGAAAATTTGAACATGACAGTTAGTCTCAGCTGGTACTGAATGTTAACAATTTAACATCCATTAGGAACCCTAGAACGTTATCTGTGTTAAAAAAATACATGTTAAAAAACAGTAAACCTTTACAAGTGGTTTGCTTACTGGGAATTACTAAATAGAAAATTTAAACATGACAGTTAGACCCAGCTGGTAACAAATGTTAACAATTTAAATCCATTAGGAACCCTAGAATGCTATCAGTTTCATTTTCACCTCAGAGAGACGATGATTTTCATGATCCCAGACGAAGGACTTAAGAAAAAATCAGATTCACCTTCATTCATTGAGACGATACAGATCATCAAAGGGAAAGATTCTATAAGCCCACTAAGAACACACCGCTCGAATAAGTGCTAAATCGATTCTGACAACAACGGAAGTTATAGCTTCATACCTTCAAAATATCATCTTCCAATTTCTGAATCAACTTCTGTTGCTCATTAACCTTGGAAGTAAGCTCTATAATCTTGCTGTCAGCTGTGTCCAGCAAGGATGATTTCTCAGAAAGTTGGACCTGGAAGCACCACGCGTTTTAAATAAAAATGATAGAAACCCATTGACAGCAATTGGAGAGGCCCATTGTATGCGTATTATGGGTTGTCCAGATAGTTGTTTTAAAATTCAGAGATAAAAAGGGAGAACAAGGAGAGAGGAGGTGGAAGTTTCCCGGAGCTAAGTTTTGTATTGTTAGGGTGGGGATATGGTACAAAACATATGCTCTATGCATTAAATAAGGTGCAGTTCTACCTTCAACTGTGTCACTTGATGTTCCATTCTCCGATTTTTATCTAGAAGAAGGGACTCCATCTTGCTCATTTCCTCACCACTAGTTGCAGCCTCCCAATCTTCTGCCTCTATTGAGTTATAGCCCACCGCCTATTTCACAGAATAGTGAGGGTAGAACACAAGCAGACAGAGGAACTAAGATAAAAATGCAATTGAATAAGTCACATACAATTACTTAATGTAAGAAAGAGTACAGTAGAAAAAACAGGATGCATATTTAAATTACAAACCTATACAACTTGTGTAGAGAAAAAAAAAAACATCGACCTACAGGCTGTTACTTCAAATATTTAGGCTGAAATTAAGCACGTCAAGCACTACAATTACAAGGAAACAATCACTTTTTAAGATGATTGCAACCTAAATCAGCTACAGCAACAAGCATCCTCCTAGTTACTTATAAACAACTACACAACACCATAAGTTTGAGAATTGTTGATGGATCCTGCAATCCACTGATATTGAGAAGACTGAAATCAAATAAATAAGATTGTAAAATAATCAAACTTAATGCTAAAACTAATTGCAGCTAAGAAAACAAAAATGAAGAAAAATAACAGATTAGTCTGGTTACCCCATTTGTTTGTTCTCATAATTACTTGTCCATAAAACAAATGAGATTGATAAAGTTCATTTAACTGACCAAATCCAATGACCTAAACAAGACTGGAATTATTCGAACGAGTGAACTGTATTACCTGCAAAATTTTCACTTTTTTACGCAAGTCATCCACTAATTTTGGCGTAGGTCTAGCTTGAAGTTCTTTCTTCGCGTCCTGAATAGCAACATCCTGGAAAAACAAGTTGTGGGGGAAAGGGGGACTGATAATTAAATAGCTGATTAGAAAGCATGAAATTGGGGAATAACAAAGAAACTTCGTAACATTGGAAAAGTTGAGAAGCCAAACCCCCATATGTCATTTTATAATGCAATCTCGCATTTTGTTTTTGACAACATTAGAACTGAATAGTTCATTAATATCCTGGCAGAAAAGCCTTAAACTAACCTTCTCGATGATCAGTGCATTCAACCTTTTAATCTCATTTATGTGCTGTTCCCGTTCATTTGCCAAGGTTGTCTCAATGTTGTGAAGTTCCATGTTCATTTCAGAAATAATCTTCTCTTTGGCACTTAGAGAATTCTCCAGCATACTACTAGAATCCACATTGTCACTGTAAAAGTAATAGATAATTAGATCAGAATACCATTGGAAATTTTAATTTGATGAGTTCGTCATAAAATCGACAGCATTAGATATTGCCGTATGCACATCTAAAGTACATCTTTAAATGGATACTGGTGAGTTAGAAGCAGAAAGGAATCAAGTGACTATGCTTGCATATTTCAAACCTTCTCTTGCTTCCAGTGTCTTCATTTGCAGACTGTAATTGAGACCACAGGACACCCTGCAAATCACAAGAAAATTTCATCAAGACATGAACTTTGGCATGAACTCAAAGGACCTAGCAAGAATTTGGATGGAGTCTGGCAGGCCAAGTGCGCTTAGTGAACGTCGAGATGAATCAGGCTTTATATTCTTTCTGTTTTTTTTAATCGATTTAAGTCTAAAAGTGTGAAGATGGTTGGTACTTTAGTCTGTTATCTTTTTTCCACATCACCATTCAAAAAATAGGTTCAGTAGATTCCTCATGGATCAAGAATCCAGAACAAAACTAAGGTATTTTAATTTTGTGGCATGACTCGATCAAACAATAAGATGGTCAAAACAAGAGCATAACTTCTGACAGAAATGGACATCTACCGTTGCAGACAAAAAGATTGAACGAAACCAGTATGTATTTACATATAAGTGAAAGGTATTGGTGAATAGTTCAAAGAAGGAACAGTCAGTCGAGGAACTGAGATAACTGAAAGGTCTTGATGAATAGTTGGATCTGGTACACATTGAACATACCTTTTCTCTCTCAAGACTAAGAAGCCGTGTTTGAGCCCTCTCAACTTCATCCATCAAAAGATTGAGCTCTGATTGCTTTGCAGCCCTTTCTTCATCTGATATTTTTGCAGTCATAAGAGGTCATATCCAGCTTAAACAGGATACACACATTGTTTCACAGCAGTTACCGATAAAAGATCAATAAGGGCTTGTGACAATTGACAACAATAAATATGGAACTCTATGTATGCTCTTAAAAAACGTTGCATATATCTTATATGCGGGTCACCACTCATTAGTACAATCCCCTTATCATTCATAAAAAAAATATATGACAATAACAATGCTACTTCAGCAACATAAGCTCGTGGGATTTCAAAGTAAGGGATACCATTTTACCTGATTGAGCTTGAACTATAAATAATTGACTCTGTGCGAGTTCGTGCAATTTCTGCATATTTGAAACACTTTCTTTAGCTTGTCGTAGTTGATCTTGCAAGGATTGCTCCCTAGAAAAGAGAACAAGTTACAAACCAAGAAACTAAGAACAGAAGATGCAGATATATGAAGAACTCGGTTTATTGGGGAGCCAACATTCAGGGGACTTTCACAATAGCAATCTCAACGAGCATGTTAAAAAAAAAAAAAAAGAGTGAGGAGCTATGCAGTACTTCTGCCTTAGATTACCCACCTATCTTTCAACACTTCTAAGGTCTTTTGGTTTTCTTCAGCCAAACTACGTTGCTTCATTTCAACAATCTCCTTCACTTTTTCTTCCATCTGAAACCATAGTCACAGAGAAACTCAGATACTGCCATATCAGTGCAAAATGAAATAAAATATTCTAATAACATAGAAGGGAAAAAATTGCTACAACTATGCTCTAAACACATCATATGTATTCAGCTTCCTTAAATTACATAAAGGATAGCAGATAAAGTGAGAAAACAGCAGCTATTTTGAGCTTATTTATGCAGAACATAAGAAAAATAATCCTGCCATAACTCATTCACTGAAACAGCAAGAATGTCGTCGGTGCTTACTTTTTTACTGAAAAAGAGAGTTTGACAAACAAAATGAAAAAAAAAAACATAGGTATATCCAAGTTTCGTGTATCTAACTTCCCGATACAACAGAGATCACATGCATATAAGGCTACCCTAAAATCTAGAAGCCATATGGGTTTAAGTTATATATTTTTTTAACAAGACCTCCTGATAAATCCATGGTCTACACCACAGCTAAATGCATACCTGCAGCTCTAATTGACGATTGCGCTCCTCTAGTCTTCTTATTGTTGCCTGTTGATTCTTTAAGTGAGTTGCTTCTGTCCTGAATTCTTCTAGCTCAAGCCTCATTTTCCGGTTTTCTGATTCTAGTTCGGACAGTTTCAGATCTAGTTCCTGCATTGAGAATGACAAATCAGATGGGACATGTCATACTTTCAGTATGATTCTGAGTTCAACTGATGAGAAAAGCGTGCTCAATGAAGTCTTTCATAAAAAATCCCTTGGCAACCATAGTTACAAAATATGCAATGAAAAACTTAACAGAATGAAGCAAGCAAAACCTCGCAAAACAGTAAATGCCATCTTCAGGCTTTAATTAGTTGAAGTAATGCAAAATTACTACTAAAATCACATAAAGGGAAAACCTCCAACACCAGCATTTCAGAAAAGCAATTATTTTCAATTAAGAAAAACCAACCAACATATTCACAGAGCATGAAAACAGCTCTATAACCAAAATTTATGCAGTCCCTAGCAGGCCCCAAATAACAAACACGCAGGCTGACATTATCACCCCATTTCCATGACATCCATGAATAGAAACAATAAATATAAATGAAGTCCTGCTTACAGAAATTGATGCAAGGGCTGGATATGGATCTGGAGCCTCATACAGCTTCTGATATATATTAAGAAAAGAATTTTCTCCAAATTTTGCTCTCTTGGTAAGATTATCAACTTCTTCTTGGTATCCCTTAAGTAAAGAGTTGAATAAACCTAGCTTGTCCTCCGATGAAGCTTTTTTAAAATCTGTAAACAGTTTTTTAGAGATGCGTAAGTCCAACGTCACCATGCACTAATAAAGAAAAGCAAGTGACAGTTAAGGAAATGGTAGACAACAGATGCTCACTAAAGGCCTCTCCACTAACTCATCACACGCGGGCAAACTAAATTCAGCAAAAAAGCCAAGCTATTAAGTTCACAGATATCCAATTGGCATGCTCTTTCAGATAATCCGAAAGGAAAACATCGTCCGCTAGTAAGAATTACCTCTAGTGCTCTCTGCAAGTTTCCGTCGATTCTTCTGGCTGTTCTCCTGATTCTCAGCTATTCTAAGACCTTGTTCGTCAAGTACACTTTTCTCCTTTTCCAAATCAAATTCTGAAAAATAGGAGAATCAGTGACTATTTGTTTGCGCGTTGATCTCGCCAACTCAATAAATGAAAAGTAAAAGTAATCTAAACCAGTAAAAACACCTAAATAAATCTTACACCTTACGAAGTCTATTTATTCAGACTGGCACGAAGAGCAGAAGTCTAGAATACTCAACAGTAAAAACATGATCACAACACATAATAGGCTAGGATATACCTAAGTTGCATTAAGCATCTCATCACTTCCTACCACTACTAAGGATCATGGCTTGAAGCAGGCTAACAGAAACCATGTCACACACACATACAGTAAGACCTTGCCGAAGAGTATTACTGTAGTTTGTAAACTTCGACGTTAGAATTAACCCATCCATACTCCTACCACTACTAAGGATCAAGGCTTGAAGCAGGCTAACAGAAACCATGTCACACACGCATACAGTAAGACCTTGCCAAAGAGTATTACTGTAGTTTATAAACTTCGACGTTAGAATTAACCCATCCATAGAAAGTCATCAGTAGCATACTACCTGGAGAGAGGCTACTAAGTTCTTATTTCATGGTGGTCCCGTGAGTGAATTCTAGTCAGCATAATTCGATTAACTACTTTGGCACCGATTATACACGTTGAAACAGATTTCTGACTCTGGCTGAAGGATTTACATCAGAAGTACCACGTTTCAGACTGAATCAATTTCACATGAAAAACAACAAGGGAATTTCCTTCCAACCAACACTGTACATGTAAGAAAATTTCAGCAGAGTCAGTTGCAGGACTACTTTCGGCAACACACTGCGTGGAACTACTTCGCAAAAATCAACACAAGACAGCCGGTGATCATAGAACCAGAACTTGTAACTGAATTGAATACCTTTCCAGAAATTGGAGACGACGGATACAGGAGAAGAGGTAGGGCCTGGCTTGTCCCGCTCGAGACCTCCTTGCTGAGCGGACTCCATTGCTGAATCACCGGATCTCTGAGCTTCGTTCAGTGTCGCGATTCCCTGGTTTCAATTTCAAATTGCTCGAGGTTTTAGCCGGGAATAAGAGATTCAGGTGCCGAAAGGGTATCTGGTGGGCAGATCTAAGAGACGACGCAGGACCTATTGCAAGATTTAAATGGCGGCCTTAGTTCTGAAAAGAAATTTGTTCGGTTTTTCTTTCTTTTCCCTGTTCCTTTCAGGTTGGTTAATGTGTCTTCACAGTGAAGCTTTGATGCGATCGGTGAAACTGAAGTCATTCAACCAACCTCCCCACGCCACGGCGTGGCCTGTCCATTGCGGTGGTTTTCTATAAATACTACCACTAAAAAAAATTACAAAAATATCAACCAATCAAGACAAATTTCAGAAATATCACCATTTCATGAAAACCGGTAAACCGCATGGAGAAGGAAGGTGAGGTTTCAATGAGAACCGTCTTTGAAGAGCGCGGTTTTAATTAGGTCGGCCACCAATCCGCCTTTTCACGTGACGTTCTACGGAACGGTCGGATGGAGATGCGATATGAGGGCTGACCGCGCGCCCGCTCAGCGATCCGTGTCGACCTCGCCCAAACCGCTTTCCCGAAGCACAATTTTTGTTTCAAAGTGGCAAATATTTGGCGGGGGCGCGGTTTTCGTTTGGTGAAAATTGACCAAACCGCCCCCCTAAGCGGTACGATACCTATATAAGCCCCCCACACACCCCATCTCCTTCATTCTTCACACAAAAACCAATTCTTCTCTCTCTAAGATCATCTACATCCCTATAATAGGTTAGCCATTTCATAAATGTACACTACAACCACATCACCAACTTTAGCAATTATTCAATTCAACCATTTCAAACCACCTACATCCCTACAATAGGTTAGCAATTGCAATTGATGAGACCTACTCCATATTCTTTTTCTTAACAATACTTTTGCATAATAGATAATAGACTTTTGAAAATTCAATAAGCACAAAATACATAGCATACACCAAATAGAAATAAAGAAAAATTACATAATGAAATACAAAAAATGAAAAACAAAATTCAAAATGAAATAAAAAAAAATACTAGATTACTTGTCATCTTCCTCTCCTTCAAATTGATTCCAAATCTCTTCAAGTAAATCTGCTTGAAGTTGATGATTTATGGGCCTATTACTAATTCTCAAATGATTCCGGAGATACTCTTCATACTCAGGCGGATATATGAATCTTGGTCATCTTCTACAATCATGTTATGCATGATTACACATGCTTTCATTATTTCCCCGATTGTCTTCTTGCACCATACTCGTGTCGGGTTACTAAAGATGGCGAATCGTGATTGCAGCACCCCAAATGCTCTCTCGACATCTTTCTGGCTGACTCTTGCTTCTTAGCAAATAATTTATGTTTCGGTCCTTGTGGCAGCGGGATTGACTTAACAAAGGTTGTCCAGTTTAGATAGATTCCATCAGTGAGGTAGTAGCCCAAGTAGTAACTTTTTCCATTGACGTAATAGTTAACTTCTGGTGCTCTCCCTTCTAATACTTCATGAAAAACTAGGGAGCAATCTAATACGTTGATATCATTCAATGTACCCGGAAGACCAAAAAAAGTATGACATATCCATAGATCTTGTGAAGCTATAGCTTCCAGCATAATAGTAAGAGTTTTATGATCTCCTCTAGCATATTGACCTTGCCATGCAACAAGTCAATTTTTCCATCCCTAGTGCATACAGTCAATACTGCCTAACATACCTGGAAAACCTCGTTGCTGACCTAAATGAAGCAATTTTTTGATATCTTCAGCATTTGGCCTCCTCAAGTATTCATCTCCAAAAGTAGCAATGATAGCTTTTACAAATCTTTTGACACATTTTGTTATAGTAGTCTCCCCTATCCGTAAATACTCATCAACATTGTATGTCGCCACACCATAAGCTAACATGCGCATTGTTGCAGTAAACTTCACTAGTTGTGAAAGACTTTCTCTTCAACAACATCAATATTGTTTTGGAAGTAAGGATCATACTTCATCACACCTTCGACTATGCGAAGAAACAAATGTTTTTGCATTCGAAATCTACGCCGAAACATATCATCAGTGTATGTGGGAGTTTCAGAAGTAGTCTTGGTATAGGCGCTGATGTGCATCTTCATGACCCCTCTCAATGTATCTCCTTGGATGTCTTGAAGACGAGGCTTCATCTTCTATTGCTTCCTTTTGATTTGAACATATTGTTGCATAAGTTTGGAGTATGAATCATCTGTTGCCCACTGGACTATGATTTTCTCAAATGGATTCTCTGAACTAGAAGAAGATGACAATGAAGAAGAAGAATTCATCTCTGAATGAGTTATCTTTTGAGAATGGTGAGAAGAATGAACCTACAATGTGATGAAGTCTCATCTTGGAGCTCAAATGATCAAAAGGGAACCGAACACAAGTGTTTGGTTGTTTCGTAGATCTTGGTCAGTACTCTACTTTTGACCATTGTATCTTGAGTTTAGGGCTTCCATGTGGTTTGCACCTCACCTTTCATTCTAGTACACATTACAAGCTTTACAGGAAGCCATCAAGCCCCTCCAGATTCCAAATAAAACTCCAGAACAAGCTGGAAGAAGGTGGCTACTCAAACACAAGGAGGAGAGGATGAATTTGCACAAGTGCAGAAGGGGCAGATTCTGAAGTTGAGATACCAACTTTGGCGGACTGGTTCTCTTTGTTGGGAAATGATTTTAGCTAGTTGGAAGTTGCAAAAGAAAGCAGGAAACTTCTACTTTCGCGTGAAGGTGTTGGTTGAGCACATCAAGACGATTTCGAACATTTCCCAGGAGCTCCCAAATTGGTATCCAGTACACTGAAGCGTACGACTTAAGCCACTTGCTTGCCCCAGAAGAAACATTTTTTCCTTATGCGTTTTGGATTCTGTTTTGATTATTAGTTTCCTTGTTTGTCTAGGATAGGAAATCCTTCTTAGTAGTAGCCTTTAACATGTATTTAAAGGTCTCTAGTTGATATGTAATGGAGGGGGGGGGGGGGGCAGATTAAAAACTTGTTTTTCGTTTTAATTGATGTTCTTCATTTGAACATTGTTTTGATTGTGTGTTTGGATCCAATCCAAGCTCGAGACCAAGTTCAAGCATCAACTGGTGAATCACGACCGGTTGTGGGAGTTCTACCCTAAACCGTTGAGCTTCTTTCCCTTCAAGAAAGTCGTTCGATTGATCCATTTTTTTAGTTCAAATTATGCTTCGTATACAAGGAAATCCTTGTTGGCAACATTTGGTACTCTGAAAGTGATCCTTCTTGGGATCATATCACAATGCTGAATATATGGGTACAATTTATTGATGAAAAGTGCAACTTTATTATTTCTTACTTTTATCATTATTTTAAAGTGATAAAATGAGTGTCTCTATACACTACTTCTGACAAAGTTACTAGCATGCTACATAATGGAGATAGAGTGATAAAGGAAAAGACAGGTCTTTTATGTCTACTCCTACAAATCCACCAAGAATGACAATAATACACGTTACTATTCTCTGAAATTGGAGAGTGCTCTGATAATAAAGTAACAATTCTCTGAAATTGAGTGGTAAAAAATGTCAAATTATTTTGCTAGTTGGGAGTGACAATTCACTACTCAAACCAACGGTTCAAAAATGATCAATGCTTTTGCTGACAGGGAAGTGACAATTCACTATTCAACCCAATGGACTACTCAATTATATTGGTGAGTGAGCTCGTAGGGAAGTGATAGCATTGTTCTTTGTAAATTTATTTTATTTATCTATATATAGTGTGGAGTCATGAACAAATAGGTAATGCTCTCAACCTATTACACATTACTAGTCGTCTTCTTTCTTCTCCTCTTCTTTCAAACTTTTCATTGTTTGATAAGAAATGGATCCATCACATCCATCCTACAATCCATTTTTTCCCTTCTCACAAGGTTCGTCTAATGTTCCAAGTAATGAGAGTCAAGAGCCACAATCTCCTGTTAACCCTTTTCTTATCCCTTATATGAATTCTCCTTATTTTTCAAGTCAATGAAATTTTCATATGCCCATGTATCCAAATTTCAGCCATCCATATTTCCAACAAAATTACCCACAAATGCCAATATCAAATAATTCCTCTCAACAGTCACCAAATGAGGCTCCAATTCCTCAAACCATTCCTACTGAGTTTCAGACTCCTCAATATCCAGCATATTGCAGTAAAGGAACGCCCCAACAAGATCGACACAAAGAAAGCAAGAAAGAGAGAGTTTATTGCACTATTGAAGATGACACTTTGATATGTAGCGCGTGGCTTAACATCGGCAGAAATGGAGAAATTGGCATAAATCAAAAGAACAACAACTTTTGGAATCGCATTCGGGAATACTATGACACCTATCGTAAGACCTTCCAAGGCCGAAGGAATAAGCAAAGTCTAATGAATCGTTGGACTAGATTAAACCAATCAATATCAAAGTTCGTCGGTTATTATGCACAAGTTCAACACCGAAGGAAAAGCGAGATAAACGAGGTAGACAAAAAGAACAACGCAAAGGCATTATACAGTGCATTAGAAGGTAATGATTTCAATTTTATGCATGCTTGGGATGTGTTAAAGGATGAGGAGAAATGATCTAGCCAAATTGAGAAAGATACAGAAGTTGATCTCAAGGAAGATTAATTATGCTCCTCTGTTAAAATATATGTTAAATAACCCTCCAGGTGACAAAGCCTAATCGTTATCTAATCACACTGGACACGTCTAAATGGACTTTGCTTGATGGAAACATAAAAGTCAGTAGAGAGACTCTTTGCATGCCTATAAATCCTATATACCAATGTTATTAAGACCGAGCCGAGCCAGTCGGCCAGACCGCTAAAGCCGCCGCCACCCGGCCGTAAAACCAGTTTGGATCAGTCATTTAGTCGTTCCGACTTTTTGGAGAGGCCGTCGAGCAGCCGGGGTGGTTAACCGCTCGAGCAGGTCGCTCGGTTTCTCCCCTTCCGACAGTTCTGATTAATAAAAAAAATAAAAAACTGAAAAATCAGAAAATGAAAGGGGAAATCGTCGGGGCTGGGAAAAACCCTAGAGACCCAATTCACACTTCAACTCCTTCGTCTTCTTTGCGAACACAGAGAGACGAGCGGTGCCATACCCTGCCGTCGTCGACACTTCCCGTCCCGGCTTCGGCGCTTCTCGTTGGCGTCGTCCCCATCGCCCCTCCCCGTAGCAGCTCCCTGCTCGCCATCATCATCGCCCGTCTCACCTGCTCCAGCGCATCTCCCCGTAGCCACTCCTAGCTCCAGCGCATCTCCCCTACTCCTGCTCCAGCCGTCTCACCTCCGTAACATCTCCCACCAGCCGTATCTCCTCCGTAGCGTCTCACCTTCGCAGCATCTCCCACCAGTCACTACCCGAGGTAAGTTAATTGATTAATTATGAAGTTGAACTCATTTTATTATTTTAATTTCAACCGTGAATAGGAGGCCACTAATTCAATTGTTGTTTGATTTGGTAGAGAATCAACCCAGTTCATTAGCCTGATTCGGTGTTTCTTTTGGTGATGAGTAATCCAAATCCAGATGGTGGTGATACCCAATCAACAACATCGAGCTCTACTGCTTCCACAATGCAAGCTGGTTGGGCAAAGATTGATCCAGCTTGGAATTACGTTCACGAAATCAAAGATGATAATGGGAAGGTAAAGACACTTAAATGCATGTTGCATGGAATTCTCAAAAAAGGAGGAGGGATTCATCGGATGAAAGAGCATCTTGCTCATTCTTCAAAAGGTAATATTGTGAAATGCTCAAAAGTTCCATATGATGTACGTGTGAGATTTGCCAATATTCTTAAAGAATATGATGAAAAGAATGAAGGGAAGAAGAAATCTAATGATCCTAGCATTGATGAAAAAGAGGATGATGTGGTTGAGTTAGTTGGAACATCGACAACTGAAGGTGTTAGTGACTTGATGAAGAAAGCTAAGGGAGCTATTTTTTTTCTCCAAGAACCACTCATGGTCTCAACCAGGCATCAAATTGTGCAATGACTACTCAGGATGCAATTCATAGAGCGCATATGGTAGTTGCAGAATTATTCTATGAGAATTGCTTATCTTTTAATGTTGCTAACTCAGATAGTTTTCAGAGGATGTTTCATGCTACAATGGCTATTGGTCCATGATTTAAGGTACCATCATATCATGATTTAATGGTGCCTTTACTAGTTGATTGAAAAAGAGAAACTCAGCTAGTTGTTGATCAACAACGAGCCGTTTGGGGACAACGTGGGTGTACTTTAATGACTGATGGTTGAACTGATCAACATGGTAGAAGTTTGGTAAATTTATTGGTCTATTGCACTAAAGGTCTTTACTTTCTTAAATCCATTGATGCATCAAAGTTTTGAAGAATGCAAAGAACCTTTTCAAGATATTTGATGAAGAAATTCAGTGAATTGGCGTTAACAATGTGGTTCATGTGGTAACTGATAATGCAGTTATTTACAAGTCATGTGGTAAGATTATTCATAAGACTTATCCACATATTTATTGGTCTCCATGTGCAACTCATTGCATGAATATGATATTGAGTGATTTGAGAGATTTGGAGAATGTGAAGGTTGTCATTCAAAAGTCTAGAAGAATCACTGTGTTTGTTTATAACCATACTCCTGTGATTAATTGATTGAAAGAAAGGCCAAATTGGAAGCAAATAGTGAGGCCTGGTGCAACTCGCTTTAACAGTGAGTGAGTTCTTCAATGCATATGAATTATCTAAGACTGCAAAAGGAAGGTGGTGAGTGCTATATTGTTAGATGCTCAGTTTTGGGGTGATTGTTTGGAGATGGTAAATGTGGCTCAGCCAATCATGAAGTTGCTGAAGCTTGTGGATTCATATGAGAATCCCACTCTTGCTTATGTTTATGAGGGAATGAGAAGAACAGTTAAGGGAATCAAAGAGATCTTTCTAGGTAAAGAGACTTTGTACAAACCTTACATTGACATCATCAACAAAAGGTGGGATAAGCATTTTCGCCGCGGGGGGGGGGGGGGGGGGGGGGGACTAGTCAAGACAACTTATTTCTTTATTCCTGCTCTCAAATATTATGAGAAAGAATATGTTGGGGACGTTGAGATAAATGGGGCTATAATAAACTTGCTTGAAAAGCCTCAACTTTGTAGTGATGGTTTGAAAACATGTAAGGAACTGAAACTGTATGAGGAAGCAAAGGGGACCTTCGGTAAAGATTTGGCTGTTAGAGGTAGATCGTCACTTGATCCAGGTAATATGAAGTATCATGATTCGTAATGCAATAGTTGGTCTATATAATTGTGTTTGTTCTAATTAATCATTTTTCTTTGATGATGATTGGTGGAATACCTTTGGTGATAGTGCATCATTGTTGAAGAACCTTGCACTTCGAGTTCTGAGCCAAACTTCTGCCTCTTCTGGATGTGAAAGAAATTGGAGTGTGTGTTTGAGAGGATCCACACTAAGAAGAGGAACAATTTAGAGCATGAAAGACTATGCAATCTAGTCCATGTGAACTACAACATGAAGCTAGGAAAGAGGTACGTGATGAATAACTAATCTGTTTGATTTTAGACTTGAGTACAAAATATTTATGCCATGAAATAGTGACATGTGACTTGTATTTAATCATTCATAGGTCTCGTGTTATTTGGTATTACCGAATACTCGTATGATTTCTTGGGATTGAGATTGGGATTGAATTTCAATTTTTATTCGATATTAGAGATTACAGGATTGGGATCAGGATCGATATATACCGAAATATCGATCAATACCAAAATATAACCTAGTGTGTATTTTGTCCTCAACACTAGACTCTATCATTCACTACCACACGACCCTCAACCACTAAGAGTGTCATTTAATTATACATAGATCATTCCATCACTGTTTCACAACTTAGAAGTCCCCATCCAACTCAATTTTGACTTTTCAATTTAAGTCACTCTCGTCTCTCACCTAATCTCTTTTGTTATTTTCATAACACCAAAAATCAAACACTAGTATTAGTCGGCTCTCAGCCTCCAATTCGTCAAATTAAAGATTAACAATGACAAGAACTTGAGATGCCACCTCTCCTCCATTCTCCTTATCCATATCCTAGCTCTAGGAAAACTCAAGACTCCTTGCTTAATCTCTTTGCCCTAAATTAAACAATCAAATCTAATTTATATATTTAATTATTAATTACAAAGGTAATTAATTTTGTATTCGATAATACCGATTTGGATACCGAAGTACCGATTGGGATACCAAAATATTTAGAATTGGGATTGGGATACATAAATTATTTAGGGATAAAGATTGGAATTGATTTTAGGGTGTAATTCGGTATTCAGGATTTTAATATTTGATATTGGAATAATGATACAGTAATGATTTCCACACGCCATGGACTTGCTTTGCTGTCAGGAGAACTAAATATTAAACTCTGGTCAAGCTGGCGGTGGTGGCTATTCAAAATAAACAATTAATACTGAAAGAAACAACTGAAGCAACTTGTCTAAAGACGAGTGAAGACTGAAATTGCCGAAAAGAAAAGAAAAAGTCCCTGAAAAATGTTAGTAAATTCAAGAGTTCTCTAATTGGTCCATTTCCAGTCCCTACTGTGCTAGCTCCACTCCCTGCTTCATAGCCAGCCAGTCAGACTAGCATTCCATTTCACATTCTACAGCTCCACTCCAAAGGAGAAAGCCGATGAAATAAAGGAGAGGTCTAGGATGCTAGCTTTTGCTAAGAAACAAAAGAAAGGATACTAACCCAAATAGAAAGAAAGAGAGAAGCAAATAGATAGAAATGAGAGCTGATTTGTCAAATGTTCTGTTGGTCCCAATCATCATCTGCTCCATTTCATTTGTTTGGATTTCTGGGTTCGCAGCAACTACCTCCAATTATAAGCTTCATCCTTCTGAAGGTAAAGCTGATTGCTTTGACTCTGTCTAGGAACACTTCTGTAAGCATAAATTCACTTCCTTCTCTGGATTTTACTGTTCATAAATATCCGCAGTGAAGGCATTAAGAGATATAGGTAAGAAGCTGGGGAAGAAAGGCTGGGATTTCGGGAAAGATCCTTGCAGTGGAGAAGGGAACTGGGTTGTTACTGATAGCAGGAAAGGGTTTGAGAGCTATGTGATTTGTGACTGCCCAATTAGTGCCAGTGCCAGTGCTGTTGCAGTTCATGGTACTATCAATCTCATCAACTCCACTACCTCCAGTTCCACTTGCCATGTCACCTCAATGTAAAGTTCTCTTCCTTGTATGATACATATACATATTTCCATTCTTAATGCTTTGTTATAATACAAGGACGAACGGCTTGTTGCAGAAGTTTGAAGTCTCAAAACTTGTCTGGAACTCTCCCACCGGAATTCTCAAGGCTTCGCTACCTTAAATCACTGTGAGCTTAAATTTGTTAGGGAGATCTTTGCTGTTTGGTTTTAGTTTGAAACTCAAGTTCTATTTTGGTTCGTCGTTTCTTCTACTAATGAATTTGTGCTGGGTTAATCAGGGAGCTCAGTAAAAATATACTGTCTGGTACCGTACCTCCCCAATGGGCTACCTTGCCTTTGGTAGAGCTGTAAGGCTATTACACATATCAACCTGACTTCCACATCTTTTTTCAGCATTGATGTTTTAATAATGAAAGACTAGCTAATTTATTGGCTTTCATTTCTGGCATTTGATCCATCTTGTGCAGCTATGTTATGGGCAACCGGCTATCCGGTCCATTTCCAAAAGTTCTTGCCAACATTACCACTCTCAGAAACCTGTATGTAACTGGATTCGAAATTTTCTTTTATATTTACTGTTGTCCTGATTGTATCTTGGATTTTAGAGGCGTGGTTGGATTCTATTCTGTACCTGTTCTCTTCCCAGTTTGGCCACAACAAATTTCAGAACACTGATTTTAGGTATCTATGTCAACTAGATTTTCATCCTTAATGTCCTGGTTTCCAATCTTCTTAAGGCAACTGAGAACTGAAAGCAATTATATAGTAGGTGAATTGCCGGTACTGTGTAGTGGAGCAGACGCAAGTCTAGCAAAATCCTTCCGCACTTCACCCGTGACTGGAAGTTGATTAGCTGTTAGTTACTTAACGATTAACAGAAGCTTGGCAGTGTTGGCAACACTTTGCCTTTCTCTTCATAGCTCATTCTTCAGATTGTATTTGTCTGGGAGTTGACTGACAATGGTATGTGTTTACTTTGGTTGCAGGAGCATTGAAGCTAACCAATTTTCAGGACCAATTCCCCCAGAAATTGGGAAAATGATAAACATGGAGAGACTGTAATTTCCATGCTTCTATCTCATGAGTTATTATGAACTCTTGATCATGTGGCATGAACAAATAACTGGCCTGTTGTTTTTGTATGTCTACAGTCATATAAATTCAAATGCATTCACTGGAAAGTTACCTGTTCAACTTACCAAGTTGGTTAACTTGACTGATCTGTAAGTACAACATATTGGACGCTTCTCAAATATTGTGCATTTGATTATCTACCCCTTTTGAGTTGACATATGTTTTCCCCGTTCCTTTCACTGTTTACAGGAGGATAAGTGATAATAACTTCTCCGGTAGGATTCCGAACTTCATCAACAAATTGATAAAGCTTGAAAAATTGTGAGTTCGATATGTAACTCCTTTCTCTACTGGTTGTCCATTTGTGTCTTGTGGTCATGACTCTTTTTTTTTTGTCTTCAGACAAATACAAGGTTGCTCTCTGGAGGGCCCTATACCTTCTACCATTTCATCATTGACAAGCTTAACTGATCTGTATGAATTCTCTTAGTTGATTCTGTCTTAACTGTATGCAATGAAACAATACTGAACAAGTATCTACATTCCACATGATTTTCAGGCGGATCACAGACTTAAAAGGTAGGGATTCAACCTTCCCGCCACTCCAGGATATGGAAGCTCTGAAGACGCTGTAAGTCAGGCTCTTCCTATGTATTTATCTTAATGTTTTTATGAATGTTCTTTTAGTGTACTTTAAATGTTCATGGCAGCGTTTTTCACGTGCAGGGTACTACGGAGCTGTTTACTGTCAGGAGACATCCCTGAGTACCTGAGCTACATGAAAAAACTGAAAACTCTGTAAGAAATTTCACTGAAAATGCTCTTATGAAGTGCTTAAGCTCATATATGTTTTCTTGCTTTGGTATAAATTTGGTCATCTTAGACAGGATGGTTCCTTCTTTACTGTGTTCCTATGTAACTCTGCTAGCTATATGTGGGGTTTTCAAATTTTTTTAGTGATCTCAGCTTCAACAATCTGACTGGAGAACTTCCAGAATCTTTTGGTCGGCTTGCCAAAGCAGATATCATGTAAGTTAATGTTGGTTTTCGATATCATTGTATCTAGACAAATCCAACAGTTTGGGACAGTTAGCCTCATAACATTAATGTTTTTTTTCCTGCAGCTACTTGACCAGAAACAAACTCAGAGGATCTATACCACAATGGATCTTGGAGAGAAATAAGATTGTGTATGTTTCTTTGCTTAGGATTTAAGCTTTCTAATGGAAATTCCTGTTAGCCTCATAAAAGCTGCAATCCTACACCAACTTATGGGGGGTCACATTTTCACCTGTAGAGATATTTCGTACAATAATTTCACCTGGGGAAGCTCAAGTCCAACGGAATGTCCTAGAGGAAGCGTGTGGGTTACATACTCGCTTCATTGTTAGTTGTTACATTCTTGCTTTGTGGCAGAAAAATTGATTCCATTACACTTATCTTTGCAGAAATTTAGTGGAGAGTTATTCCTCCTCAACAACTAAACTGTAAGTTGTTCGTCTCCTCCTCAAACCTCTTACACCTTTTCTACTAAAGTACGAATGTCAACATAATTTTGCCTGTCCAACTGAGGATATTTTCATTTCCCTATGTTGCAGGAGCAGAATTCATCCTTGCTTGAGACAGAAGTTTCCATGTTGTATGTCCAAAAAACAATGTGAGTACTTATTTTGGCCATCATTAATGTTTAAGGTAACAAGTCAACCCCAAAAAAACCTACCAGTTCCTAGCTCCTTGCTTTCCAGAAGCAAATGCAAACAAGACCGTCAAATGCATAGTTCTGTTAACTGGGATCTTTCTTGTTTCTGTGACAGACCGTTACTCGCTACATATTAACTGCGGTGGTAAGGAAACGAGCCTGAATAACACCTTCTATGAAGCTGATAGAGAACCTAGAGGTGCTTCCATGTACTACTCCAGTCAGAACTGGGCAATGAGCAGCACTGGGCACTTTGTGGACAATGATGTCGATGCAGACACCTATATTCAATACAACAACTCAGCTATTATATCCACAGAATCTGCTCCCAACTCCCAACTCTACACAACAGCACGCGGCTCTCCTATCGCTCTCACTTACTATGGACTTTGCCTTGGAAATGGGAACTACACTGTGAAACTTCACTTTGCAGAGATTGTTTTCACAAACGATAGTTCATTCTTTAGTGTCGGAAAGCGAATGTTTGATGTGTATGTACAGGTGAGTCCCTTGAAAGTTAGCTTTCGTTAACTGGGACTTAAAGTGAAGTAGCACTTGCTATGTCACTCTTCTGATTATCTTCTGGACTATTCAGGACAAGTTGGTGCTGAAGGATTTCAACATTGAAGCTGAAGCTGGTGGCCCTGCTAGGCCAATAATAAAGACATTCACAGTTTCTGTAACAAGCAATACACTAAAGGTCCACTTTTATTGGGCTGGAAGAGGGACAACAGGGATACCCTTAAGAGGAATTTACGGTCCTCTCATATCTGCTATATCAGTCGATCCAAGTTAGTACTCCTGCACAACATTTTGGTTCTATGAAAGCCTGTGGTTTGGATACTGGTGGCTACTTAGGATTTTTGATAATGCATAGTATGTGATGTTGAATGAGTGATTGAAGAATGCCAATGATTAGGTTTCAACTTCTGCTTCTCTCTACAATTTTTTTCATTTGAATGATTTCTATGTCTCTTTCTGTAGACTTCGTCCCACCTTCTCCTGAAAGCAGCAGAAGGCAGCATGTCATCATCATTGCTGGAGCTGCTGCCGGAGCATTTTTAATAGTGCTTCTTCTCCTGGGTATACTCAGGAGAAATGGATTGTTGGGAGGCCAACCAGCTGAAGACAAAGGTAAGGGAACAGAACTGTATCTATCTTATTTTATAAGCGGCAAAGAAACCAATAATTGGAAGATTGGTTATATTCTCACTTCTTTTGTGCTTCCGCAGAGCTACGAGGACTGCTAGACCTGCAAACAGGGCTATTCACACTAAGGCAGATAAAAACAGCTACCAATAATTTTGATGCTGTAAATAAACTTGGGGAAGGTGGTTTTGGTTGTGTTTATAAGGTGGATGCTGCATTTCGTCTCTTCATTTAACTCCATATATAACCTCCAGCAACCAAGTTTAGTTCTTCACGTGAGTGAGCTGAAATCACTGTTTGTGCGTAGGGAGAGTTAGCAGATGGAACAATTATTGCAGTGAAGCAGCTGTCCTCGAAATCGAAGCAAGGAAACCGTGAATTCGTAACCGAGGTAGGCATGATATCTGCACTGCAACATCCCAATCTAGTAAAGCTGTATGGATGCTGTGTAGAGGGAAACCAATTGATTCTCATATACGAGTACATGGAGAACAACTGTCTATCCCGCGCACTTTTTGGTACGTTCCCCTACTTCTCCATCCCCCATTTATGGCTCTCCCGCTCTACTAATCGGAATTCAAACTCACCAACTATATATATACATTGATTTCTCGTCGACAGGAAAGGATCCAGCGTGCAGGTTGAAGTTAGACTGGCCTACGAGGCAGAAAGTTTGCTTGGGGGTGGCCAGAGGTCTGGCCTACCTTCACGGGGAATCAAGAATCAGAATTGTGCATAGGGACATCAAGACGAGCAATGTGTTGCTTGATAAGGATATGAGTGCCAAAATCTCCGATTTCGGATTGGCAAAGCTGCATGAAGATGAGGATACCCACATTAGCACTAGAGTTGCTGGAACCATGTGAGTGAGGAGTCTTCTCTGTTTCTAGAGCCTCTTCACATGATGCTAGTCTGGAGTAATTCATTCAACTAAGTTAATTCTTTAACCAAACCGTCTTTTTGGATTTTTTTTTTTTTGATTTTGTGTAGAGGCTATATGGCTCCTGAATATGCTATGCGTGGGTGCTTGACCAGCAAGGCAGACGTGTATAGCTTTGGAGTAGTTGCATTGGAAATCGTCAGTGGAAAGAGCAACACAAATTACAGACCTAAAGAAGAATATGTTTACCTTCTTGACTGGGTAATGTGTTTCCCCCCTCCATTCTCCATCACCTTAATGTATGCAGTTTGTCTCTGAGGGGTTGTTTTGAAACTTGAAATCACGTTGTGCTATATTCTGAAATTGCATGCATTACAAACAAGATGGTGTATTTCAATCAAATGATGTAGATTTCAAAACACAAGTAATGGAGAACACACAAGCTTTGGATTTTGATTTTGTAAATTGTCTTTATCATTATCATTATTTCGATTTTACTGGAAAAACTGATCTCTGAAATTGATATCTATGACTCACTACCTCATCTTTCTTATCTGTGAATTCTCTTACAATCCAGTTATTTCAAATGCCTGCATCATCAAAATACACATTCTAAATCGCAGATTTCAAACGAGCCTCTTGTTAATTTGCAAAGTCATCACGAAATATCTGTGTGTGTGCAACTTACTTGCAGGCCTATGTATTACAAGAGAGGGGAAGCCTGTTGGAACTGGTCGATCCCTTGTTGGGTTTAGATTACTCGTCAGAGGAGGCAATGCTGATGTTGAATGTGGCTCTCTTATGCACCAACGCCTCCCCAACTCTCAGGCCAACGATGTCTCAAGTGGTGAGCATGCTGGAAGGCAGAACAGCAATCCAAGACCTGCTCTCGGACCCTGGTTATTCCGCCAACAGATCGAAGTACAAGGCCATAAGGAATCACTTCTGGCAGAATCCAAGTATGACTCATACCATGTCAGCGGACGAGGATGGATATACCAATTACTCGAGTACGCGGATAGAAGTAGAAGAAGCTGGCAGTTTGTTAAGAGGAGGCTCCCTGACCATTAAAGACTAGCTGGTAATAACTTTGTGTAGTGTCATTTTGTCTGGCATTTTAGTTAACGTAAATGTCCCTTTGTACATGGCTACATGCTTAGTTTTTAGATCCTTCCTCTTGGCCGTAAGGCATTTTGGTGACCTAAGATAGAACTCCTTAGATATGTATGCAATTTGAAACCATAAGATTCAAGGTGTGGGCAGCAATAAGAGATTGCGACGGGGCTCGTGCACCGGGCACTGACGGTTTTACGTTGGCATTCTATAAGAAATATTGGCATGTAATAAAAAGAGGTCCTCCTCAAAGTAGTGGATGATTTTTAATTCTCTTACTCAATGTCGGATAGCACCAGCCATTCCTTCATCTGTCTAAACCCTAAGACTTCAGTGGAAGATCAGGGGAAAGTTTATCCGCTAATTTGAAGATTCGTTAGTAGATACTAACTGATATCCAAAATACATGAATTAGTATCCAATACTAAAGTATCTAGAGAGCACATACTAGTATTCAAGGTTTGCTAACTGATATCCACCATGAATCAACTATTATCCCAAATTCACAAACTAATATCTAGACAACACAGAATAGTATCCATATAACACATAAGAGTATCCAGATAACACATAAGAGTATCCAGATAACACATAAGAGTATCCATATTGAATACTAGTTGGTTGATTGTGGATATTAGTTGGTATCTGCTATTTGGATACTAGTTTGTGATGTTTTGAATACTAGTTTGTGCTAGGGGTGGTAAACAGTAATCCGGTAAACGGTTTACCGTTTTACCGAACCGGTAACCAGCGGTAAACGGTAAACCGTTTACCGGCGGTATCGGCAGCCGAGCGGGAAGTTAGGGGAGTCGGTTTACCGGACACGGTATCGGTAAATACCGACGGTAAATCGGTAATATCGATACCGAAATCCCCCCTCCCTACTCCACTAACATATAACATATACATCATTATTCACAAATATAAAATATTACATACATGAATGTAAGTAAGTATAGGCCTCAAAAATATTGTAAATAAGAGTTAATAATAAATTATTAATTAAAAAAATGATGAAAAAAACTCAAAAAAATTAAAATATTACAACATCACCCCACTTCCAGAAATTCGATTGGGTAAATATTCGGTAAACCGACCAAAAAACCGCCCGAAATCGCTTCTCACGGTATTTCGGTAATATCGGTTTGTAACCGTTTACCGGTAATTCGGTAATCGGTAAACCGGTCACAAACCGGTATCGGTAATCGGTAACCAATTTGACCGACTTCAGTATACCGAAACCGGTAAATTCGGTAAACAATTTACCGTTTACCGACCGAATCCCACCCCTAGTTTGTGCTATCTAGATATTTTAGTAAAATCAGTTGACTTGGATACTAGTTCATACATTTTGGATATTAGTTAGTATATACTAACGAATTTTCAAGTTAGCAGAATAACTAGGCTGGGAAGATTGAAGATATCAATGATTTCGTACCTATTAACCTCATTGGTAGCTTGAATAAGGTCATTTCAAAGGCGTTGGTGGCCAGCATCATGTCGTTCATGCATTGGATAGATTTTCGAAAATAAACTACCAAACATATAGCGTATATAAAGCATATTAGAGAGGGTCATCAGAATTCACTTCCATCACACACTTTAATCAGAACATTGTACTCAATGGACTAAAATATAGGCGACCAATTAAAGGATTGGAATGGTTTACCTAATTTCAAATTGAAATATAAATCGATGGCAAAGCTAGCATTCTTATTTATTGTTTATTAAGATTCTGAATAAACAAAAGAAACAAAAGAAACATAAAAGTAGATAATGGAGAGAGCTAATGTTTCATCTCCTAAATAACATCGAAAAGAAAAATAGAACAGGAAGTGAAAGTGCTCATCAAACTTTGAACTCCTTCATTCAGATGGCCAATCAAGCTCTGATGTCCATCCATCGCCCCCATTCACTTGTATTTGTCGAAGATGGCTTTATGGGATGTTGATTCAATCCATTTTGGCGATGATAGTGATTGAACTCTTGATAGTCTTCTCACGCTTCGCACTCTAGCTCCTCGATCTTATCTAGCCACGACTTGGGCCTTGTATTGGATATTCGAAGGGTCATTTGTGCTAGGTTCAAATCTAGAGTTGGTGGAACTTCTTCCAACACATCTCCCCAGTCTAGAGCTTGATCGTAATGATGATGGATTGGTCGTAAGGAATCCTCATATAGAGAACTTGACCTTGTCTCCTACTCCTACTCCATCTCCAACTCTATCTCTTTATCATTCTCCTTAAAGTTATCATCACTGACCCTTGATTATTATGAGGATAGTGAGTGGCTTCTTCAAAGATGGCCGTCTTCTCTGCCAATGATATGTCATCGTCTTTGTCATTCTTCATGGCAAGAGATGTTGCCATGACTTGAGCTTGAGTAGACATCGATACTTTTTTGAGAGTCATCCTTCTAGGGTGATGGATGTCCTCTCCCTTTATTGATTGGATGCTTCGTCTTTGTCCTCCACCATCTCACAAGGATGAGTCTTCACACTCCTTGCACTCATCCTTTGTCCTTCACCATCTCTCAAGGATGGCTCTTCACAAAATCTTCCCGGGAAAGAAATCCAACGATTTGTATCACCGAGTTTTGCTCTAAATCACGTGAGTAGGTGTGAGGGAAAAGATGAGGGGGTTGCCTCCATTTTATAGATGAGCGGTGCCCTAGTGATAGTGTCGACTACTGCCTTTTTTTCTTCTTGCGGGAAACAGATTCTTTGGAGTCTTTTTTCGAGTAGGAAAAGAGAATAAGTTGCGGTAGGGTTTCTTCTAATGATGGTGGCATGGTGGGTCTGAGCGCCGCTCCCTCTTTCCCCCTGTGTTGTGGAATTCTTTTCTTTTTCTTGCAAGAAAAGCCAAATTGAAGAACTTAGGGCAAGAATAAGTGGGGCGGTGCCAGTCATCGTGGCTTCTTCTTATTATTTTCGATTTTGCTTTATTTTTTCCTTGTAAGATGCGTCAAATAGGGGAGCTTTGGACATCATTGGATCGCCTTGCTCCTTTCTTCATCTTTCATTTTATTTTTCCATGGATTTTAAAATAAAACAAAAACGGTGAAAGCAACAAAATGGAGAGAGATCAAGTGCTTCTTCCTCAACAATAATACAAAAATAATAAATCAATCATCAATGCATCTCACAACTATCCCTATGAAGGCATCTCTCAACAATTAATTCACATTTTCGATCAACCCCACACATTATTTAAGCGTAAAGAGTACTTACCCTGTAATTTGTCGATGCCAAGAGGATGTGTTGTGAGAGAAGAGTGTGATACAGATGATGTTGGTCCAGAAATTCGGGTTCTCTCCTTGGTAGCTCTTTACTCTTACGTCCTTAAGTTGGATGACATACATTGCATTGGCTCTCATGAAGCTCTCCTTATTTTGCGCCTTTGAGCTAGCCATAACTATATGCTCATCAAACACCCCAACTAATGGATTCTTTGAAGTCCATTGTCATAGGTGCAAACTCTAGCTGCATTACATACTCCTTCTTTATTCGGATCTATGGTGGACCATGGGGAAGTTACCACCTTATTCTCCACCTTTCACCCAACACTTTGATGATGCATCTACTATCATTGAGATGATGTAGAATCAGAAAATTAATCGATTGTAGAGGTTCAAGAAGGAACTCGCATAACCCCTTGCTTGGATAGGTAAGATGCTACGGTCTCATTGTTCTCCAAAAATTGAAGCCAAGGGATCTAATCCGAGGAGTCGAGCAAAATCTCACTGGACTCCATTTTTATCTCCATCAGCACCGCAGCTTCTCACCATCCTCGATCTTCCATCACTAACCACCGGGGAATTCGGCACAGCTTCCCATTCTGCAACCTGCAAACGATATTAAACAAGAAGAACATGAACAGTGAATTGAGTAAACTCAAATACTACCCAATTACGCGCCCGTCATATACTCCAAAACACCGCCACAGCCTACATCAAACAGTCACCCCCCATGGGACCAGGAGTAGCTTTCAATATCGAAGATTTGGAAAAATACTTCCCCTTTTATCAGATGATCCAGTAAGGAGTCAGGTTCTTTCCAGATTTGCCAAGCTACTTTCGCAAGGAGGGCCTGATTAACCTCTACAAATCTACGAAAACTCATGCCTCCCTCATGTTTACTCATAGACAAACCCTTCCATGCCACCCAGTGTATACATATTTCCCCATACTGCACACCGCACCAAAGTCGCACTAAGTGCCTATCAAGAAATCTACACAAATTTAGCGGAAGGAGGAAACAAGACATGACATAAACCAGCAAGCATTTGCTACTGCCTGGTTGAGTACTTCTTTGGCCGTCCAGGAAAGACACTATTGTTTCCATCCTTGCAGTTTAGTCAGAACTCTTTCCTCCACAAAGTGGAAAGTATCCAGCTTCGATTGCCCCACTACCGAAGGAAGACCCAAATACTGATCAGTCACACCAACAACCCCACCCCCATAATCTATCCCATATGTGCTCTTTCCGATCCGTTACATTCATGCTAAAGCAAACTGTTGACTTATCCATATTTACATTTTGACCACTCAGCTTCTCATAATGCCCGAAGAGGTCCACAAGAATCTCACATTCCCGGGGTGAAGCTCTAAGAAACAGGTAGGAATCATTGGCAAAGAAAAGACGAGAAATCACCATACAACGGGGACTAACACAGATCCCAGTTAACATCCTCCTTCCTAAAGCCTGAAAAAGTAAAGCCGATAAACCTTCCATACATAAGGCAAACAGTAAATGTGACAGAGGATCACCTTGTCGAATTCCACAAAAAAATAAATTTTTTTTCACTTTAATATCATACAAATTACGCATTTCAAATAATTTAAAAAACTGGGATACACAATGCAAATACGGGAGAAGCTACCATGCTACCATTTTTTTGTTAGCATAGTGCTAACACCTAGACAACCAATAGAAATCTCTCATTACGTGGACCTTTTAGCGAGATTTGTTGACCTAGTTCTCAGGTGAAAATTTCAAGAAAGGGCAGTTTAGTCATTAGAAAATAACCCTAATTTCTCCCTTCTCCAACTCGTGTGTCCTGCAACAAAGAGGAAATCACAGCAAGCTGGAAAGGGATACAAGACCAATGGCGGCGGTTGAGATCGTTGGTGGTGAAAATTGCAAGGGTGATAACACCTAAATTGGTGTTATTTTCCTGTCATATTGGGGTTTGTTTCGTGCCAATTCATGTTCATAATTGTTTGAACAACGTCTATTGCATCCCTATTTCGTTCCTATTTGATTTCGATGTGATTTTAGGGCGATTTAGACAATATATGCGAATTAGGTACGAAAAAGACACAAGTGTAGGAAAAGGGGCAAAATGCTGAAGATCGTGGCCTAGAGGTGGAGTCACGACCTAGAAAAAAGATGAAGATCTCAAGGAAAAGATCGTGGCCTGAAGACCGAAGATCGAGACCTCAATCTTGGAGCCTGAGGGAGTGAACTTCATGAAGAAGCAAGCGAGGAGAAACATAAAGTTTTCAGAGTCGGATCACAGCCACAATGTATTTTGGCTGCGAGGAGGTTCACGGTCGTGACTTGTGGATCACGACCACGAAGTCAGTCCGCTAACTCCTCATCCCCGAAGTCCAAAATGACAGCGTCGGTAGATCACAGCCTCAAAAACCAAAACCGGTTACTCCGGAGCAACCCAAACCACATTTTGAAAATCAAACTGACAATAACTAAGAATTTCAAATGAAAGGCCCTAAGTACTTGGGCAATTACAATCCAAACCACTTAAAAACACAATCTCGAGTTTCCCAGTATACTCATAAAGACATGAATAAGGATAGTTAAGATGGATAGTCCCATCACCTTACCCTGATCCTTCTGACATCTTCAAGCTTGTCGTGGCTGCTCTCCTCAGGTAACCTCCTTGTGATGGATACTTCCTCTTTCCCTCTCTACACCTGGTGAGTGAGAAGGGGCCAGTCTCGTCGTTACTTCCTAAGGTCTTTGCCCTAAGCAACATTCTTACTAAAACACGTTATTAGCGTTTCATTTCCTTAGATGAAAGTCGTTCTCGCTTTCATCCTTAATAACTCATTTCAACATTAACTCATAGAAGTTCTCGACTTTTATCCTTAACTCAAGCACAAAACACTAGGACCACCGTGTTACTTCTCGTCGTCCGGTGTCCTACCCTAGTATGCCAACCACGTTACATCTCGCTGTCCGGTTGCATACCCAAATTCGGCAATGGCACTGCGTTACGTCTCGCCGTCCAGTCCATGCCCGGTCAACTACTGCGTTACGTCTCACCATCCAGTAGTGACTCAACCGCCCGGGGATTCATAATACCAATAACCATACACATTCAAATACATAGCACAACGCGCGCCTCCACCTTAAGTAGGCGGTGGGATGCCTCACACACATAATCGCGCTTACTTGAAAATAACAAACATAACTGAATTAAAAGACATAAACTATAAGACCTCGACGGATATTTTACCTCCTTTACACTCACCTCTCAAGTGCTAACACTTAACTTCTTTGGACTTGAAATTTCTTAACTTGCTCGCCTCCTTAATCCTATAAACCGAGATAAATTTTCCTTAATCGATATTCCGCAAAATTTTCCGTCCTCCTAGTTTAGTCCCAAAATTCTTTAAAAAGGCCTTAAACTCTTTCAAATGACTTTTCCTCAAATTAAAATTTCTCCAAAAATTTCCAAGGCTTAACTCACCTTAACTAATTAGATAACCCTTTTCATAAATCTCATAAAAATTCTCATAAATTCTAAAAAAAAATCTTTAACTATTAAAACCAAAAATTCTGACTTTTAATAACTCAAAACATAAACCAAAATTAGCCCCGTTTTCCTTATTCAATTTAACATAACTAATTTTTAAACCTATGCTACACATAGTCTAAAATTATGGTTCTCATTTTCCTTACATAAATGAAATATACTAGTCTTTCAAAAATTTAGCAAATTAATATAATATATGCAAACAGTAATTTAAAAAATTAAAACCATCATCTTATCAGTTTTTATAATTATCCAATTGACTATAAAAACTCCAAATAATTTCTTGGAAGATACACAAGTACATAGCATCGACTAAAATTATGAAAACCGACAAAAATATTTGAATATTATTTTAATTACTTAAATCCGTCTTCGTACTATTTTTTATAATTAGAACAACAGCTCCAAAAATTCTCAAATTAATACCCAAACATGCTATTGATTTTTTCCTATTTATAAAATTATCAAACTATAAAAATATATACTTTAAGGCAACACAATAATATTAATCTTGAGAAAATATCATTTTCGACCAACTGTAAAAGTTTAAAACACTAGGGACTAACTGCACGCACTAAAAATATGGGGGGATCAATTTGGATATATTCTCGTAGACTGTAACTTATTTACCACCTTGGTCCTTAAAATTTGCGAATAGACAGATTTGGTACCTGAACTATCCGATTCACATCGCAAGCTTCGAGGCTCGTATCTTCCTCGCCCGACGTCGAAATTCCATTCCGTCGAAACCGGGGTGTTCCGCAGATTTCCCTCTATGAGACGGTACCAAGTTTTTGAAGCTTAGTTGATTTCGCTCCTCCTATTATTTGGCGGCACGAAGGACAAGTTGTGTGGGACTCCAGCCACCTCCAGTGGCAGACCATGTGAAAGTGGTGTCTGCAGGTGGGGAGCTCCTAGTACTGGTCTCCAGACACGTACTCCTCGAGACAGATCACGCACTCAGCCACTCGCTAATATGCTCGTGATCAGTGTCAGTGGAGACCTCACGTACTGGGAGCAACGCGAGTCTGCTCGCCGAGGTAGGCTCTGCTCCTGGAATGGGCCCCATTTGGACATCCTAAGGCGGCGGCTGCAGGGCCTGCTGCGAGGCTCTGTGGAAGCATGTCTTCCAAAACCGGGAAACTGCAATGTAAAGTATGTAGATCACTTTGATCGACTCTAGGACGATCCCTGCGATCATAGAGGACTCGTCTGATTTCTAGTCACCAACGTGCTGAGGAATCATAGACATCACTTAACTATTTTGCTGTTTTTTTTTTACTTTAGTTGACCTTTTTTTCTTCTTCAACTAACTTTTCCAACCAATTATGATTTTATACATAAGTTGTGAGGAGAATTGGTTCAACTACCACTGAATAATACAAAATGAGGTTGATATACCACTTATTTAAAAATAGTGCCAGGTACGCCACTTATCTCAATGAATTGGTGGACCACTCATGTTTTGACTCATTCTTGGAGTGTTGGGGCACGACCAACAAACCAATCCAAAAAGAATTCTTGCTATTATGCAAAGTTTGATGCTTTAGAGTGTTATAATAGGAAATTCTTAAACTGATAATTTCATATTAGGTTTCATTTTTATTTTTTTATTATGTTAGCATAATTAGTAAAATATGATACATGTAAGTTATGTAACAATATATACGAGTATTTTACTTTATCTCTAAACAACTGGTATGCCTAATAGTATATTTATATTCATAAAATATGTTTAAAATTTGGCAAGATAAAATACATGAAATTAATTATTTAGAAATGAATAAATACATAAATAATATTCAAATGAATTTTAATTCATTAAATAAAGATATTAAACGTGCTATACAGATTTGATGTGTGTTCAGTACAGAGCCATCAAATGGATGCTGAAAAAATGAAACAATTTGACAATAATATATAAACGGAAGTTTTATAAGTATGTAATTCCATACATATGCATATTAAATGTAATATTTAGTAACTATGGTTGTTAGTAGAAACAAACAACAATGGTGATTTTTAAGTATAACTGTAAAATGGTGGTATATGCATAAAATTTTGGGAGAATCTGGTTTCCGGTGGAAATAAGATCATGCCTTTAGCGAATTTGCATTTCCATTATTGTTATAGTTACAATGATGATGTGTCTAAAGTGTTGGTATCTAAAGTTTTAGATAATTCTCAAATTATATTGTTAATAAAGTGTAGTGTAGTTAGGTGGAAGAAATGCAAAAGATAAAATAAATACGATACAAGTAAGTTATATGAAAATATATATAAGTATTTTACTTTATCTCTAAATTAATGGTATATTTAATAGTATATTAATATTCATAAAATGTATTCAAAAATTTGGTAAGATAGAATAAATGAAATTAATTATTTAGAAATGAATATACAAATAGTATTCAAATTAAAATTAATTCATTAAATAAAGATATTAAACGCGTTATAGATTTAATGCGTGTTCAGTATGGATCCATCAAATGGTGGTGGAAAAAATGGACAATTTGGAAATACTATGTAAACGTGTTATACAAAATAAATAGTGTAGTAAAATACGATACATGTAAGTTATATAACAATATATACAAGTATTTTACTTTATCTCTAAACTAATGGTATGTCTAATAGTATATTAATATTCATAAAATATATTTAAAATTTTGGTAAGATAAAATACGCGAAATTAATTATTTAGAAATGAATAAATATATAAATAATATTTAAATGAACTTTAATTCATTAAATAAAGATATTAAACGCGTTGTACAGATTTAATGCGTGTTCAGTTTGGAGCCATCAAATGGATGGTGGAAAAAGTGAAACAATTTGGCAATAATACGTAAACGTGCTATACTGAATAAATAGTGTAGTAAAATAAGATATAGGTAACTTATATAACAATATATAAAAGTATTTTACTTTATCTCTAAACTAATTATATATCTAATAGTATATTAATATTCATAAAATATATTTAAAAATTTGGTAAGATAAAATACATGAAATTAATTATTTAGAAATGAATTAATATATAAATAATATTAAAATGATTTTGAATTTATTAAATAAATATATTAAACGTGTTATACATATTTATTTCGTGTTCAGTACGAAGCCATCAAATGGATGGTGGAAAAAATATAACAATTTGGCAATAATACGTAAACGGCAATTTTAATAACCATTAACAATACTAGTGTCACATTTTCCCCCCTGGTGATTAGCAGTTATCATTAAGCACAAACTTTCTGCCAACAAGCAGAAAGCTTCGAAAATATAGAGGTTAAGAGCCCAAATCTCCCTTACAGCATATCAACTCAACATAAAAGGAGAAAAACCTGCAAAGAACTGTCTAAAACAACTGACTATAAGTCGGAATCATACTAGTGTCACATTGACGATACCACGTTAAAAAACTTGATGTTCTTTCTCTTGTTTTAGATTCTTTGACATGGTATCAAAGCACGCGATCTGAGATTTCTTAATCGTATTTCATTGGTAATTGTCTGGTACTCATCAGGTTCTGCTGTCTAGGGTTTCTTTGGTCTTCTTCTTGGTGTTTTGTGCGTTCAGCTCGCCGCTCCGAGTGGTTCTCCTTCATCAGGCTGTCTCTCTGCTTGGCTTTTTGTTCGTCTCTTACTTTGATCTGGTTGGTTCCTCACTCGTCGTTTCCCCTTTGTAGTTCTTTGCTTCGTTCATCGTAGCTCAATGGAGGGTTTCACGACCAAGTTTGACGGAAAAAATTTCCCGCTGGGGGAATTTCAATTCCGTAATTTCGTGGAAGGGAAACATTTGCTTCTCATCTTGACATGACAGGGCAGTCGCCTCGTCCCGCTGCTGATTCCGTCGAGAAGGACGTCGTCGACTGGGCTGCTGGTAACACCCAGGTCGTGACATGGCTCTTGTCGTCGGTGGATACGGCTACAACTTTGAGTTCGCCGGTTAGCTGATGCTAGTGACATGTGGAAACACATATGCTCGACTTATACTCAGAATGTTGCAGCTTGCCAGTTCGAGCTTGAGACTCAGATTGCGGCATTCAAACAGGGTGATGGATGTTCGTACGTATTATCAGGCTATTTCTACCATCTGGACTGAGTATGATCTTCTCGCTGCGTCCCTTATTTTGACGGCAGGCTCTGCTGAACTGTTGAAGGAACAATCTCGTTCTCGCCTCATGCAATTTCTCATGAAGCTTCGTTTGGATTTTGAGACCATCAGGGCGTCTCTGCTACATCATCAGGTTGCTACTATAGATGAAGCCCTCGCCGAACTCATTCTTGAGGACACTCGTTTGCGCAGTCAGCAGCAGCTTGATCAACATATGTCCTTCCCCAAGGCGGCGTTCGTTGTTGGGTGTGGTGGTTCCAGTAAACTTCACTTTCAGCGAGGTGATACCAGCCATCTTACCTGTCATTATTGCAATGAACTTGGACACATTCAACGACATTGCAAGAAGCGCAATATTTGCATCTACTGCAAGCGCTCCGGTAATATAATCTTGGAGTGCAAATCTTTGGCTCGTCGCCTACGTGAAGGACCTTCTTCCTCTGCTGGTTCGCGTCCTAGCTCGACGGTGGCCCGTAGCGGTGATTCAAGTTATGCTATTGAGGCCGCTACTCCTCATCCCGCCACACCTCCTGTTGGTTCGAGCGTCTCCTCTTCCTCCATCCTGACAGATGACGTTGTTCATCGTTTGGTTGTTGAGGTTCTTCAGGAGACTCTCCTTGTTGCTTTGAATTCTGCCTTCGCGAATGGTGGCGCATCAGGTACTTCCCGCTGGTTACTTGACTCTTCTGCTTTTAATGACATGACTAATGCCCGTTCCCATTTTACTACTTTGCGTCCATCCTCTATTCACTCGCTGCAAGTAGCTAATAGTACTGCTCACATTCCTGTTCATGGTATTGGGACGACCACTACTGATCGTGCGAACCTTGCTAATACGTTGTATGCTCCCAAGCTCGTTCCTTACCTGGTCTCGCTTGGAAAACTGACAGAAGATGGTTGTGAGGTTCGGTTTGATCGAACTGGGTGTGTTGTGCAGGATCCGATAACAAGGAATGTGATCGGGAAGGGTAGGAAGGATTTGTCAAGAACCAGTTGCTCCCAATAACTCGAGTTGTTGGGAGATGTTCAATCATGGATCATATACCACACAGTACACACTAACACGCCCCCTCAAACGAAAGCGGCTCACAAGGGCTTGAAGTTTGCACAGGTCTTAATACCATGTGCTATAACAAATGGGGGCTACCGGGAATCGAACACAAGACCTCTCTGTCACAGAAGGCTCTGATACCATGTCAAGAACCAGTTGCTCCCAATAACTCGAGTTGTTGGGAGAGGTTCAATCGTGGATCATATACCACACAATACACACTAACAGGATGGTTGTGCCTTTATTCTTCATGAACATGGTGTCTTGGAGCCGGACTCGAAGAACCCATTGGATTCAAGACTAGGGGCGCACATGGCTAATACTGGCATAGGGGCGCCTAGTAGTTGTGCGTCGGATTTGTTTTCTAGTGTTTTAGACTCCTCTGCAGTTTCGAAGAATAATTCGGTTTTGCTGTACAGCCTAAGTGTTGTTTGGATTCTACCAAACAGAATTCGTTGTGGAATTTATGGCATTGTCGCCTTGGGCATCCCCTCAAGGATCGACTATTTGATATGTCAGTTTCGGCGTGGTTTCATTCCATATCGTTTGCCTTCGCAATTTGATCCATCTGATACTTGTGTTAGTTGTATTGAGGATAGGGCGTCTCAATCACCCTTCTCCTTCAGTGATACAGTTTATTCTGACCCATTTGAGTTGGTGCACACGGATCTTTGGGGGTCGTCTCATGTTCTCTCTCGCATGGGTTTCCGCTATTTTGCGCTCTTTATTCATCATGCAACTCGGTTTGCATGAATTTATTTTCTTCGGCGAAAATCCGAGCTCATCACTCACGCCCAATACTTTGTGAAAATGGTTCAAACCCAGTTCAGGAAGACAATCAAAGCCATTCGATCAGATCCCGGGGGCGAGTTCAGTTTTATCCCCATACTGAGTCATTATCGTTATGCTCAAGGGAACATCAAATGGGAATCGTCCATGAAGGAGGAGTTACGTGCGTTAGAAGAAAATAACACGTGGAATTAATTCCACGACCAGCTGGCATTCAGTGATTGGTTGTCGGTGGGTATACATCGTCAAAATGAAACAGGATGGCACGCCGGATAGACACAAGGAGCGACTTCTGGCCTAGGGATTTAGACAGGAATATGGAATAGACTATGAAGAGACATTTGCTCCAGTGGTGAAGATGCAGATAGTTTGCAGTGTGTTGGCAGTAGCAGCCATGAAGCAGTCGAAGATTGTTTAGTTTGATGTGAAGAATGAATTCCTTCACGGAGACAATTTACATGGAGTGTCGAGAGGGTTATATAAAGGGAGGACCAGGGATGGTTTGTAGACCCCGACGTTCTCTCTATGATCTTAAACAGACACCGAGGGCCTAGTTTGAGAAATTCCTTAGCAGTATCATTCAGGTAGGTTTTGTACTGAGTCAGAATAATCCATCGATGTTCACTCGACAGACTGCGCAAGGCAACACGGTTATGCTTTTATATGTTGACGATATGATTGTGATAGGGAGTGATATATAGGGGATTAAGGAGCTTTCACAGTCACTGCACACAGCCTTCAATCTCAAAGAACTGGGTGATGCATCTTACTTTCTGGGTCTAGAGATACATAGAAGTGAGGCCAGTTTGCTTGTTAATCAATAGAAATATATTAGTGACTTATTGGGGGCAGCACAATTCGCAGATTGCAAGCCATGCTCTACTACAATGGAGCAAAATTTGAAGCTCAGTCGTGGGGACGGAGTTTTGTTAGAAGATCAAACGTTCTACAGAAGCATTATGGGAAGTTTGATCTATTTAACATATACACGCCCTGACATAGCCTACGTAGTTCAAGTGGTAAGCCAGTTTATGGGGGTTGCGCGCACAACTCACCTGAATGTCATTCATAGACTACTGAGATACCTAAAGGGGACTAGAGATGTTGGAATATTCTTTCCTGCAGATGGAGAACCGGTCATTGAAGCATTTGATATGCAAATTATGCTGGATGTCTAGATACGAGAAGGTCCACATCAGAGTGGTGCGTTAAGATTGGGCGGTCCTTTATGTCCTGGCGTTGTCGAAAACAATATAAATTATCGAAGTCTTCCACAGAAGCAGAGTATAGATCGATGTCATAGGTTAGTTCGGAGATGGATTGGTTGCAGAGGTTGTTTAAGGAAATTGAAGTAGAATGTCAGATACCTATGCGTATCTATGGAGATAACACGAGTGCTATCCAGATTGCAAATAACCTGGTACTACACGACAGGACAAAACACATTGAGGTACACATTCACTACATCAGGCAACTTGTGGCGGAAGGAGTTATTCAGCTCAGCTACTTGTCTACAGAAGATCAGACTGCAGATGTCTTGACGAAGGGAGTCAGTTCAAGCAGACATTGGTACCTATCTTTTAAATTGATGTTGCGTACCCAACATCAATTTGAGGGAGGGTGTTTGTTTGTGGAAGTACATGTACCAATGTGTAATTAACCATTAAACCGTGTAGCTAGGGTTTGGAGAAAACCTATATATTTACTTGTGTATCATAGTTGAAAGGTAACGAATAATAATACAAAAAATCCGAGAGAGAGAGATCCTCTCCGGGGACTAGTGTCACATTGACGATACCACGTTAAAAACTCGGTGTTCTTTCTCTTGTTTTAGATTCTTTGACAGCGGCCTCGTAGATTGTATTGCAGGAGATCTGTAGATAGTGTGGTTTGGTTTGATGAGGAAAGATCCAAAAGTGGAAGGGAAAGGGTTCGTCACAAAAATGCCTGTTAAGCTCCCACCAATCACGCTCCAAATTATTCTTCATGCATTTATATATTAATTCAAATTTTTCCATGTAGCTACTTCCTAAAACGCTCTTCGTGTGCTACTGGCCGCACGATGAAGAAGAGAAACGGACGGATATGAAAGGGGAAGCCAAATTGATAACCCTAAGGGGGTTTTGTCAAGCTATCCCGTCCCCTATTGAAATGTCTAAAACAAAACAATCCCCGAAGGAGGAAGAAGTGTTTGAGCAGCAGCAATGCAGGATCTTCTTTCAACTACACAATAATAATAATAATAATAATAATAATAATAATAATAATAATAATTTGCATATAATAAATGAGAGTTCCAACTTCCATACCATAACAAACAGCCTTCCCTTCCCTGCAGACTGGAAAACCAAACAGAGAGCGCAGAAAATTAAGCTAGCCAGCTGACGGTACTAACAAAGTCACCAACTTAGTTAACGAAGATTGCTTTCCTAACTTTCCTTTGTTTCCTTCCTTGTGATGGCTTATTTGAATATAATATCCAATTGCTGCCAGGCCAGCTGCATTGGCAAATCCGCATGCAGCATAGCTTCATACCTCAGGCCGGCCGGCATTCACCATCTTAATTTGTTTGCACTATTTGGTGAATCATGTTTCCCAACTTCATCTACTTCCCGTTAATTAGTAGATTAAAGAAAGTTTCTCCAACAATGCACGGCTTCAATAAAGTAACACGAGAGCTAATTAGACAATGAGCTCTTTAACGTGAACCAAAGTGAAGAACATCGCTGGGTTTAGCAACAAAAAAAAAATGGAGGCCGCCACCTCCGGCAACTTGGTAACAGGGTCTCACCACAAGAACGAGCTGATATTGATCAGGACTGAACTTCCTGCTTCTGTAATCGTCCCTCTCCTATTATATATTGTGTTCATCTGCAATATTACTCTGGTCTGTAACCGGCTCACAATTATATGTAATGTAAGCAGGCAAAAGATGAGTGGGAGGAGTCGTGCAGTGGGCAGAGTTGCAGGATTTGCGGCGACGAGATAGGTCTGAATGCCGACGGTGAACTGTTTATAGGCTGCAATGAGTGTGCATTTCCCATATGCAGAACTTGCTACGATTACGAGCGCATAGAAGGGACTCAAATCTGCCCAAGATGCAAGACCAGGTTCAGCCGTCTTAAAGGTGACTAATAAGGCACCGATGGCGACATGATTCTACTCCCCAATGATTCAGAGTTATTGCGATAAACTGGTTACGTAACTCCGAATTTCTACAGGGTGTTCCAGAGTGCGCGGAGATGAGGAAGAAGATGATGCAGAGGACGTGGAAGAAGAGTTTAACTTTGGTCAAGAAAACCATGGAGGAAGAGGAGAAAGAGAGGCTGGGATGTTGCAGGATGAGGATGCTCACAATCACTTCGCCTTGGATTTGGCTTACCCTGGTGCTCTTAGTCCTCCACCTCAATTCCCACTCCTCACCGATGGTCGAATGGTACCAAACCATATGATCGAATTTTCGGTCACAAACAATGCTCATGTTCTTCTCCAAACTTTCCCCTTTGCTCAGCCGATCAATCTCGCGTTCGCCCTATATGTTGCAGGCCACTGAAGATCATATGGCTGTCACTCCTTGTAACGCCCACCAACATGCTTTGGTCGTCCCACTGTTTGTGGGTGCTAGTAGCCCTGACTTTAGAAGGCATGAGCAATCCTCCTTTCCAAATAGTCCGTTTCCTCCAGGTAATCTATCAATTGGGTAATTGGTCATTCATTTGATCGATTTTGTTCAAAGTTCATCGCTTTCTTCATTTTATGCATATCAATAGGCCAACCCAGATCCATGGATCCCTCCAAGGACTTGACGGCGTATGGCTATGGAACCGTCGCTTGGAAGGAGAGGATGGAGATGTGGAGGCAACAAAAGGAAGCCAAGCTGCAGCTGATGAACAAGGAAGACCATGATGACAATGACCCGATTGCCTGGAATGCTGAAAATGATGACCATGAACCTGCGCTGCCGCTGTAAGCACCCTCTAATTAATTTGAACCGTGTAACAGATAAAATTAAATAAGCTAAACTGTAATGTTCTAATCACTGTCAATTGGTTCTGTTTCAGGATGGATGAAGGAAGACAACCACTATCACGAAAACTGCCCATCCCTTCGAGCCAAATCAATCCTTACAGACTAATCATCCTAATCCGACTCGTGGTTCTAGGATTCTTCTTCCACTACAGAGTCTCCCACCCTGTGACCAACGCTTACGGACTGTGGCTAGTTTCGGTAATCTGCGAAATCTGGTTCGGCATTTCATGGGTACTTGATCAGTTCCCCAAGTGGTTCCCCATAGAGAGAGAAACGTACCTGGACAGACTATCACTGAGGTACGAGAAAGAAGGGCAGCCATCCCAACTTTCTCCGGTGGACGTATTCGTGAGCACGGTGGATCCACTGAAAGAGCCGCCTCTGGTCACAGCAAACACCGTTCTCTCGATTCTAGCCGTTGACTACCCAGTCGACAAAGTGTCGTGTTATGTCTCCGACGATGGCGCTGCCATGCTAACGTTCGAAGCGCTGTCTGAAACGTCCGAGTTTGCCAAGAAATGGGTGCCTTTTGTTAAGAAGTACAACATTGAGCCCAGGGCGCCAGAGTGGTACTTTGCTCAGAAAATTGATTACCTCAAAGATAAGGTGCATACTTCCTTTGTCAGGGACCGAAGAGCCATGAAGGTATAGGGAAATTTCGTTTTTTTATTTTGACTCTGGCTTTCCCTATAATGTTTATTTTTTTTTTTTTTTTGCATTGACATTTTCCTCACTTGCTGTGTATTACTTCTGTACTACAGAGAGAATATGAAGAGTTCAAAGTGAGGATTAATGTGTTGGTTGCCACTGCTCTAAAGGCACCAGAGGAAGGATGGATAATGCAGGATGGAACTCCATGGCCTGGGAATTCTATTCGCGATCATCCCGGAATGATCCAGGCATGTTTATACTCACTAGCTCCTCAACCCAAACCATCTCCCACCTCTATTAAATGATGGTGTCAATGTACAACTTCTGTTACAGGTTTTCCTTGGACAAAGTGGAGGAGATGACGAGGATGGAAACAAGTTGCCGCGTCTGATCTACGTTTCGAGAGAGAAAAGACCAGGCTTCAATCACCACAAGAAGGCTGGGGCAATGAATGCTCTAGTAAGAGTTTCTGCCGTAATATCAAACGCACCATACGTGCTCAACTTGGACTGTGATCACTACTTCAACAACAGCAAGGCTCTGAGAGAAGCAATGTGCTTCCTCATGGATCCCATGCAAGGAAAGAGAGTATGCTTCGTACAGTTCCCTCAAAGGTTTGATGGTATCGACAGAAACGATAGATATGCCAATCGAAACACCGTGTTCTTCGATGTAAGCAACAACTGTTTAACCATGGAGAATCCTCTCATCATTTTTCCCCCTCTTATATTCAGATGGAGTGATATCATTTGGGTTTTTGGACAGATAAACATGAAGGGCCTAGATGGAATTCAGGGGCCTATATACGTTGGAACAGGATGTGTGTTCAGGAGGAGAGCACTCTATGGCTACGATGCTCCCACGAAGAAGAGACGAGGCGGCAGAACTTGCAACTGCATGTTCAGCAAATGGGATTGTGCTTCTTTCTGTTTTGGAAACAAGAAGACGAACAGGAAGAAGAAGAAGGTCCAGAAACCAAAGCTTGAGATGATGATGCAAGCTAGCGAGTCTCGAGCTGATCTCGAGGCCACCGGACATCTGCCTACTGGTAACAATAAGGAAACCCCAACCGAGAAACCTCACCTGAAGTTGCAGAAAAAGTTCGGACAATCTCCGGTGTTCGTGGGGTCGACCCTTTTGGAGGAAGGTGGCACCGTGCAAACTTCCGGCCCGGCGTCTCTGCTCCAAGAGGCCATTCATGTCATTAGCTGTGGCTACGAGGAGAAGACAGATTGGGGGAAAGAGGTTGGCTGGATATATGGGTCGATTACAGAGGACATATTGACTGGGTTCAAGATGCACTGCCATGGATGGAGATCAATCTACTGCATTCCTGAGAGGCCTGCTTTCAAGGGTTCGGCTCCCATTAATCTCTCCGACCGTCTTCATCAAGTCCTCCGATGGGCGCTTGGCTCGATCGAGATCTTCCTCAGCAGGCATTGTCCTCTGTGGTATGGCTATGGAGGTCGGCTCAAATTGTTGGAGCGTTTGTCCTACATCAATGCCACCATTTATCCACTGACCTCGATTCCCTTGATGGCGTACTGCACTCTCCCGGCGGTTTGCTTCCTCACCGGGAAATTCATCATCCCGGAGGTACAACCAATCGAAAGATCCTAAAAAAAGCCAAATAATCCGACCATCGAAACCCTAACAATTGGGGATTTTTATTTTTTTTGTGCAGCTGAACAATGCAGCCAACTTATGGTTTCTATCACTGTTCATCTGCATCTTCGGCACGAGTCTTCTGGAAATGCGGTGGAGCGGGGTCGGGATCGACGAGTGGTGGAGGAACGAGCAGTTTTGGGTGATCGGAGGAGTGTCGGCGCATTTGTTCGCGGTGTTTCAGGGGCTTCTGAAGGTGATCGGAGGAGTGGACACGAATTTCACGGTGACGTCAAAGGCGGGAGGGGTCTGCAACGGTGGGGATGAGTACGAAGGGATCTCGTCGGAGCTCCATGCGTTCCGGTGGACGACGCTCCTCATCCCGCCGACGACGCTCTTGATCGTCAACTTGTTCGGGATAGTTGCGGGGATTGCGAGCTTCTTGAACGACGGGAAGGAGTCGTGGGGGATCTTGTGCGGGAAGCTCTTCTTTGCGTTTTGGGTGATGATTCATCTGTACCCTTTCCTCAAGGGGCTTTTGGGCCGGCAGAATCGGACTCCTACGATCATCATCCTCTGGTCCATTTTTCTGGCTTCGGTTTTCTCGATTTTGTGGGTTAGGATTGATCCCTTCGAGCCCAAGGCCAATGGGCTGGTTCTTGAAGAATGTGGGCTGGATTGCGAATAAAACAACAACAACAACAACAAGAGATCTGGATTGTAATTTATTTTTCCTTTTTAGAAACGAGAGGCAATAGGTTGTTAGTAAAAGGCTAAAAGCGAGAAGAAAAGGCTGATAAATAAGATACTGCAAACATTTTTAATTTTCACACTAGATTAGGGTCCGTCTGTTGGCCGGATGAATTTCGTTAATAGTATAAATAACCTTAGTAATTGTTTGAAGCTAGACATGTTATATTTCATATATAAAATTTTCAAATAATTTAGTTACTGGAAATATCATACTCATATAATTCCAACATGCTAACCCGATTTATCGACTGAAGCCCTTACTCAAAGCGAAAAACAAAAGTCATGCAAGAAAATTGACTTCTAAAAATTTAATAAGATGGTCACATTATTTGCTACTCAATGTCAATAATTACAGAAAATTTGAATTTTTTCTCATCGTTCTACCTCAGCCTTCTAAAGCACCATCATCTTCTCCAATTACCAATGCATTTGTCTTTCTTAAAGTAACTTTTTCCTTTATAATAGGCTATTCCTACTTATTTTTCATCAAAAACCAATCTTTAATGGTAAAATGTTTAGAAACACTGGACATTACACACAATTAAAGTTTACGACCTTTTTACTCCTAAATTTAGAAAAAAATTGAATTGTTATGTTGGGATCTTGGGTCGAGATAGGAAATACTTTAGTAGGTAAATTAACGTCTCATTCATGAGATTTATTTTTTCCTAACACTGATAGACAACCCTGCGACCAACACAAAAATTGATAATCTGTAAATTGAAAAATTAATGAATAACTAGTAGTCGTTGCCTATTCTCCAGTAGATAATTTTTTTTCCTTGTATATGTACATATTTGGTTGCTCGATTTGTAAAATGGCTAACGAAAGTTTAGTGATTGACAATGAGAATAATTAAACCTGTCACGAATGCCATTTTTTATCTATGGTGGTTAATTTTTAATCTATACATCATGAATAAGTTGGAAGTAGCATGAACATTCTAAGTTGACTTTAAAAAGATCGAGAGATTAGTTGAAATCAAGTCAGCAATGTGAGGCCCACTTTCATAATAATCTAATGAAGAATTGATGGTGGCGGTACGATAATGAATTGTTGTAGAGATGGGGTACCATTGTAGAAGAATTGATAGTTCATGAATGCTATTATATATGATGCTATAGAATGATGGACTGACATGTTTTATTTCAAAATATGTCAAATTATGAATATAATTTTATATATTACATTAAATTGAATTTTAGTTGAAAATTTTAATTTAAATTATAAAGTGAAATATCATTAATTAAAAACTCATAAAGGATAAGTTATGCACCTTTTCTTTACGGTAACACCGGTATAAGTTATGCACCTTGAGTTATATACCTAATATGTTAATAAACTAACAATACTATAAATCATCTTTTCTTATGGAAATATCATTGATTTTATTCTCACGGAAATATATATTCCTAATTCCTAAGTGTATAATATAAACATTGATTTTATTCATTATCCCAAGTTATGTACGAAACAAAAAAAATTTGAGGAACCTTTTCTTACGGAAGAATTGGAATGGATAGAAAAAATAGGTAACTTGGGTCTTTTAGATTCATTAAAATTTATTAAAGTTAGTTAATTAATAATAATGTGCTCGGTAGTTCTTTTTAATAATTTAAGTGATAAAAATATTCCTCCTAAAATTACTCATATCGCTGGAAATTTTGAATATAGTGTGTTCTGATGGAGAATCTCCATAAATAAGTGGTAGGATTTAGTGTTAGTTAGGAAGAGGATTAATTCCCTCCATATTCATAATTCATACCATCTTTTTTCGTTAATTATATTCAGATCATCTTCATCCCAACTTTTTGTTAGTAACTTCGGTGAACAATTTCAAATAATTGTTGTGAAGGCAAGAAAAATCATTTATAGACTTGGTTTACTATGCATAATTCAATATTATGAAGATCTTTATAACCCAATTTTTAGTCATTAGTTTGGGAATGATAGAGTTGGTATCTATAAGATAAGGAGGGAAATGAAATGACAGATTCGTTGAACAACCTAATCTTTTTTGAGGCCGGAACAATTTTTTTTTTCCGGTAATTATCAAAAAATTTATTAAGCTCTGCCTGATAAACAGGGCCCTCAAAAAACAAAGAGATGTGCTCTACTATTCTGCTTACAAAACAAACAGATAACTCTCAAAAACATCCTATTCTGCATATAATAGGCTACTCAAGTGGGAAATTTTCTTAACTTCAAATCGAAAATCTGGCTTCCCCATGACAAATAGGTTGAAGTCAACAATCCATTTTCTTATAGTCTCTGCTACTGGCCGCTGCTCTCCCCTATACATCCGAGCGCATCTCTCCTTCCATACAACACTGACACACCAGCACCAGATCGCACTCCAAATCAAACCTTTGCTGCCTTCCTTATTGCTTCTTCGTCGTATCCAGTTCATGAGGCCATCCCAATCATTTGGCCACCAGCGCGAGCCAAAAACTGCTGCAAAGAATTCCAAAGCATAAGAACAAGTGCAGAAAATGTGATCACGAGTTTCATCCTCTGCCTTGCATAAAACACACAAAGAGTCAGAGATTTTCCCCCATTGCTTAAGCTTGTCTCTCGTGGTGATCCTGTTCATTGTGATTAACCAAGCAACAACTCTGTTTCTAGGGATCACATTTTTATTCCAGATTATTTTCCACCAATCCACTTTAGCTCTCTTCGGCCTGATAGACCGCCACACCTTCTGCACCAAAAAAAACGTGGCATCAGCTTCCCTTCCCAGAGTACTCTACCTTCAGCATCAATATCAAACCTGTACTGGAACCAGCTCCTAGAACTGACAGTTTCCTCCAAATCCATGAACCTGACTGAGAGAGAGGGATGCTCCAGATAGATCTCCCTTTCAGTCTATACTGTTGTATCCACGCTACCTAGAAACTCCCACTCTTCATTAGCATTAGCCACAACAGTCTTGCCACACACGCCATGTTCCAACTTCCCAAATCCTTCAAACCCATTCCACCCTCTCTTTTAGGAAGTGCAACTAATTCCCAAGCAACCTTCGCGCGGCCTGTGCCTTCCCCATGCCACAGAAAATCTGAACAGATCTTCTGAATAAGTTCCAACACTTTCTTAGGCAGTATAAAGATGTTCATCCAGAACTGTACTAAAGAGTACAGCACTGATGAAATTAATTGAAGTTTTCCTACATAAGTAAGCTTGCTGGCTTGCCAAGAACGCATTCTACTTGTCAACTTGTCAACTAAGACTTCACATTCCCTGGCAGATAATCTACCAGAGAATAGTGGGAGACCTAGATATCTCAGAGGCAACTTCCTTTCTGCAAAACCAGACCACTCAATAGCATTCTGCTTAAATAGATGCGCCTGCCCTCCAAAAAACACCTCACATTTCTGAGGATTACAGCTCAACCCCGATAACAAGTAGAATTCATTTAACAAATTTCTTATTTGCATCAGAGCAGCTGCTGACCCCTCAGTGAAAATCAATAGGTCGTCAGCAAAGCAAAGGTGTGTCAGACCTATTGATCGACACTGAGGATGGTAGGGGAATCTTTTAGAGCTGGCAGCAAAATCAAGCATACCTGAGAAAGGTTCAATGGCAATTGTGAAGAGGTAGGGAGAGAGAGGGTCTCCCTGCCTTACCTTTTTCTTAGCTTGAAAGAAACCAAATAACGAGCCATACAAGTTAATACTGAAGTATGCAGAACCAAGACAGACCTTTATCCACTCAATAAACTCTGCTGGGAATCCCATATGCATCATCACACAGATTAAGTACTCCCAGTTAACCGAGTCGAAAGCCTTATGAAGATAAATTTTTATGGCACAACGAGAAGCAATTTTAGTTTTATTATAGTTCTGCACCATCTCCTGCGCCATTAGGATGTTATCCAGAATACTCCTGCCCTTGACAAAAGCATATTGATTCCTACTAATCACTTCAGCGAGTGCTATCTGAATCCTATTTGCTAAAACCTTTGCAATGATTTTATACAGCACATTAATGCAGGCAATAGGTCTAAAAGCAGTCATCCTATCAGCATTCAGAGTTTTGGGGGGCAAGGGTAAGTGATGCAGTATTCATACCTCGAGGCAGAGCTCTAGTTCTGAAAAATTCCTTAACACCCTCACAGATATCATTACCAATTAAGTTCCAATGCTTTTGATAAAATCCTGTTGTCCACCCATCCGGGCCAGGAGCTTTCAGTGGATCCATAGCAAATAGTGCAGCTCGAATTTCTTCATTTGACACCTCAGCACATAGCACTGCTTTACTACTATCACTTATTTGCTTCCTTATATAAGAACCAATGACTGCCGAGTCTGGGTTAACCTCTGTATTCACCACACTATACAATTGCTTGTAAAACCCCAATGCCTCTTCTGCAATTTCCTCCTCATTTGTGATTTCAACTCCTGAGTTACTGACTAATCTTCTCAGTTGCTTGCGTGCCTACCTGATCTTTACTGCCCTGTGGAAAAAACCAGAGTTCATATCACCCAGTGTAAGCCAATTAATGCAAGATTTCTGCCTGTAGAAGCTTTCTTCTGCACTTCTTAACCTCTGCAACTCCTCAGTGAGAAGATGCATTCTTTCAAAAGTGTTTTCTGTAGGATCTTCTAAAGCTTGGGCCTGAGCCAGCCCCAGATTGGAACTAGCTAGCCTCCTTCACTTTGTCAGACATATTCATAAATTCCTGTCTATTTAATTTCTTGAGCTCAATCTTCAACATTTGGAATTTCCTTTTTATTGTCTGCAAGACTGGGCCATGTAGATGCTGGTTCCATACATTAGTCACTGTACTATCATAGGAAGGGTGCTGCATCCACATCTCAAAAAACCTGAAAGGTTTTGGGAAGGATTTCCTTGGTCGACAAGGTTTCACAAGCATCCCACAGTGGTCTGAAAACGAAGGATTAAGAAATTCATCCACACTATCTAGGAAACCATCAAGCCAATCTTCATTAACTAGAATTCAGTCAAGTTTCCTCGCAATAGGATTCCCACTCTGCTGATTAGTCCAGGTAAAAAATGAACCAGATGCCTGATGATCTATCAGCTCTGTGATCCAATCTCTAAACGCCATCATGCTCGGAGTAACAGGTACCATATTAGACGCCTCAAATGGATTGATAATGGCATTAAAATCACCACATACCACCCATGGGAAACCTCTGACTCTCCATTTTCTTAGTCTCGAATAGGTTGCTGCTCGCTCAGCCTCATCATTTGATGCATAGATCGCTGTAAAGAAGAACTGCACTTTAGGAGCTATTGACACTAGTGCATGGATGAAATTTGCATCTGTGCAAAGAATAGATCCCTTCACTTCCTTATCACATGCTATCCATACTCTCCCCAGCGGATGACAATCATAATTATCTTCAATTTGGAATCCGCTAAACTTCTCTTTAATTTTCCCAGCCGGAACAAATTACCAAGCTCCAATTAAGTTATTTTTTAATTTCTCATAAATCTTTAACACACCATATTTCTCATTAAAAAAATGACCCATTAAAAATCATATTTTTTTATTCTCTATGTCACTTGTTTATAATTTATATATTGGGAAGGTTGGAGTAGGTCCAAGGGAGCAAAAAATGGCACAATATTTAGCAGTAGAGGTGACAGATAGATTAAATTCATGGATCGGTTTAATGGATTCATGATCCAAGTGATATTTATAATGTAATTATAAAAAAATTAGATACCAAAATATAATATTTTCAATTATATTTTTCATACAAATAACTTTTTAGGTACCAAGATATAGTAAAATAAATATATATTTTTAAATTGTGATTTTCCAACAATTCATGAATCCAATACATCCAATTGGATTTGGATTCAATAGAATGATTTAAATTAATTGAGTTAGTTGAATTTTTTACTAAATGAAACAAATTGGTATTGGATTCAAATTGTCATCTCACATGAGATGGGAGCAGATATGCGGAGTGCTTAGACAAATCACTAATAAGTCTCTTTCAACATTTAAATCAACTTTAACAGATCTAATGATCTAATTAACGGAAGGGGTAAATTATTAATGATAAAGGAAAATTATGTCATTATGAAAAGTTTATTAGTTTTTTATTTTTTTTCGTTCCGTCCTTTCTGTTTTCATCTCCCACTTTTTTAATTTCCTCTACCACCATTTTTCCGCATGTAGCTTTTTTATTTGGGTTAATGACATTTTGTACCTCTCTATTATGGTAAATTAATAAACATACCATTCTATTAAATTTTTGCACAAACATTCCCTTCTAATATTAAAAAGTAATGAGTTACCATTCCATCCAATTATCTGCTAAGTGGCAGTTAAAGGAGTTGTCAAATGACTCAATTACCTCTCATTTACTCCTAATTTCTTCTAATTTCAATTTTAATTATTTATGTTCCAAATCAATTAATTAAATAAAATCAAACCCTAACTGAATCTTGAGTTTTCCCCGCAACTTCTCATCTCAACCTTGATACCATTGCGCTCCTAACTTCAACCCTCTTGCTCTTCTTCACGGCAGCAAAGAGATTCACCGCCACCAGAAAACCATCCATTCTCATGAACCTCCCCGCAAGGCCGACAACTCTGCCCCTTTTAGGTAAGGTCCACAACCTCATCTTCTCCTCCTCCAAACTCCACCACACCCTCCATCGATTAGCTCTGAAGCATAACCCACTCTTTCTGCTCAAGCTCGGCCAATTCTCCATCGGCGTAGTCTCTCCCGAACTCGCTAAGGAAATACTCAAGGACCACGACATCACCATCGATGAGAGAGCTCCCCTGTTTTTCCCGCCCTCACCTTCTACGACTGCTCCGACGTCCTATTCACCCCCTATGGGGACTATTGGTGCCAGGTCCGCAAGATCTTCCATATGGAGCTCCTGAGCCCGAACCAGGTCAATTCGTTCACCTCCATCTGGAGCCAAGAGGTCGCAAATTTGATCTAGTCGATTCACTTCAGTTTCATGGCGCGGGGGCAGGGGGTCATCGCCCGTCAATCTCACCAGGTTGATCTTCCATATGAGCTGCAATGTGACGTCGAGGGTGGCATTTGGCATCGGGCATGAAGAACCAGGAGTATTTGATGTTGACAATGGACATCATAAAGATGTCAGGCCTCAAGAAACAGGCGCGGCCGGGGAGTCGAGCGGCTAATTGCCAGGGTAGACGGACAATTTATGTCGAGTGGGTGTGAATTAGTTTAGGATTTTTATTATTTTAATTAATTGATTTGAGACATAAAATAATCAAAATAGAAATTATGAGGGTTTAGAAGTAAATGATTGGGCCAAGCCCACACGGATTTACTTTTTGGGTTTCTTCCCCAAAGGGCCTCGTACTGATTAGGCTAGGTGGACACTAATATACAAGGGTCCCTTCCCCTGTATTACCGATGTGGTACTTGGATTGCCCCATAACAATCCTCCCCTCAAGACAAGGACCAGAACTTCGTGTCCTCTCCTCAGCGATTATCTTGATCCACCAGACACCTTGTATCGATGGGCTTCTCGGTACAAAGATTTTCCCCAGAGGCGGAAATCTCTTTGATCTGCCAAACCAGATGTAGCCTAGACGCAGAACTCTCTTTGATCCGCCAAAAGACGCGAATCTAAAATCTCGAGGTCACCGAATAAGGGTCCACCAAACTGACGTCCACCGCCTCGAACCGAACCAGGCTCTGATACCACTTGTCATAACCGGAAAGCTCAATTAGTATGATATTTTCCGCTTTGGGCCAAGTCTGCACGATTTTACTTCTGGGTGTCCTCCACAAAAGGCCTCGTATTAATGAGCTTGGTGGACACTAATATACAAGGGTTCCTTCCCTTGTATTACCGATGTGGTACTTGGATTGTCCTCATAACAGTATGGTCTATCAAAAGTGCAAAGTTGAGATTGTTTCATATCCAGGATTGTTGCAACCTCTTCCTATTCTTGAACAGGCTTGGCAACACATCTCCATGGATTTTATAGAAGGGTTGCCATGTTCTCAAGGGCAATATGCAGTGTTGGTGGTAGTAGATCGTTTTTCAAAGTATGATCAATTTTTCAGATTATCTAAGCCCTACACATCAGTGACAATGGCACACGTATTCTTTAATGGTGTTTTTAGACTCCATGGGTTGCCTATAACTATTGTATCTGATAGAGATGCCATTTTCACCAGTACTTTCTGGTCTAAACTGTTCGAGTTACTAGGGGTGCGGCTTCACTATTCTACTGCTTACCATCCATAAACGGATGGCCAAACAAAAAGGTTGAATAAATGCTTAGAAGAATATCTCAGGGGAATGGTTCATCACAACCCTCAATAATGGTCTTCTTGGTTAACCTTGGCAGAATGTCGGTATAACACAAATTTCCACAACAGCCTTCAGAACTCTCCTTTTGAAGCTCTTTATGACTACTCACCTCCCACTTCTCTATTCAAAATCTCACGTCCACCTCAGTAGCTGTAGTGGCAGATCGACTTCAGCATCATCATAGATTGATTGGGATTCTGCCAGACAACTTAGCTAGAGCTCAGAATAAACAAAAACATATGGCAGATGCTCACAGAACAGAGCGAGATTTTCATGGAGACTAGGTGTTCTTAAAGTTAAGGCCCTATAGACAAACCACAGTGGCTAGTAGAGCAAACCAGAAGTTAGCTCCCAAGTTTTTTGGTTCATTTCCCATTGAAAAGAATATTGGTGATGTGGCGTATAGATTGAAATTACCATAGGGTTCAACCATTCACCCTGTATTTCATGTGTCTCTACTGAAGTAGGTCAGGGTGAGTAGTAATTTTCAGGTGTAGCCAACCTTGCCAACAGTTGATGCTCATGGTGGGCTGAAGTTGGCGCACCTGCTGTCATTTTTAGCTTGCATGATGGTGGCTAAGGACAACAAGCCTACTACCCAGATACTTGTCCAGTGGTCACATCAAGGTGAAGAAGGCGCGACTTGGGAGTTTTTGACAGAATCAAGCAACGTTTTCCAAGATTTCAAGCTTGAGGACAAGTATTTTATAAAGGGAATGAGAGTTGTAACGAATGTCCTTAATTGTAAATAAACGGAAGTATGGATGAGTATTAGATTAGAAATTTAGGGACTGATTGATAATTTGCCAGTCGTATAAGAATCACTCCCCCCAGGCTTGTAACGGCATTCTGAAATGGAATAACAGACTTTCACCATTTTCTCCCTCTCTATCTCTGTCTCTTTCACTCTTCTTTCTCGGTCTTACCTTCACTTTCTCTCCTCTTTACCGATAACTAAACAGACGCCAAGACATTTAATCTCTCCCAGGGGTGACATCTCACCGACAACAATAAAAGTTTTTGTTTTCTATATGTCCATGGACGCATGAAAGAGAAGGATTATGGATTTTATATTTTAGTTTATTAAACAAACTTATAATTATAAAATGACTAAATAACCCTTTTAAGTTACCACTAGTGTTGTGCCCGGCCTTTGGCCGGGTGTTAGAAACAAAGAAGTTCCACAAGGGAATTAGGGATTGAGAAGAGAAGAAATTAGGGATTTGAGAAGAATTGGGGAAGAACAAGAGATAGAGAGAATTGGGAATTTAGGGATTTTGATTGTAAATTGATTATTGACTAATTCTGCAGAATAGTGTTCTCTCCTCTTAAATACAAAACAGAAATAATGAAAATAACGAAACTGCCACTCCCCTCACCCAACCGGCCCAACCCGCCGGTTTCTAACATCCTCCCCCTCTTCAAGCCTGACCTTGTCCTCAAGGTCAAAGTGCGGAAACTTCTGCTGCAAGTCTCCGGTCTCCTCCCAAGTCGCGTCCTCCGGCTCCAAATGCTTCCAAAGCACTAAGCTTTCCTCCACCAATCGTCCCTTCTTCTTCACCCACCTGGTCTCAAGCACCTTCAGCGGCTCCAGCTCGAGATCACCATCCGCACTGACCGGTGGGGCCGTCGTCTCGACTCTGTCTGCTGCTCCCCTGTAACGTTTCAACAATGAAACATGGAAGGTGGGATGAATGCGGGACTCCGCCGGCAGCTGCAGACGATAGGCCACTGGGTTGACCTTCTGCAGAATCTCGTAGGGCCCGAAGTAACGAGCAGCCAGCTTCTGATAGGCGCGCCGGAAGACTGATGCCTGTCGATAGGGATGTAGACGCAGTAGCACCCGGTCACCCACCTCGAACTCTTCCTCCCGCCTACCCGCATCCTCCAACTGCTTCATCCTGTTATTGGCTGCCGCCAACGTACTCCGCAGCTGCTCGAGCGCCTCATCCCTCGCCCCCAACCACCTGTCCACCGCATCCACCGAACTGTCACCCACCCTGTATCGTACCAGAGACGGCGGGGCTCGCCCGTATAGAGCCTCAAAGGGTGACATCCGAATAGCCCTGTGGTAGGTGGTGTTATACCATAACTCAGCCCATGGGATCATGGTCAACCAGCTCTTGGGTTGCTGGTGGGCAAAACACCTGAGATAGTGCTCCAGATGTTTATTCACGATCTCCGTCTGGCCATCCGTCTGCGGGTGATAGGCCGAGCTCATCTTCAGTGCCGTCTTAGCCATAGCAAAGACCTCCTTCCAGAAGTGACTCAAGAAGACTGAATCCCGGTCACTCACAATAGATCGAGGGAACCCGTGATGCCGCACCACTCCCGATACAAACTGCTCAGCCACTGCCTTTGCCGTGTACGGGTGGGCCAAGGGCATGAAGTGAGCATACTTCGTCAGACGGTCCACCACCACGAACAACACAGTCTTGCCGCCTGAGGGAGGAAGTCCCACTATAAAATCCATGCTGATGTCTTCCCAAACCCGCTCCGGCACCGGTAGTGGCTGCAACAACCCTGCTGGTCTGAGATGAGATAACTTCACCCTCTGACAGGTGTCACAGGATGCCACGTAGCTCTTCACGTCGTCTGCCATGCGGGGCCAATAGAAATGAGCCCGAATCCGCCGTAGGGTCCGCTCCACGCCCGAATGACCCCCCATCGGCGAGTCATGAAACTCCATCAGCACTGTAGTGACCAGGTTTGACCCCGGCGGAAGGACCACCCGACCCTTGAAAAGTACTAGCCCTTGTCTGAACTGGTAGCGACCCGGCTCGTCGCTCACAGCAATGTCCCGGCAACTCTGCAGATACGAACTGGTCTCCAGAGAGGTACGGAGCTCATCCCAAAACTCCGGCACGGGCCCGGTCACCGCCGTGAGAACCTCTCCACCCGGCCTCCTGGATAGGCCGTCCGCCACCACATTGGTGGGTCCCGGTCTGTAGTGGATCTCGTAGTCGTACCCCAGCAACTTCGAAATCCACTTGTGCTAGTCTGGTGTCGACACCCTCTGTTCCAGGAGATGCTTCAAACTCTGATGATCTGTATAGATGTGAAACTTCTGGCCCAACAAATACGGTCTCCAGGTCTGTACTGCTGTTATGATAGCCTGCATCTCCTTCTGATATGTTGACCAGGCCTATTTCGAGGGCGGGAGAGTCTTGCTCATGAAAGCAATGGGATGGCGATCCTGAGACAACACTGCCCCGATACCGCGACCAGAAGCGTCGGCCTCAATCACGAACGTCTTCGAGAAATCCGGCATGGCCAGGGTGGGGGTCGACGACATCGCCTGCTTCAGCTTCTGGAACGCCTCCTCGGCCTGCGGTGACCAACCTAAACCCCCTTTCTTCAGCAGGTCCGTCAGAGGTCTCGCAATCATACTGTACCCCTGCACAAACTTCCGGTAATACCCGGTCAGCCCCAGGAAGCCACGCAACTCGGTCACATTGGTGGGCACCGGCCAGTCCACCATGGCTTGGATCTTGGTCTGGTCCACCTGTACTCCCTGAGGCGTCATCATATGACCCAGATAATCCACCTTCTGCACCCCAAACGCACACTTGGAGGCCTTGACATAATACTGATGCCTCCGCAGAATCTCAAACACCTCCTGCAAATGTCTCAAATGGTCCTCCCAAGTAGGACTATATACCAGTATATCATCAAAGAATACCAAGACATACCGTCTCAGGAGCGGCCTAAAAATGTAGTTCATGGCAGCCTGGAATGTCGAAGGAGCATTGCACAGCCCAAATGGCATGACCAAATACTCATAGTGGCCATTATGAGTGCGAAAGGCCGTCTTGGGCACATCCTCCTCCTGCATCCTGATCTGGTGGTAACCGGCTCTCAAGTCGAGCTTAGTGAAATAGCTCGACCCATGTAGTTCATCTAGCATGTCATCCACTGTCGGGATCGGAAACCGATCTTTCACGGTCGCCTTGTTGAGAGCCCGGTAGTCTGTGCAGAATCTCCATGTCCCATCCTTCTTCTTAACCAGCAGTACCGGCGAGGAAAAAGGACTGGTACTGGGCCGAATCAGCCCGGTAGCGAGCATCTCCTCCACCTGTTTCTCGATCTCCCCCTTCTGCGAGTGCCCATAACGGTATGGCCTCACATTCACCGCTTCCACACCTTCCTTCAAGCAAATCTGATGATCAACCTGACGGTGGGGCGGGAGCGTGGTTGGCGCCCTGAATAGCTCGGGGTACCGATCCAACAGCTCCTGTATCTCCCCATCAATCTCCGCCTTCCCTGCTGCGGAAAGAGGCCAGGATAGGACAGTGAGCTCGGTGTCCCCCCCTTCACGCACTCCTCCATCTCCACCGGCCCAATGGCCGTGGTCAGGCCTCTCAACCTCCACTCCTTGTCCCTCCACTTGAAGCACATCGTCAGACTCCTCCAATCACTGGTGATCGGCCCCAAGCTCTGCAGCCAGGGTATACCAAGGATGATATCGAACCCTCGCAGAGGCAGTACATACAAGTCGGTGGTGATCTCGAGGCCTTGGATCTCCATAGTCAGCTCCCTGTACACCTCGACGCACCGCATCGGCGCGCCATTAGCCACTCTTACCACCACTGGTCTCGTCGGCCTCGCTGCCACCTGTAAGGTCTTAGCAAAGTCCTCCCCGATAAAATTCAGCGAGGCCCCACTGTCAACGAGGACGAGACCCTGCTGCCCGGCCACCTTTGCTCGAAACCTCAGGGTTCCGGGTGACGACATCCCAGCTACAGAGTGTAGGGAAATCGCCGCCCCTTCCTCGGCCTCGCTCTCCTCCGCGGTCCGCGCGCTTCCCGGAGCTTCCCCGCCAGCCCCGTCGATCAGGCTCCGCCCCGCGCCGCCCTCCGCGCCACGGCCGACCTGCCCGAACGCCGCCGCCTCCTTCTTCCAATAGCTCGCAATCTGCCACAGCCTCTCCTGCTTCTGAGCCCATGACAGGTCTGATCTTTCCATCGCTGATTCTCTGGTTTTGAAGTTGTCCCTGATGGAGTTTGGAAGAACTCACAGATCGGAACGGGGCTCTGATACCAGATGTTAGAAACAAAGAAGTTCCACAAGGGAATTAGGGATTGAGAAGAGAAGAAATTAGGGATTTGAGAAGAATTGGGGAAGAACAAGAGATAGAGAAAATTGGGAATTTAGGGATTTTGATTGTAAATTGATTATTGACTAATTCTGCAGAATAGTGTTCTCTCCTCTTAAATACAAAACAGAAATAATGAAAATAACGAAACTGCCACTCCCCTCACCCAACCGGCCCAACCCGCCGGTTTCTAACACCGGGGTAACATTTATAATGTTTTATCGCCTATGATTTTTGTGACATGTTTGGGTAACATTTATAATGTTTTATGCCTATAAATTTTGTGACATGTTTGATTTCACTTTCATTGCCACAGAATTTGTAGTGATAGTAGATTCTGACCCTATTCATGCGATCTATCTACTCCGACTTCTTTGGAGTGGGAATTATCATACCACAATAGCATGGGGCAGGACATTTGTACGACTTTCGCTATGCCTCATCCTGTTCCGTCATGTTTTCGACCTGTTTTTATCATTGTTTGCAACATCAATGAGAAACAAAGTTTTGGAATTCCCTTCCTAAAAAAAATCGTAATTCCCTTTGAAGCTTGATGCGGCCACGGCTTTAATTGGTGGTGTCGTTTTGGCACATAAGTTAGCATTGCTATTGCGATTTGCGAATGCTAATAGCAAGTTTTATTTCTGCAACTTTCATACTGGTTGTAGTATGCACCATAATACCATTTCGAAGAGTTTGGTTTCAGAACCTTGTTATGTTAGCGAATCCATGTTCTCAGCCTAATAACAGCAGATAAATACAAAATCCAACTCTGACATTATGCAGAAAACACGCAACCATGACACGGAAAGCCCACGTAGCAAGTGAGAGTTAAGAACATTCTAAAACATATTTCTCGGATTCCACTGAACCTCCAATAGACCATAGTTTGTAGAATGGTAATCACTCTAGGTGTAAAGAGTCTGGCGGAAAAAATCAAGATGTCGCCTGAACTACTCTTGCCTGAGCAGAGGCTATATACTACTGCTTCCTAATGATAATTGCAAATGGCTAATAATAAAATTCTGCTACTGGGCTTCTTCAAATATCTAAGAAGTGAGATTGGTTTTCCTGGAAAGCTAGCTTAAGCATTTTTCTTCCAACTGCTGCGTATTTCAGGTTCCATATATTGATGCAATGACAACATAATTTGAATAGAGTTGTTGAAAAAACTTATGTAGAGCAGGCCATTTTATGAGATCCTAATGCATCTACAATCAATTGATTGGGTCTGATATGATGCTGGCGATTAAAAGGAGAAGATTAGAAGGTTATATATATACACAACTACTCAGCCAGCTTGCTCTTTGACAGACGGTATATATGGAAAATTACATCCTATTAAGTGAGAAACATTCTTTAAAATATGAAAGGTGGGTACACTTTATTGGCAAAACTGCTTTTTACTGTTTCATTTTTTTGTCGTTTAATGGAAAACGGTTCTTCAACTTATCACATCAAGTCCCTACCAAGTTGCCGTCTCCGAAGTCCGAACCGACGACGCCTGACCTTCGAGAATCCGCCGGCCATGCTTCCAGTACAGCTATCCCCAGCTGGTCCCATCTAGCGTATGGCCATTGCCCAGAAACCTCAAAAGATTTTGAACCCAAAATGCCATGCTTTCCGTATTCCCCGTCCCCTCATGCTCTTACCCCAAATTCCGCGATTGTGTATCGCCGCTTCAATCTCCTCCTGTCCCCTCATCTCTCCGATCTACTCCTCGATGTGACGAGCTCTGCACACCTACTCCAGCACGCCACCTCTTTTCAAGATTGCCACGGGAAGACTCATATTCTCTCCATCGATCTCCACACGCCACAGCCCATGCTTTCTGTAGTCCTCGCCTTATTCCTCTGTTTTAGGAGAGCCTTCTCTTCTCTGGTGAAACTCGACCACCACCAGCAGATGAAATTCCATTACACACCATCGACTATTTCCAGACTCATACTCTCTGTATCCAGTCTGAAGAATCATTGCCGCCATAGAGAGAGGACCGAGAAGACTGCTTTAATGCCGAATGAGGTCGTCGGGATCGACTGAAGGAATATGGGAAGCGAAGATTCGATTGGGATGAGGGGAAGGAGAGCAGGCGACGTTTTGGTTCGAAGTGTTGGGGTCAAGATGGGATTGAAGGAGCCGAGCGTGGATTTGTTAGGGGTTAGTTCCCCACTTTTGCCTCTTCTTCCTTCTACTCTTCTATTTTCTTTCTTTTTACTTAATCCCATGACCAAACGAATTTCCTATGGGCAAGGTCGAGAAGGCAGTGGAGGTGCCTGTGCTGTGGACAACGAGTAGTGGAAGAAGGTAGGTGTGCAGATGAGGCAAGGAGAAGAATGACGGGTTAGTTCTCAGCTTTCTTTCTTTCTTCTCTCATGTGTGCTCCAGAATTTTGATACTGGGTTTGAATCTGATAACTAAACACCCATTTTTTCTATTAAAATGGTGGCTACTTTATTCTGACAACAAATTGGCTTTCTGCAGGTTGGCTAAGAGTTTTTCTTTTGTGAAGTTTGCACGCAAAAAGACGTTGAAGATGTATGATTTGAGCATTCTAAAACAGCCCCGCCGGAGTTCATGACAGTGGGGAAGAAGACTGCTGCAGGGAGTGTGGATTTCATGCAGGTTTTGTGTTGGACCGATCAGCATTTCTTTAGGACTTCAGAGAGTGCTTAGGAGGTCTGCAAGATGCTCGAAGAGACTCAGTCCATTTCCTACTCTGGTATGGCTCAGCCTCTCCATTTTCTGTTTTTAAATTGATAGAATGTAGTGGTTTCCAGCAACCAAGCAGTAGGAGCGAAGTGGTGCCTCGCCAGGATAACTCAAATCTTTACACCGAACTAAAAACCACTTGCACTGGCCTGTGTCTGGCACTTGGAGATGCTACACCAGTTTATGTCTGCGTCTGGTCCATTCTTGGATCTAATCACAATATTCATCTTCACTTGCGTGCTCTGGCAGTTAGTTTCTTTGTTTTTGGTCTCCAGATAATCATCCAATCTGGGTATTTGCTTTCTTCAATTTAACATTGCTCCTTATCAATCCTTTCAGTCAAAATTCTTGAGGTCTGAATTTTAGCTGGGATACTCAATCGAAGCTTACTGCTCAAGATCAGAGCAACAGGTATGACAACACTATGAGAGTGGAACAGTTTTAAGCTTGAGTATGTATTTTAAGCTAGCACTTTAAAATCAGCTAACCTAAGCTAGCTACTACTGCTAATCCTTGCTTTGTCTCTCTTTCTGGATTCCATGCCAACTTTGAATTTGCCTGCATATGGTATGGTCTTAGATACATATATGGACTGTTGAAGAAGAGCATTGCCAAGGAGGGACAACCTGATTCCATGCAGGTGCAGTCACTCGAATAAACAGTTCAAACTTTGGCACTGCCATCAATACATTGTTTGACCGGTTATTTTGTCATTTGTGAAGAAATTCTGTCACCGAATACAAGAAGTCCTTCACCCATAGAAAGCATTACAAGTTCTAAGAATCATACATTCTGCCTTCTGCGTACTTGACAATCAATCGGTTATACTATAGTCATGTGTTGTTGACTCGGGATTGTGTGTGTATACCCTCTGTGTTTGCTTAACTTACAACCTGGCATATTGAATTTTATTTATGTCCCATTTTTGTCTTACAAGGTGTTGTCGTTTTTTGTTTTTGTTTTTGGGAACACTTAATACGTTGGTCTTAAGAGGATGGTGTTGTACTGTAGGAAACGATATGCTTCTTTGGAACATTAATCAAGACTTTGTACACTACTTGATATCTTGGAATTCTGTGGGTTGTTTGTGTGATTCAAATGGAAGGTTCAGTGAAGCTCTGGAAAGTTTAGTTAATAAGTTGGGAGAGGATTTTGTAGCTGATAATGTAACAATAGCTGGTTATCTTTTTTTCTGTATCAAGTTGTGTTTGAGTAAAGGCGAGACTTTTAGGTTCTGGATACAACCTCTTTGTGGCAGTATGATGGTTGGATTTCTTTCTGATCAGACCCTGTGCACATTTGAGTCTTACATTACATGCAATGTCAGAAGTAGCCTTCTTACTAACGGTGTTACAGCTTTCATATCATACAATTTCAACAGTTAAAGTAGAAGCACAGGTTCAGACATTCATTTCGTTACTGTTGGAGATAGGAAAGAGAGCTTTAGATTTTCCTATCTTAATTGGTAGTTTTCCTTTTTTACTAGACCAGATAGTGGTTTCTTGCTTGCTTCGAAGTTCTGGTATTGCCTTCTCCCATCACTGATTCTGCTACTGATTCTGTTTTTCCCGTTATGAATGAAATGCAAAAGAGAAAAAGTAGAAGGAAAGATGAATAGTTTTGGCGGTCTGGGGTATGGAACTGAAAGTTGGGATGGGGTTTTGATGTGGGTATATTTTCTATTATAGAATGTATGCATGCTTTGAAAGATAAAGTGCTAGCTGATGAATTACTTGAAATCTATAAAATGACCCACAATTTCTCCATTAGCCAATCTATCTTTTATGTCGAATATTGGTTGATCATTGTGTGTATTAGTTATTACTTTGCCCCCCCTGTAGCAAGGTATTTCTTGGGCATAGCTTCAGTATAGAATTTCAAAAGCTAAGGAAGCGTTTACATGCAGTTTAAGTTGACTCTGTAGATGTATGTTTAGTAGAGAATCGTTATAATTGTAAGTTGTCTTGCATAATAAGAATGTCTACGTTTTTAAACAAAAAATACGGTAGTTGATTCCTATATATAATTTATAACTAATTTCGTTACTTCTGCATTGCTTTTAAGTATTACTAAATGCTACTAAATCTCCCGCGGCGTAGCCGTGGGTACTGATACTAGTGCACAATATGATAGTTGAGTAATTGAATTATGAGCAACTTGGGATTCATTGGCAAAAGGAAGGGAAAGGAAGTATGTGAATAACTAACAACGTAGAAGAGATTGGCGATGAAGTAAACTTATTATATGGTAGATCAATTCAAAGAGGAGAGCATAACTTACCATGGGGAACCCTCAATGAGATTGGGGAGGGAATATCTCTACTGGAATTGATACCGTAGAACCAATTCTTTGGTTGCTTTGGCAACACTAACTGTTGATGCCAATCTCCGAGGAGCCTGCTTCAATGTATGTTGAGGTCCGGTGAGCGTCGATCTTTCTCCTGGTCAACGTCCGCCACCGCCAGCCTCTAAGATAGACACCTGCAAAATAGGAACCCGCCGGCGGTGGTCGGCGGGGACCTTCTCCGAAGCTCAAGTCAGTATTGAGAGGAGAGTAACCGGGAGCGGCGTATTAAGCCGGCTCTTGAGAGAGATCTAGAAGTTCAACTCCAAAATGAACTGTCGAGAAAACATAAATGAGCATCCTATTTATAAGTGCCTCATGCTTATGGCGTAGGTGGCGTACCTTTTATTTAAGTGTTAATTGAGGTTACTTACCTTGTACACATGTCATGAAGTGGTAATTGGAGGAATTATTTTTGCCCATGTATCAGAAGGTGTGATGGCAATTGCCAAATGCGTGGCCAACATTGAGGTGGCAATTGTGCTTAAAATCTACCCATATGTCCACCTTGCCTTTCATACGTGGAAGCATGGGAAAGTGATATGTTAGGTGGCTTCCCTGGACTTAACAGAGAGTTAAATAACAAATTAATTAATTGATCAATTGATGGAGAAGAAATACATTTGTCTTTCAACCATTACTCCACGTGTAGTTGAATGGGGTAAATAGGGTAGTGAGTGGCTAGAGGTAAACCTTTTAGCTAGCACACCACTTAAACACCCAATTCATGGAAATATATTGCCATGCCACCATTGTAGCCACGTGGGGGAAATTGTGGTGGTTTTATTTGCATCCTTATTACTCATTTGTATGAGATGATAGGTGGTGAAATAGAGGGTCCATCAATTGCCCCCTTACCAATAGAAAAATTAAGATTGAAATTAAAGTTTTCTATTGGTAACACATCTCTAAGTGAGTGATTTAAATTACGACATGCATAGCCAACACAAATTGGGCAAGCAATTGTTGGAGAGCCAAGTCAATCATGGTAGAAGGAACGCACCATCATGGCGAGCGATCATGGAAAGCCGTGTCGATTATGACAGGCAGGCCGCACCAGTCGTGATGGGCACCATGAAGAATCGTGCCAACCTTGGTAGGCGACCCCAACCAATCATTGCAGGCTACCAGTGCCAATTGATGTGGCCTTATTGTGTGTTTAGTGTTGTCCGTGTATGAGTGATAAGGACAATAGTTTGGGTTATGCAGTATCATAGGAGATTTTTTATATCAAGTATAAATGAGAGTTTAGGAGGGATTACCAGATAGTTTTTGAGTTTACAAAAACTTTCTCATACTTGAATTTTCTCGATTGGAGCATGAGAAAGGAAGAGGTTCCCCTGCCAGATTGGTGATGATGATGAAAAAGTTGTCCCGTCATGATTCGGAAGAGATGGGTGGCAGAGTGATGTGGTGAAAAAGTGGATATTTTTTTCACAATAGCAATTCGCGGGGAATTGAACCCTTGACCTCATTGATGGAGTTGTGCCTACTTAAAAAGTAGACAACATGGGCTTCCTCGGTAAAACGTAGATCTTACGAGAGGCGGACCTAAACCGGTGCCCCCACGACCTCGTTGTCAATTCCACGACATCAGGTTTCTCCACCATCTCTCATAGCGGATTTGACGTTGACAATGATAATTTGTAAAAAATTTCACCGGGCTCCATAGCAAGCGCAAATTGTTGATGGAACTTTTCATCAAGGCCCACTATAGGTGCCAATTGTTGATGTCAAGGCGCCATTCCATGAGAGGACTTGAGGATCTTATGATTTCGCGGCAAATCGACGGAGAAACTAGTGGGGTTGAGGGCCCGCAGTTCCACACCAAAGATCGACACAACTCAATCTTGGTCGAGAGATCCTCGATTCTTGGAGATAGATAGCAAATTGATTGATGTTTGGAGTTGTATCTTGACGAATCCCTTCTTCGGGTTGCATATCATGCATGCCCATCTTGTTAAGATTCTCGATTCTTCAAGATAGCAAGTTGATCGATGTTTGGAGTTGCATCTTGACGAATACCATCTTCGGTTTGCATATCCTGCATGTCCATCTCGTTGGGATCCTCGATTATTGGAGATAGAACTTTGATTGATGTTTAGAGTTGCATCTTGACGAATCCCAGCTTCGGGTTGCTGATCCTCTGTATCCACCTCGTCTTGCTGGATTGACGGTTTGTTGGTATTAATCTCATCGGGCCCCACGGTGGGCGCCAATTGTTGATGCCAAGCTCCGAGGAGCCTGCTTCAATGTATGTTGAGGTCCGGTGAGCGTTGATCTTCCTCCTGGCCAACGTCCGCCACCGCCAGCCTCCGAGATGGACACCTGCAAAAGAGGAACCCGCCGGCGGTGGTCGGCAGGGACCTTCTCCAAAGCTCAAGTCAGTATTGAGAGGAGAGTAACCGGGAGCGGCGTATTAAGCCGGCTCTTGAGAGAGATCTAGAAGTTCAACTCCAAAATAAACTGTCGAGAAAACATAAATGAGCATCCTATTTATAAGTGCCTCATGCTTCTGGCGTAGGTGGCGTACCTTTTATTTAAGTGTTAATTGAGGTTACTTACCTTGTACACATGTCATGAAGTGGTAATTGGAGGAATTATTTTTGCCCATGTATCAGAAGGTGTGATGGCAATTGCCAAATGCGTGGCCAACATTGAGGTGGCAATTGTGCTTAAAATCTACCCATATGTCCACCTTGCCTTTCATACGTGGAAGCATGGGAAAGTGATATGTTAGGTGGCTTCCCTGGGACTTAAGAGAGAGTTAAATAACAAATTAATTAATTGATCAATTGATGGAGAAGAGATACATTTGTCTTTCAACCATTACTCCACGTGTAGTTGAATGGGGTAAATAGGGTAGTGAGTGGCTAGAGGTAAACCTTTTAGCTAGCACACCACTTAAACACCCAATTCATGGAAATATATTGCCATGCCACCATTGTAGCCACGTGGGGGAAATTGTGGTGGTTTTATTTGCATCTTTATTACTCATTTGTATGAGATGATAGGTGGTGAAATAGAGGGTCCATCACTAACTCATGCTGCCAACTAAGCAGTTCCATCCGTTTTCCCTTAACAAACCCCCACCACGCCTTCCTGGTCGGAAGTACCCAACTGGCCAGTAGTTACCATACAACCCAGACAGAACAAAAACATGAGAGGAAATTGGAGTCAAGTTTGTCCACCCCCAAAAGCAATCATTGTTGTTACCTGTAGCGAAAAAATGCATGGCACGCTGGTGTCGAGAAATTACAGAACGCTGCCCAAGTAGTCAGGGAACAACCAAAACCCAAAGAGATAAAAATATGGGAGGTAACGAATGAACACTTGTGCCAGGCTGCTAGGAGTCTGTCGTGACTCGTGATCAAAGAAGTAGGGGATATTTGCAGATTAAGTTGTGAAAATCAATACAGGGCAGGCGGTTTGCCGAAAGGGCGAGAGCAGCGGTGGGGATGGCGGAAGACCGGCAACGCATGATGAGAGATGGCAGTGGGGCATGCGATTGCGGCGAAAAGAAGGGAAGTTATAATATAACGAATCTGTCAAAGGAGGGACATTTACAGGGAAGGCGATTGCCGTTACATGGAGAGGGGATTTGGCGGAGAGCGGCGAAGTAAACAGGGGTTTTCTATCGGCTATTTAAGAGGCTGACGTGGATAGCTTCTAATTACAGGAAGGGGTACGTGGCAGTGGCTTTAAAATGAAAGTGCTTTAATATATTTTAAGATTTAAGATTTAAGATAAGATTTAAGATATAATGTCAGCCGTTGAATGAAATAAGTAAATGAGTGATCAGATCAGCTTAGCCATATTACTAACTGAATTATTATTTGTAGCTGGGTAAATGACATATTTGGTCACTGAGATTATTAAATTGTGTCATGTTTAGTCACTAGAAAAAATTAATATCAATTTTGGTCACTCGAATTACCGAAACTGGTCAAATTTAGTAACTCTCCCATCAGTTTCCGTCCAACTACATTAAATTTTGGTCACTCGAATTACCGAAACTGGTCAAATTTAGTCACTCTCCCATCAGTTTCCGTCCAACTCCATTAATGTAGTTGGACGGAAACTTTTGGGAGAGTGACTAAATATGACATGTTTCAGTAATACGAGTGACTAAATGTGACATTTTCAATAATTCGAGTGACCGGAGTTGGACAGAGGCTACAGAAGAGTGACCAAATGTGACCTGTGTCAGTAATTTGAGTGACCAAAATTGATATTAAATTTTTCTAGTGACTAAATATGACACGATTTAGTAATCTCAGTGACCAAATGTGTCATTTACCCATTTGTAGCTCTAAGAAAATCTTATTTGTAGCTCTAAAATGTTGAATTTTACCATAATATCCCCATATTGAAAAATTATCCACCTCCCTCTTCCAAACACACCTTATTCCACCGCTCCTCTCCGGCCACCCTCGCCGGCTACCATCTCCGGCCACCAGCTAGCCTCGCTAGTCGCTAGACACCATCTTAGCTCATCACCACTTTCGCCAACCACCGTCTCCCACATACCATAATCGGGATGGGTTACGGTCACAACTCACTTCATAGCTATTGGATACACTCTCTCTTATTTTTTTCAAATTGATGGTTAAAATTAAAGGAATGGTATTTTCGGAATGAAAAAGTTACCACATAATTACCTTTCATATTTTCTATATAAACCCTCTTTATTAAAAAAAAAAAAAAAACTCACTCTCCTCTCCTCTCACGTTCTCTCCTTCATCTCTCCCCACTCTTCTCTCCCACAAAAAATCCTAACCGTGTTGCCGCTGTCTCCCTCCGTCTCTCCAGCCGCCGTTGTCTCCTCTTCGTCTCTCCATGTCGCCGCCGCCACCTTCTACCGCCTCCGTCACCACCTCCCACTACCTCCGATCATGGCGCAACCTCCACCTCCTGCTGCCATCGCCACCCACCACCAAACCTCCTCTGCCTCCCCCTTCCTCCACCTCCCACCTTCTGTCTTCACGTCGCCGACGCGAGGTCACCGTCTGTACGCTACCTTCCTCTCATCTCCTGATTTTTTTTTCAAATCTGGAATTTTTCAGATTCCACATCTGGTTTTTTTGTGTCATTCTCTAGTGGTACGCTACCACTATCACTGGTATCGCTACCAATGGTACATACCAGTGACTAGTGATAGTTTTTACGTAATAGTAGTGTTAGTGGTACGCTATCACAATCATGTACCAAATGATAGTGGTACGCTACCACTACCAGGTACCGGATGGTACTGGTACGCTACCACTAACTCTGGACTGGTAGTGGTAGCGTACCACTAGCGCACTGACGGAGTGATAATTTTTTGCAGGTGGCCAGAGCGAATATGATTCAAGGATTTCGCCGGAGAAAGTCTGTCGGTCAGAGTAGAGTGGCGGCTGGAAAAGGAAAAAAGAGTTATATTTATCGTAGGATTTAAATTTTAAAAAAGCATGTATTTAATAAGTTTTTAATTATCAATATGTAATTAATACAAAAAAAGTTAATTAATAAATTTATTTATTTTGTCATGCCCAAAATACCTTTGGTTGTAAACTCACAACCCGCTTGGGGAAGTGACCATATCCCTTGCCTCCATAATCGTCAGAAGGGAGATCGCCATCGTCGCCGCACCGCGGACATGCAACGCACGCATCAAAGTGTTGCTGTTCTGAAGTTGTTGGTCTGAATCCGAATCCAGATCGGAGAAGGAAAAGAAGTGCTGAGCGTCTGTTTTAAGTAGTCTTATCAAAACTGCGTCGTTTGCTGTTTTATTGTTTTAGTCCTTGAGTTTTTTGTCTTATGCCAGTAGGGTCATTTAGCCGTTGTGGCTGTTAGCAGAAGCAGGGTAATTGGTTCTACTTTTCTGGGATCGTGGGGATTGGATTGTTGAGACGAAGCCGAGGTTAATGGCTTCTGTTAGAGAGTCCTGTATTTATATTTCTTCTCCATCAATGAATAAGATGTCAGTTTGCAATACATCTCGTGATAACAAAGTGGTATCAAAGCGTGAGTGCGAGCTGTAACCAAAGTGAGTTGTGTGATCTGTGAGTGAAAAAGAGAAGTCTTCGTGAGTGTCTGGGTTGGGAAACACGAGAGATCAAGTGCAGTGAGGAGATTCCTGGTGAGTGATTAATCATGAGTGAAAGCAGCTTTGCCCAGGTGTGCATACCCAAATTTGATGGGGATTTCGATCACTGGAGCTTGCTGATGGAAAACCTGCTGCGATCCAAAGAGTATTGGGCAGTGGTTGATGAGGGAATAAGAGAGCCTGCACCGGGAGAGCAGTTGACTGAGGCTCAACAGAAGGGTCTGGATGAGAAGAGGCTGAAGGATCTCAAGGCAAAGAACTATTTGTTTAGTTCTATAGATAAAAGCATACTGAAGACTATTACCCAGAAGGCAACAGCTAAGGAGCTGTGGGATTCTATGAAGACAAGGTACCAAGGCAGCGAGAGAGTGAAGAAGTCACAGCTACAGAACCTCAGAAGAAGTTTTGAGCTGCTGCAGATGAAGGAAGGAGAGTCTGTTGCAGACTATTTTGGCAGAGTGATGACAGTGGCTAATTCCATGAGGAACTGTGGAGAGCTGATGCCTGATGTGAAAATTGTGGAAAAGGTATTAAGAACTTTGACCACCAAATTCAATTACATAGTTTGTTCTATTGAAGAATCCAAGGATATAGATGAACTGAGTGTTGAAGCCCTGCAAAGTTCTTTGCTTGTTCACGAGCAAAAGTTTGCTAAGCCCACATCTGAGGAAGAACAGGCCTTGAAAGTGACATTTGAGTATGGTGGAAGAGGTGGAAGAGGATCAGGAAGAGGAATGTACCAGGGTAGAGGAAGAGGCAGAGGAAGAGGATTGAATCGTGACTTGGTAGAGTGTTTTAAGTGTCATAAACTGGGCCATTTCAAGGCAGAATGCCCTGAGTGGTATGGCAATCAGCAAGCATACTATGTCAATCACTCTGAAAGATCTAAGAACACCTACCCTGATATGACTGAAGATGTGTTATTAATGGCTTTTGTTGAGCAAAAGCAAGAGAAGAAGGAGGAGATGACTGCACAGAACTCCATGGCACTGCTGGACACACAGGTCTCTGAGCATAGGGACACCTGGTGGTTCCTGGATTCTGGCTGCAGCAATCATATGAGTGGAGAAAAGCAGTGGTTCACCTCAATGGAAGACAGCAATGATTGCAATGTGAAGCTGGGGAATGGGACCAAGTTGGCAGTTGCTGCAAAAGGCACAGTAAGACTGGTGGTAGATGGAGTCTCACTATCCATCAGTGATGTATTCTATGTGCCTGGGCTCACAACTAATTTACTGAGTGTTGGCCAGTTGCAAGAAAAGCAGCTAAGTTTTGTGTTCCAAGGAGGAGTCTGCAGGATTTATCAAGAAGAAAAGGGTTTCCTTCTGCAAACATCAATGAAAACCAACAGAATGTTTGTTCTGCACTCTCAAAAGCAGGCAAACAATTCAAATGGGGATCATTTATGTCTGTATCAGAAGGAAGCAAGCAAGACACTGAATCTCTGGCATAGGAGATTTGGCCATTTGAGTTGTCAGAGTCTATTGCAGATGCAGAAGAAGGGTGCTGTGCAAGGACTACCTCAAATACAAGGTGATCTGGGAATCTGCTCCACTTGTCAGATTGGTAAACAACACAGAGGCAGCTTTCCAAAGCAAAGCTCTTGGAGAGCTAACAAGAAACTTCAGTTAATCCATGCTGACCTGTGTGGACCAATCACCCCAGTCTCGAATGGAGGCAAGAGGTACATTCTGACAATCACTGATGATTTCAGTAGGAAGTTATGGGTGTATTTCTTAGAAGCAAAATCAGAAACCTTGAATTGTTTCAAGAAATACAAGGCTCAAGTGGAGAATGAGACAGGAGAATCAATTGTATGCCTTAGAACTGACAGAGGAGGAGAGTTTCTTCTGAATGAGTTCAAGGAACTATGTGAAACAGCTGGGATAAGAAGGCAATTGACTGCTGCATTGACTCCCCAGCAGAATGGGGTGGCTGAACGAAGAAACAGAACCATTATGAACATGGTTAGGTGTTCACTGGCTGACACCAAAGTTCCTGCTGTGTTCTGGCCAGAAGCAGTGGCCTGGACCTGCCATGTGTTGAACAGAAGTCCAACCTCAGCCAATGAAGGGAAGACACCTCAAGAACTCTGGACAGGTAAACCTCCATCTGTTGGCCACTTTAAAATCTTTGGATGTGTGGCATATATGCATATAAATGATCATCTAAGGAAGAAGCTCGATGCCAAAAGTACACAGTGCAACTTCCTAGGTCTATCTACTGAGTCTAAGGCATATAAGTTGTATAATCCTGTCACCAAGAAGGTCCTGATCAGCAGAGATGTGGTCTTTGATGAGACCAAGGGTTGGACATGGGAATCAGAACCAGAACCAGTGGAAACCAGGTTGATGTGGGATGGCAGTGATGAACCATGGTATGAATCAGAAGATGAGGAAGAGTCTGTTACTCCAGCTGCAGCAGAACCAGCAACTCCCTCAGCAACTCCAGTCACACCAGCAACTCCCTCAGCAACTCCTTCAGCACATCAGAATGAAGGGGAGGAAGATGATGATGATGAACCTAATTCTGATGTGCTGGGGCTTCCCAGTGGAGGGGGATTAGGCCCCAGAGTCAGGCATCCACCTAGTCATTTGTCCATATATGATTGCACTTATTTTGCAGGATTGGAGGACTTTGAAGGATTGGAGTGCCTTGTGACAGTCAGTGATGATCCCACTAGTTTTGAGGAAGCTGTGCAGGATGAGAAGTGGAGAAATGCTATGAAGCAGGAGATGAGCAGCATTGAGAAGAATGACACGTGGGTGCTGGTGGAATTGCCTGCAGGAGTGATTCCAATTGGGGTCAAATGGATATTCAAAACTAAGCTGAAGGAGGATGGATCTGTGGATAAGTTCAAGGCAAGGTTAGTGGCAAAAGGGTATGCTCAGAAGCATGGCATAGATTATACAGAAGTGTTTGCTCCTGTTGCTAGATGGGATACCATCAGAGCTCTTCTTGCATTGGCTGCATACCATGGATTCCCAGTCTATCAACTCGATGTAAAAAGTGCATTTCTGCATGGTGAGCTGACAGAAGAAGTTTACATTATGCAGCCCCAAGGTTTTGAAGTAGCAGGGGAGGAGCAGAAGGTTTACAGGTTGAAAAAGGCCCTTTATGGATTGAAACAGGCTCCAAGAGCCTGGTACAGCAGGATAGAAGCTTACTTTCTCAAGTCTGGATTTGAGAGAAGTGATTATGAACATACCTTGTTCATAAAGAAGTCAGAAAATGACATCTTACTGGTGAGTCTCTATGTGGATGACCTTATGTATGCAAGCAGCAGTTCTAAGCTCATAGATGAATTCAAAAAATCCATGCAATCAGAGTTCGAGATGACTGATCTAGGAAGAATGAAATACTTCCTTGGAGTTGAGGTGCATCAGAGTGAAGCAGGGATCTTTATCAACCAGCAGAAGTATGTGACAGAAGTTCTGGATAAGTTTGGACTCTCAAGCTGCAATTTTGTGAAAAATCCCATGGCTCCTGGAGCTAAGCTATCCAAAGCAGGAGATGGAATATCAGTGGATGCTACAGAGTACAAAAGGTTAATTGGAAGCTTACTCTATGTATGTGCCACCAGACCTGATATCATGTATGCTGTATGCTTGTTGAGCAGGTTCATGGAAGCTCCAACCAGGCAACATATGTTTGCAGCAAAGAGAGTTCTGAGGTACTTGAAGGGAACCAGTACTCATGGGGTCTGGTACAAGAGGAAGGATGAAAATAACAAGCTCATTGGGTACACTGACAGTGATTATGCAGGTGACTTGGATGATCGCAAGTCTACCAGTGGTTATGTGTTTTTTGTAGCAGGAGGAGCTATTTCTTGGGCCTCCAAGAAGCAGCCTGTCGTCACCCTATCAACAACAGAGGCTGAGTTTGTGGCTGGATCTTACTGTGCTGCACAGTGTGTATGGTTGAGGAAGATTCTTGAGCAGATGGGATGGAAAAGTTCTGTGTCTGCTGCCACAAAAATTCTGTGTGACAGCAGCTCGGCTATCAAATTATCCAAGAATCCTGTCCTACATGGCAGGAGTAAGCACATTGATGTGCGTTTCCACTTTCTGAGGGAGCTGGCTAAGGAAGAAGTGATTGAAATGGAGCATTGCAGAAGCCACGAGCAAGTAGCTGATATTATGACTAAAGCACTCCATCTGGACACATTTCAGACACTAAGGCATCAGCTGGGAATGTGTGCAGAAGGGGATTTCAAGCAGGGGTGAAGCATCACAAAGGTGAGGTGAACTGAAGTCAACAGAAGTTGCAGAAGGAGACTTCAGTTCAGGGGAGGATGATGTTGCTGTTCTGAAGTTGCTGGTCTGAATCCGAATCCAGATCGGAGAAGGAAAAGAAGTGCTGAGCGTCTGTTTTAAGTAGTCTTATCAAAACTGCGTCGTTTGCTGTTTTATTGTTTTAGTCCTTGAGTTTTTTGTCTTATGCCAGTAGGGTCATTTAGCCGTTGTGGCTGTTAGCAGAAGCAGGGTAATTGGTTCTACTTTTCTGGGATCGTGGGGATTGGATTGTTGAGACGAAGCCGAGGTTAATGGCTTCTGTTAGAGAGTCCTGTATTTATATTTCTTCTCCATCAATGAATAAGATGTCAGTTTGCAATACATCTCGTGATAACACAAAGGACAAAGGGAATCTTTGATTTTGGTCTTGTGAGTTGTGATGGACAGGATTTAATTGTTGTGTTATATATGGAAACTTCGTTTGGAATAATTTGGAATCCGTATCAACTTAATGGGAATTAATGTTATGCATGGAAACTGGCCATCATTGTGTTATATATGGAAAACCAAACTACCAAAGTTATGTCAGGCCATGGACGGCGACGTGTGGGGTATACGTCCGGCCATGCCCGGTGATGTGTGGAGTTTACGTCCGATCATGGCCGGCGACGTATGAATCGTTGCCGCTCATGGTCGGACGTATACTACACATGTCGTCGGTCAGGGTTAAATGCATTCAACCTTTTTAATAATCGGTGACCGGACAACGGTGGATTCAGGATCGGGTAGAGCACTGGGCCACATTAGAGAAAAGGCGAATAGGGTTGAACCGTAACACGACCAACACTAAAACGAACACCGAAAATTTAAAATTTACAAGTGCTATACTAGCTCTGGATCAAGGAAGGGTTGGGCCATGGCCCGACGGCGGCCCCCTAGATCCGCCGCTGCCGGAGATAGGTGGCGACCGAAGACTGATGCGAAGCGACATCAGCGAGGTCAACGACAGTCAACTATGTTTTGCCGCACTCGCGAGAACTATGGCAGAGGTAACGACGGCGACAACCATCAAAGATGGTGGCTGAAGACGGGTGGTGACCAAGGATGTGTTGGGAAGATGAAATTAAAAAAAAAAAAGGGTATTAGACTATTAGTGTGATTTTTATTTTTTAAGCTACAAATAAGCCATATTTAGGGACTACAAGTAGCACATCCTATGACTAAAGGACCCTCACTTGGAGCTGTGCTAGCTAAAGACAAAGGCCCAAAAGAAATGGTCAAATATCATACGTGAACTTGGAAGAAATTGGATCCTCAAGTCAGCCATCAAAGCATAAACATTTTGAAAACTAATCATACAAAACGGAAAAACGATCGCTCCTGCCACATTAAGATTGGTTCAACGTTTTGTTCTTGATTCTAATCTTAATCCTGGGGACAGATGTACTCATTGGGCGCATAGCTGAAGTCCCTTCTGATGGCTCCACTCTGGCGCTTTCAACAATATTCGTTGTTTTCACTTCCCGTGGGAGCTCACTCGACTTCACCCCTAATTCTGGTTCTTCCCTCTTCTGTTGTGGCTGTTCACCCATCATCATCAACTTTGCCAGCTCTTTCTCTTTTCTCTTCTTCTCCTTCTTCAACCGCTTCTTCTCCTGGTATTCTGGATCATCCCTTTTCTTGCCTTTCTCTTCCCCATCTCCCCGCTTCCTTTTCTTCTCCTTCTTGTCCTTCTTCTTCTCTTTAGCTTCGCTGCCTTCGACCTTCCCAGCTGACAGTACTGTCTGCAAACTAACAAACCTCTGAGCCTCGGGATCAACATTATTGTTATTGTCCTCCTGAACCGAGCTAGGTGACCACGACGACGGGTCAGGGTGCACCGACACTTTGCTTGAATCAGCAGTGCATTGCAGCTCCTTCCCAACTTCGCTCACATGTCTCGCGCTGCCAATGCTAGCGGCGGTCATTCTTGACCCAGCAGGGTCATGACTCGAGTTTACTTCCTCGAGGTTCTGGCGGTTGCTATTAAAGCTTGTTGCAGCCTCCTCAACAGCTGAATTTCTCGGAGGCGGAGCATCGACCGAGATGGAGCTGGTCGGTCCACAATCAGCTTCATGCTGCTGCCTCTCGATAGTCAGATTATCAGCTGTGTCGGCTCGGCTCGAGGCAGCTGATCTTCTCAGTCTGATCTTGACAACCGACTTCTTTGGCTCGTGATGATTGTTTGAGAGAGTGTCGACTTCCCTTGACACTTCTTCTGGAACACCACCTATTTCCAACTCAGGATGAATCTCTTTTTGATTGTTGGAAACTGCTACCTCTGCTTCCTTGGGATGCTGATCTGCTACAACTGGCGGAACAGTCGGGTCCATTAGTTGATGTTCATCATTGTTCAAAACTACTGCATTTGCAACTCTGGAGTCTTCAAACATTGCAGTTTCGGTATCATGCTGTTGTAAGATCTCTACTTCAGGAGGCTTTGTTTCTGTATTATCAGTGATCAGAGCTGCAAATATATTCTTCTGTTCACTGCAAGTTTCAGCATCACCAACAACACACAATGTTTTGTCTCTGGGAACTCCATACAAAGTAGGATTCCTGGAACAAAGCAAAAAAAAAAAAAAAAACACGGTTCATTCTCCGACTCAATCAGATCCAAAGAAGAGGAAGCCCAGAGCACACAGAACAATCAGGAGACAGCATTTATGCCTCCTAACCCAAGTTCCCTTACGTCAGGAAGGGCCCTGGATGACTAACATCTGGTCATTTTTTAGATCTTGTTACAAATTAATGATAAAAACAATTAATTGAAGCTCACCTTCCTGCAAGGACATGTAAAATGCTGAACAAGTGATGTCGAACATATATATTGTTGAATGCAATGGGACCTTCGAGCACTTGAAGCAGAGCGACCAGTGTTGCACTACTCATTTCATTGTCAGAATTAGATCCATCTCGTATCTGGCATAACCTTAGAGCATGTGCACCAAGTTTCGTCTGGCCTGTGAAGAAACATAGGAAGTTAAGTACATGCATTGCATGTCTACAAATTAACAGTGCAACGAAGCAAAATTTTCCAATAGACCAAGTATCATACCTCTTAAGGATGGTTCTTCCTCTAAATATCTTATAAATAATGACAACGCCGGATCGATTCCTCTGCAGTGGAATTCTAAATCAAGCAGACATCTACTTGCTTCAGTTCTTACTTGGCATATGCCTCCAAAATAGCGAAACGGTCTAATAAGATCAAGGACAAGATCCTGCAGCACAATAACAGAGATGTGACGATATTTAAGAAAGAAATAACCCACTCAGGTGGCAACTTGATCATGAATGAGTAGACTTACGAGATGAACAGATACCGAGAGCTTCATTGCAATTTGTGATAGGGTTCGAATGCAGCTCACTGTCAATATCCCATTGTAGCTCGGCATTACCCTAATATAGAGTAATTTGAAGACACAGACCAAATAAATTATACAATACCGTTGCTAAAGATCATTCATTATCTTATTGTTGTAGACTCAAGTAAGCACCTGTCAGATTGCAACAGCAGGTCGATGCGCTTGAGTAGAGATGACAAACAGCTCATACTCTGTCAATGAATAGAAGAGCAACAATAAGCACTCATGACAACAACATACAGAGTCTAGGTGGACAAAGGGATTAATATTTAATACTAAGGATGACAAATTAAATAAACCAAATAAAAAAGAATAATCAATGCAAAACGAAGGCAGGAGTGCCAACACAACAACGGTGGATTACCTAATATCTAAGAACAAGACAATTATGTGTTTCCAAAGAGAGCATAATTTGGATGTCATTGGCACATGTAAAAGCTAAAACATTTAATTGCGCAAAAAGTAACAGCATGATGCTGCAAATATTAACTAGGGGGAGGGGAGGGGGGGGGGGGGGGAACTTCACAAACCGGCTTCCCAAATTCCAGTTCACCAACTGACTGAACCAGTGCAGCACGCCAGAAAACATCTGAATAAGGATTTCCATCATTATCATTGTACTGCATAACAATTGTACCAAGTCAAGAAAAAACAAAGATCAGGACATCACTAGAAAGAAAACAAGTCATGATAAACAGGATGCTCAAGGTGCCTATATATTGCATGTGTAAAGCAAATACATCGCTCGCTTAGCGACTGTCTACCCATATATAGAACCAACCTATACTTAACTATCTGAAAAAGGCAAGTTATGTTTCCACAATCAGAAGAAACAAAAACCACCCGTCATCAACAACTAATCTATTTGATACTATCATTCACAAGTTAGCAGTAAGAAACTTTCAGGAACCAAATGCTACAAGGAATTATGATACATAAAAGTAACAACAAAGAAGAAACCAGGCAGAGAATTCGAGGAGATGATGCTAAATCATCATTTGCCATTGAGTAAGAGTGTTACCTTTAGAAGCTGCAACACAAACTCAACAGCTTCTCTCGGACTCTTCCTGTCTACAGCTCTCACCATCGAAACAGCATGGGGAATAGCCTAGGGTGTAGATAATGATACAAAAAACATGTAAACTTCTTGATGGGATTATCCCTTTATTCTATAAGAACAAACAAGATCCAAGATCACTTTCCATGAACTTATAATATGTAATTTGAAAATAAACTGGCACCAGCTAGCTACAATTACATAAGTAGAGCATTACTGAAAGTACAATGGAACATGATATGAGAAACTGTTCTATTGCATCTTGATAACCGAACAGGGAAAGTTAAACAGGCAAGACAACTAAGACAAACAACGATCCAAAAATCCAACAGAAAAACATAACCAAAAACCATTCACGGTGTTGGGTAACAATAAATTGAACTCATGATTAAAACAATCCGAAAAATTATGTAAATTATGCTGCAATTGTAATCAAGTCAAGGGTGGCTACTTCGGTGCACTCACTTTTTTGGTTGCATTCAGAGCACCCACCTCTAAAAGTGGTCATAATACATCAAATTTTGAAATTTAATGGGTTGCATTAGTCTAATATGATGATATAACACAAAATCACAACTAATCAACCGATTACCCTAACCTATTAACCTTCAATTTTGAATCTCAACCCAAAATCCCAAATTGTAAACCCTAACCCTAAATTCCTAAACCCTCAATCATTCAAATTAAAGTGAATCTTGAATGATTTTTGTACAAATTCATGTGGTTCTTGTTCATCATACCACAAATGATGATTGACATCGTTTTCACATGAATCGCCTGCTCAGAATGACGATTATAAGGCGGGTGCATTGAATGCACCCAAAAAAGTGAGTGCACCGAAGGGCGAAGACATAACCATCAAGTCATATGGGTTATAAAAAAAATTATCAGTAATATGTCTCCGTATTAATTGCAAATTGCTTCAAGAACAGAAATCACTTTTACACGCAATTCTACGTAATCTTGACAACAAAAACCCAGAGAAAGATCTATGCACCCTCCAACTTTTAGTCATGTTAGGAGCATTACAAAACAAAAGCAAGCCAAAATTTATGCCAGCTGAGATTACTGGGGAGAACATAACAATAGTAGATGCTGATAGTTGTTACAAGGCTAAGTTGTACTCTATAATCTCCTGAATAATATATCCATTAAGGATTCAGTCAACCTAGATGTCATGTTTCCCCTTTGACTAAGAGCCAGCAACGTGGTTGGCCAGGACTAAATCTAGATGTCATGTTTCTCCTTACACCGAGAACAAGAAAGATAAATGGTTGAAGTAGTAGAAGAAGAATGTCAAAATGGAGAAGCTTCAACCTACAGGAGCAGCTAACCAGTAAATAAACAAGATGATGAGAAACGGAACTTATATATTAAGAAAGGCAAGCAGGCAAAAGAAGGAATCATTTACAATACTCATCAGCAAGTAGTCTACACTGTCAACTTGGACCATGTTTAGGCAGCCACTGGACGACCGATGTACTTTATAAAAAAGCATCCTAGCACCAGTCTATTCAATATTCCAAAGACAAAGCAATTCTCCACTCAAACTAAATGAAGGAGTGATCCTTGGTGACCTTCGAGTTTCTTTCCTTGCCCTACTGAAGCAACAGTTTAACACAAAACTATTCAACCAGTCTAGGTCATGTAAGCTGTACACAAAAAGGTAAAGACGATTCCTGGCACAAATGCACCACAAAACAGAACAACTTTAACCCATTTGAGAAAACACTTGAGAAAAATTCAGAATAAACATGTCCACAAGAGAAACCACCATGATGAGGTCACAGAAAAGTTTACAGTACAAAGGAACTTACTACATGGCCTACCTCATCGCATTACCTCGAGAACTAAGTATTCGGGAAAATCATGGAAGTCATTCGGCCTGGTAGATCAGTAAAAGAAAACATAAGTACACATTTAACCAGTGGACTCCAGACACAGATAGATAGCAGATGACAGGAATCTCACTTGGGAAGTCCAATGGTTGAGTCAAACCTCCTGCTTTTATAGAATTTTACCAGATGTTGTAAACCAGCCAAATCAGATTCCTGTTAAACGAAGGCAAGAAATGGCCATCTTAGAAGACTAACAATAATGTGAATGGGGAGTCAAACCAACCACAGAAAGCTCTGTTTGCTAATGATGAGTATAAATACCTCACAGACACTATTTGCTAATGCAAATGCTGCCTCAATGCGCACTCTCCAGAAGACCTTTAACATATACAACTAATTAGGGGGGGAAATGCAGTCAACCAGCCATGGAAAAAGCACAACCTCAAGAAATTTGAGGCCACCTTGGAATCACTGAGGACATTGCTCAGGGCATTTACAACTGAGAACGGAAGCTGGGGCAAAGATGACAGTGCCACAATTGCTTGTGACTGAGCAACAACATCTTCATCCTTCTCCAATTGGTTGATCTGGGGAACAAGGCAGAAACAAAACAACTTACTGACAGACCAAACAAAGCCACTGCCAAGTAACACAGTAGACCAAGCAAATGACATCCTGACTATTTACGAAACATAGAAAAATAACTTTCAGTGCAAGGGGTAAAGGAAACACACAATCCTCTTTTAAAAAAAAGTGGAAAGCACGAATGAACCACATTAAATGGCATATAATTTTGCATAAATGCTCTCTAATCTTTGAAGAAAGGCTAGAAAGTCGTACCCACATCTGCACTGGTTGATTAAGGTGAATTTCAGCAAGATATTCCATCTCTGGATCTGCCCTGATCCAGGACAATGGGGACTCCGAACTGCAACTCAACAATTATAGTAGTGCTTATGCATCCAGTCCCCACAAGAAATTCTAGTAAACAGAGATACCACAGACCATACCTAGCACGCTCCACAGCAGGAACATCGCCATTTTCATCAGAGCCTTCAGGTTTTGAACCTTTTTTGGGTTTCTGGAAGCGCCTTCCAGAACCCCTTGAATGGCATTGTATTTCCAACAACTGCCAGGTGTCACCAGACAAAGGAAGAACAGGATGATCATACATACCGTCAAACTCATGTATCCTTATACTCATCATTCCAGGCCAACCAAGATCACCGTCCCGATTTTCACCATCAGCATTAAGAACTGATGCACTTGCTTCAGGCGCAACTGTACACTCCCGCAGTACCGCCAGTTCAACAAGATTTTTTCTTTTGTTATACGAGAATCCCATTCTGAAAGACAAGGAGCAGGTTAAAAAACAAATTCAGTTGGTAATATACAAGCAGAGAATGAACCATGAAGAGAGAACTGTCATACCTCAGCACTGGGCACCCACAGGAACCAACCCAACGGGCAAAATATTCTTTCACAAATGGCCGCTCTAGGTTTCCAACCTTGGTCGCAAACTGTCGAAACTGCAAGTCCCATTCAAGAGGTAAGACCTACTTATGACTACCTCATACACATATATCAAACATCACAAGACATGCACTAGACTATAATTTACATTGTCTCCACATGTAAGCATGACTAATGATGTACTTGTTTGCCAAACTAAAAAAAATTCCCTACTTGTTTGCCAAACCAAAAAAAAAAATCATGTACTGGTTGGAACTTTTGAACTTCAAGCTTTATTTTCTGCTTTCACAATTTTTCTTTTACCTCATCAAATTATGTACTAGTTTGCCTAACAAAATTATCCTTTGCTGAATGGGACTTTTAGAACAAGAAAATGTAGTATGCTGTGTCCAAAAAGTGAAAGAAAAAACATGATAAACCCACATGTCCATAGTGCAATTCTAGGACCTCCCATCATCATTTTGCTGCCACTTAATAGCAAGCCAAATTTGTGATTACGTCCAAATTGTTCAGAGAATAACAGCAAGCTATTGACAATAGCATTGCCCAAATTAAACTCAGACGTCCACGCTCCTTAAAGAACCGTGCTACCTATAAGTGGATTATTATTTACTCTACATTACAGGAAGGCGACTTATGTCTCTTCATTATGATATAATAATAGGTAAACAGGTCAAGTATTTGATTATACAATTTTTTTTTTGTGTTCGTTGCTGAAAATATGCAGGGAAGACAGATAGTTGCCAGTTCTGGTTGCCAAGAAAATAGAACAGGATGCAAATGATCCTGACAGCCAAAAGTAGGCATGAGAGAGGATGGAAGGATGATATAATTGCACAAGTATAAAAAAGAAGGCATTACCTCCTTCGTACTGAGAGATCTAATAGGAACACCATCTCCGGCCCGAGAAACAACTTTTTGCAAAATCTAAAATTTTGAAAGGGGAAAAAGGAATGATCAACAATGAAAATCAATATCAACAATGTTGCAAAACTTCATGAACAAGGGGAAACCAGATCAAACCATGAATCTCCATACTCAAGTGATCCAAACAATTTAATAACCAGCAGGGCCCAGGGTAATACAAGTCAATATTAATCAATTATTAACTTGTTAGAAGGGAGAAAGTGAAAGAGAATGCAGAACATGGAAATCAATATTGCCAATGTAATAAAAGTTCAGAAACAGGCCTAACCAGAACCCAAAAAAACCTAAACATGCGTCTCCATACTCAAGTAATTAGAACTTGATACCAAGCAGGACCAGTAAATAGAAGACCATCATAATTAAGTTCAAATTTAAGCCACTGAAACTTACTCTGCGGAATGACTCGGGCCCCATTTGCTTCTCCAGCATTTGCAGAATGGTGACCTTTTCATAAACAATAAAATCAATCATACAACACAAGATCCAGCTATTTGCTAGCACTATAATTTTACTAAGGAAAAGGAGTAGAAGAGTACTTACCGATTTCCAAGATCGTAATTTTCCATATATACCAATGCCATGGGTCCCATAAAGATCCTTGCAAGAAGTGGAGGAGCTCAAAGTTATCACGGGATCTTCCGCTTTACAAACAGCACAATTAGCCTGCAGGTTCGGAAGGAAAACCACACAAAATTAATTATTAATTGAAATAGAGGAACAACCTTAACCAGTGATGCAATCTAATCAATAATCATTAACATAGCACGATTAACCATAGTGTAGGATCAGATGGATGGTAGTGGTGGCGAAAAAGCTAAAAAGGGCAAGCCCAGCGGCAGAACCAGGATTTGAGTGTGTGTTGTGTGTACGGTGGTGGTGGTGGAGGAACAACCTTAACCAGTATGCAATCTAATCAATAATCATTAACATAGCACGATTAACTATAGTTAGGATCGGATGGATGGAAATGGTGGCGAAAAAAGCTAAAAGGGGCAAGCCCAGGGGCGGAATCAGGATTTGAGTGTGTTGTGTGTATGGTGGTGGGTGTGTGTGTGTGGACGGCAGTTTAGAAGCCACAGACCCTACAGATTTAGAACCCTCATGGATTATGTAGTCCAAGGAGTTGGCATCACCAAACAAGGGTTCACGGATTTGGTGTTCAGATCCATCACCCAAAACCAACATCCAAATATAATTTGCCTATCAATAAAAGTCTCCCCGACTCCTTCACCTCCACTGTCAAACTAGTAAAGCAGTTTTAAACCCAGCCGAGAAGGCATGCTCACACCAACCAGCCACCAACATAAATTGCATCACAACATTACAGCTATAGAGAAAGTTACAGCAAAAGGTTCAGAACCAGTTTTCTCCAACCATGACATTGGGATAGACATCACAAAGAGATTATTATTACATTAACAAAAAGCCAAAAAATTGGTTCTCCAAAAGTGTCTGATCATTTACCTTGTACCGCCTGTAACGCGCCTCATTATTACCCAAAAATTTCTTGATGAACAGATCCGTCAAGAATCCAGCAAGCCCATCCAGCAACCACTCTGCAACAATCATAAAGCCATACAACTTTGCCGATCACTCAGATACAGCAAAATTCAATTGTTAATAACACATATCAGCTTACCATCAGTTGGTTCTTCTGGAGCAATATATATCCCAAACCACTGTCGAGCAAGTGCAAAAGATAGTTTGATGCATGTGTCTAATGTCTGCACGAGAAAATGGCACTTAATCAGCATGATAGAGGAAAATCAAGCAATTACTTAGATTGATGCAACAAGAAATGATTATACACATTACACGCTACATAGGGAGATATTCCCTTACGTATCATTTCATGGACCACATCGTGATTAATTCTTGTTTCTCACACCACTTAAAATAAGAAATGCACAACATAATGTTCAAAATATATGATAAAAATTCAAAACCTCCAGCAAAACAAGACATGAGGTTTAGACCAAGTAATGTATATATAATCAGCTTAAGAAGTTCCAAATCACACATAAATAAAAATAAATACTCTTCATAAGAGATGGTCAAAGTTGTGGGGGAAACAATGGCAACTGTTCACAAAGGGACTTGCCATTGTTTGGAGAAGAATGACCTTTCATACGTCAGTTACACAACCAAAGTCTTTCCAAACCAGAGCCAAATATCCTGCTTTTCATAACTCGTGAATCTTAAAATCTCTCAATTTTAAGGATTTGATATGTCCATAGATCATTTTGTAATCAAGAACGAAACTCATAAGTAAACTTGTAATGTTGTCAGACTTTTAAGAGTAAGATTACTATTATAGCTACCCTGTTCATGAAATTTGAGCCTCAGATTAAATGGCAAACCTGATCAATAACTTTTTCGTCATACAACAGTTGTGAACTGAACACACACATTGCAGCTCCCAAGCTTGATGAGGTTACCACCATCTCAGGAGCTAAAAAAATCTGGGTATAGGATCCAAAGGGGAAGTTTGCATCCAGGTAGTCTTCATAATATCTGTTGAAAATGACCAATGCATTCAATAAACCTTCATGACATGTTAGAATTGGAAATTTTGGTTGTAAGAAAATTCTGAGGGCTAATAGAAGATGACGAACTTGAATGCATTGTGAAAAAATTGAATGCTGTTGCGTAGTTGAGAAGAAGAAGATGGCAAGCACAAGTGTGACACAAGACCAAGTTGAGGGTCAGGAAATATCTCAAACGGTGCAACCACCAGTGAAATCCAATGAGCCATTACAGGAACCTCCAATCTGTACACATACGTTTTACGAGGAGGGCTATCTTCGCTTAGAACCTGAAACAGAAGATAAGTAGTAAGGTTCTTACACTACACAAAATAGTCCAGTTTGGGTTTTCTGAGGTCAGCTGACTGAAATGTATCCCAGCATGTATAGCTGATACAAATTCCAGTTGTCAATTAATAGCTAGTATTGTGCAATGGCTCATACTCAGACAATACATGCGACTCAGAAGTGGTTCTTTCAAGCAAAGGACATGTTAATTAGAATTAGGGGTATCTTTTGCATCATCATGCGTTAGTACTTCTCATTACTGTAATTAAGGTCTTTTAGTCAGTTTGATGCAGTTCTTGTCACTGAAGCCTAGGGTCGATTAATTTTCCTTATAAATGTGGTTTGACCGAACGCCTAAAACAGCCGGCTGCAACAGTCGCCATAAAACAAATAGTGGATAGCTCCATGAATATAAGCATACTACCAAAAAAACATAAACAAAAGTGTTCATTTCCAGTCACGTGTGTTTAAGAGACAGATTATCCTAGTACTCCTCATCTACTATAGTTAAGGTCTTATAGTCAGTTTGACATAGTTATTGTCACGGGATCCTAGGGTCGACAAATTTTCCTTATACATGTGGTTTGACCCAATGCCTAAAATAGCCGGCTGCACTGTCATGGCGTCACCACAAAATAAATAGTGGATAGCTCCATGAATATTAGCATACTACCAAAAAAACAAAACAAAGAAGTAGTGTTCTTTTCCAGTCACGTGTGGCAGGCAACAAAGCCGATTATTCGTCTTCACTTCCTCAAAAGTGCAAAAAGTTTAAAAGAAACAGGTTATCCTAATCATTCTGAAGTAAGACAAGATGTAAAAATAAGAACTCAAGGAAGTTCCTATCTGACTAAGGTAGAATACATGTTAACAACAATACCACGAGAAGTTACTCAATCCAGTAGTACCGAATACAGCTGTAATTCTAAACAGCTCCAAGAGAAAAGACTATCACAAGAAAGCTGACTTGCAATCTTTTATTATTGATATCAATCACAAAGGATCTTAAATGCATAGATTTTATGTTTATATCTTTCTCAGACGCATGTAAGCCAGTAAGTGATGATTAGCTAACTTCTGCCACTTAAACTTGCAAGCTATATTTTGCCAAAGCCCAATAAATCTGGGATCTTATACTCACCTGTAACAAACTAGCCAAAATAGCAGATCTGCACTTCAATCCTTCCTAGATAACTAGCTACATAAGATCTTTTCACTTTGAGTTGGATTCTTTGACGAAATAAAAGAGGATCAGCAAACATGTTGAAAGCCTCCAAACTAATAAGCACTTGTCGAATCAATCCAATGTCACTGAAGAGTAAACTATTAGCAGATTTGACTATGTAATCCTACCGAAGAAATTATATTCAGCAGCACTGACAGGTTCGTGCAGTTTTTAAAGATTCATCTCACTAATCTCACCGTGTATAGTAAGCTTCCCACACTAACCGCTACAAGATTTTGAGCAACTGTGAACTCCATATCATAACTGCAAACAGAAAGGCATAGTTACCAGCTGAATTGACTGGCTGTGAACTTCTCATTTATAAAGTAAAAAAGAAGCGCAGTATCCAGGTAGTACCAGCATCTCTGAAAACCTTCATCCATACAAGGGAACCAGCACCTGCCACGCTTTATCTGGTTATCAGTGTGCAGCACACCATCTTCAAAATGAATACCTGTCTCCATTTTCTCTACCCAGTAGTTGATACGGACCAATTTCACATTCTGCATCCAACATCAACCTACATGAGAACCAAAAAGATGTGAACCCCCTTATGACAACACAAGCACACATCAAAGTATAGCACTAGCATAGCACTAAATCAGAGAAAAGTTCATAACAAAGATCAGACAGCCAAATAAGATGATACATTCATATCGACTCACAAAAAAGGGATATTTGCAGTAGCACTACATGGTAGGCGACTCCTATGTTCCCAAGTAAGATGTTTCAATGTCTATGTAGCCATTAACACATATCAAATCTATAAGCTCTACTCTGTTATTTTTAAATGAACCAAATAAAAGAAAGGTTTTCGTCCAACAAGTTGTATCACTGACATGGTCAAGAATCAAGATGATGGTAACTTGAAGCATTATTCCCATTAGGTAATAAAATAGATGAACTGAGTAAATTGTGAGGTGTCTTAAGAAGAACGCAACCAGGATATGTACAAGCAGAGAGAATTAATGAAGGGGCTAAATGAAGGAAGAGACATCAGGGAAATCAAGGGGAAACATCAAACGGGAAAGGACATGACAATGGAGTCAATAGAGTGAACAAGTAGATAAAGAGAACTCAGAAGGACAACTTCAATGGTACAGAGTAACCTGCTGCTTGGCTTCGCCGGAGGACTGCAATCCATTATCGGAATTAAGTTGCTCAGGCTCAACTGCAGCCCTATAAGCTTTGCAACAGTTGATAAGCAGATTAGGAACACGTTCCCTCTCCAAGGCAGACAAATAGGAGGCGCAAGCAGCATCGGCAGCAGAGCTAGGATCCGACACTGAACCCCATCTCTTCTCATTGTCTACATTTTGCTGGTGCGGATAGTATTCGAACTCAGTAGGCTCCCCGTCCACATAAACACTCTCGAGACCCAAATTCTCGGCATAAAGCCCCACAATGCCTATGTCAGGAACAGCGATTTCCAACTCAGTAAAACTGCAGTTGCCAGAAAGATTCAAGTTAAATCATTGCTGAAAGAAACTAACAAAGCACCAATTAACCGGAGCTCGGAATTGGGCGAAACTACGGGAAGAAAGGGGGGAAAGAACGGGAAACCCTAGCTAGCAGGCAGAAGATAATTTTTTTAGGTGGGAGAAGAAGAGGAAAGCGGACCCGTAGATTTGGCGCTTGTCAAGGTCGATGGAGAGGCAGAGCTTCTGGTGACGAACTACAGCGCCGGAATTCTCGGACTTGGCGCCTTCGTTCCTAGGCTTACGTGGCTTCGCCATTTCTATGTGGAAACCAAAGTAACTCGCATCAACGGATTTGCTCTTTATAGAGCGACGATCAGGGTCTCCGGTTTTTATAGAGCTCTTAAAATAATACTAGCTTTTACTTTACTTCATGGTTGTCATGCCGGCGGCTAGGAGTGAACAAAACCACCCGCAAACCGACCCAACCGTCCAACCCGACCCAACCCACTCATATTTATCGTTAAATTAATATTTAAGATTGGGTGAGGGTTTTAATATGTACAACCCGCCTTTATTGGGTTGGGTGTGGATTTTGGGTTACGCAACCCGTAGAAACCGACCCAACCCGTGTTCCAACTATTGTCATAAATGTTCGTATACAAAGCATATTTGTGTAGTATATAAGCATATTCATAATAAAATTAAAATATTTTATATTTTATCATATTTTTCTCTTGTCGTTTCCCTTGTCTAATGCATTATTCTACTTCAAATTATTTTGGTAGACGTATATTTAATATAGGCTACAAATCATATAATTTATTGTGTGTACAATTTTAGAAGAATAATATATATGAATAAGTTCACTTATGTTTAAGCAAATGTTTGTGGGAAAAAACTAGACTTATGCTTAGCCAATGTTTATTTAGACAAATGTTTGTGGGAAAAAATAGACTTATGTTTAAGCAAATTGTATTTCAATAAAATGCAAACACCATTTATGCATTTTGATACTTTTTGCTTTGATTTATTTTTTAAAATTTTAATTAGTTATATAATATTTTGTGGTGTAGAATAGTTGTCTTTTTTTGTATTGGGTTGGGTTTTTTAATTAAAAGTATCTCCAACCCGACCCAACCCAACTATAAACAAACCGTAGGGTTCTAAATTTTTTGGGTGGGTTTGGATTTGAGTTTTTCAAAACCGTAGTGTATGGGTCGGGTGATTAAAATAGCCAAACCCGAACCACCCGACCCATGTACACCCCTACCGGCGGCATACCACCCGGTTCAACCTGGTTCAACCTGTGCCGGTCATGAAACCGGCATGACACTACCGGTATGACCGGTATGATCGACTTACGCATTCTAAGTAAAATGACATCATTTTAATGAGTTTAATGAATAAAAAAATTAATTTATTATTCATTTTATGAATGTAATAGTTAAAAGTTGATGATATTTGTTGGATTGTAACTAAATTGTCCACAAATATGTTTTATATATGATTAAATACATGGGATATTAATTGTTTTCACATTTTTTTTAAACCGGCATGAACTGGCACGAACTGGTTATACCACCGGTCGTACCATTTCACTTGCCAAACCGGCACAACGGTATAAACCGGTTTGACAACCTTGCTTTACTTTATCCTTTATATCGATTAATTTATAATTATACTTAAAATATTTATCCAACATGTTGGTCGGATTTATTTTATTTTATTTTATGTTGACTAATTTCTTCATGTTTTTATATAATTTGAAATTTTCTTAAATAGTTAATTCATTATTTCATAGTAATCTTTATGGTATTTTTTAATTATAACATTACCGATAATTAATTAATATGTATTTTTATCAAGTCATCCTAGTTTACTATTGTGTATTCTTTTTTTTCATATCTTAAAAGAAATTTGTGAATTTTTTATTATTGGATATGAATTTGGAGTTGGAAAGAAATATATGTCATCTATAATCTGTAGGAATTGAAAATATAAAAAAATCAAGAGAATAACGAAAAGATTATGCCTAGAAATCTCAAATATGAATTAACAGAAAAATAATGTTTATTGTATAAATTATTATAATTTACTGTATAGACTTGTTTGAATAATAAGTGGGTGGAGTTAAATATTAGATACTAAAAGCATCTGCATTGGTTATATTCTCTTCATTTGCATGCTGAGGTGGCAGGCACTTGCAATTGAAAAGCCAATTACAATGATGAAAGTTTACACATTGTGCAATTCTGACATGTGGTAGGACATTTTATTTCTTTCTTCCTTTCCATCCATTCTTTTTCTTTTGGACTACGTTTCCAGACTTAACCATTTTTAGGCAGTTTCCCAGTTTTGGCATAGCCTTTTGATCGGGTTCAAAAATGGTCTTCTAGACTTCCTATCGAGCTCTCAATCACTTCAATATGTAGAGGGACACTCCAGCTTCAAAACAAGCCATTAATCTTCAATTTCCATCTAGCCAATTGTATGATATGAATCTCCAAAGTAGGCACCATGAAATTGTTTTTACACTGAAACAGTAGATTAGGTCGACCTAATTCTAAATGAGGTCGACCTAATCCTAACTTAGGTCGACCGAAAAGTGCAAGTCACGTGACATGCATGTCACCGTAGGCGCACCCTAACTTGTAAGGCTATATGGTTAGGGTATAAGGTAAGTGGTTAGGGTATAAGGTAAGTGATTTAGGGTATAGCAAATATCCCTTTTTAATCTATGTTTTGAAAATCAAAGTCTGAATTTCACTTTAAATTAACTATAACAACAAAATTGTAACTCATAATGATATATGATTAATGTATTAGGTTATATGGTTTAGGGTATATAGTTATACCGAATATCGTTTTTTAATCTATGTTCTGAAAATCAAAATATGATTTTCACTTTAAATTAACTATAGTAGCAAAATCATGAGTCATAAGAATATATAGTTAGGGTATAAGTTATATGGTATATGGTATATGTTTAGGGTATAGCAAAGATCTCTTTTTAATGTATGTTTTGAAAATCAAAGTCTGAATTTCACTTTCAATTAACTATAGCAGCAAAATCGTAACTAATAATGATATATGGTTAGGGTATACCAAATATCACTTTTTAATCTATGTTCTGAAAATTCAAAATAAATATAGTAGCAATTTAGATTTCTCTCTAACAAGTTCACTAACATTAAGATAAATAAAAACATAAGTTTTGAAAACCCATATGTATAATTAAAGTTCACTACACCACTTTAACCCCACAAGTTAGATTTCTCCCCACTTTCCCCTCCCCAATTTAGATTTCCCTCCAAAAATTTCCCCATTTCCTCCTCTCTCCAATTTACATTTTCCTCCAAGAATTTCCCCATCCCCCCTCCAATTTAGATTCCCTCAAAAAATTTCCATGGTCCATGAAACCGTACCGTACTAGCAGTTCAACCACGAAATACCAGTATCGAAGGCTAAGCCGGTAGGCAGTATTTAATGGTCTAACGGTTAAACTACGGTTAAACCACGATTTTATCATAAAATATCATACCGCTAACTTTTACGATACGATATCTGGTACGATTTCATAGATCATGAAAATTTCCCCATTCCCCCCTTAAAATTTAGATTTCCTCCACCCCACTATTTTTAGTATTTTACTTATATATTTTTGTGGTTGGATTAGGACTATTGGATGAAAAAATAAAATTCTTTACATCACCATAACTATTATCTAGTGTGCTTTACCGATTTACGATTACTTACATGACAAGTTTGCCAGTCATACAATATGATTCAATTTTTTTTTAACTTCAATAAGTACATATAACATATTTCATACACGATGTGAAAAGAAATAGTCTAAAAATTATGATTTTTTAAAAAAACAATAGGTTAATAAAATGTGCAAATTGCAGTTACGAGTAGGAAGTAAGTAACTCAATGCGCTGACCCAAAACCCCGCAACCCGAACCGCCTGCAACCCGCCCGACCTGCAACCCGATTGACCCGTAACCTGATTGACTCGTAACACGACTAACCCGGAACTCGATTAACCGTAGCCCAACTAACTCGCAACCCGACTAACCCGACGAACTCGCAACTCAATGAATCCGAAACCCGACTAACCCGATTGAATCCAATCCAAACCCACCCGATTGACACCTCTAATGAAAAGGGTCAAAATGCCAAAAAAATTGGGTGTTATTTCTGGCCCGGTATACGGTAAAGGGAGCCAAAAATCTACCCCCCCCCGGTTGCTCGTTCTTGACGCACCAGAGATAAGCAGTGTGTCTCACTTACACGCGGAATGGAACACGATTGGCCCATGTCATGCTCGGACAGGTTCTTAGAAGGAACGTATCCATTAAATATGAGAATTGGATTCAAGATTATTTCTACATGAGTCTCTTGTACCTGGTGGAACTCAACAGAGAGGGCCTTCGTGATTATCCACACGTCTCCGAATACACCCTACCTACCCCATTGTCACCTCGGTATAGAGAAATTGTCCAAACGAGATATTTTCCATTAGGTGGTACCTTCTAATGGACCAACAAAGCTACTGTGAATGAAAACCATCCTCTCAAAGGTGATCGGAATCGCCAACCACGAAAAGATAACTTGCTTCCTTTTAGTGGCAAGCCATCCATTCCCTCACCACACGAACTTAGCAAGATTTTTGCTAATACTCAGTATGGGAGTTGGTAACTGCCCCACCATGGTAAAACTCCCAACATTATGTTCAACAAGCGCCACTATAAAATGTTGGTTAACCACTCATATTGGTAGCAAGGCCCTACGTGGCTCCTACAAAAATGCATGGGGGAGAAGGTTTAGGTGTCAGGGATCAAGTTCCTCCACGTGCCAACCCGATGTCCATGCTAACCCAACTCATTGACCATATCATGAAATCCATGTGGTTTGTGCCACTCGGGGGGAAATAAGGGAGCATGATGCCAATACCCTAAAGGAGGATGTGGCTCAACTCATCACTAAGTAACTCGCATTGAACTTTACCCACTCTAAGGAGATTTTTGTGTGGCTGAATTTGCCACCATATATAGGGATGAGTGGTCAGTCCACCTTTTCATTTTCGTTGTTCAAGAAATCAAAAATTATAATACATTGAGTATGAACACAAGTTCAAGATTTTTCGTCGGAAAAATATAGTATTTCAGATATTATTATCTTATGATAAGCCTGATTATTTTTTTCAACTTGCTAGACTAACGTCGAATAGGGTTAGTCCATCTTGAGGCTTCAAAATTCCCTCCAACTTTGCTTTCATTGTTGTATTTAGTATTGTATGGTGGCTATAATTAGCCTCTTAACTATGATTTCATGCTTTACTTTTGTGCTTTTCTACTGACACTTATTATTAATGAACTTCTTTCATCAATCAAATGCAGTGTTAACGAATTCATAGTTTTATATGTGCGAAGTTTTTTTTAGTATTATTTTGAATGGCATTATTGGTTGATTTTTATTTATTATCTACCTAACGTGAGTACAGTGTTGGGAATTGTCTCAAGTCATTGATGCAAGCAAGTTGAATGATTTCAAATTTAGAATGTCTTAACCAAAATGGAGGTTTTAGAATAAATAATTTAGATTCAATTATATATTTGTTCTTGTGAAATATGAATTTCGGAATTAATTTTTTTTTTTGTAAAAAATGGAGTTTAATATTTCAAGCATGATTTTTTTGAGTTTGTATGAAAGAAAAAGAAGATGACTCTCACATCATATCTATAAGATATATGAAGCCAAAACAAGGGTTGAGTTTGCAGGGATTTGAATTTGGAGCCAGGGTTTCACGGAGGGGTAATCATGTAAATTTCACCCACTTAATTGAAACTGTGCGTTTCACAATACTTCCTTCCACTGGCACGTAATGGCCGAATGGGCCAATCTTGGCCGGCCTGGGCCCAATTTCCCGTGTTCAAGCTCTCAATTGAAACGGTGCGTTTCACAACATGTCCTTCCACTAGCACTTATATAATTGCATAATGGGCCAATCTTGGCCGGCTAGCTATGGGCCCAATCTCCCCATGTTGAAGCAAATGCAATTGGCGCCAACGGCCAACGCCAGCAGATACTAGGCGTTTCGTCCATCGGCCTAACAGTGACTGGCACAGCAAACGGCGACTACATGTGGCAAATGGCTCTCCTCATTCTCATTCTTCTGCTCTCTTCGACTCCTCCAAACTAGAGGCTATAGAAATGAACTGCGATTATACAGAGCGGAGAGCAGCACTGCAGCAGCATAGTGCAGACGCCAGAGGGACCAGTACTTCTCGGGCTCCTCTGCATGAGCGCGAGCTCTGGCCTCCCAATACCTCCCTCAGCTGAGCAATTCAAAGGAATACAGTCGATCTAATGGTGATGGCACAGGGAGTAGAAGAAAGAAATTAAAGACGAATGAAAACATTGAATTGATTGTTGATGGCGAGGGCGCACAGGAAACAAAATAAAGAGATAGGGAAGGAGCCTGCAGCCAAGGAGAGAGGAGGTAGAATGGGATGGATATGAAAGTATGGTGGAGAATGGAGATTGGAATTTGTTCTTCTGGCTTTTTTATTAGATAAGATTACTTTATTAGCTTTTGTATGGGGACTGTTGACAGTAGGTGGTACCGTGGAGAATTATTTTATTACTAGGAAAATTTGTATGATAAGGGACACTTAGGGGTTTTTGGGTTCACGATTTACTCTAACCGAACTTATAAGAAATTGTTAATTGATAAATGTTATTGGTTTGGTTATCGGTAAGGGTAGTCCTATTAGTGTATTGATCACAACATTTTCCTGGCCACAGATTGATATAATTGCGTTTGGGAAATAGGGGCAAAGCTGGAAAGCAAAGTGGTCGGTGGGATTTACCAAGGAGAAGGAGGAGAAACGTTTGAGATAGGGTTGGTTCTTCAGGTAAAAATATATCTCTCAATATTGATGTGTCAAATTTTAAAATTTTGGCTTTCCATTCTTTCCATTCAATAGGGGTTTGATAAGGTTGTCAACCCTCGTTGATTCAGATTTAGTGGGTAAAATGGGCGCCACACTCTCGGGTTGGGTTTTAAATTCTGTAACAAGACACCCGGGCTAGAGGTGACACGATGTTATTTTTCTCTTTGGTTTGCGAATTGTGCCTCTTTTTTTGTTTTTTTCCTTTCGCCTAACCCTACTTTCAGAATCCTAAGTTGAACACTTGAATATTTATGTTATATGAGTGTGTTTGAATTTCTATTATATTTTGGATCCAAGTACGTATTGTTATGTTGGTGTAGTATTATATAATATTATCCATATGTATATAAGATTTTGTATAATTTATAAATGTATGAACAATATAATACATTTTTCATATATTCGAACAAAAGCGAACTAAAATGATCGGACCATTACCCCTCAACTCGCTTACTCGACCGGGCTAACATGCTAAATTGGGTTGACAACCTTTGATACTTCGAAATTTGGATATTTTTTAAAAAAATTGGGTTTTAATTTTGATGATTAAGTCAAATCGATCAATAATTGAGGACTTTCAGAGAGTTTGGTTGAAATTCAAATGTCGAACTTCTTTCGTTACAAACAAAAGTTTTTGCATTTAATTGTTGTTGGTCGGAGGAAGAGATAGCAAAAGGGATGAAGAATGAAATTGTAGCTATTAATTATTGTGAGTTACAGACGGAGAAGATAAGCCATAAAAAAGGGGTTAAATTTAATTTTTTATGATCATGTTTCGAACATATTTAACTTAATTTCATCAGAAATTGTAACAAAGGGTATGTTTGATAATACGTATATACTATATAGTACAAGCGCATGTTTGATGTGAAAAATAGTAGAGGGATAAATTTGAGAAAAATGAATAAGAGAGTAACAATCTATGCTATCAACTCCACATGAAAACTCAAAGATCGTATTAGTAAAGTAAAATTTAGGTTTTATAATGTTTGGATGTTCTTAACTATTGTGTGTATATTAGTATCTAACACTTAACAACCCCCACTTATTATTCAAACAAGCGTATACGCTAAATTATAATAATTTATACGATAAATAGTATTTTTCATGTTCTTTCATATTCGAGATTTCTAGACATAACCTTTCCATTATTCTCTTGATTTTTTTATATATCTTCAAACTCTGAATTCATATTCGACAATAATGAGTGCAAAAATTTCTTATAAGATATGAAAAAAAATATACAACACTAAACTAGGACGACTTGATAAAAAAAAATATGTTAACTAATTACCGCTAATGTCATAATCAACAAATGCAATAAAAGTTGTTTTGAATTAATGAATTAACTATTTTTATCCACCCTCTCTTCCATGCATTCTAATAATCATACATTTTCATTATTTAACTTATTTCATTCAAAATAAATTTCATTGTAGGGAAACTACTACATTGTTCATGGTCATATCAGTGACATCAAATAGGGATGGCAATGGGTCGGGTTTTGCCAAACCCAAACCCAAATCCATGGGTTTATCCGTGAAAAAAACCCAGGATAAAACTCACTGGGTTCGAAAAACTCAAACCCAACCCAACCCGTTGGGTATCCACGGGTTCATGAGTACCCATGGGTTTTTGTCGTAAAAAATTTACTAAACCCAAACCCAAATCCATGGGTTTATCCGTGAAAAAAACTCGGAGTAAAACCCACTGGGTTTGAAAAGCTCAAACCCAACCCAACCCGCTGGGTATTCGCGGGTTCATGGGTACCCACAGGTTTTTATCGTAAAAAATTTACTAACAAATTCCTATCAAAATTAAAGTCAAATATCAATCTCCCAATACAAACTATCCATATATAAAACACAATTCTAGAAAATTCAAGCAAATCACAAATTAACTATACAAATTGTTCAACACCAATCTTGAAAACTCAAGAAAATTGAAGCAAATCACAAATTATCCACAAATAACATGATTAATTGAAAGCTTCTTTCTGTCAATTAAGTTTTTCACTCTCCACTCGATAACATCAACTTCATACTACATAACTAGAAAGAAAAAATTAGGCATGTCTCCACAAACATAAATAAGATTAGTTGTTTAGAATATTAAATAAGCCGAGAAAATTAATTATATGGGTGTGGGCGAGTACCCATGGGTCGGGTTTACCTAAACCCAAACCCAAACCAACCCGGTGAATAGTGAACGGGTTTAAACCCAAACCCGGCCCAAAACCCGTCAACACGAATTTTACCCGCGTTGATCGGGTTGGGTCGGGTGGGTACCCGTGGGTTCGGGTTTTGTTGCCATCCCTAACATCAAAGTCATTCAGAAGTTCACCAGTACACAATGCATTATCCAACTCACTATTAGTGATAAATTTGGGATAAAATAACTCGGTTACCACTTAAGTTTGAGAATTGGGATAGACATATCACTTAAGTTTGAATAAGGCGTCTGACACCATAAAAGTCCCCAAAAAGTGCATCCGTCAAATTTTCCATCCAAACCAAATTTTTAATTACCTTTTGGTACCCAAAACTTTTAAAATATCAAAAGTTATATTTCAACAAGTATTATTTAATATAAAAATTAGAAAACCTTCTAAACATAGTAATACTAGATGGCTAAAGACATTTTTTCAATATAATAGATAAATTAGTAAAAATAATAAACAACTATCAAGAAAGAATAATAAATATACTAAAAGATAATAATAAATAAATAAAATTAATATTAATACTAGAAGATCTATTTAAACCCCTAATTCAATTAAAAGCACCACTAAATTCAGTTAAAATATAACCTAATTCACCATCAATACATCAAGATCAAAGAAGGATAAATGGAACACAATTTGAAAATTAAACATATTCCATTAATTGAAAAAATTAGAACGAAAAGAGACAAAAAGTAACCCAAGTAATAAGTAAACTATAAAAGCTAAAACATTCAGTTACAAATCTAGAAAAGAAAATATGACTATTGGAAAAGAATTCCAATTAGTAAATTTAACTAATTTGGAATATCTACAATATAATATTAGAGGCTTACAATGAGATTTAACATGGAAAATAAGACAACATCAACATGATGCAAGTGAACTAAATATAACATCCTCAGATGATTTATATCGAGATAAAATTCATATGATACATTTGCTTCAAGGAGTAATTCAATTATTAGAGCACATAATGATAATTGAAAATACTTATAATGATAATTGATTATAAATTTCATATTCAAATATTGGTTTGGTACTAGAGTTTTCAAAAGAAGATTCAAACTAAACAGTAAAAATATGATGTTTTTCATAAGTGCAAAGGATTTTGTACAACAATACGAAGTAGAAGAATCATTTCTGAAATTTAGAAAACGGAATATTTCAAGAATATTCCGTCACTTTTAACTAAATGCACTTAGCAGTAAACTTAAGTGGTATCGGGTGCACATATAATAGAGTTTGGTGATACTCGACGATAATTCAAATTTAAGTGATCTATCTCCCCCAATTCTAATACTTTAGTGGTACCAGAGATATTTTACCCGACAAATTTGTATCATGTCCGATATATTTAAAATCATCCAATTCATATCAATTGCCCCGTGCTGTGATGCACAAAGATGATGCCTATGTTTGGCACGGCTTTTAAAAGTGTTTTTCGACTTCAAAAGCTGAAACAGGACCAAACACCTCTAAAAGCTCGGCTTTTGAAAAAGCGAAAAGGCGCTTTTGTATAACATAAAAGAAGAAGCTCCAGTTTGGAGCTTCTGGAAAAAGTTGTTTTGAAAATACAACATTATCCTTACCATATTTTAATTTTATTTCGGAAAATATATTTTTCTTTCATCTATATTATTTTAAAAATAAAATAAATTATAAAATCATATTATTTAATATAAAAGAAATCTAGCAAGATCCATTTTAACTACTTTTTATTCTTTAGAATTTTTATTCATATTTTATAGGATTAATACCCCAATTTGGCACGAAGTTTGGCGTAAGTGACAGTTCTGACCCCATTTTCCAAATAAGACATTTATGACCTACTTTTGAAACTATTGGACAAATTTGGCCCAAAATTTTCTTGGACCGTTAATATTGACAGTTAAACACTATTCCGTTAGTGACTCAGCAAGAAACCGCTGATGTGGCATGTCACGTCTTTAAATAATATATTTTTTAATTTAATTAAAATACAAATTAAGAAATTAAGAAAAACAACCCTAAACTAAATCAACCTCATCGTGTTAACAGGAGGGATGCGCTTCCTCCTTCTCTGACAACCACCGCTCCGCCGCCTCTCCCATTCCTTCCCAAAACCCCCCAACTACTACAAATTCTTCTTCTTCTTCCGCTACTTTTTAACTTTCCCATCCAGTCATCCACCGATTCCTCTTTTCCTTTAGGAGAAGCCCAAAATCAAAGAAATTCCAAACAAAACCCTGAACACATGGGTGCTGCTCAAAGGGAAAAGAGAAAAATTCATGAAGATCTGCCACCTGTGGAGCCCAAGTTCCGCCACTTCCTCCTCCGACTTCGCCGCCTGCACTTGATCGGCAACACTAGGAGATTCTCCGTCGAAATCGAGACGGCGCCGCCGCCGTGCAGAACTTTCTGGAACTCGGAGCTCCGCTGCTCTTTTCCGCGACTGCCGGAGCGAGGTCGATCGTCTCCACAGCCTGAACCTAACATTCCTGCAAGTTGAGAGCCTGGAGATATTTCTTGACTTGGTCGTTCGACGGTGAGAAATTACCGCCCCTCCATTGGGCAACATCACAGATTGATGGGTCCTCATCATCGGGGTTCGGGTGGCGACAAGGGCGACCCGAAACCTCCTTCCCGGACGTACGCAGGTGGGTTCTCGCTTTTGGCGGCGATGGCGGAAGGAGTAACGAGGAGAAGAAAGAGAGGGATGGAAGAGATAGAAAAATGAATGGTGGGAGCACGGCGACAGTGGTCGACGAAGAAGGAGGAGGCTCCTCCCTCCTGTTGACGATGATATAGATTTAGTTTAGGGTTTTTCCTTAATTTTTTATTTTAATTGAATTATAAAATTAAAGTAATATTATTTAATGACTTGGCATGCCACATTGACAATTTTTTGCTGAGTCACTAACAGAATCGTGTTTGACCATTAATATTAACGGTCAAAGAAAATTTTGGGCTAAATTTGTCCAATAATTTCAAAAGTAGGCCATAAATGTCTTATTCAAAAAATAGGGCCAGAACTGTCACTTACGTCAAACTTCGGGCCAAACTAGTGTATTAACCCTATTTTATATTATAAGTTTGTTAAATAGTTTTACACAACCTCTTATATTAAAAAGCACTTCTAATAGTTTTTCAGCCAAACACTAAACTGTTTTTTTTAAAGTACTTCTCTAAAAGCTCAAACCAGAAGCTGCTTTTGCAAAAGTTATAGCAGAGCCAAACTAGCTCAATGTCTATTGGGATAAACACTATGGACAAATATTGAACTCTATCAGAGACCAATCTTTTTCTTTTCTCATAAGGGTTCATTATGTATATTTTAGAGGAAGCAACTCTAATTTTGAACTATACGCCCTTTTGAAGTATTGAAAACCAATTATGTATGTTAATTGTTGTCCTTTCTTCTTTGAACATTTGTATTTCTTCCTCCAATTATATGTTTTATTTTCTTATTATATTGTAAGGATGTTATATGTACATTTTTTTTTTCTAAACTTTCCCGGCCAAAGGGCCGGGCCCGGTGCTAGTTCTTAAATATAAAAGCGAAGCATTAGCAACATCCTCTGACTATTACACATAAAAGTAAAAGGAAAGAAAAAAAAAAGAATTTTAATTGATATTAAAATAATCAACGATAATTTGGAATTATAAAATGAAATTTAAACCTTTTAATGAAAGTGATACCCCAAAAGAGGAAGGCCGAAAAAGACTCGGTTAGAAAAATGTCTTCTCTCTTGCTCCTCTCATCAGAACCATTAGAAAACAAATGGCTGAAAATATAACAGAAAAAAAACTAAGATTGAAAGTACTTGTCATCCTTAGCAAATTTCCACCTCAATACCGAAATCGACTCGAACCATCCAACCCATTAACATTGAGAAAATCAATTTCCTAACCCTAACTAGCTAGGCTCCCGGAGCAACATCCTTATTGGTCTTGTTCTGCATGTACCCACCATATTCTTTGGCACAGTCCTTGACATGGGTAGCAGTGTCAACAATCCGGCTCCTGGCATGATCCACTTGGTCCGAGCCAGGTGGATGCATCCCTCTGAAATAGCTATACATCCATGATGACCCAGCAACGAAGGCCACAAGGCAACTGCTTAGCATCAAAGATCCAGAGACGAGAATAAAGAGAAGCGTGCCAATGGGGATCCATATAGGGCTTGAGATGATTACCAACGGGGCAAAGAAGAGGAGAGTGAGAATTCCTATAGTGATTGTGATCCCTGTAAAGAAGAGCAAAAATGTGCCGGATATGAGGAGAGTGAGGAACCCGATAAGCTGTGTCGATGTGGGTGCATTCCAATATTGAGAGCAGCTACTTTGCGCTTTGCGAAGGAATGTTGTCGCAGAGCCACCCCGACTACTGTGTAAGGTTGTCCTGGTGGTATCACTTTTATTTCCTTTTTCCTTATTGATTGGTGGTGGAGATGGACCATTGCTATCTAGCTCCACCATGATTGGTTTCGTTGGCCTCGGGACGTCTGTTGTCGACTTGTGGTACTCTGTAGCCATTGTTACGATACTCAAAGATGAAAGAAAAAAAACAAAAAGAAATTGGATAGAGAGGGGAAATAACAAAAAAAATTCAAGATTTAATTTTGTGGATTAGTAGAGAAATGATGTTAGAAACATAACTAGATGCTAAAAGAATAAGATTAGACACAAAAAAAAGAGGCGAGTTAAGAAGACATATGGTGATTGCACGTGGAAGAATGTAATTTTGTATTTCTCGCAAAATTAGTCGGTCACTTCACTGACTATTTCTTTCTACAGATCTAAGAGTTGGTTGCAAGGGAATTGATGTTCAAGAAAGGAAAGAGAAAAGACTCGTGGCATGAAACTTCTATTCTCCTACTTGTTCGTGTTTCTTTCTTATTAAATACTCTTACAGGGGCTTCATACGAAATTTTGAAAGAGTTAAAAAAAAAAAAAAAAAAAATGAGGGATGCTCTCGCCTCTCTCCTCAGTTTCTGTTGCGCGGCGGGGCGCCTCCTCCTCGTCGTGATGGTGGCGTTCTTCAAGGCCAGCGCAAATAATCAACATTCAAGGTGGCAAGGAGGTAACCCTCGTGCTACAGGGACAGAGGCGATCCTGGAATTCTTCAGATCTCGATCCGCAGCGGAGCGTCGGGTTTCTTCCTCGGATCGAAAAGAGGAAAATACTCCTCGGATTCACAAGGCACAAAAGCCGATTGGCAGGGTTCGATGCAACACTAGGAAACGCTCTAATGACGACTTTCCTCGGATGGACGGGTACAAACGCCGTAAGAAAAACCCCAAAGTGGGCTGGCGATTCCAGTTACCTTCCTCGTATGAGCTGGAGGAGACGACTCCCCCCAGCTTGGCGGAGCGGGCTCCGATGGGGTCTCGCTCCGGTATTACTCCGGCGGACCTGGTGGCCCAAACAGAGGGACAACCGGTGAAATTCCCGGAACACAAATCCTCGCCTGATACAGAGGCTTTCCAAGTTTGGCGTAAAGCCATAGGGTCCAACGGACTCCGATCGCCAAATTGCTGGCCCATTCCCGCCGGCCATCGGCGGCTGCGGCGGCGACGTGATACCCTGGAAAAAAATAAAAAACATAATTTAATTCCAGATAATTCTCCCTGGTTTTTAGGGATACAGGAGGTTTTCTCCAAGATTCTTAATGGTTACGGAAACAGACTCAACTTCCCCAATCCCACTTGGACTCTGCCTCTGGTGGCCGGTAGGAGTCAGCCTTGCAGTGGGAATCAAGGGGTTGCTAGTCTTGTTATAAACCCGCCTCCCCAATTACTGCTCAGTGCTTCAAAATCTTGCACGGTTAAACTTGCGGTGGACTGGGTGATACTTTCCCTCCAAAGAAGGCGACGAGTGGCTGTTGGAGCTCTTCCAGGTAAACCTTCTTTGAGGTGCCCTGCTCTACATCCTGCTCGTAACCCGCTGCCCCGGCTGACTCCTGTCTCCATCCCGTCTTTGTCCATTGATCCTGTTTTATTGCTAGCCCCGTCTAGTGGCTTGCCTCCCCCTAAATTGTCATCATTCGTGGTGGACTTGCAGGTTCGGGAAATGGCGCGTATCAATGAGGATCAGGTTGTGCAATTCTCTCTCGAAGAGGTGCAATCCACGAGGTTCAGGACGTCGCGTACCTTATTGGGGAGGGTATTCTCGAATGCCAGAGTCACCCCGATGGAATTGAGGGAAGGAGTGAACACACCATGGCTGGGCAGGGGCCAGATTCGTGTGATGCAAACTAAGCACGGGCTCTTCGAGTTTATATTGCCCACTGAAGAAGCCAAAATATGGGTTTTGAAACGCTCCCCTTGGGTAGTGAATGACAAGCTCCTCGTTCTGAGATCGTGGCTTCCTAATATCACGAGGAACATCTTCGATGATCTGGCCGTGGCACCATTCCGCGTCCAGATATGGGGAGTTAATGAGGATTGCTGTACCAAGCAATTTGGCCAGAAGATGATCTCCACTGCCATTGGCCAGGTGCTGGAATCTGAAGTCTTTGCCTGCAAAGAGACGGGTGAGCGCTTTCTTAAAGTAAGGACGATGATTGACTTCACCAAATCACTTCGTTCCCAGCTCCTGGCAATCTGTGCGGAAACCGGAAAATTCTGGGTCAATCTGAAATATGAACATCTCCCCAGTTTCTGCTTCCATTGTGGCCGGGTGGGGCATCTACAGAGTGACTGCAACTTTGAGCCACCGGCTAGGAAGGAACGTTATGGAATCCACATGATTACCAAGAAACAGGGGCAGAAAGTCTATGACCAAGAAGATAATCACCATCCACAAGGAGGGGCAAGGAAAACAGTCTGGGTTAATCAAGAGATCCGAAAGAAACCAGGGAATGCTGATTTGAGGGGGAGGATGCAGCCCCCGCCGTCGGAGAATGTTAATCGGGTCGTGCAGCAGCCTCTGGGTCGACGCAATAAGGGTGAATCTGCTCGCCGTACTCACCCGGAGTCTACACTCCAAGTGCCCTGGGTGCGCCCGACCCCTTCGCCCCACCGCGGCAGTCCTCGGGGTATCAGATTGTCGAAATCTCCCAGAGTTAAGATGAGTCAAGGGCTGCGCAAGAGGGCTGGGCAAATTGCAAGGAAAGAGAAGCTGCGGGTTCCCGCCAGGGAAGAGATGTCGAGCGGAGGGATCGCAGGGGTGGATGTTGAAAATAGGAGGGTCGCGGCTGATGTCCCGGCGAACCCTGGTATCCCTATGGCGACAGTTGAAGTAGGTCGGCGGCGGAGGATCATCCTCCTGGAGGATAGTGATGATGATTTTGTTTTTCAGGGAGAAGTTTCCCATCCGAAGGCTGTTCCTTCGAGCCCACCTGATGAGCAGCCCATAAAGGCAGTGAGTCCGGCTCCTCTGGATCTTCCTGAAGCAGGTGGGCTGAAAGGGCCATCTGGGCCTACTGGTGCTACTAAAGACGGGCTGGCAAACAAGCAGGGGCCTACTGGAAGTAGGGCCGGGCCAGGCAAACCCGGCCTGCGGGCTTCAAAGCCGCGTCGAGCGGCCAAGGAGAGGGCCCCGTCCGCTTCCAATCAGTCGGGCCGAGTTGGGCCTAGTGAGGGGCCTAAGCCCATTAAGCGGCTGTCTCACTTGAGGAAGGCGGCCCGGGGATCTCAGGCGGAGGGGGCGCATGCTTCCAGGCCGGTTGAAGGGGATTCAGGCCCGCTAAGGAAAGTCGGAAAGGTGCTTCCCAATCCAATGTCTGCGGGACCTTCTGGTGCGACTCCTACACGCCCAGCTGATGGGAGTCCGGGACTGGATGACGCCGCCCTAATGGACTCTTTTTCGGATGATGATGCTCACTTATTTGAGTTGAAACAGAGGTCGCCTGTGCCAAATGGGGCAGGATCTCGTGGTGCGGGGACGGGCCAGGTTCGCCAAGTTGTTGCTGCTTTTGAGTCCGGCCTAATTTTGGGTGATGGGGCAATGGCAGTGAAGGCACAGGGTGCCAAGGGGAAGGGTGTTTTGTTGGAATCAGAGATTGATGAGTATGGCTCTAACCTTCCAGTGAATTCGTTGGAGGGGCGCAAGCGACCTCTGGAGGAGGTGGAGGGTGAGGTGGGGGAAATACCCACGCCTAAGAAACAATTTGTGGAAGTTGCTGATGATAAGGTGGAGGAAGCCAGCCTGGAGTGGCCCCAACCAGATAAATGAGGCTATTGGCCTGGAATGTGAGGGGAATTGGACCATCACTCACATTCCAAACTGCTGTAGGGTTAGTTTATTCGAATAAACCGGACCTTGTTTTCTTTTCGGAGACAAGATCGCGCCGGAGAGTTGTTTCCCGTCGTATGCGGGGTTTAGGTTTCCATTTGTCGCATTGTTTTTTTGTGGATGCGGTTGATGCATCAGGAGGTCTTGTAGTTGGTTGGGTCCCCGGGGTTGATGCCTCGGTTATTTTTCACTCAAACTTTTGCATTTGTACTCGGATTAATGAAAGGGATTTTTCCTATGTGGTAGTGTTTGTTTACTTTAGCTGTGTTGACGCAATTCGTACTAGCCAATTGGCTCAGCTTCGGGATGTTTGTGATAATTTTGCGATACCATTTGTGGTTATGGGGGACTTTAATGTGACTCTCCAGGCGAGTGAGAAAGACGGGGGGAACGCCTGGAATGCTAATCAAGCGATCGGTCTCCGGAATTTTATCTATGACCTAGGTCTTCATGATCTAGGGTTTCAGGGAGACCCGTTCACTTGGACTAATAAACGGATGGGGAATGCCTGCATTAGAGAACGTTTGGATAGAGCTCTCTGCTCACATTCGTGGACGTCGACCTTCCCAGAAACTCTTGTTAAGCACTTTACGGACCAGGGGTCGGATCACCGCGCCTTGCTTCTCTCTGACAAGCCGTATGAGCGTCGTAACAGGCCTCTTTTCCGTTTTGACGCTCGATGGGCGCACAATCCGGAGGTTCGAGCTATGGTGGTTTATGCTTGGAAGGAGGTAGTCCCGGGTACCCCTATGTTCCAGCTTTGGGAGAAACTTAAGAAGGTACGGCATTTGCTGTATGACTGGAGTAGAGCGGGCACGACTAATTCTCTCCGCAATATTCGAACTCTTCAGAAGGAGATTGATCGAATCAAATCAAGCTCCCCTATAGACTGGGATTCGGTGAGGGATCTAGAATCGGAATTGAGTAGGCAATGGGATGCCGAAGAAGTTTATTGGCAGCAGAAATCGAGGGTTCGTTGGCTCAAACGAGGAGACCAGAACTCTTCGTATTTCCATACGGTTACGCGAACCCGCAGAAAACACAACTTTGTGGCTGGGCTTCGCAATGATGAGGGAGATTGGATCACGGATGAGGAAGGGAAGGCTGATATTGCTACTGACTTTTACAAGACCCTCTTCACTTCTGAGAGCCAAGTGGATAATATGTCAGAGCGGGTGGGCCAGCTCCCTATTGATTGTCGTGTTACTGGGGCTATGAATGCGCAACTTACGGCGGCAGTCGGGTCGGAGGAAGTGAGGGCCACTGTCTTTAAAATGGGATCCAAACAGGCGCCTGGGTCTGATGGATTCACAGGGAAATTCTTTAAGACTTTCTGGGATATCGTCGGGCCGTTGGTGATTGAAGCTGTGTGCTCATTTTTTGCCACGAGCAAGATGCTACGCAGCTTCAACCACACCTGGTTGACTCTGATCCCGAAAGTGGACAATGTGGAATCTATGCGACAACTGAGGCCTATAAGTCTTTGCCAGTTCGTTTACAAAATTATTACGAAGATAATGGCAGAAAGACTGGCGAATCTGCTCCCAGAGCTAATCACGGAAGGGCAGAATGCCTTCATTCGAGAACGCCAAATTGTGGATAATGTCTTGCTTGGACATGAACTAATGCACTATCTGAAAATCAAATCGCGAGGAAAGAAAGGGTATATGGCTCTTAAGGTTGACATGGAAAAGGCCTATGATAGAGTTGAATGGCCCTTTCTACTCGCAGTAATGGCTAAGATGGGCTTTAGTTCTGTTTGGTGCGAGTGGGTCCACGAGTGTCTTAAATCGACTTCGTTCTCTGTTATGATGAATGGGACCCCGAAGGGTTATTTCTCGCCTTCCCGCGGCCTTCGGCAGGGCGACCCCCTTTCCCCCCTGTTGTTCGTGCTGTGTACGGAGGGGTTTGCGGCCCTTTTGAGGAAAGCTATTACCGATAAGAAGCTGCAAGGAGTCAAAGTGGCGCCGCGGGCTCCGCGAATCTCCCATTTGTTCTTTGCCGATGACTCCTACTTGTTTCTCCGCGGGTCTCTCCAGGAGTGCGAGAATCTGATCACGGTCTTGAATGAATATGAGGAGCTAAGTGGTCAGAGGGTCAACCTGGCCAAGTCAGCAGTGTGTTTTAGCAAAAACATTTCTGTTCCTGATCAGGAGTTCTTAGGGCAGATTCTGGGGGTGGGGGCTATTGGAGTCCATGATAAGTACTTGGGACTACCTACCCTTATAACCCGATCCAAAATGGAGACGTTTCGCTATTTGGAAGAGAAGCTCCTTGCTCGTTTGCAGGGTTGGAAGCAGCGTACTCTGTCTTGGGCGGCGAAGGAAACTTTGATCAAGTCGGTGGCCTTGGCCCTTCCCCTTCATGTTATGTCTTGTTTCAAGCTTCCCCTCTCATTGTGCCGGCTCTTGGATAGACACGTGGCTCGATTCTGGTGGGGGGTGGAGAATGGGCATGACAAAGTGAGATGGATGTCTTGGCGGAATATGTGTCGCAGTAAACATGAGGGAGGGATGGGATTTCGGCGATTTGAGCATTTTAATCAGGCGTTGTTGGCCAAAGTTTGTTGGCGTATCTTAAATGAACCTGATTCGCTTTTAGCTCAAGTTTACAAGGGGAAATATTTCCCAAGAGGCGGTTTCCTTGAGGCACAGGCGCGGTCGCGCCCCTCCTGGGGGTGGCAGAGCATTCTTTTTGGGCGCCAGTTATTGAGCCAGGGCCTTCGCTGGCAAATTGGTAATGGCCAAACAGCCCCTCTTCTGGAGAGTAGGTGGATCCCCAGCCTGCATCCTACAGTCCCCGCGTTTAATCCCTGTGTAGTGCCGGATCAGGGGGTCCTACGGGTGGCTTCTGTTATTAATAGGGAGGAGGGTTCCTGGTGCGATGAGGGCTTGGCTCGATGGTTTGATCCCCGTACGTGTCGACTCATCAAGGAGATTCCTCTCCCTCGTAGTAATGTTATGGATCGACTTATTTGGCATGGTACGCAGGATGGCATTTTCACGGTAAAATCAGCTTACCACTTGGCGGGCCAGTTGGAGAGGATGGAGAACCGGTGCCGGTCTTCGGCCAGTTGGATGGATAGGTCTAGTTGGATTCGCGTTTGGCAGGCCCCCATCCCCCCGAAGTTACGGGTCTTTCTATGGCAAATTCTTAACCGGCTCCTTCCTACCACTGAAGCGTTGATTGAGAAAGGGGTCCATGTGCACCCTCGTTGCCCTGTCTGCTGGGCGGATTCCGAAACCTTAGAACATTTGTTCCTGGAGTGCCCCGTGGCCCGAGCCATCTGGGATTACGCTGGGTTGGAGTATATCGGGCAGGGGTTACCTAGGCACACTTTTCCCTTGTTCCTGAAAAGATTGTTGAATATCCTCCATCAAGACCAGTTGGTTATGGCGGTTACGGCTGTCCTTTGGCGAATCTGGAGGTCCCGGAATTGGGTTGTGTTTGAAGGGAAGCAGTTTGGGCTGCCAGCGTTGATGAGGCAATACAATCAGCAGTACCAGGAATGGATCAGTTTGCCGAAGGAGACAGTTCAGGGGGGTCCAGTTACCCCGGAGGTGGAGGTTCACCACTGTCCGCTGATCTGCTCATGGGATGGGGCTACAAAGGCAGCTTCGCATTCAGCAGGGGGGATGGTGGTGAAGGATCACTTGGGGGTCGTTCTGATAGCTCGGGGCTTCCAGTTTGCATGCGTGGATGACCCATTGGTTGCTGAAGCCCTTGCTCTTCGTGAAGCGGTTCTCTGGTGCCGGGACTCGGGGTTTGTGGAAGTGCGCTTTGAGGGAGACGCCAAGGTACTTATTCAGAAGGTTGCTCAGGCGAATACTAGGGATAATAGAGTGGGGGCACTTCTTGAGGAGATTGTAGGAGTGCTTGGTTCAATAGAGGGTTTCTCGGTCCGGTTTGTAGGTCGGCGTAGTAATAGGGCAGCCCATTTGGTGGCTAGAAAGGCTCTGTCGTTATACCCGACTACAAGTCGTTGTATTAATCTGCTGGCCTGGCTGAATGCCAGGTTGTAACTACCTTTGTTTTCTGATCAATATATCGATTATCTTTTGACAAAAAAAAAAAAAATACTCTTACAGGGAATGACTGTGGTACTTGATCACCACCTATACAAATATTCTAATCATTCCTTAAAATTTAACTCATGAATTTTTATAATTGAATTAAAGATGCTTTGTATGTAATATGATTTGAATATTCATCCCTTTAGTTTTAACTTTTAATAACCCGAGAAAATGATTTTCTAACAAGAGAAATTTATTTAATAAAAGTTAGGATCAATAAGTACAAAAACATAAATAAGGTCAGAACATGAATCCAATTTATATATTTGTTCTAATAGATAGCCACCCAATTAGCCATGTTAATGTCAGATTGAGGAAATAGAAGTAGACCTAGTTCCAATTAGAAAAATAGAGAACATGGGGGATACAATATAATACTGCTACGATCACTACTCGGAGGAAAAAGAAGTAGACCTAGTTCCAGTAAGAATGCATCTGATGGGTAAAGAGTGAAAGTGATGAAGGAGATCCCTAGTAAGAATGCATATGATGGGTAAAGAGTGAAAGTGATGAAGGAGATCCTAGTGTAAGAATTGGAGTTCAAAACCATCACAAAGGGTTGAATATTGAAGTGCAAGAATAAGAACCTAATGCCCCGTTTAGTAATCATTTTGTTTTTTGTTTTCTAGACAACAGAAAATGGAATCTGAAGAAAAGGAAATTGTTGTTTTCTAGAAAACAAAAGCTAAAGAAAATTTGTTTAGCTGAGAATTATAAAGACTTTTGAAACTGAAACCTGAAAACGAAAACCTGTTTAGATACAATTGTTGTGAGATGATTCCATAACTTGCCTTCTTAAACCAACTTAATCCAAAATATCCAGATACTTAAAATGGTCACATAATACCGCATTCACATTAAGTAACCACAAGGATCATGATAATAACATCCAAATCACTCATACACAAACAAATCACCCTCCACATCCTATAATATCATGCGGAGTATATTCCAAACTCCTCACATCCATGCTTATTAATGCTCCCAACGGCCAACGCCCTCATGCATCTATATAGTAATTTACTTTAATCAATTCAAAGTTCCAAATAGAAACAATGTGCCCGAAAAGATGGTGCACATTTCTGCAATATTCGAGAGGACATGAAATAAGAATTGAATTACAAAGAAGGAAATTGGGTTTTGGATGCGAGAGGAGGAGCTGAAGAAGCTGAGCCATGCTGGTGAATAAGAATTGAGGCCGAGAAGGATTTTGATGCGGAGCCAGAGAAGGGTTGATAGGAGAAGTACATCAGCAGCATGGGATTGAGAAAGAGAAGGACGGGGTTGGTGACTGTTCTTGGTGGAGGGATAGTAGTAGATAAAATTAGGAAAGTAAAAATTTGGGGGCGGAGGGATTCGAAGGGGGGACCTCATTAAATGAGAATGGGGGAGGAATCCGCGTCCCTCTTTCCGGAAACCATAATATTGTGTTTCCTGGAATTACCATTTTTTGGTGCCAATTGGTTCCTCAAATGGAAACGGATGGAAAAAGGAATGAAAAGTGAACACATTTTTTCTTTTCATTTTTATTTTTATGGAAACGGAAGCAGAAAACTGGAATGGGAATGGATACTAAACAGGGCATAACCTTTTAGGATGTTTTCTTCTCTTGTTTGGTGTATTTCTCTCATTCCCATCATGAGCTAGACTTTCTATCAATTGAGTGTTGTTGAATTCCAGATGTATATGTTAGATTAGATGAATGGTGGATTTATTTGTTTGATTGACTCTTGATTATATATAAGTTTGAGGTATTTCATGAATTATGTTAGGTATTGATAAAATCTCAATTATGGCTACTAACATAAGATAGATAATATCCAATTAGGTTGATTAGAGCACTCACCTCAATCTTCATTGTGGGTCGATGGAACGAGCATGAAATCGGGCTACAATGTCGTATTGGATTGCAATCGAATAGAGGGAATCTATTTGGCACGCCCTAGACGTTCTATTTCGTCGGATGTGGAAACTCTCCCCCTGGATAGTCTGCTCTAGGTGAGGTTAAGTAACTAAAAAGGGAGATCAATCAGGAATAGGATTCTACATGGTGTAATCATGAGTTGAAAAACTTGGATAATCATTCGTCTGTCTATTTTGGAACTAGAGAGATACAACATCCGAGTAACTTTCTCACTACAGTTTCTACCAAACTTTCCTTTGCTTTATTTGCATAGTAATTAGTTAATTCAAACCTTTGATTCACCAGAAAACAAGGCAGTCCGTGAAGAAATAGTACATTTGACGCCCAGGTTGATAATTAAACTTCACTTCCACTATATTACACCCGATTGTGGTTTCACTTGGCCACGGTTGGGATAGTAGTCACATTGGGAACGAGCAAAGTTTTTTGCGCCATTGTCAAGGACACGACAAGTTATTAGGAAAATTTGACTATTGGTTACTCTATTTTTGTTTTGTGTTTTCTTTGTTGAGCTCTGTCACATGTGTAGGACCTGAAGCAACGTGGAAGACCTGTACCCGATTTACACAACATCAACCAGACCTTGCGGCATCTCGCAAGGGCGCGGGAACTAAGAGAAGCTTGAGAGAGGTTGACAACCTGTAACCTCCAGAGCAAGAAAAAGGAGAAGTTGAGATTGAAGTTGAAACTAGGGCTGGGGAGAATCAAGTTCACAATTATGTGAACAACCAAGGGAAAAATGAGGAGGAACCAGTGAGAACAATGGGGGTACTACTTCACTCCAAGCTCGCAGACATCTAACCAAACAATAGTACATTTGACGCCCAGGTTGATAATTAAACTTCACTTCCACTATATTACACCCGATTGTGGTTTCACTTGGCCACGGTTGGGATAGTAGTCACATTGGGAACGAGCAAAGTTTTTTGCGCCGTTGTCAAGGACACGACAAGTTATTAGGAAAATTTGACTATTGGTTACTCTATTTTTGTTTTGTATTTTCTTTGTTGAGCTTTGTCACATGTGTAGGACCTGAAGCAACATGGAAGACCTGTACCCGATCAAACACAACATCAACCAGACCTTGTGGCATCTCGCAAGGGCGCGGGAACTAAGAGAAGCTTGAGAGAGGTTGACAACCTGTAACCTCCAGAGCAAGAAAAAGGAGAAGTTGAGATTGAAGTTGAAACTAGGGCTGGGGAGAATCAAGCTCACAATTATGTGAACAACCAAGGGAAAAATGAGGAGGAACCAGTGAGAACAATGGGGGTACTACTTCACTCCAAGCTCGCAGACATCTAACCAAGCAATCCGACATCCTCCCTTTGCCACTAAAGACTTCAAGATCAAGACAAACGTCATCTTCGTGATCACGAACAACATCCAGTTCTTCGGGCTCAACCATGAGGCTTTAAGAGACCACATCAATAGGTTCTTTGCTCAAGAAGATGATGAGACACTCAAAATGCTTGGAAAAGGTGCACGAAGCTATTCCTCCAATTCCTCAACCATGGTTTTGAAGACCATTTTAATGTTGGGACCTTCTACAACAAGTTACTCAAAGAAAATCATATGCTTATAGACTCCTTCTGTCAAGGCGACATGCTTAACAAGACGCCACCTCAAATAACAAAAATATTTGAGGAGATAGTGACATGCGACTATGATTGAGGTATCATAAGAAGAGGTCGGAATTCAAGGGAAAAAACACTCATGTGGTGGAATCCCAAATTTCACTTGAAGTGAAGATTAATGAATTGATCAAGACCGTTAAGACCAATGAGAATGCTTCAATTAGCCAACCTAAAGCTTAAGTGCAGCTTTATAAGTGGTGCTAAAGTCCGGATCATGCTATGGATGAATACCAAGTGATGTTGGACCTGAATGCGCCCAAAGAGCAAGTAGACTTCATTGCCGATGCTAGGAGAGGTCATAATTCATATAGCAACACCTACAATATGGGGTGGCATCAACATCCCAACCAATGTAATAAAAATGCATCTTAAAATGCTAAAACACACATTTTTCGGTTTCCGAGTAGGAAAAACGCTTCAGTTTCTATATAAAAATGTATAAAAAAGTGGCCAAAAACACGTTTCTGATCCATTTTTGTACGTTTTCAGTTGAAGGAGTTTCAACCAATTTCACACCCTCTCTTCCGACAAACCAGGTATCATAATACCAATCCCCACGGTCAAATCAACCAAAAATGAGTTTTAAATAAGTCCTCAAAGTTTGAGAATGATCCACAGGTTGGTTTCTCCGGAATCCTCCCTGGAACCAACTGCCCAGCTATAGGAAAACAAGGCTGTACTCTGTGTGACCAGCAACATTTCTCAACGAACTAGCCACTATAACCCTAGCCTGGTTATATTTGGCTTTGTTAGGATTGACTAATGTGTGCACTTAGACTTTAAAAATTTAAAACTTGATCGAAGCAGCGAACGATTAAGCATTAAATTCAACAATTTAAAGCAAGCTACACCGTCAAAGGTACCATAAGGAGACTCATTTGGTAGCCTGTCATGTGCTATCTTTGTCATCCTGATTTTTCGAGGGGTTCAACTTCATTTCTTGGTTGCAGTGTGTCTACTTAAGAGTTAAGACTTGTATCTAAATCTTCTTTTCCTCTTAATTGACTCATCCATTGGCACAAAAAAAAAAACATAAGCTTCACTTCATCATCTTCTTCAATGGCATTATTGTTCTTCCATTTTGTTTGAGATTAATCATAGATTAAGGGATAATCAATTATACAAAGTAAAACTTTATTCCCAAAATTTGAAGTCGATGAATGAGTGACATGTTCATTCCCTTCTAATTCCTTATAAAAATAACTAATTGTGAGCTTGTAGTGGATACTTCGTAAATCCTTTTGGCCTTTTGTATAAAGACCCTACAAGGAACTAGGTTAATTTCTACAAAGAAAAAGGATCTGGATTAAACAAACATCAACCTTCCAGGGGAATAAGAAACAACATAAAATAGGCTACTGATGCAAAAGCTCTAAAGCTTTCAACAACGTGGGTCTAAACCTTTTCACATCAAGCTTTACATTTTGATTGTCTAAGTAAATAGATTTGAATAGATCCCAATTTTCTTTTGCAAAGGACCACGGCTTGGTGAAAACGACGTCGTCAGGTGGATAGTGTTCTGTCAAACTGCTCTCTTCTCTTTTGATTTTATACTCCAAATACCTCACTTTCATGTTCTCCGACGGCTCCCGAAAATAAGTTTTCGAAATCCAGTCCGCTCCCAGCGGAACAACCTGAACCAAAATTGCATTATCCGGAACAAAAACCATATTGGTCAACCCTGCTCCGTGGACTCCCATCACCACATCACAAGAGTTCATAATCTCTGCCGACTTTGAGATGTTTCTATCCGGCTCTGCAACTGTTACTTGGTACCCGAGTGTTCTTGCCATCCTCGCAACATCATTGACATTTGTGAATGCTCGAGTTCTCTTACGCGATATGATAAGAAGTTGTGGCCTCGATTTCTTGTCTTTGAATTGTAGATTGATTGCGGTCGCCTTCTCTAACGAATAGGCATTCCTTAGGAATTGTTTAAAGTCTACCATCGTGTATTCGGATTCTGATGGGTTGATGTTGAGTTCTTTTTTGTGCCTCCCCTTTAGGCCTAGTATTAGCCTTGAGAAACAATGAGTTTTCTTGCTTTGTTGTTCCTTGTCCAGATCCATCGAATTGTACCTGGATTGAGTGAAAATATATCAATTTTACCGTATTTAGATACAACTAGAAAGTTTGATTTTTTCTGAAATATGGATGAAGACATTAAACTTGCTACGAATTTGAATGAGGACATCAATGATGAAAAAAGAAGAAGCATATACTCTCCATCTAGATTTAGATATTACGCTGCAAGTGACAATTATATTTGTATAATGCACCCATAATTAATTGTTTCCTTTAGTTTCATCAACTAACCAATTAATCTTTTTCACATAATCCTATCAATTCCGTAAATCAATGACATCATCACCTATAAATAATTACACTCCTTATTTCGCAAATGATGAAATAGTCTTTTTTCAATCAAAGTATAAGAGGGTTGTAATACTAATTTTTCGATGATCAAAAGTCTAATTTGTAACCACATGATTTCAAAACTTTGAACTGGTATGAAATGGTCACTCTGTTTAATTTGTAATCGTTTTGTTCTAAATAAAAAGTTTTGCTACCGAATGGTTATAAATTAAAGGGTCGTAACTGTTTTGTACTAAGTGCAAAGGTTCGTGACAGTTTATACTAGGGGTGGGCATTCGGTCGGTTCAGTTTCGACCGAATCGAAATTATGAATACCGGGTCCCTGAATTCTCCCAAACCTCAAACCGAATTATAATTCGTTTCGGTTCGGTTTTTCACACAAAACCGAATTTGTGAGGCTACTTGTATCTTCTTAGTTTTAAATTATTTTTCACCCCTAATACAAACAATAAATATGCAATTCTATGCATCATCAATGATAAAATCAAACTTTTCAACACATAGGTCATAAAAAATTTCAAATATTTAAGTCTAAAAACAACTACAAACATAAAAATCCACCATTTGGAGGTTGCAATTATAGTATTTCGATTTTTTAGTCGGAAATTCAGAAATCCGATCCGGTTGAAAGAACCCTGATTTCCGAAATATTCATTTTTCATTCCGAATTCCGAACCGAATAGCATTATTTCGATTTCGGTTCGGGTTTACCCAACCATTTGCCCACCCCGACTATACTAATTACTCGCATCTTCTCAAATAACAGAGTGGAAAGAGAAAAAACGAAGCGTACCTAGACAGTGCCCGGAGTATAGTTCCGAACTTGGCGACCAACCACGGTTGATGGTCGGTTATGAGCAGCTCCACTTCTCCGTCGAACCGCCTTGCGGTGGCGAACAGCGGGACGAGAACATCGGTGAAGGCGTGGAAATGGTTGCCGGCGAACCCTCCGAGAGAGAAAACAACCCCCGGAGATTCGTGAATCTGAGAACAAGCCGGCAAGTCCCTGTCGTCTCGAGCCACCATTTTCAGCGACCATTCTCTCACCAAACCCATGGCGACCTCGTCGCCCTTTCTCCCGTAGGGCTTTATCGACATTGTCGAAGCAGTCCTGTTTTGGTCTCCCGCGCCGACATAGTAAACCGTTGCTGAACCGGGATCAACCCTGACGTCACCGTTCAAGTCGCAGAAATCCGATCTTTCACCCTTACTGCACGTAACAGGGATTGGGCTCTGTTTTTTGCTCTGTTTTTCCAGCCCAGCATCTGTTGAGGATTTTTTTTAAAAATGAAAAAACAGAGAGACATGCTCTGTCATAATGTTCGCAGAGGTCAAACAACGTTAATTATATAGGCGAGTCGAATAATGAAGGTAGTTAGTGGGGAAGAGCAGGCCATAAAGTAATCTCCGATTAGGTAGTTAGTCACAAGAGATTCACTACTTACCCTCCATCTCCCTCTGCTACCAAATTGAATAAGAAACTTGAAATCAATTAATTAATGAACAAAGAACATGAATTCCCTTGGTGTCAGCCTGCTGCCATGAACTTCCCTCATTTTTACTAGAAAATAGTATTATATACCGAGAGTCGTCGGGGGGAATTATTAACCCGACTCCAGCTAGCTGTTATTTCAATTTGGTGCTGTCTTAGCAGGGAAAATGAAATGGTTTGGTGTTGACAAATGACGTACCATTATTGTTGGTGGTGTGCATTTCTCTATGGTTCGTTGTACTTGCGTCATTCGTCGTCGTCGTCGTCCTTGTGCTCTGTTTAACAGAAGCTGCTGCATATTCATGGAACAAACTGTGATCAAACATCAAACAATAACTGGGAATCCCGGAAAGGATAGATTGAATAACATCACACAGTGTTGTTTTAGGGGTCATTTTGGATGGATCAATCTAGAAATGAGTCAATTTGATCAATTAAAACGAAGCAATTAAAACGAGCCAATTCGAATTACCTGCCCCACCCCAGGTAATTGAAATTGACTCAAAACGGATCAATTCAAAATACCTCAGGCAGATTGATCCATCCAAATTTTTTGCTGGCAAACGAGGCAATTTGGTACAATTGTCTCAAAACGAGACAATTGTGTCAAATTGATAGATAGATGAATTTTAACCCTTTTCCGCCTTCACAAAAAATCATGTTACATGCAGAGTCAAACATCGTTTTGCCTTTTTTTTGTTGAGCAGAATTACTCACGATTTGGTGTGTGCTGCATTGAGCCGCTTGTATGATTCTCCTTGGCAGGAATGTTGTTGGGGGTGATTTCCACGTCTGTAGAAGTTATCATCCATGGACGATTTGAGTTGGTTATGTACATGGAAAGTCTTGAACAGAGTATTAGCTTGAGGGCAGCCATACTTACTCCTCTTCTTGTCCATATGGAGCAGGGAGCTGGCTGTATCATTGACCATGTACAACTTCTGAAACACTCCAGGAGACCACCTTAGATCCACTACAAAAAGAAGAAAGGTTGTCATCAGAAGGAGAAGAAAGACACATAAATGAAGTTGAGACCAAAAAAAAAAAAAAAAACAAAGGGATTGACTTGAGTTACTACGTACAAGGGGAAGGCAGGGGACCCCATTTCTGAGGCTTGAAAATGGTGCAGAAGCTTAGGAAAATGAGGAAGCAAATGATCAGTGCCCCTCTTCCCAACTTCTTCTGCTCGTGTTTGGTGAAGCTTCTCGCCAGCAAGCTATCATACATCATCATTTTTCTTTTTCCCAACTTTTGATCAAAAGTCTTTTTCCTTTTCCCCCCCTTCAGAATGGCAAATTGGAGAAGCAGCAGGCAGTCATTGTGCTGATGGCTGAGCTTGTTACCCAAATATAAGATGATGATGATGATGATGATGAATGGAAATGGAAGGAGCAATAGAGACAAAAAATCGAGAGCTGTTGAAAGATATGGGGAGGGAGGGTGTAAGAAAGGAGGGGTTCACATAATTATAACACAAATAATGTGTTAGTTTTGAGTTGTTGCTCCCCACGTATAATCATGTCTCTCATACAAGATTCTGTTTAGTTTTGTGCAAAGGAGTTTTATAGAGACAATTGAGAGGAGAGAGAGGTTGACTATTGAGATACACCAATCGGGCAGGCACCTTATTCTTGGTGGCCGATGGACACATATATACATTCACTCTCAAATGATGTTGCCGGCAGCAGCCAATTGGTGGCACTTAAATTTCAATACCTTTAGAAAGGAAGAGTTACTCGCCACCTATTACACACTTCCACTGCAGGTTAAGTGTAATTTTGAGATGGGTGTAATATAGGGTAAATATATTTTTAATTATCAATCCGAGCGGTTCGTCTATCCTTAATTCAGTAAAATGAAAACAAATTATCTAGCTAACGGAATGTTGTTTAAAAATTATCAAATTAAGCAAACAAACAACTTAAACGATGATGAATTCAAGATGGGAAGGCTTAACTCGGATGATTATCCCACTCGTCCCGTGTTGAGATGAGATTGTGGTACTCTAGTTCGATTGGTAGGTTTTATATACCGTTAGGAGATCTAATATAGTTAGGCCCCTTATTTGAGTGCATCCTAACCCGCCTAATTGATCTAATTGGAGGGACGTACCACACTACCGCAATAGACGACTAGGGCAACCAAATTCACTCCCTCGGGCATTGATCCGGAACGGCATAAATACACCAATCGCCTTAAATCATGGCTCTCTATGATGATTGAATAGTGACCCAAATTTCCATAAGAAGATATTCTTTCTCTCATGTCAATTTGCCAAAATATTGAAAGAATTGATCAAGAACACTCAATTTACATGACAAATACTCAACCAATTTATAATTAAACATGTCCATCATCACATAAAGTTCACAAACATCAATCTAAAACATCCTAAACTAGGGTTCACATCATCCAAGTAAAAAGTGAAACTACTCCATAACTAGAGGAAGAACAACAACTAGAAAATAGGAAAAACCCAATGGACCTTGATTCTTACTCTTTTTAATTAGTTTCTTGGATTGATCATTGGAAATGAAATTTGGAATTTTCTAGGATACCACAAAAAAATTTCAAAAATACCATCGATAGTAGAGGAATCAAAATAAATTTCCAAGCGCAAAGTTATGCGGAATTAATTTTTTTTCGTTACGATCGGATACCCGAGCGCAAAGTTACGATTGTTCTACCCCCCGCGGTTTCTCGGAGCGAATGGAAACCGCTGGGTGAGGTGGCAGTTTTCACAAAAAACGCGGGGTGGTGGCGGTTTTTGGAAAATGGTGGTATTTTTGGAATTTTCCGAAACTGAGTGATATTTTTGAATTTTTTTTGGTGGTATAGTTGGAAAATTTCCTTGAAATTTAGCCTTCTTTTGGCTTGGGAAGGTCAAATCCACCTTCAATTCTCCCTTGCTCGTTAGCTTCTCTTTCCAGGGTAAGGAACATGAAACTCTCCTTATATAGCTCGACTGTGCATGTTTCACGGTTGAACATCACACCCGTGTGTTTCATTAACACACTTCATGGTTCCATGTTGTCTTCATGGTTTAAGACCGTGATCCTTGGATTGCCTGCGAGACAGACGAAAGCTCCTGAAAATCTGCGAGCTTCACGACCTCCTTGTAATGTTCACGGTATGCTATCCATGATAATTACCACCAAACCATGATCCATGCACTTTTCACCATTTTGCTTCCTTTTCGATCCCTTTTGTCTGAATTTCAGGTATCGTTTGCTTGTGGGATTTGGGTGATGGATTTGGCACCCAAATTCCAAGCATCAAGGACTTGGCACAAATTCATTGTTTGCTAAGGGACACAAATCCGTGGGGTCAACGGATTTGAACCATTTTTTTAGATCCGAATCCGTGGACTCCACGGATTTGTAAATCCCACATTTCATTCGGGATTTGATAATGGAAGGCAAAATTGTGAGACAAATTCATCATAAATCCATGATAAAAATTAACTAAGCAAACAATGTACTCTTCCAAATCTATAATACAACAAATCCATCATAAACCATGATCCTCTGCTGTAGTTTGTGAGCTTATCTTCATCTTCCTACACTTGTTGCTCTAAACTCCCTTTAATTTTATCGAAACCAACACATTGATACCTAAACATTTCAATATACAATATCAAGCAATCCTAGGCTAAAATTAAAATGTATGTTTGAATCTCAATTAACCTCAATAAAGACATGGAAACACCTAGATAAAGAATACTAATAACACCTATTTACTATTTAGGTGTTATCGATGGTTTAAGATTATAGGCAAGTGTGGTTTCTCGTTTTTTTTAAGGTTTTGAATATTAATTAATTAAAAAGAAACAATATAATGTATGTCTTTCTAAATTTTTTTCATTCATTCCTTTTGATTAATCCAATGATTATTAATAATTTAAAAATTACTTTAAAATTCCAATTAAAATCCGTGCCAGACTTCCATCCTCCTATCATTTCGTTATTGTGTTTGTTAATATATATACACTACACCAAAATCAATTGAAGAAAAGGGAAACTATTATTTTTATTCGAATGAGATTAGGGGTTAAGCCCCGGTTGACTACTATGATAACTCTTAGATTAAAATAATAATGGGTAGTTATCATAAATGGTCACAAAACTATTCACTTTATACAAAACGGTCACAAACCTTTAATTTTGCACGTTTCAGTAACATATGTTTCAACTAATAACAAAAATGTAATTCCGTCCATCTCCATCCAAAATTCTGTTAGTGTGGTCCAGTCAGCTGTTCAGTCAGCATCCACATCATCAAAATAATTATTAAAAATTAAATAAAACCAATTAAACCCTAACCAACCCAATCCATTCCTTCTATCTCCTTCCCTCTCCGCCACCATCTCTGCACCGTCTTCTCAGCTTCCACTAATCATGTCAAAACTCCCTACCTTCCTTTTCTTCTTCCTCTCCACCATCTCCATTTCCCTTTCATCTCACCCACTTGACCCAGTAATGCCGGCCGAGTTCACCGCCGTCCAAACCGCCGTCCGTGCACACTACTCCAACCACACCTCCATCGGCCTCAAGGACCCACCAAAATTCGCCGTCCTCTCCTATCTACACCACCACTCCGCCGGTCCTTCGCCGCGACGAGCCTTCATCATCGCCCAAGTCAACCACTCAACCACCCATGAAATCACCGTCGACCTTACCGATCCCAACAACATAATCTCCGACCAAGTCTACACTGGCACCGGCTACCCGATTTTCACTACCAAGGAACAACTCGCAGGCAGCGCGCTCGCCGTCGGCCACACGCCGTTTTGGAGTCCATACGGAAGAGGGGGCTCAAATTGGGGGAAATCGTGTGCAGACGTACGGGATCGGGTGACTTGATTTATTTTATTCTGTTGATAAATTTGAGTGGAAGCTGAGAAGGCGGTGCAGAGATGGTGACGAAGAGGGAAGGAGATAGAAGGAATGAGTTGGGTTGGATTGGATTGGGTGGGTTAGGGTTTAATTGGTTTTATTTTATTTTTTAATAATTATTTTGATGATGTGGATGCTGACTGGACAGTTGACTGGACCAAACTAACAGAATTTTGGATGGAAATTGACGGAATTACCTTTTTGTTATTAGTTGAAACATATGTTACTGAAATGTGCAAAATTAAAGATTTGTGACCGTTTTGTACAAAGTGAATAGTTTTGTGACCATTTATGATAGCTACCCAAATAATAATTCATAAAATCCGAATAAATTGGAGAATAGTTAAGCCAATTCTTATCACAAACTCTAATGTAAAAACTCTCATATCCACCTCTCTTCTCTCATTGTCACATATCCTCTCCCTCTTTCCCACACCTCTCTCTACACGACCCCTATTCCCCTTACCCGCTCTCGAAACTGCCGGTTTTCATCCTTGCCATGCATGCCTCAGTACCTCTCATGATGTCACTTACCCTCTCTCAGCTTTCGTTTCATATGGGTATTTTCGTCCCACTTACCGTTCTTTTCTTGCTGCAGTTACCAGCCACGATCTCCCGCGGAACTATCGAGAAGCCTTGGCCGATCTGCCCTGGCGTGAGGCAATGCTACAAGAGATACGTGCCCTCCAACAAAATGGAACATGAGAACTCATCAATTTACCCCCATGGAAAGCGTTCCATCGCAGCTAAATGGGTGTTCAAAATCAAGCATCACCCGGATGGAACTTTGCAGCGATACAAAGCTCGCCTAGTTGCAAAAGGCTACACCTAGACCGAAGGAATTGACTTCCATGATACTTTTTCTCAAGTCGCAAAGATGGTAACCGTTCGATGTCTTCTTGCTGTGGTCGTCAATCGCGGTTGGCATCTACATCAACTTGATCTCAATAACGCATTTCAACATGGTTATCTTGAGGAGGAAGTGTATATGAAGCTTCCCCCTAGTTTGAAGGGCCAGGTGGCATTCAAGTTTGTCGTCTTCGCAAGTCCCTCAATGGTCTTCGTCAGGCTTCTCGCAACCGGTACTACAAGTTCACTACTGCACTCTGTCACCTAGGTTTTTGGTCATCCCTAAAGATCACTCTTTGTTTATTTTTCATCGGGGGAGCACTTTCGTTGCTGCTCTCATCTATGTCGATGATGTTATATTAACTGAAAATGATCTCTCCTTCATCAGTCGTGTCAAATGCTTCCTCGACACTGAATTCAAAATCAAGGATTTAGGTGATCTTCGCTATTTCTGGGCATGGAGCTCGTGCACATCCATGATGGAGATGTCTTATGTCAGCGGAAGTATACTTTGGATATCCTCAAAGATGCTGGTGTGGAAGGTGCTCGGCCTAGTGCCTTCCTGGTCGAACAGAATCATCACCTCACTCGTCCTACGTCGGGCAACGAACTTCTTGCTGATCCTTCTAGCTATCGTAGACTTATTGGGCGTCTTCTCTACCTCACGATGACGCATGCTGACATCACTTACAATGTCAATATCTTGAATAAGTTCATCACTACTCCTAGTAAGAGCCACATGGATGTTGCGATTCGAGTCCTGCGCTACCTAAAAAATGTGTCGGGACAAGGTATTTTCCTTCTGCGTCATAATGATCTTACTATTGTTGCATACTGTGATGCAGATTGGGGTTGATGTGAGCGCACTCGCTGCTCCACTACAGGTTATTTCATTACACTAGGCGGGGCGCTGATCTCTTGACGTACAAGTAGAAGGTCGTGGCCCGCTCATCTACCGAAGCAGAATATCATGCTATGGCTAACACTGTTAGCGAGGTCCTTTGACTTTGTTGGTTTCTTACTGAACTTGGCATCCCCCAACAGCGCACCACATCCCTCCATTGCGATAATCAGGTGGCGCTTCACATCTCTGACAATCCCGTGTTCGACGAGCGCACCAAACACGTAGAAATGGACTGTTATTTTGTACTTGAACCGGTTCAATCCGGCGGCATTTTCCCTCTTAAAGTTAGCTCCCATCTCCAGCTCGTGGACATCTTCACCAAGGGCTTGGCTGCCGACCGTTTTCGCATACTTCTCTCCAAGCTGAACGTTCGTGACCTTCACGCTCCAGCTTGCGGGGGAGTATTGGAGTAGGAGAGTGGACCTACCTCATATTCCACATCGACACATGAAGCCCGACACCAATTCCCTCAAGCCAAATGCAAACCCATCTTTTTTCGTTGAGTGCATTGTTTACGTGTTCAAGGAGGATGTCCCATATGATGTAGCCCTAGTTACTAGTGGAAGGGGTATATATATATATATGATCATTGTACGCGGTCTAGCTGCTTGTGAACACATAATCTAATAACATCAGTAGAGGTTCTCACTCTCCCGTGAGTTAGTCTCGACTCTCATCGGTGATACCACATTAAATCGCGTGTTGGCTTTTTATTTTACACTGACGTTTCTATCGTGTGAGATAGAAGCAAAATCCTTGTCAAGAACTAGAAGAACCTGCTGACGCTACGATGATCGCAAAGAAGAAATCCTCTTTAAACTTGGAATTAGTAATAATTATTTTATTGTGTATTAGTGCGCTGGTGTGTGGCTATTGTTTTGATTAGTAATGATTGTATAGTAGTTATTTCTCGGCAGTGATTTATACGGTAATAATTTATATTTTATTATTAGTAGCATTTTTCTTGGTATAGTAGTAATTTTTGCATTTGATATAGTTTATTACTGATAACAATAAGATTACTAAATCGCCAATCTAAAATTACTAAAATTCATCCATCTAAGTCATAAAATTTACTAAAATTTTGAATCAGAATTACTAATAACAATAATCACTACTAACATCTTAAAATTACTACAACAAAATTGCTAAATTACTACTAATTTAAGTAGTATTGATTTTTTAATGTTAAATTTTTTCAGGTATGAATTTTCTAAGAGAGAAGAAACATATATTAAAATATTATTTATTTACTAAATATAATTTATTGAAACACCAAATATACACTCACAACCTCAATTATTTTATTTTACTTAAATATCATAAATGTTGATTAGAGCGGTGAGTATGTTTCTAACCTCTATGAAATTAGCACTCTAACTCTTACCATGATAAATAAATAAATAAATAAATAAATAAATAAAAAGGAAAACTATGATTAAGCGTGATAGTCGGCGAGAGAGACCATCCATAGTCAACTCACAACTGTTCCCGGAAGGGAGAAGAAAGAGAGGCTGACATGCTAACAAATTACTGAATAATGCACACCATACCACCACTTTTGTGTCCAAATGTGTGTTTGGTGAAATAGATTGTGACATTTTAACAAATCTTCACTCTTTTGGGCTCCATTTGTGGTGGGATGCATGATTACTGATCTACTAAATTCTAAATATGTATTCCTTATTTTCTTTGATGACAATTACGTGTACATTTTAAAAAATACATATTATAGTGTTTTATATATATATGGTGATGACTAGTATACTTTAGGTGATATGGCCGTTAGATCTACTTTGATGAACTCCGACGAATATCAATAATCAATTATTATTTTCTATTAAACCGAACTTCGGGTTTGGATTTAGAGAATCGCGACCTGGTATTTATCCATTAAAACTTAGGGTATATGTATCATACCCTAATCTCGATTTAATTCATCATCTAAATATTTATATTTGTCCAGAAGTATACCTTGCCTTATTTCAATCGTAGATAGCTCCACGATTACTGAACTACTACTGCATTATAAGTTTAGCTTATCAATAATACAACCTCCCTTGGCTGCATTCAACACTAGTTCATACTTAATTCCTGACAATACGTACTCTGTGTCGGTCTCTCTTGACATATAGTTCAATTTCTTAGTATATTATAAAAAAATGAATTTCATTGTTAAGTAATTTTTATTTCCATGAGCGTGTAAGATGTAAGGCTGGCTATTTGGTCTCGGACTGTTTGGTTTTATCCGAAACTGGACCGTATAACCGGGATCGGGACCGGACTGGGACTGGATAGCAAACAATCCAATCTCATATTCGGACTTAGATTTGAGATAAAAAAAACCCGGATAAAGACCGGATAAGAGACCCCCAACACCTAAAATCAAGATCAAATTGGGACCAGACCGGGTCACGACCGGCCCGAATCAACACGGGACTGTATCCAATCCAATCTTTGATTCTTATATTCCCGGAAAGATCAAACTAAAACCGGATCAATTTGGTCCAATTTAACCGGACCGAACCGTATAGCCACCTTCTTTGACCAGATCTTCCAACCTTTTCACTTTTTTTTTTAACAAAAGATAATTATATTAAATAATAAGAAGATATCGATCTACACCCTGGAACCAACCCAGGCACGAAAATCATACAATCGACACATAGTCGGAGACAAAGATAGGGCCTTCCTAGCCACTCAGTGGGCTACCCCATTGCTATTCCGACCCACGAATCGAATACTAAAACCACTACACTGCGCCATCAAATGTATGATCTCCTGGAGAATAACCCCGACACGACTATCCCTCACATCTTTAGCATTAACCTTATCAATAAGCACCTTTGCGTCCCCTTCGAAACGAACTTGATGGATGCCGAGGCCTTGACACCAATAAATCGCCTCCCGGAGGGTTACAGTCTCCACCACAAGAGGATCTATCATATTTTCAAAAAACACACCTCTTGCCAAGAGAACAGCGCCGCCTCCATCCCTTAAGATTATACCTCCTGCTGCGTGTGAGCCGGCACGAATCGCCCCATCCCACATACAGACGACTGAGGTTAAATCCACCAAGCCCATATTCTGCTGCACAGGTGGATGCTCCTGAATTACCCTATCCCTATCCACTGGCAATGTCACCCACTCATGGAGCTGCTGATGGTATTGACGCATCAGTTGAGGAATTAAGTACTGCTTACCCTCAAAGGCGACCCTGTTCCGAGACTTCCAAATACGCCACAGGAGTGCCACCAAAGCTTTTCACACCCCTAGTAAGATGTTTAAATTTCGGTACTTATATGTACTCTGCTATTTTACGGGTAGTGTGGGGCATGTTTTTGTTTGGGATTAAAAGTTGTCCGAACAAGAGTATATGGATTCAGAAGGTTCTACCCTGATTATTCTTGTCGGAAAATCCACTCTCTAGTATAAAATACCTAAGGTCCCGAACAAAGATATGTGTGGTCTACAATGATCGCCTTCAGGCCAACCCTATTGAGGAACTTCTTAATTCTTATCTCAGTGGTATTGACTTTAGGCAGATGCGCGACCAGTTCGATTAAGAGGTAGAACTTAGTCCATAAAAAAAAAAAGAGGTAGAACTTAGGATACCAATTTGTGGAGCAGGAGCGGAGTGGGAGTGAGAGCGGAAACGGGACGGTAAGAGCGTTTGAGAATTATATATTGAGAGCATTAAGAAAATGTAAATATTATATTATTTTAATTAAAATATTATTAATATACTACAAATTTTAAAAATATCATCACACATGAGGGAAAATAAAAAAAATTCAACAAATATAGTTATATAAAATGGTAAAGGACACCTATCTAAATTCTCTGTAAAAAAATACTTGTGCTTACCATTGTTACATGGCCCAAACTTAATGAATCCAAATAATTGCTTAACTAGATGGACCCAAAGCCCAAAGCTAAGGCCGAAGCTCTAAACCTAGACAATCACACTTTGAAAACTCCATATTCTTCTCTTGTTAGCTCATTTGGTCCTCCAAGGTATTTCACCTTGAAAGCACAAAAATGCTTAAAAGTATAAAGAACAACTTAGGTCTATCAAATACTAATTAATTTAGATATAAAATATAAGATATTAAAGATGCAATAATAGGAGGAAAATGTATTAAATATGAGTGATAAATACTGTAAATTATTTAAAAAATACTATAAATTAAATTTCATTACCATTTAAGATCGTTGGTTTCTCTCTCTTACTAGCATCACATTTATCTTACTAAAATACTCATAAAACAAGAGAACTTATGGGTTAGAGAGTCCAACACATTCTACTATTGGCGCCCAAGAAAAGTATTTTAAATTTTAATTTATTTATTAAATTTAATTTCACGAGATACCGAACATACCCCTTATTAATTCCGACCATCAAATTTAGGGCTGGGAAACGGTGCGGTCTGGTCCAGACCAGACCATATATACGGTTTATGGTCCAGACCGAGAGGCTGAAGTATAGACCACAGGCCAGACCATAGACTATACGGTCCGATCCAGACCACGCTTGTGCGGTCTGGTTCGGTCTGGTCTGGTCCAGATAGACCACACTCAAAGAAAAATTAATAATTTGTTTAGTTAACCACACAAAAAATTGAACCAATAACCAAGAAAAATAAATGTTATTTGCCTTAAAACATTAATCCTAACATGCATCAATAATTTTGATACCCTAAATCTTAGTATATAACAAAAATACAAAGTAAAAGCATCCCAACTTGCACCATAACGTTATAAACATTAACATAATGTCATATGGAGACACAATTATCTCTACTCTCTGGTTATATGTGGTTGTGAATGAAGGAGGGGCGAGATTCTCAAAATTAAGGTTGAGACTTGGGTGTCGTTGTGGGAGTTGGGAGAGTGATCGAATGGGCTATTAACACGTATTGACAAGTTGGTTGGGTCCACGGTTTGGTCCGATAAACCGCGGTCTAGACCAGACCAGACCAAGAGATCAAAACATAAAATAATACAGACCATGGACCAGACCAGACCATACTTAACGGTCTACGGTCCATACCAAAATGTGTGGTACGGTTTAGACCACGATTTTTCTAACGGTCTGGTCTATTTTCCCAACCCTAATCAGATTTACTTAAAACTAATAAACAATAATTAGAGTGGTTAGTACGGTGTAACCCCTATATATAGAGTTAGCACTCTAACTCCTCCCATCAAGGCATGAGATATCTTACGAGAAAATCTTAAGTGGGGCGGGTGTACCAGCTAGGAATCTGATCTGGCGCACCCAGCCAATGACATCTTGCCACATGTATAAAATAACAAGAAATAGTTAATCCCCCTTCTTCTTCGGTTAATTAATTGATACTAGTAATTTAATTGAATGTTCTGCGGCAGAAAGGGAAGGAGCAGAAGAGGGACGCCGGAGTTAACTAGAGCCAATCCCATTGAGTTCGTGATCGATATATACAAATTGGCCATTGCTCTGTCAACGACGGAAATCGTTCCCTTTCGACGATGAAGGCCGCCTCTGACGTCGGAATCATCACTGAGAAAGAAAAAATAAGTAGTCCATCGTACTCTCCCTTTGACGCTGGAATCATGTATGAGAAAGAAGAAATCGAGGCCTACCGCCTTATCATCGTTTCATTTGTAGAGAATCTCTTCGCCGTTTCTAGTTGAATTGAATTTCCAAATCGGAGATCTCTGCTTTAGCTATAAGTTTGTAACATCATTAATTAACCGTAAATGAAAGAAATTCCGTAATAGTTTAATTTCTCTTCACGCCGTTTGATTTTGCCTGTGTAGAAAATCCACCGGATTCAATGGTGAACGTCTCAACGGCAGCCACCGCCACCGGCGGAGAACTTGCTTAGAATATGAATAGTTAATTCTTATTATTTTTAGTGGGTATGTTTTTAATTCGCGGATGAATTAGTGGGGTATTTAATTGTTATTATTTTAATTATTATCGCTATACAACCGAAGAAGAAGGGAAAAGAGTTTTTATTATTATGTTAATAAGACAGATGTCATCATTTCAGTGGCTGGGTGCACCAGATCAGCATTCCTAGCTGGTACACCCGCTCCACTCAAGATTTTCTCATATCTTACTAAGGAGGTGAATCAACTTGGGATTTCAGTAACCTCCAAATTTTTTTACTCGTCTTAATTCAAGGATTCAAATAAACACATAACAATAATTATTAGCTTCATAAATATTCAAAGTCCAAGGGCCTTTGAAGAAATTACTGGTGCAGAAGCTCTAAAGCTTTCAACAGAGTGGGTTTAAACCTATTCATATCAAGCGTTACATTCTGATTGTCCATGTAAATCGAGCTCCATGCCTTCCAACCTTGCTAACTTTATTTCTAGAAATTAAGGGTTCGGATATTATGCCTATCCCAAAGGGTCTGATTTTTGACACCCCCTTTCTCATTGGTTAGTTTTTTTCTCAATCATTTGACAATTATTAATTACATTTGTTTTTTGTATTTTTTCATAATCTTGTAATTTGGGAAAGTTCTCAATAATAATTAAAAACTAATTGGGAAGGAGCAATCTTGTTGGATGGGGAAAGCGTCGATTGCTCTTCCAAGTTCAATATTCCCCATATTTTCTCCAAATAGCAATCCGACTCTCTACTCTGCAAAACTCGACGGCGATCGGAAATATCGGGCGGCGTCGCAGTGGGATCGCCTCCGACCCGCCTGGTGGGTTGCTCGTCGGAGGAGGAAGACACGCAGGGGATATCCCCGCCGCCCTTACAACAGGTCCAACCATCCATGTTGTCGGCCGTCCTCCGTCCTCCGTCTTCCATCCCAAACATCACCTTCCAACGACTTCCTCTTATCCACGGCATGCACTTGATCTTTTCCTGTTGACCACCGTCCTTCCACAGTAGAGATTCGATCAACCCTAAGTGGCGGCGACATGATCTGAAGGTGAGGGTGGTACCACTAGGCGGCAGAGGAAACGCACCAATGGACTGGTACATGTACCAATGGAGTGGTACGTGTACCAGTGGAGTGATACTAGTAACCATATGTCCTGTTTAGGCTTAAAAAAATTGTGAAGACTTTATGTTTGTTCACATTCGAAGGATAATTTATTGCTTTTGGCATTGTTGTTGGCATTTCCCTGATTTTGCTACCTCAGCTACCTCAACTAAGAAATACATCGTCATGGAAATATTGTGGTCTCCACCGCTTTTGAAGTTTGGAATTGATTTTATTATTTTTCTTTTGTCGTAATTATTGGTTAACTTCTTTCAATGTCATGGCAATATCTTTGCCGACGAGTACTGACTTAGAAATGGTCTTCGCACAACTTCAGCAGTAATCATACTACTTCAGTGGTACAATATACCATTGAACTTGTACTATACCACTATACTGGTATACATATCAATTAACTGGTACTTATACCACTATACTGGTACTTATACCACTGAACTGGTACTAATTAAGATTGTCCTCAATATACCAATACTCATACTTACTTGATCATGAAATATAATTCTGGCATAAGCAACACAATAAACATTTCAATCATTCAACAAAATAGGAACTTTCCATTAGTAGCCAAAAACTGTGTTCCAAAATGGGTTGCAAAATCAGGGAAATGCCAACAACAATGCCAAAAGCAATAAATTATCCTTCGAATGTGAATAAACATAAAGTCTTCACAATTTTTTTAAGCCTAAACAGGACATATGGTTACTACTATCACTCCACTGGTACACGTACCACTCCACTGGTGCGTTTCCTCTGCCGCCTAGTGGTACCACCCTCACCTTCAGATCCTATCGCCGCCACTTAGGGTTGATCGAATCTTTTACCGTGGAAGGACGGTGGTCAACAGGAAAAGATCAAGTGCATGTCGTGGATAAGAGGAAGTCGTTGGAAGGTGATGTTTGGGATGGAAGACGGAGGATGGCCGACGGCCGACAACATGGATGGTTGGACCTGTTGTAAGGGCGTCGGGGATATCCCTTGCGTGTCTTCCTCCTCCGACGAGCAACCCACCAGGCGGGTCGGAGGCGATCCCACTGCGACGCTGCCCGATGTTTGGGATGGAAGACGGAGGACGGCCGACGGCCGACAACATGGATGGTTGGACCGGTTATAAGGGCGGCAGGGATATCCCCTGCGTGTCTTCCTCCTCCGACGAGCAACCCATCATGCGATCTCAGGGAGAGAGGAAGAGATGTCTGGGGAAGATAAAAGGGGGAGAGAAAATTCTTACTACTTTTGAATTGGCAGGGAAACCAAAAGGCCAATTAATGCCCTCGATTACCGTCCCAGTTTCCCTAATTAATATGGGTCGGACAACTAAAATATGTAATTAATACCTAATTATCATCTTTAATTTTCTCACCATTGGATTACTACTAATGGACATCAACGACTACTAAGATGGGTGTCAAAAATCAGACCCCTCTAAAGGGGTAGTCATGCTAACCGATCCCAGAAATTAACAATACTTATCGACTTTAGTCCTTTGGTAAAATACATTCTCATAGCCACAACTTTCAAATATGTGACAAATATAATCATAACTATCGAAAAATATAAAATAGTCAAAGTTTTGAATGTTGTATGACAAATCTAGTCATTTCCGTTACAAACTTTAACGATGTTCAGAATTCCGTCAGTTAGGTTTACTATATGATGACTAGGATGCCAAATCGATGCACATCAGCGATAACTCTATCACACTTGCCACGTAGATGAGAAGATTGGAAGCTTCTCCACTGTAGTCGGTCGGAGCTCCACTGTAGGGGTGGGCATTCGGTCGGTTCGGTTTGAACCGAACCGAACAGATGAATACCGGATTTCCGAAGTGGTGCAGGGGGCAAACCGAATTCGAACCGAGATATATTTCGGTTCGGTTCATCCGAACCGAAATATATCTCGGTTCGGATTTGGTTTTAAGGCAACACCGAACTTACCCCATTTACCCTAATCTATCTCCCCATTTTCTATTATGCGCTCTCTTTTTCTCTCTGACTCTCTCTCTCTACTCAGAGCACAATGCAAGCGGCGATTGCTCCTCCCCTCTCTGGACTCGACGACGACGGCAACAACTCAGGCGGCGATGGCGATCGACGGAGAAGACAACCTAGCAGCAGGCGGCGGCATGCAATTGATGGCAACGGCAATGAAAACAACTCAGGTGGCGATGGCGTTCGACGGAGAGGAAAACCCGGCTGCGGCATGCAATCAACGGCAACGACAACAACTCAGGCGACGATGGTCATCGACGGAGAAGACAACCCAGCGGCGGCAGCGATTGCATGTAAATTTGGGTTTGTTTTTTTCTCCTTCGTCTCTGTTTTTTATTTTGGTGCGCATCTACATCTCTCACTGAGAGAGTCCCAAATCCCAGATTGTAGACCTAGATTCCCCATCTACTACTGCTTTCTTCGTGCTTTGCATGTTGCCGATCTTCAATTCTTCTCTGTCTCCTCATTTTGCTTCTTCAATTAGAGATTTTTTTATGGATTTTGCCTCTGTTTGTTCTTTGAATGTGTTTCATTCTTTGCTTTGCAGGTTTTTGGGTATGAGATTGGAGCGGGTGGAGGGAATGGGAAGGGGTCAGTCGGCTGTGCTCTGCGTGGGACGGCGTCGATGGAGAGCCAGAGGAATCGAGGTCCTCGAGAAGACAGCGGCGGAGTGGAGCGGCGACGGCCGTGAGTGGGAAAGGGGGAGGACTGCCTAGAGGGTAGGGTTGTGGGGAGAGTTGGGCTGTAAGTGAGGGTTTGGGCTCGGTAGGGTGTGGGGAGAGTTGGGCTGTAAGTGAGGGTTTGGGCTATGTATATTAAGTTTTTCGGTTTTTCGGTTCGGTGTTCGGATTGTCGGTTCGGCCAACACGACCCTGACTCCCGAACTATGCGTTTTTTGTTTCCGATTTTCGAACCGAACAACATAATTTCAGTTTCGGTTCGGTTAGGTTCGGTTCGGGTTTACCGAACCGGATGCCCACCCCTACTCCACTCTTGTCACCAAAATCGCCACTCTTGGCCCAACATGGTAACGAGTAAAATATCTCGGGTACCACTTAAGTTCATTGTCCATTAAACCATACCGTACCGGCGGTTCAACCACAAAATACCAGTATCGGAGGCTAAACCGATAGACGGTATTTAACAGTACTAACGGTTGAACTACGGTTAAACCACGGTTTTGCCATAAAATACCATACCGCTGACTTTTCCGGTACGGTCTCCGGTACGGTTTCATGAACCATGCTTAAGTTTGAGAATTGGGGCAGATATACCACGTAAGTTTGAATAGGGCGTCGGGTACCACTGAACCCTATTATTTGTGCATCAGGTACCACTTAAGTTTAATGTTAAGTGCATTCCGTTAAAGTTAACAGAATATTCTTGGAAAATTTTGTTTTCTAAATTTCCTAATAGATCCTTCTACTTTTCTTATTTTAAAAAATCATTTTGACTTATGAAAAACATCAATTTTTATTATTTAGTTGGTATCCTCTTTTGAAGACTTGATACCAAATTAGTTTTGAATAGATAATTTATTATTATTATAAGTATTTTTTCGGTAATTCTTATAAGTATTTTCCATTATCATTATTTTTACTAATAATTGAATTATTCTCTGAAGCAAATACATCCTATGAATTATGTTTAGTTGGAATCCTCTTTTGAAGACTCTGATACCGAACCAATTATTGAATAGGAAATGTAGAATCAATTATCATTATAAGTATCTTCAATTACTGGAATATGTTTAATTCTTTCTGATTGTGTTCCATTTATCATTCTTTGGTCTTGATGCATTAATGATCGATTAGGTTCTATTTTAACTATTTTTAATGGTACTTCTAATTGGATTAGGTGTTTAAATAGATATTCTAATATTAATTTTAATTTTAATTATTTATTATTATATTCTATATATTTATTATTCTTCTTTACATTTATTTATTATTTTTACTAATTTATCTATTTTATTAATAATATTGATTAACCATTTTAGTAATATTATGTTTAGAAGGTTTTTTAATTTCTAAATTCGATAAAAACTTGTTAATATATAGTTTTGGGTGTTTTTAAAAGTTTTGGGTACCAAAAAGTAATTAAAATTTTGGGCTGGATGGAAATCTAGACGGATGCACATTTTGGCGACTTTAATGGTACCCGACGCCCTATTCAAACTTAAATGATATGTATGTCCTAATTCTCAAACTTAAATGGTACCCGAGATATTTTACCCCGCACGATAACCATGTCTATCACCCTCAAACCTCCTCTCCCTATCAAAACGGTCAAGGCCACTAATTCAAAGAAAATCAAACAGGGAGCAATAAACTCATTGCACAACAAGCAAGTGGCAGCCACCCCATTAAAGTCACTTCTACTTGTGCATAGAGCATAGTCACAAGAACTCAATGCATGGAAATTAAACGAAGATCAGATCTCGCTGTCGCCTCCGAAGACCCAATTTGATGCAGAATTAAGCGGCAGAGTAGCAGAGCTCGCCGCCGTATACTCTGTTGCTTCTGCCTGCTCCGTTCGTTGAGGAGAGAAAGGAGGGATTAAGAAGGTGGGAGAAGCGTCAAAACGACGATCTGGGTTCCAGACTTGGGGTTTGGTCGTTCGTGGCGGAAAAGGAAATAAGAGAGAGGAGAGAGAGAATAAAAATGTTTAATTTATTTTTATTTTTATTTTTATTTTCAGCTAATTCCACCTCATATTATTATTGACAAAATTTCGCCAACTCAGTACTTTTCGTCAGTCTAGTCATATCGTTAAGTGACACTATTAAAAGGATGGATGGAAGTTGCTATTTTCCCCTCAAAGTTGTGGTTATATTTGTCACAATCGTAAAAATTATGACTATGGAAGTATATTTTACTTTTTTTTATAATTATGAACACTGGCGGAGCCAGTTTGGTAGAGGGTAGGTCCCGAGACCCACCTTGGCTTGGGGTTAGAACACAAAATTCATAATATTTATAACAATCTATAATACTTAAATTCGACACCTCAAATTCATTAGTTTTACTTGTCTGCTATCATATTGTAGAGAGATTTGTGACACACATTAATCATGTATATTAAGTAAATAACTCTAGGTTTTACATATATCTGTATTTCTGATTGTTTATTATGAGTTTACAAATTCATAACTTATCATTGAATTTTGGCCAAATACACTTGTGTAGCCAAAACTTTTACGGTTTTGCCAAATATAGCCATTTTTGACGAAATACCAAAAATAGCCACTTCGGTCCAATTGTTTGACGGTGTTAGTTAACATGCTGATTGGACTAACGGAAAAGCTGACATGTCAACCTTTTAGTCAATAAAAATATGAGTTGGAATTAACAGAAAAAAAAAATTATATATATTTTTTATTTTCTCTCTCTCCCTCTCGGTTCTTTCCCCTTCTGTTCCCCAATCGCCGCTCATAAAAATAGCGACTATCCCCTCCTACCACCTGCCGCCGCCGAGCACAACCCCAAATCTCCACTTCGTCCATCACAATCCTCCTCACCAAGCTCCGCATATGCACATTCCAAGCTCACCCAAGCCCTGAAATGGGCCGCCAACCCCAACTCTCCACCTCCATCCATCACAATCCTCACCGCCGACATGACCGAGACCGATCCTCCTCGATGACGGAAAGAGGGTTGGGAGGCGAGGCGACCAAGATGGATCTGCGGGAGGCGAGGAGAGCGTTCCTCGCTGGAGCCGCACTCGGCAAGGAGGCATCCACAGTTCAGAGGTGGCGGTTCTCGCTGTCACTAGCGGCGGTTCCGGCGACGACTTGAAATTTGGCGCGGTATACCCCTGCCGCCCTCTGTCTTGGCGAAGGAGAATGAGAAGTTGCAGCGGAGAAGATGCGGCGAAGCCGGATCTAGTCTTCACTATTCGAAGCGCCGGATCTAGTTCTGGGTTCTGTTCGCCATTTCCAGATCCATAATTACGATTGTTTCTAGTTTTTTAGTTGGATTTTTTAACGGAGGGATTTTTCGCTGGCGGTTGGTGATGGACGAGGGGGAGAGAAAGACAATATAGTCGAAGCAATCTTTGCGGCGGTGGCGAATGAGGAAGCTGAAGCATCTCGATGACCAGCACAGATGCTTGTTTTTAGTTTTTGCTTTATTTGTTTTTTACTTTGTTTTCATTATTCACAGATCAAGATCGGAGGTGGAAAATCGGACCAGGCAGAAGAGACTAGGGGAGATACTGGATTTGATTCTCGAAAAATAGGGGGCAGAGAGTTGGATCGGAGAAGATTAAGAATGAGATTAAGAGAGAGAGGAGATACTGGATTTGATTCTCGAAAAATTGGGGGCAGGGAGTTGGATTGGAGAAGATGAAGAAGGGGAGTAAGAGAGATTGGAGAAGATGAAACATTTCATTTTTTGTGTTTTTTATATATAATTATTAATAATAAAAAGATAACACATTACTACATAGAATATTTTGACCAATTTTTTTATTTTTGTAATGACGTGTCGTCCACCTGTCAGTAAATGCTGAGGTGGAAACGAAAGAGTGGGTGAGTTGGCAGCCAAGTAAGCATTCCGTTAAATTGACTAACGGTGTCATTGACGCCGTTAAATTATGTAACAAAAATGGCTATTATTGTCATCAAATTTTCAAAATTCTGGCTATTATTGGTATTTTCCCAAATGTGGCTATTATTGTCACAAACTCCAAAGTTTTGGCTACACAAGTGTATTTGGCGTTGAATTTTCTATCCTCAAAGGAATATCAATGGACAAACTATGAAACATATCGTTGATCATATAAATATTATTAAAATTTATATTATATATTGTAATTTTTTTTACGTTGGACCCACCTTGAGTGAAATTCTAAGTACGCCACTAATAATGAAAATGGAATTTTTTAGTCAGACATATTGTATCTCTATCTGTGACGTCGTAGAAGAACTCGACAACAAATAATGATGGTGGTAAGTAGGAGAGCAGCAGTTGGGATTTAGATCTACTATTTCTATATTCCATTCAACACTTCATTTTCTCCGGCAGTACTGATTATCATCATCATCATCATTTCGGCAATAATATTCATCAGTACCCCTGAACGAGACTTGGATACAAATAAACTCCTTATTCCCATCAAATCATTCATAAATCTTTGGCTTCGGAAGATCATCAATCTGTAGTCACCGGCAGCTGCTTTGCGGTCGCCGGAGTCCATGGGTGTGGGGTCTTCAGGGGACACGAAGGAATTAAGAGGAGCCACGAGACTGATTTACGGGTGGAGACTGGAGACTAGGGATGGCAATTATGCTCATACTCATGGGTATTTTACTATCCAACTCAATTGGGTTAGGTATGAAATCCAAATATATGGATATGGGTAAAGTTTGATGAGTTTGTACTCATACCCATTTACTTTGGGTTGGGTTGGGTTTATAACAAATGGATTTGGGTTTGTACCCATGCCCAAATACAAATTACAGTTTGGTACCTAAACTTAATAGATATGCATATTTAGTACCTAAATTTAATTTTTTTTGCATATAAGTCCTCAAAATATCGATGGAAAATTACGTTTTGGTACCTAAATTTTTTTGGTCTTACATTTTGGTACCTAAAATTTTCAAGTTTTACAAATAAGTCCAATTTTTGCATGTGTAGTTAAGACACCCTCAAGTAAATGGATATCCATATCCAACCCATACCCATTTAGATAATATCCATATATAACCCAAACTCATATACAAACCCCAAACCCATACACACATCACCCAAACCCTACCCATAATAGATGGGTCTACTTGGATTTGGGCAAAATTACCCATGGGTGGGTAAATTGCCATCCCTACTGGAGACTCGATTGACTGACGATGGAGTTTTAAATTGGGTGTGATAAAAAAATAATAAAATGAATTAAAGGAAAATGAGGGTTATTTCGGTCATTTTCCAACCTCTTTATAACAACCATGTAAAGGAAAATTAGACGGAAGAATATATTCGTTACATTGATATTAGAAAGGTATGTTTATCCAAAAATTTAGTAGAGGAGTACTTTGTTAATTTGCAATAATAGAAGGTACAAAATACTAGTAACCCTAATAAGTACAATAATGGGGAATATGAGTAAATATCGTTAGAGCTTCTTCTTCCATTTTCTTTCGGAGGTTGGACAGAGGTTCATCAACAGTCCTCAAAGGGCGAGAGTGGTTTAATTAACCAACTCAAGTAAAACTTTTTTTATTTATTTATTGTGGGAGATATTGCTTAGGTGTAACCATAAAGCATACTTAGATTTTCCTCTCGTGGTGGAAAGAAGAGAGAGAGAAGAGTGGAATGTCGTTAGTAATGATGCATATGAGGGGTGGTATTTTATGAGGTTTGTGAGGGGATCGGAGTGGATCACGGAAGATAAGAGCAAACGACATGGACCGCTGATCGTCAAAACAATCAACTGTTGTCCGCTTCTATCTTCAGCAATTTGCGTCGATATTATTGGGCCATTAAGTGATCAAACACGCGGATTCCCTTCCGGTTGAGCGACCTGTAGCATGGTGTCGTCTATTGCGCTCGTCTGAAGCAATCTCTGCATCATTCAATCTGAAAATCGCGTAACTGCGGTGCGAACCACCAGAATCACTTTTGTTTCGAGCAAACAACGAGTGATTCACTTCATATTTAGGTGATCTATATTAAGCGCTTTATATTTCACCAGACCAGTTTTTGGTTCATTTGTGTATCAAGCAAACTAACCCAAACTCTAGTACTTTGAAATTTGAGTGCAAATATGATATTAAGGGGTCGTTTGAAAGTTGCGATTGTTAAATAGATGTATTGTTGAGAATGCATGTATAATATTATACATGTATTGTCGAATTTGATGCATTGTAGAATACAACGTTTGGTATGTGTGATAAAGTCGCATCAGCTAAAAGCTGAGACAAAACAATCTCAACTCAACTATCTCAACAATCACAACTAAAAGTTGAGATATAACAATCACTCAAAATGAGTGATAGTTTCTGTCACATCATAGAAACAATCCATGTATTGTTTCTACTAAAAAACAAAAAAACGATGCATTGTAAACAATACATGCATAATGACAATGTCAACAAAACAATGGCAACTTTCAACGACCCTAAGAGATTTTTTTGGTAACTCTAGCATTTTGGAAAAAATCACCCGACAAGAGCATTTTGCTAGTTGTGTCTTTTTCAAATAAATGAAGTCAGTCATACTTTGAACCGGTCTGAGTGCTGAAAATGGGAAATCAATGAATTATTTTATAGAAAATGGTCCCATGAAGATGAGAGAAATGAGAAGTGCAGTTGTAGTTTGTTGTCTCTTCCTCTCTTTAGTCTTTATGGAAGTGAAGGGCAGAGCCGTATAGATAGTGGACCAAACTCTTTTGGCGGGTGGGTTGGGAAATTACGTAACGCAGCTGAGCATAAAGCCAACCAGCTGCTGAGAAATTACCTTGGCCCCGTACGAAAATTACAAGCAGGGGATGTAAGGAAGGAAGTCAATGCAATATACAAAGACTAATAAAAGACGGACTAGTTGCCGTTTGGGAGAAAAAAAGAGAAAAAAAAAAAAAAAAACAAGACTAGCATTTCACACTGACAAATCTCCCTCAACTACTCAGCACATTAATTCAAAGCAGAGTTCCTTCCTTTCATCAATCTTTCTTCAGAAAATGGATTTCACGCTGCTGCTCGCCTTCTCCTCCTTTATCCCAATCATCATCGCCTCTGTTTCCGGGGACGAAGCTATTGACTACTTCACGGTCTGCTCGCAGCCTTTCGATTGCGGAAACAGAACCAACCTTTCCTATCCTTTCTGGGCAACCGATCACCGGCGGCGAGAGTGCGGGCATCCGGATTTCGAGCTGATCGGATGCGGAGACGGAAATCAGCACCCTGTTCTCGTCGTAACAGAGTCCCTGCATCTCCGCCTAATTGCGGTGAATCAGTCTTCAAAAACGCTGACCGTCGCCCTGCCAGATTATCGATACACAGCTTGCCCGCGAATCAACGCAACTCTGAGCAGCACGCTGCTCGCTCCTTCCCCACTCGAAGATGCTGCCCTTCAGAATCTGACCCTGTTCTTCGGCTGCCCGTCGCCGTCAGGTGCGTTGATTCCGGATACGAGGCTGTCGTGTTCGGCTGCCGGCGATTCGGTCTCGTTCTACGCGAACGAGACGGTTGTGAGGGATAGGGATTTGGGAGGGCTGCTTGAGTCATGCACAGGGAGAGTGGTTTTTCCGATTCCGGCGGATGTTGACGGTGGAATCTGGAGGAGGGATGGGGAGGCGCAGCTGCAGAGAGTTTTGGATAGTGGAGTCAATTTGTCGTATAGCTATGGAGGATACCAAGTGCTGTGCGAGCAGTGTGGCGTGTCCGGCGGGTTGTGCGGCACGGCGGCCGGAGGGTCTAGTTTCTTGTGTCACTGCCTCGCCGGATCCGAACCACTCAGCTGCCCTGTATCAATAGGTATGTATTTCCGTCTTTTCGGTCTGCCCATCGATTCTTTTTATCTTTTCTTCCCTTTTTGAGTTTGAATTGTCAGTTTCACACTCACAGCAGCTTGCTCTTTGACGCTTCGGTCTTTCCTAACACTCTGTTTGGGAAGAGGGGTAAATGGGAGGAGGGTGCAAATGTGAGGGGTAAACACAGTTTCCAACACATTTGCACCTGTTTGGTTAATTTGGAACAGTAGGGGGGTGCAAAACGAGAGTGCAAATTTACTGTTTCGGCTTACCCCCCGAATTGGGGTGCAAAGGAAGGAAGGAAGAGAGGGGGAGGGGGGAATTATGGAATTTTGTTTTTCTAATTGTGTTATATATAATTATATAATAATTAATATTATCAATTTCTTCTTTTTATAAATATCATTAATGTAAACATTATTCGGGGTTGACCATTTGACTCTGGAAACAAGTTTATAAATGTTCGTCAAGTCAAATCTAGATCTCTTGGTTGAATCGAATTTGCATTGAAAATTAGATATACAAGGTGTTTGTGGAAAAGATAGAGAGAAATTGTTTGGTTAACTCATTTTATTTGACTAAATAGTTAAAACTTACAAATTCGAACGTGTTTGACTAAGTTTGACAATTTAAGATTAAACTAGACACGAAAACCCTATATAGGATGACCAGTTAGGAGTTGAGCTTCGAGTTTTGAGATCGCTCGATCAATGATTATTACAATTGTTATAATTAATTATTATTTGAGAATTATTATATAATAACTATTTTTAGTAAAGTATATTTATTATTATATAGTAATATTTATTTTATTATTTTATGATAATATTTATAATTTTAAAATCTATTTTATAATTTTAAAATCTATTTTATAATTTTAAAATAATATAATTACTTACTTTGCACTTTATTTGCACCCCCCTACTTTTTCATCCAAACAACAATTTACCCCTCCACTTACACCCCCCAACAATTTGCACCCCCCAGCAATTTGCCCCTCAACTTGCACCCTCCTGCAATTTGCACCCCCCTTGTTGCCAAACAGAGCGTAATTAACGTAGAGCAAAATATGAGTAGGGTAAAAGTATTAATGATTAGTTTTGTAGAGTTTATCAAATTTCACAATTGTTAATTTGACTAGAATTTTTGAATGTTCAAAACCCATTTATGTCCGATCCAAATGCATGAGTTTATTTAGGTCGAGATAATTGGACATACAATCAAACAATATCGATTATATCATTAATTTTGTGTTTCGTCTTTGTATTTGTTTCATAACTAGAAATAATGCAAACACTATATTATAATCCCATATTTACTGTCTTTTGAATTTTCACTAATGTGAGTTTAATTTAGATGTTAAACTAACAAATTGGATATAATATGTAATACCCAAAATAAATTAAACAAATCTTCTTTATGGTGAGTAACTGTGCTTTATGTATTACCCAACCATAATTCGTCACATCAGCACCTCTCTGACTTATGGAAAATCTTTAATCTTTCCCCCTTAAAATCTTAACACAAGACTTCTCTTTTGTTTTAGTGGGAATTTAAATTTCTTTGCTATATCAAAATGATACCCATTTTGATATATATTTGAAAATTTTATTTACCGGTCTATACCATATTGGTATTGATTGGTATTAAATAAGAGCATACCATATGATATGAAAGTGGTGGTATGAACATTATGATGGTTGAATACATGATAGTAGTAGTATACTAAACATTTACGATTTTCAATATTGTGTACCGTAAGATACCACCCCCATACCAGGGTGGTATGATGTGGTATTTTTTGATCTTGCATTTTTTCCCCTCAGAAATTTGTAGATCCAATATATCATGATGAACTCAGTGTTTTTGTGCAAATCTTTTCAAAAACGACTTAAAATGAATGAGGTACTATATGATATGAAATTGGTAACGAAAGGTATGGATTTTTTTTTCTAAAAAAATGTTAAAATTGGATCTCATTCTGTAAACCACAACAAACTAGTTCAATATGTAAAGAAAATTCAAAATTCGAATTAGAACAAAAAAAAAATAGCTGATTAAAACAAATAGAAAAATAAAATATTTTAATTAACAAACACTCAGAGCTAAATTGTACGGGCACACTTCCCGGTTTCTATATAAAAGAAAAATTAAAAAAACACTTTCAGGGGCAACTTAAATACAAAGATCTAGATTTAGTTATTCACTTAGGTGTTGTTTGCTAATGGAATTTGGATGTTGTATTTAGGGATGGCAACAAAACCCGAACCCACGGGTACCCACCCGACCCAACTCGGTCAATGCGGGTAAAATCCGTGTTTACGGGTTTTGGGCCGGGTTCGGGTTTAAACCCGCTACACTATTCACCGGGTTGGGTTGGGTTTGGGTTTAGGTAAACCCGCCCCATGGGTACCCGCCCACACACATATAATTATTTTCCCGGTATATTTAATATTCTAAGTAATATATCTTCCTTAAACAACTAATATTCTTTATGTTTGTGGAGACATGTATAATTTGTTGTTTCTAATTGTTTAGAATGAAGTTGATATTATGCAGTGGAGAGTGAAGAAACTTAGTTGACGAGGAAGAAACTTTCAATTAATCTTGTGGTTTATAGATGTTTATCTTTAATTTTGAACAATTTATATTGATCATTTGCGGTTTACTTGTATGCTCTAGATTAGTGTTTTTTGTATGAATAATTTGTATGAGAAAATTGATGTTAAACTTTTATTTTGAAAGAAACTTGTTATTGTAAATTTTTTACCACAAAAATCCACGGGTACCCATGAACCCGCGGATACCCAGCGGGTTGGGTTTGAGTTTTTCAAACCCAGCAGGTTTTACCTCGGGTTTTTTTTACGGATAAACCCATGGGTTTGGGTTTGACAAAACCCGCCCCAACTCGACCCATTGCCATCCCTAGTTGTATTTGGTCTCAAAATACCAACCATCATATTTTTTGTCCAAAACCATTGTTTGTTAAGGTATGCAAATTCGTGGGGCCCAAATTCGTGAGGCCCACGGATTTTGACCATTTTTTTTAGCTCCAAATCCGTGGACCCCACGTATTTGCAAATACTACATTTCATTTGGTATTTGCAAAACCACATTATGACAGACAAATTTTTGAGACCCAAATACCAAATGAACTAAATCCATGACAAAAATTCAATTAAACAAACAATGTTATCTTTCAAATACAAAATAAAACAAATCCACCATAAATCCAAAGATTTTCAAAATCCAAAACCTTTATTTTCAAATACAACAATCAAACCAAACCTTATTCTAGAGTAAGGGTGGGCAATGGGCGGGTTGGGTGGGTTTTGGTCTAAAATTGACCCACCCGCTTACTAGCGGGTTGGAATATATGTGACCCGCAATCCGCCCACATACTTATGCGAGTTGGGTGGGTGGCGGGTTAACCCGCAAAAGCAATTCTCCAACTAGCCATTAAGAAAATTGACTAACATTTATAATAAGTTCATAGCAAATTAGTAAGATTACATCAATAATTTGTGATTTTGATACAATTAATAATTTATAGTTTGTATCTCATTATTTAATGACTATTAACAATAATTTGCATACCAATATCCATTGCCAATGGATATTGCACAACACAATAACCAATAATAGTAGTCAAAACTATTCTTTATTCTCCACCTTTTGAAGTATATGGTCAGACTACAGTGCAGTTCGAAAATATGATGAATATTCGATACTATAACAAACAACATGTGATGAGTATATGATGAGTATATGGTCAAACTATAGTGCCAATGGATATTGCACAACACAATAACCAATAATAGTAGTCAAAATTATTCTTTATTCTCCACCTTTTGAAGTATATGGCAGACTATAGTACAGTTCGAAAATATGAAGAATATTCGATACTACAAGAAAAACCATTTTTCCATATAAAAATAGGATGCGGGTCATACAAATGACCCGCGAATGAACCGCAATCCACCCACATTAATCACCCATTGACTGTGTTATTTGCGAGTGGATACATATAAATAGTGTTTTTTTTGCCATCCCTCCGAGATCCTCCAGTTACGGTGGCCCTTTCATAAGCTACCCATTTTGGGTGTTGGTTGATCATGAATTCTTCCGGCGGCGATTCTTCCAATCCTCCTCTCCATGACCTCACCCTCGATCGAACTCCCTTCCACACCTCATCCAACACTCCTAATCTCTCCCACAATTGTAGCTGTTGGCCTCTTCCTGGGGATCTGAATCCCTTTCCCCATTCCTACCCAATTAATTGCTCTACTAACTCCACACATTCTTCTTTCGCCGTCTTCTTCGATCAGCTACCTGAGGTGGTTGGTGAAGAAATCCGGAAAGCTAGGTGCCAGCAAGTGGTGGAGCCTCCGTCCGCCGGCGGGAGATAGCTAGCAGCGGTTCTGGTAGGTGATTACAGCGAGATTTTGAAGATGGGTTTTGTGTGGACCTGGACTGCCATTAATTGCAGGATGCCAGCATCGTCAAAGCAATGGATGGCGGTGCGGGTTTGACATAATCAATTTGTTTGTTTTTGCCCTCATGGTCACCGACCCACTTCACTGTTGCTGTTGCTGCTGCTGCTTGTTCATTCTCAACGCGTTAAACAAGGAGTCGTGTTATTGGTAATTGTTGAGTGAAATTTTATGACTTTTCAGAAACTTGTGGGTGTTGATGAATTGTGGGTCTTATTCAAGAATCCAAAAAGTCAGCGTATTGGGTATATGCTTTCATATTGGTTTCCAGTGAATAACCATTGATTGAATTAGACTTGGTCCAAGAAAAGAAAAAGACGGTGAATTGTAGCACATTTGCGGCGGAACTAACTTCCGGGGCATTGTTTCAGCTCCTGGGACTCATCTGGCCTTGCTCATCACCTCCTTCGTTTTCATATACTAGATAGCCATAACCTTCTCCTGTTATACTCTTGTGCATGAACTGTTGATAAAATTAGATAGCCATAACCTCTGCATTTTGGAATATTCACTTTGAGGAAGTCTTCATGAGTTAGTTGTTCTCTTATGTTACTTACCTTGCTTGATCTTGAATCTCTTGTTTTGTTTGCATCAAAAAGGTATCTTGGCCGCTAATTTGTTGTTATTCTGACTTGTGATGCAGGCAGTGATCCAAATGTCAAGGTGAAGGTTGCGATAGGTAAGCTGCTGCCATGAATTTCTGTTCCTGTTCCATTGAGTATCACTTGCTAATAGCTTCCAACGCTGAGCAAAGATTGAGTTTGAGAATGATTGTCAATACCCTTTTATCCAGGTGTTGGAACGGCTGTTGGGAGTGTGGTCATAATGCTCATTCTCTTCCTCTTTTATCTTCGGCATAGAAGGCAACAACAATATTCAGCTACCACTTCCTCGTTATCTAGAAGCATATTTTCAGACCCTTCTTCAAAATTGGAGGTTGAGAAGGGTGCTAGCAAGTATTTTGGTGTTCAGGTCTTCACGTATGCAGAACTTGAGGAGGCCACCAATAACTTTGATTCCTCTTATGAACTTGGAGATGGAGGCTTTGGTGCTGTATATTATGGTAATTGATATAACTCAGTTAGCACAACAATCTTGTCAAATTCCATTTTCTCCCACTTACAAAACCTGTCATTTCCCAAATAGGTAAACTCAAGGATGGGCGAGCTGTTGCAGTGAAACGCCTATACGAAAGCAATTACAAGCGAGTTGAACAGTTCATGAATGAGATCGAGATTCTAACGCGCTTGCGCCATCCTAATCTGGTCTCCCTATACGGATGCACATCTCGCCACAGCCGCGAGCTTTTGCTAGTGTACGAGTACATCGCTAACGGCACGGTGGCAGATCATCTCCATGGTGAAAAGGCAAAACCTGGAGCCCTGCCATGGTCCACTCGAATGAACATCGCCGTGGACACTGCAAGTGCCCTCGCATATCTCCACGCCTCCGAGATCATTCACCGTGATGTGAAGACAAACAACATTCTCCTGGATGAGAATTTTGTTGTCAAAGTAGCCGATTTTGGGCTGTCCCGGCTCTTTCCTAACCATGTCTCCCATGTCTCCACTGCTCCACAGGGGACACCCGGTTATGTTGATCCCGAGTATCACCAGTTCTACCAGCTGACTAGCAGGAGCGATGTTTTCAGCTTTGGAGTGGTCTTGGCTGAGCTCATTTCATCGATGCCAGCTGTCGATATCACGAGGCATAGACATGAGATCAACTTGTCTAACATGGCGATCAACAAGATCCAAGGCGATGCTCTGCACGAGCTTGTGGACCAGAGTTTGGGGTTTCAGTCGGATGCTTTGATAAGGAAGATGGTGACGGCAGTAGCAGAGCTGACATTTCAGTGTCTACAGAGTGATAAGGACTTGAGGCCTTCAATGGATCAAGTGTTGTCTACTCTACAGGTCATACAGAGAATGGGGGACGAATCAGATGAAGCTGTGTCGTTGAAGAGTGTTGCTGTTCAGCACTTGCCACTATCTCCAAATTCTGTAATTGGGAAATGGGCTAGCGTTGGTACGACTCCTAACACCAGCAGTTGAAGCTTTGGAAGGAGAAGCAATGCAGTTGATGCAAGTACATTTTCCCCCACGATTGTTTTGATGGTATTTTGACGAGGATGTATACTATAGTTGAAGGTCGTTAATAGATGTACAAAGCTAAGCAGCCGTTGTTAAAAGAAGAGTAGCTAATGTGTTCCCCGAAACTATTGTTATGCTATAGGACTAGTACATTGGGCGGTACAGCAATATGACTTATCTTTTTGATAAGGAAACCAATTTAGCAATACAACTTATCTGACAACCGATGTTTTTTTTCATAAAATGGCGATTTATGTTTGTTTTTTTTTTACAAAATATAATCATTTATATTGATTAGAGCAAGAGATCATTACACCCTGCAATTTAACCAAGCAAGAAAATCAAAAAAATCACATGTAGTCAGGTAAAATGAAAGGACATTTCTAGAACTACCCTATTATTACTCCGACCTACAAATTGCACATTAAGTCCATCATACTCCGTGAAATACCGCACAACCTCCTCAAGGATGACACCAATCCAATTATTACTAGTATTGGCCTGCTTAATTTTATCAATGACCATTTTGGCGTCGCCTTCAAAAATCGTCTCTGTAAACCCGTTCTTCAGACACAAGAGAATAGTCTCCCAAAGAACGAGCAACTCGACAACCATTGGATCATCAATACCATCAAACTGCACCCTCCTAGGCTCTAGCCAAGATGATCTGCCCACCTTCGTTCATTACAATCATTGCACCTGCCGAGTGAGACTCACTCTTAGTAGCCCCATCCCACATACAGACAACAAAATTCGGCTGGCCGACACTCAAAGATTGAGCTTGTGGGATGGCTGATCGCTGAATATGGTTAACTGCCAAACAAATCCACTCTTGGTATTGCTGGTGGAATTGCCGCATTAGAGCAGGGATACCAAATTTCCCCCCTCAAATACAACCCAATTTTGTGAGCACCAGATCCTCCATAGGGCGGCAAAAACCGCCATAAACACTTGAGGTTAGTGTATCAATAACATCAACTTCTTAAGGAAAAGTGGAAACGTGTGACGAGGCAAACTTTGGCCAAGATATTCGAGCCCCAAATGATCCCATAAAGCCCTAGCCACTGGGCAAATTTAGAAACAAATGCTCCATTGTTTCTGATTCCGCCTAACAAACCGGGCACCTAGAGAGCATCAGAAACATCCTTCTCAATAAGAGCTTCTGTCGTTGGAAGGATACGATGGAAAATTTACCATAGGAATACTGTTAATTTGTGTGGAATATGTGTGTCCCACAAGCAAATCCAGCTCGACCTATCTATCCAACTAGCTATGGATCGCAAATGGCCATCCTGCTTAGGGATGACAAAAATATTCGTAATCGTGGATATCCACCCGAATTCGACCTAATCGGGTAGGGTAAAACCCGAGCCCGAAGCATTTTTTGTGGGTACGGGTAAAACCCGAACCCGAATATTGCGGGTAATGGGTGAGCATGGTTATCTCACTATCCAACCCTAACCAGCCCGATTATACAAATGCATATGTATTTTGTCTAGAAATAATCATTATTTTTCTCTAGAATATTTTATATTTAGCATATAATATATTATTTTCATGAAATTATGTTGTTTTAATTAATTTTCTTCATTTTAGTGAATTATTATCGTACTTTTCCTCTTACGTAATGTGAGTATACGTGTGAATGTTAAGATATTGGTTGGAATTATAAGGAGAAATTATTACCCATGGATAACCGTGGATACCCGAAACCCGAACGAGTATGGGCATGGTTTTGATTTTCTACCCGTTTCTCGTGTGGGTACGGGTATGGGTAAAACCCGAACTACATTGGGTAGGGTAACAGATATGCACTATCCGCCCCCGACCCGACCCATTGCCATCCCTAATCCTGCTTATCTAACAAGACTACAAAATGATAAGCCAACTTAACAGTGAACACCCCGTCACACGTGCCATGCCAGATCAACATATGCTCCACATCCTGACGAGGAAGCGGAATCGCTTTGATTGCACGACAAGTTGCTAGGTCAAACCATTGGCTAAGTTTAAGATCACACCACCGACCCTCCCCTTCGCAAATCACCTCCACTACCCTAGGATATCCATACATTGGCAAAACCTGCGGATTATACATAGGGGCATGGGGGTGTAATCGAGGAATCCACAGTGAGTGCAGCAAAGAAGTTGACCCCCATTTCCAATCTGCCATCATAGGCCATGGACTAATAACTAACGGCCAAACAGGATACTCTGCCAGCCCTATGACAACCGAGACATTGTAGTGGCAGTGAGGAAAGTCCCAATAGGAAAATATTTCCCTTTGTATACCTGTGCCAGGAGCGAATGGGGTTCGTCCATGATGCGCCATCCAATCTTAGCCAACAACGCCTAATTAAAATGTTCGAAACGACGAAATCCCATGCGGCCATCGTGCTTACTTCAACACATATTCCGCCAGGACATCCAGCGCATCCGGGAATGCCATCCTTCAACACCCCACCAAAATCTAGCCACTTGTCTGTCTAAGAGACGAGAGAGAGAGAGAGAGAGAGAGAGAGAGTAAGTCTGAAGCAGGACATAACATGTAACGGGAACGCCAAAGTGACTGATTTAATCAATGTCTCCTTAGCAGCCCAAGATAGTGTTTGTTCCTTCCAACCCTGAAGGTTGAAGCCGACTCAGAATCTTTTCCTCCAAAAACCGGAACGTAGCCATCTTAGACTGGGAAACCAGTGTGGACAATCATAGATACTTGTCCTGGACCCCCACAACCCCAACTCCTAGAATCTGAGCAATAAATTTTTGGTTTGGAAGAGCAACATTATTACTAAAGCATACCACCGATTTCGCCAAATTCACCGTTTGCCCACTGAGATCCTCGTACTCATTTAAAACATCAATCAGATTCTCACATTCATGCAGACAACCTATGAGGAATAAATACGAGTCATTTTCAAAAAACATATGTGAGATTCGTGGAGCACGAGAGGTAACTTTAACCCCTTCTAGCTTCCCTGCAGAAATGGCCTTCCGAAGGAGCGCTGCAAACCCTCCGTACAAAGCACAAACAGGAGAGGGGACAACGGGCCCCCCTGTCGCAAACCTTTAGAGGGTGCAATGAACCCCGAGGGTGTGTCATTCATGAGGACCGAGAACGACGCAGAGCTGAGACATTCCTAGATCCAGCTTTGCCAGGTAGAGTTAAAACACAATTTGTCCAAAACCACGAGGACAAATGTACATTCGAATCCATCATAGGCCTTTTCCATGTCAACCTTTAGAGCCATGTATCCTTTTTTAACTTGGTTTTGATTTTCAAATAGTGCATTAGCTCATGTCTTAGTAAGACATTCTCCACTATTTGTCGTTCACGGATGAAAGCATTTTGCCCCTCCGAATCTGAGACCTCCATGTTAACATCAGTCTATTATACCAAGCCCTTAATCGTAGCCGAATGGAGATATAAGTATGATAGTATGCATATGCGTATTATCTATGAAGGTAATAATAGGTGCTCAGTTTGGTTTAAACCAGTGTTTGGTATCCTAAACTTTCAGTTGGATTGCCTATCTACTTGAACTTTGCTTGTACCCAAGCAAACACTACTCAGAATCATACAACTCACTGAAAATAAGGAGTATTGATGCAACAAACATGCTAGTGATAAAAATCCTAGAATGCCCTAGGTTCATATTCAACAAGGTCTTCTAATGTATAACTACTCACATCATACCATCCATGCTCAATCAAAAATAAGAAAGACATTTAGGGGTTTTATTCAAGTAAAGAAAACACGAAAAGTAAAAGTTATTTAGGGGGTTTTCAAGTTATATAGATGCATAAAAGTAAATATACGTTATTAAATAGAAAAGCATGCTCGATTTTAGTTAGCACGCATATCGATACTCATTCATATCATGAACCGATGACTCATCTATAACATCACTCTATCCCTTGTACTAAGACCACCCGACTCGAGCTTTCGCCACAAGCTATAGGAACTTGACTAGCTAATGCCTGCTTTCGCTTCATGCCATCACCTAATCAATGAAGAGCATAGAAGTGAGGATATCATATGATTAACCCAGTTCCTCCTGAGCCATAATCGATGGTCTATTATCATCGATGATCTAACAATGAAGCATTGATACTACTCGAGGTATAAATGGTTAATCATTCCATCTATACTCGTGTAACATCAATGGGGTATCATTAGTGGGTGATTTATTAACAACCTAGATGATAATAAGCACAATGCATATAGTAGTATACTAAAGAATAATAAGCATCAACGATAAGAAATAATTAATACTAGATGAGTATTGATAACAAACACATAGGCATCGCAAAGTAAAGCATCAATGCATACATACAGGGCATCGAAAATCATAAGCATCAACACAAACATAATATGAAATCATACACATAAAGATAAATGAGTTCCAATTCCTACAAAATCAATTTCAAACTAGCTTACATAGAAGAGAAGAAGGGTACCACCATCGATGATGAAGGCATTTCCTTAGCTCCACTCTCTCCTACAAATGATAAGCTTTCACTTGAAAAGAGTGTCTATAGAAGTTTTGAATGGAATTGTGCAACCTACTCAACTAATGATTCTAGCTCCCTATTAACAATGCTAGAACAAGGCCAAAACCTTCCTAAAACTACTAGTATAAGTCTCTCTGACTTGGGGACGAAGCAAAGCATTGTAGACCACGCTTGGGCTTGGGCCCATGAGTAGCGGAGGGAACCGCGACTCTCTTTTCTTCATGAGATGACCTCCCTTGCCCATAAGCAACCTCTCCTAAAGATTTCCCCATGATTTGACCAAGTCTGCTTGGGCGACAGTTGGACCCCACCTTGAGCCGCCACTGGTTACGTTCTTGTTCTGGTTTGGACCGAGTCTTTCTCCATTGAGATCATCTTGGGCTCTACTCGTGGTTACCATTAGGTTTCACAATCACTGGACCTCATCTTTTACATGAAAACTCTAAATTATTCTCTTGTTAGCTTCTTTGGTCCAGAGTCATTCAATGCTTGATCCAAATCCTCATAGATTATATTTCACCTTGAATAGAACAAAAAAAAATACCAAAAAGGCATAAAAGGATACCAAAATACAATCTAGGTCTATCAAATGCTCATTGATCAAATAATTATGATTTAGATATGAAATAAATGAGAAATTAAAGATGCATTGATAGAAGGTGAAAATGTATCAAATATGGGAAATATAAATAATATAAATTGAGTGTCATTGGAAATACCCCACACTTGAACTTTGCTTATCCCCAACCAAACACTACCCATAACCATACAACTCAATAAAAAATTGAACGCTAACAATCATCACTCAATCATGATCTTAGATATTGGACCAAAGGTGAACTTTCAAGGTCAACAAAAGCAAGAGAGACTCCTAACCACTTTAACATGCAAAAACATCACGCAATCCAATCCAAATAACAATGCATTAGAGTCTTAAAACAATAGAGTGAAGCTTTAGATAAATGATCTAAGCTTTGAATGCTTCTACCATAAACTTGACACTCCTTTAACCACTTTTCCATATTCAAACACATACTCTTTTTCTATTTTTATTTATTTATTTCCTTCTCTTGCAAACAACTATTTTTTTCTTCTTTTTCTAGACTTTTCTTGTGTGGAGAGCTTTCTATAGCAATAGACCCTTATTGGTTGAGCAAGAGCTAGAAGCTTTTACACCTCAATTCGTGTAGAGGGTCAATTAAATTAAGAGGTGTCAGAAGTTTTATCTGTGCCCTTAAAAATACATCATCGCGTTAGGTATCAATTTAATGAGTGAAAATTTTACTTGTACTAGATAGGAATAACATCACCTTGTAGGCCTTCCACTAACGCTTAACTAATATCTCTTCCATAACCCAATTTTTAGCAATGAAAAGATGCCTCACACATTGGGCTTACCCCACACTTTATTTTACAACATAACATGACAAATTTTGAATGATAACGTCTTGATAGTTAGATTTTGAATTTTCTTAGATGATACAGTTCACCGTTTGCATAATAAGAAATCTATGAATAGATCAAACAACATAGCATCCAAACATATCAAATGGTCATTTTATCTCATTGACGATCGCATCCTTCATAGTCACTACAGTATCCACCCTATATCAAGTGATGATTACTAGCCTCTTTGATTCAAAGTAAGATGAGAAGTGATCATGGTTGTAGGGGATGAGTAAAAGTCATTCGATGGAAAACATCTTCAGAAATTTCAAAAACTTAGGTAGGTACATATCATAACTATTTAGCATCAGAAAATTTGAAATTTGAACGACTAATCATGTAGCAAGTATATAGCATATCAAGGCGAAGCATCTCAACACATTCTCACCCCACACTTTAAAATGGACATTGTCCTCAATGGACTAAAAAATAGCGAGCCATGAGAAGGTAGGAATGAGTTACCTTGAATGTCGTACTAAATTTAAAATTGTAGCAGCTATTTCTCCATTGTAACATAGGAAGACTCGAAATGTTTAAATTAAAAAGAAAAGATAGTTCCTCAAAATTTCAACCTTCTACTTGTTGCTTCCTCCTGGTCCATTGTCGGGGAAGTGGGTACCAAACTTCTCGTCGAACTCCTTCAACCATGCATGGCCCCACTACTGCGCTAACTGTACTCTTTGTCTCCAAGTTTGAGTCTCCTAACACTCTGTATGTCTCTCCTGCTCAAAGAAATCCTTGTGCTGCTTCTTCAATGTCTGGTACGGATGGAAGTTCTCCTCCTGCCTCTCCACGAGTAGTGATGGCAATTTGAACCTGCCCCGCGGGTATTACCCGACCTGACTTGCAATGGGGCGGGTATTACCTGAACCGTAGCAGCGTTGGGGGGGGGACATGGGTATCTACTTTCGACCCGCCCCGCCCCATTCTAGACCCATTTTATCTCAATTTCTTACGGTCTCTATACATATTTCTCCTATTTTGACTTTTATTTAACTAGTTAGAGTTGATATTTCAACTTGTTAGACCAACTCCAATGCAAGACCCCAAATTTGGGGACCTTCATCCCCAAATTTGGGGATTGCCCCCATTTTTCACAAATTGGCTCCAATGCTACCAACCTCAAATTTGGGGATCTCTATTTTATCCATGTTTACATTTACTTAAAAATGCACTTATCGAAGCCTTAATATAATTCGTTAATCTTAATTTTTGTATAGTTCGTCATTATTTTAAGATACAAATTTTCCGATAGAATTTTTTCAAATTTCGACACCGAATTTTTTTAAATAAAATAAAATGAATTCAATTTAAATCATCTTAGAAAATAAAATAAATTAACCAAACTATTAAACACAAATTAAATAGAAAACCTTCCCTTAATTAATACAAACATTAATTCACTAACCTTCACTCATTAATTATATAACCATCATTAATAAAACACTTAATGAAAAATTAAAAAAAAAGAAGAAGGGCGGGACAACCGTCAGGGACGGGCGGTGCGGCGCACGCGCGCGGGAGAGCCGCGGTTGTCCCGCCCCAGCCCAATCTCCTCCCCCATCAGCCCCCATAATTGCAGACTCCCCCATTTCCTCCTCCATATTTGGAGACCCAAATGGAGGCCACCCCCATTTATAGAGTTTATTCCTTTTTTGCAGGTTGCATTGGAGAGCTTCCTCCTCCATTTATGAAGGATCCCCCATTTATGGGGCAGCATTGGAGTCAGCCTTAGACTCAATTACCCATTTTATCATCAACATTTTTCTTTTCATAAAGTGTTTTCTCTTTGTTTTATCGTAAAAAGTAAAATTTGCGTGTATCTTTTCTAAATAACATGTAAGAATGAGTCGACCCGCCCCGCTCCATACCCGCGCTGGTTTTACCCAGCCGGACCCATAGTAGCGTAGGGCAGAACATGGGAATTGAGATACCCACCCCGCTCCGTCCCATTGCCATCACTATCCACGAGTACTATTCTTAAAGATGAAATCTCAGCTCCATATCCTCCGAACTGTTGTGGTGGTGTGGATGGTGAGCGCCATAGCCTGGATGCTTGTGTATCCTCTCTAAGTACCCTACTGGTCTCCCAGCCTCTGTCCAAGCCAAGTAGTGTGGGCAATCATTCGTAGCAAAAAATAATAGATTTAAGTAGACTACACAAAAAAAAAAATAGTAAAATAAAAGATTGTTGCAGCTACGTGATGCATTTTAGGCCATGTTTAGTATCATTTTCAATTATTGTTTTCTATTTTCACAAATAGAGGCTGAAAATATTTATAGTTATGTTTTCATATGGCTTTGTCGCAACAGGAGTTGGTAATACAATAGAAACTAACATAGAAGATTGAAAAACTTTAAGTAGCTTCCTTTTTGTTTCCAAAGCTATTTCTCGTGGGATCCTATAAGTTGTTGTAACAATTTCATTCAAAAGTGTATTGATCAAATAATAACAGACTCACTTTTAGCATATATATTTTCTCTCTATTTTTGCATAACTCTTCCCCAAATCTTATTGTCAATATTATTTTCATATATTTTTCTCGTAACTCGTCATGCTGTCCTATTCCTCCCATTATTTTTGTAATTTTTCCTTAGTCTCAATATTAATACTAAATGGAGCCTAATGAAGTAACAAAACATAAAAAATCCTCAACTTCAAAAGTTTCTCAGAATTACCAACTAAACGTGTTTTTGTTTTCCACTTCCATAGTGTTTTGGTTGTACCTTTATTGTCACAAGAATACAACAACAACAAAACTGTAATAACAGGGCTTACTTTCATTCAATTCTCCAATAGTGGTATAGAAACAATAGAGGTGCATAAGATATTTTATACATTAATTTCAACATTATGGAATCTAATGTATGCTTCAGTTGGTTCTCATATGGATATATCATTTATAGTTAAGAGTACTTGGCAGATATTTGGGTTAGCTATGAATAAACACTATGGAAGATTTCAAGCATGTGATGCATTTACTAAATATGATGAAAGAATACATGCCAACTTATAAGAGATCATCAAGTACTCTGAGTCTCATGTTGCAGTATGCCCAGACAACAAGAACTCTACATCAAAACACGCTCATAACTTGTAGTTTCCATTTTATGTTATTTCTAGGGAATTTTTTTTTTTGCTGTAATAACAATGATAAGTCGTTAAAGGTTCATAGTGGCAATGCTCCGATAGTGATCCACTATCTTTTACTATAGGATTCCAGAAATAAAATGCCATTGACATAAAGTACTAGGTAGCTGAAGAGAACGTTTAAAATAGACAAGTTACTATTAAACAATAAGAACATAACTTATGCTAGCTAACCCATTAATCCAAATATTAAGTTTTTAACACTTACAACTTTCCATGACCATATTACTATTTTGGGTGTTAGTTTGGATAGTATTTTTGGTCTACAGTGGTCATTTATGGATGTTCAGTAGATTATGACTAAATAAATCCTAAAGAAGAAATTTAAGAAAACCTCATTAATAGTGTGCTAGGGGTATTGTCCAATACCATATTGGCTTTCAAATTTCGTACAAAGTCTCTAAATGTTAACCAAGATGAATCTATGTATTTCTATCAATATTTGATAATATGACAAAATTATATTTCAGCAAATAAATTTATTGTAAGTTTAGTTTCTCACCCTACACCTTTTTGCTTCCAGATTCCTTTTTAACAAAATCAATTCATTCATATAAAAACTATTGGTAGAGGTATAGTTTTATGATTTATTTGAGTTATTGAAAATGGGAGAAGATTTAAAGTTGGTTAACAACATCTGAAGAAAATAGAGCTTAGCCTGCAATCTAGAAGATGATAAATGGTAGACCTATGAAACCACATAGAGTATTGAAGATGTCTAATTATGCTTTAAACCTTCATAATCTCTTCACTATGACAACCCATCATAGATTCCTGAAAAATTTTCGACCATGTCATGGTTTGCAAAATTAAATTACGATGATTGCAGATCATATAGTTTTGTATGTATCTGTACTGGCGAGCCAAGTCATGCCCTATAAGACTAGAAGTTGGCAATCTCACCATCAGTCAAGGATGGATTTGATGCAGTGTGGCGCAGACCCTCATCTACTGGTTCAAGGGATGCAACATTCGAGACAAGCTGCTGATTATGGGGATGGTAAGATGATGAAGAGTTGATATGCCAACTATTATTGTTATTATTACTAGTGTTGTTGCTCATGTTGCCTTGCTGTTGCTCGATAGTATTGATTTGCTGTTGATGAGATGGTTGCTGGATTATTCCCCCTAGCTCCATATATCCACCCATGCCTAGATTGTATTGATGATGAAATGATAATGGTATCGGTTTCGCCACGATATGATGTTGTTCTTGTTGCGGCTGTTGTTGTTGTTGTTCTTGATGATCATGATGATTAGGGTATTGATCCATCACCTCACCTGTAATAAATCATAATCATTTAATATTGATCCATCACCTTACTTGTAATAACTCATAATCTACTCAATGTCCAAAAGGCAATCACACTAAGTGTTGATATAACATAATGACATGTAGTAAAGAAGGATAATCTATCATAAGTCTTAAGCATAAAAAATAGATACCTTGATTGAGCGATGCAACGTCACTTGGTATTCCAATGACCTCTTGTAGGTCATGCCAGTTTGTATATGCTTGCCTTACTAAGTTCTCGATATAAAGCTAACAAAGTAAAAGGTTATGTCAAAAGAAAAAAAAACAAATTTCATGTTGTTCTTGAAACAAGGTGTACATTTACTGGAGGGAACTTACTTTGTTGATACCAGAAATGTCAAGGTTGGAGCAATCTTGTCCGCTAATAGTGGCGTTGACGACTTGGCAGATAGGGTTTAAGGTGAGGCAATAGCTTGGCCCTCTGTAGATGTAATGTTTATTCCCCAACTCGCATCTTCTCGCATGTTTTATGGTTACTTCCCACATTTTGTCGGACATTCCAGCCCCCAACATCTAATCCCACAAGACGAGAGCACAATTGAAGTGAATTATCATCACATTTTCAAATCGTTAAAGTTTTGATAATGTTGGCTTAATTACCTTTCTGAGCTTTAACGGGTCGACGACAGAGAGCTTCAAGAAGTCCTGAACGGAATTGACGCCTTCGGCAGCGAGCTTCTTATGGAAAGCCCCGTCTTTCCCGATCTTCTCTAGCCGCCACACTTCATCCTCCAGCATCGGGGGGTGATGCTTCTTGTACACTAGTACATATTCAAAGATCCATACGTTTTAAGAATCAAGTTGAATCGAATAAAATATTGACTCGTGTCAGCAGTTGTATATAAAACTAACTCAACTTGTTAGAGGCTAGGAGAAGGTGTTATTACTAAGGTCATTCCAAATTACATGTATATACTACATAATATTCGTAAATAATCTAACAAAAAACTTGTAAATTTTAAATAGACATTACAATTACAAATCCCTTCATAAGTTTATAAGATATTTTGTTAAAATTTGTTGAATCGATATGGAGGCATGATGAAAATGTTCTCATGACATTTAATTATAAAAACATTAAATTAATAATGACAAGATTAAATTCATCAGTAGGAAAACCTACTAAAATTGTAATCCTTTCATTATAAAAATATTTAATTACTGATGACAAGATTAATTGATTAAACTTGGTTTTCTACATCAATACTTACCCGACATTTGCATCTTATATTCGTATTGAAAATGACATGAAAGTGAGAGAAAAATGAAGTGGAAGTTACGTAGGTTCAAGACTTATTCTTAATAAGTGGAATTATGCCTCGTTCAATCTCAACGCTCACATCAATATATGAATTTTATTCTAAGTTTTCCACTTTATTAAAACTGAGAATTAATATGAGACAAAGCTAAGTATTATTTGGAGATCTATGAATATTTGAAAGAGAAGTTAATTGGGCAAGATTCTGAAGATGGTAAAGTATGTTGAGAGGTATTTTTTATAAACAAAATTTTTGAGTTCGGTAGGTAAAAGAAGGTGATGTTAATATGTTTGTCTTCCATAAAGCAATACGAATTCTCACTAAAAGGCATCACACAATTGGCTTAATGAAGCTAGAGTGATCGTGGTCATAGATGTACAAGATATTAGCAATGTGTTATTGGAGTTTTATAAGAAGATGATTGGTGAACTCAATGGTGAAAGTTCATAATTCAGTTGATTTCTTTTAGGATATGTTTCAAATTTCAATACAAGTTGATACTTGAAGATTCTAGGGAGTTGGAGACTAAGTAAACAAAGGAAGAAATCAAGGTCTTTTTTGTAATGAATGTGCCTATGTAATGAATTTGGATAAGACACTTGATCCCAATGGATTCCTAATAGAGTTCTATAAGTATGTGTGGCACATAATTAGCAGAGAAGTATAGGATGTGGTGCTTCCTTTCTTTCACAATGGGCAATAGTGGGGAGATAGAAGAAGTTCTCGTGTTTGTTCGAAATGGGTGCTAGAGATGATAAGATTCACTTCCATCAATGTTGCAAGCAATTGCTCATTACCCATCTATGTTTTGTTGATGATATGTTAGTTTATACTAATGGATGAATAAGAGGAGTAGCTAGGGATGGCAATGGGGCGGGTTTGCCTAAACAATCCCCATCCCCGCTTTCAAATATCTATACCCATACCAGCCACATACCCATGCGAGGGAAGGATTTGCAAACTCATCCCCATACCCATGGATTTCGGGTACCCATGGGTAATACATGCCCCGTACATCCAACATTATAATACAGAATATTTTACATGTAGATTTTCAATTATAACATTAAACACACATACTATATAATGAAGTCGACAAAGAGACAATCATATTTAATACGATTCAAAGCATCTTATCCTAAAGCATCCAATAATCCATATCAGAGTAGAGTACAATGTCATCCAAATCATTATTCTCTACTCTGATACATCTATTAAGTAATAATTAACTAACATAATCTTCTTAACAAGGGGAAAAAAGTGAAAGAGTGAAGGGAAAATTGAGAGAAAGAAATTAAATTTTGATTTGGGCGGTCACTCAATTGCATTTCTACTATATATTTTTCTTGAGTTATACTCACTATTATTGATATGTTACAAATTGATTCACATATTTTTCATATATGAAGAAATATTTTTGGTGGGGCGGGTATGGGTATGGGTATAGGGCGGGGAGGCTAAAACCATACCCGCCCATACCCATCAAACTTTTTGCGGGTTTTACCTATACCCGCCCCATACCCGATCAATGCGTGGATTCCCCACATTGACTGGGTGGAGGACGGTCGGATATCCGTGGACATGGATTTGATTGCCATCCCTAAGAGTAGCTAGTATTATCAGACTTTTGGAGGAATTTTATAGGCTAATGAACTTTGTTGTGATCCCTCAAAAGTTCGGTTGTATTGTATGGTGGCATATCTCGGGAGGAAATGCATGGTATCTCTTCCTCTATTGAGTTTCTTCTGGGTGGGCTGATAGTAGTCTATTTGGGAGTTCCTTTAACTACATGAAATTATCAAGGCGTGATTGCAAAGTATTGATGGATAAGATCACAGAGAGAATCCGTGATTGTAGAGAAAAATTATTGAGCTATGATTACAAGTATTTTGCACTATTATTGGATGAACTTGTTTCTCCTTCTCAAAGATATTGAAAAGTTTGGAATTATTTTTAGTGGAGCACTGTTCATATGTTATTCAAAAACTATGTTAGCTCTACTTTCAGTGTATGTTAGCTCTCCTACGATCAAGATTTATTCTTCTCATCCTCCTACCTCACTCTCTCAAGCTACCCAAAAGTTTGAATAGGTAGTTTACCCTTACATAGGAATTGTTTATGTGGGTGCTGTGTGATCCTCATAACCACACTTGTCACTTGGAAATCGAAACAAAAAGGCCACAATTTGCAAGTTTTCGTTCACGGTTGAGTACAAAACATTATCTCAATTGTCGTATGAATTTTAATGGTGTTTAGTTTTTAGCTACTAAAGGATCTGCACTTTTTTTTAAGTACATCACTTTTCTATGAAAACAACTCATTGATTCACATGACAGAATATATATTCGATGTTTCAAGAACAAAATGAACACTATGGATTGTAGGAATGTGTTATTAGATTCTGCGAATCATCAATATATGTATGACTTTAATTTGCGTGCATGTTTTGTTGCGGTTACTTAAATCGTGTTAGTATTGGGCCTTGATGGGCCTCGTCTGATTCGTTGGATTAGGGTTTTGTTTTAACCCTAAGTTTATCTATGTAAGCTTAGCTATCGACTTGTGTGATAGCAAGCCGTCAAAATGTAATCCTAATAAGAGATCATTCGTGACCTCTTATGAGCTCACCGTGGATTAGTCTCGATCAATCAATCGATCGAAGATACCACGTAAAATCTTGTGTCCCGTATGTTATTTCACTTCCGCATCATCAAATTCTACATGACTAAATCATATGCATTATTGAAAGATGATAAATATCAGATCGATAGAGTGTAGGGAAATATGTAAAGATGGATTCGTAAAGAGAGATATAAATAAATGACACTCACATTCTCCACGATGATCTTTGACTATGAACGCCTCAGTCATGGCCTCGCGAACCCTCAAACCTCGGCCGCCGTCACGAACAACCCTAGCCCCGATCCGAAACTTCCTGCTCCGTATCCAGCTCGAGTTATCAGTGAACTCGATCTCCCCAAGCGAGGCGCAGCCGTCACGTAGCGTGAAGGTCAAGCAATCCCCCGCCAGCAAAGGCCGCTTCCCCGTCCTCTCCTTCACCACGTTCCTACCGAACTCCTCCGACGTCCACGCCGTGCTGCTGCGATCCTCCTCCGGGAAGTCCCCGTCCAGAACCACGATCTCCACTTTCACCTTGTTATCCATCCGAGTCCCCGTGGCGGTGTCGGCCAGGAGGATTTGGAGAGGAGAGCCGCCGGCGTCTACTATTTTCGTCCCCGTGAATATCGGGAGGGACAGCTTGCTGCTGAAGACCAGCTGGAGACCAGATGGTGGTGACGCTGGCTGTGGCGGCGGCTCCACGGGTTGATGATTTTGCATGTGATCATAAGATGATGATGATGGTGATGAGCAGGCCGCGGAGCATCTCTTGCTAAGACTCTTCTCCACTTCCTCCTTCACCTGATGATGCTGATGATGATGAGTGTGTTTTACTTGAATATATGTACAGTGATGAATGAGGCGATGGATTGATGTTACAACGTACCACTTTTCGGAGCACGGGCTCGAGGGCCATACAGAGGTGCTTCAGTGAGTTCACCATAACCGCTTCTCCGATCACTCTGCGCGCAGCAACAACATAAAATAAAATAAAAACTCTATTACTATGTTAGTTTTTTTATAAGCAAGCTAGTTATGCATCAGGGGATGCCGGGATGGAGGGTCTTCTTTCGTACGATGCAAAGGAAGGAGTAGAAGTGGTTCGGATCCTCTTGTCGCTGGGCTGATGGTGGTGTCCTTCCGGGTCGGATCCTGGTGCAGCTGGCTCGTCGTCATCATCAGCATGATCGTCAATGAACCACCTCTTGGAAGCCATATATTTTGATGAATGAATTGCTGCCCAGATATGAAATGGAAAACAGAGAGAAGTTGATGCGAAAAACAAGAGGACTAATGGATCTATATGAGACGACGGGAGGAAGGCAAAGGCAAGGGAAGGCAAAGGCAAGGTAAGGTTCGTTTGGTGTTGCTGGGTAGGAATGGGCGTAATTTCGATGGCAAAGATGGTAGTTATACGACGGGTCCACCAACCTGGAGACGATGAGTTTTTTCTTCGTTTTAATTATTATTATTTATTTATTTATTTATTTATTCACAACAATTAATAACGAGGATGCTGTCTTGGGGTCTCCTTTGAGATAGAAACAAAGGGATGAATAATAATAAAAACAAACAACAGTAATTAATTGGGGAAAGTTCTGGGAACGGCTCAAGAAACGTTGTGTGCATCTTCTATCCAAACGGTTCGTGCCTTCGCGGAGTGACCTAGGCTAACATGTGATTGCGAAAGCCTAATCGCTCCTATGAATATGATGATGATGAGTGATGACTCCTATTCTCTAAAGCTTCACCGCACGACATTGGTAATTTACCAATCATACCACTGAAGTATAATGTTTGTACGAGATAATCCTCTTACCTTTTTTTTATGTATGTATTTCACTAACTATACTCGATTGGTTTGGCCGATAATAAAAGTATTATTCATTAAATGGTATTTTTGTCAAAAGCCTTTCGATCAAGGTCGTCACCCGCGGGTCGACCCGCTTTGACTCTGATCCGGTGAGAAAAACGGGCCGCATGCACCCTCCGGGTCGACCGCTACAAGGTACCGGGTTGGAGGTCAAATTGTATTATTTTTTTTCTTTGTTTTGGAAAATGCGCCTATTTTCCTCTTTTTCTTTTCGCCGAACTCAATCTTTGGAATCCTAAGTTGAACATTTGAATATTAATGTTATATAAGTGTGTGTGAATTTTCACTATATGTTGAATCTAAGTACGACATGTTATTTTGATGTAATATTATATGTTATAACTCATATGTTAGATGAGATTTGATATAATTTATCAGGATAAGTATAATATAATGACATTTTCCATATTTCCGGACTAAACCAGACTAAAATGGGTGACCCATTAACCCTTGACCCACTAGTTCAACCGGGTCCGGGTCAACCCGCGGGTTGAGAACCTTGTTTTCGATTATGAAAGTTTTTGAAGTTTGCACACAATTGCTAAAGATGTTTATTAGTCGAGATGTCTAGACTTCATTTATGGATTCTCGATTCTTGACTTAATAGGATACAATTTTAGCCATATTAAGTAATACACAAGGTAATGAGTAGGAATTGAATTCTTAAAATACGTTTGTAATTTGCGAAATCCGCAAAAGTAATAACCAATGACATATTGTTGTTACATTTGGTTTACCTAAAACCCACAAAAAACAACATTTAGAACAACTTACAGAAAATGCTATAATGGAATTTGATCGGAGTTCTTTAGTAGTTCCTTCTTTGTAACACTACAACAAAAACTCAATACCCCTAACTTTCTGGGACTCTTCTACTATAAAGAAATGTTACAATTTCATACTTTAAAAGATAACTATCCCCACGATACTTTGATATTTTGTGACGCTAATGTTGATCAAGTTCTAAGCATCTTGGTGACTTTAGTATGTTTTTAGTCGGTCACGGGGTTAAGGATCAACCTTGATAAATCAATGATGTATACAGTAGGTGACGTTCCGGAACCAAATTTTTCTGTTGATATTTTCGGGTGCAGATGGAGCAAAGACCCTCCCAAATACCTCGGATTCCCTCTTGGTGCTAGGCCAAACTCCTCGGCCATTTGGGATCCGATCATTGGGAAATTTCAAAACAAGCTCGATGGTTGGTGTTATAAACGCGCTGCTACGGATCGGGAAATCGCCGGAATCGACAAAGCGAGAATACGAAAGCGAGAATCGAAAACACGACACACGATTTACATGGTTCACTAACACGATGTGTGTTAGCTACGTCCACGGGCGAGAGAGAGCCAGTTTCACTATATGAAGGAGATTACAGATTACAGAGGAGTATGAGAAGTATTTATAGTACTTCTCCATGTGGGTCTAAACCTAATCCAATATGGCAAAGGAAACGGTTACAGACCAGGCCCAGAACCCGATTACCAGTCGTAGTGGCTGATAGTCCGATTCAAGTCACATCAACAAATCTCCACCTTGACTTGAATCCTCTTCCTCTGAAAGTTTGCAGGCGGGTTTTGATTTTGACGCTGTAGTTTGCAGGCGGGTTTTGGTTTTGGTTTGAGTCCTTTCATGCCTTGTGATGGACTTCACCTTCCCTTTTGTTTCTTGTTTCAGTTTTCTGGCCGTTTTGGCCTTGACTCTGTTTCTTTTTTTTTTTAATTTATTTTCATCATTATAAAAAAAAATTAATAATCGATGCTTCCTCACCCTTCCTTGAACTGCTAGAGAATTACCATTCTGCCACTACTCAATGCTTGCATAGTCACCTCCACTGGTTTAGGCACTATCTCATCGTTAACATCTTCATAATCTTCATCATCACACCAGGGATGATGTGCAATCACTTCCTCATCCTCAGCTTGCAATGCATTGAACTGTTTCTTAGCAACTTCACACACATGACCATAAAAGTAATGCTCCACTCACTTATAGCAGGCTCCCTTAGTGTTTACGTCGAGACAGAAAAAATTCCTCACTTTCTATATCATTATTTCCTGAACCATAGGCAAAGGAAGAATGTCAGGATTCGCGTTACAGCTAACTGGCACCGGAGGAGGTCCAATCACCGATAAGATGTGGCTCGGATACTGAAGATTCTGGAGAAGATGCATCATCGTCGCTACCTGACCGGTCAATTGAGTAATTTGACCATAAAGAATTCTGAATTGAGCCTCAAATTCATCCAATTGAGTTTTAACACCACGATTTTGAGCTACGATCATCGCCAAATGCTGCGAGTAACCATTCTCTCTCGTCGTCAAAGCCTGAAACATATGCAGTTCACCCCTAGTCTGAAGAACCTCAACTCACTCGCAATTTCAGTGACCTGCACCTCCATCACTGCCAAATGACCATCCATTCCGGCTGAGAGATGATCAAGCTTGAGCATACGCTCGTCCATCTGAGTTATGTGAGCAGCGTTTGTCTGAGGTGTCGAGTTGTGCTCTGGTACTACGTTGTAACACTCGGGATCACCAGAGCTAAGGAATTGGGAAGAAGAAGAAGAATTGCAGATAAGATAAGGCATGGGAGAAGAGAAGGAGGGGGGGTGAGGGTTCGTTATTGTATTTTCTAATACCCCTAACAAACTACAACGGATACCTTAAGTATCCTTCCCGTGTTGATTGCTGCCAACCACTACTCCTTCGTCTACTCTATCACAACGCAGTCCCTCAATTTATAATTATTTACATTTAAGTACAATGTTACAAAAACAAATTGTAGAATTCTATTCATCAGAGCCATTCGACCATAACCGACATGGGGTGTTCCTCGAATCAAATTACTCAAACCGTACTTCTAAGTTCTAATTACAAACTAAAATTGCATAACACCAGGAGCAAACCTCAACAACCTAGTCAGAGAATGAGAACGGAACTTCCTAGCAAACAAGAAGCACTTTGATCCCCTATCGCCGGTACCACCACTACTGTCACTCTTATTGTTACGATTTACATAATAATGAACTCCTATTCCTCCCCCGGCGGCGACGCCGACGCTCTTCCCGTACTCCTCGCACTTCCCCCCGTCTCTCAAACCCTCCAGGAACCCAACCGTGACGTCGGGCCTCCAGAAGCTCCTCGGGTGCGGCCCACGAACCGACCAGTCGGCCCAAGTCAAGGTCCGGTTGGAGTTCCAGCCCCCGAACCTAATGTTGACCAGCGTGGGCAGGTAATGCTCGTCCCCGTAGCAGGACCCGTTGCAGAACTTCTCGAAAGTCGGGAAGTAGGTTCGGTCGGAGACCACTTCCACGGCCAGCCGGCGGTCCATCTCGAACCACTGGGAACCCTTCCGCCAGTGGGCCAGCTTGATGACCGGGTCCATCGCCGGGTTGTACCTGCCGCGGCCCACCGGGCCCAGCTGGTCGTAGACCTCCACGTGGGACTCCGGGGAGTTGATGAGGTGGTTGTAGATGGTGGTGAAGTTGTACAGCGGGATGCAGGATTCGGACAGCAGTACGAATCTCTCGTTGGAGAAGTCGAGGAGCGCGTTGGCTAGTAGGCGGCGTTCGGCTCCGACCATCGTGGATTTCCCCCACTGCACATCCTGTTCATTTCATTAAGAAAACCCCCGTATCAGATTAGAATCCAAGTGGTCTCCCGTTCAAATTACACCTCGGATAATTACTTCTTTCCAGTACTATACCCACATTTAATCATAAAAATAAAGTAACATTTATCATCCGAGAGGCAACCATTATATCTGAAGGTTCAAAGATTGCATGCATTTCCACTAACTTGGGGATTAATAAGCACTTGCATTGTGTAGGACTAGACCCATATTCCTGCTCATGATGACGTTGAGTGCCAAAGGCCAAAGCAATTAAGAGACTCCTCATTTTGCTAAATATCAATCATTTGTTTCTTATGTCCCTAAATGTATACACCAAATTTTACCACGAATCTCACCATATATATATATACATACTAGGTGGCGATTGCGCGCCTTGTCGCGGAGTGGAGATGGCCTATGTGCATGTATTATGTGTCTCGTTATGGTGTTTTGTTAATATTATTAGTCTAAAATTAATTTTTTATTAGCAGTTTTTTAAGTAATATTGACTTGACCATATGATATTGACTGAGAAGAGATATATGGCGGTCAACATCCAATTTATTTTTTTTGAAAATTTTGGCTAGTAAATGATATTTACCTAAACCCGAGTAGACTCATTGATTATAGGTAGGGTATGAGTGACGTATATATGGGTTTGGAAATTTATAGATGGGTTTGAGTAGGGTTTGAATATTTACCTCATATTCTAAATGTGTATGAATTGAGTATAGATACCCATGTAATATACAAATAATTTTAGTTACTAAAACATAATGTTCCATCAACATTTTGAGGACTTATATGACAAAAAATAAATTTAGGTTATAAATCTAAAAATCTATTAAGTTTAGGTATAAAACTGTAATTTGCATAGTTGAAGCTTAATTCTTTTTATGGCGATGTATTTAAGATGATGGCTATTTACTTTTTTATATAGAAAAATGAAAACTATTTATTTGATATGTGTAGATACCTAGCCAAATATTCCATGTATAATTGTTGAAAATTCTAGTCTGAGTGAAAAAGAAAAACTATAGAGAGAAGCAAAAGGAATACAAACTGGAACTCGCTTAAAATTTCACGCCCTCAAATCCCATAGTGGAAAATGACGACTATCTAATAAATAATAACCATATATATTTATACTTGTGATTAGAATACATAAAAACAGTATACTAATTAGGGTTAGACGAAGAAGGCAAAGAAATAAATAAAGAAATAGTTATGGAAGGCTAGTGAAAAATGAAAGGAAGAAGAAGTAGATGATGGAATGATTTTGAACAATTCTTTTAGTTGAACGTCAATACAACAATCAACCCTTTTCACCGAAACAATTTATTGACACTTGCTTATGTAGATATCGCATATTTTGTTACATGTAGTTAGTAGAAGTTTGTTTAGTACCCGTAAATGTACTAAATGAGTTTATAAATTCGCCCTTCTAATATTTTAGAGTCGTATCTCTTTTATCATTTATTTAATGATTCACGTAATGAGCAAATATAAAATGGTCGAATCTTCTCCTACAGTTGAATGATACAACATCTTGTATTGTATAAACTAAATTTATACTTTTATGTTATGGTGGATTGGATTCATGGATTGGTGGATTGGATTCATGGATTCAAGTGAAATCTAAACATTAGACCGATATGTAAATTTAAAAAATTGTAGGTACGAAAATATCATAACTTTAGATTCCAAAACATAATTGTTCAATAATTTTATATTAAACTTAAACTTGAGGTATCAAAATGTAAACTGTACATTATAGTGACTAATTCATTAAGATTATTTTGCGTTTCTTCCACATACATGTTATTTCATCTATTCTTGTCAAATATGGTTCATTGTAGTAAATTGAACACTTGGTAAAACTTGACTTTGTTTTCCTTCCCTTAGAGAAGTTGTGTTACGGTTAGTACAGTCAATAATTAGAAATACGTATAGCCTATGTTTTATCCAATGTTTAAAAGTATTTTTCGGTTTCAAAATCTAAAATTTGACCAAACATGTCTACAAGCCTGCTTTTTGAAAAAAAAAAACTTAATAAAGTTTTAATACATAAAAGTAAAAGCGTAAACTTCGATTTAAATTTATAATGAAATGTTATACAAGATTATCATTACCAATTAATTTTTTTTTTCACAAGTCATACTTTTCTTTCACGTCACTTTGGATTTTTTTCTAGCCACCAACATTTCTACTTTTGTCGGTTCTTCGTAGCCAACAGTAGGGGTGGCTATACGGTTCGGTCCGGTTAAATTGGCCCAAATTGATCCGGTCCAGTCCGGTTTTTTTGAAAATATAAGGACCGAAGATTGGATTGGATACAGTCCGGTCTTGATCCGGTCCGGTCTTGACCCGGTCCGGTCTTGATTTTATATTGAGATTGTGGGAATTTGAGTGGCCTAAGGCCTAAAAGGGTAAGGAGTTGGTTAAGTTTTGTACTAAGTGCAAAGGTTTGTGACCGTTTATGCAAATTACCCTTAAGTTTTGGGTGTTGAGCTCTCTTATCCGGTCTTTATCCGGTTTTTTACCTCAAATCTAAGCCCAAAGATTGGATTGGATTGTTTACTATCCGGTCCCGGTCCGGTCTCGGTCCGGGTTATACGGTCCGGTTTCCGGTTTTTCATCCGGTCCCGGTCCAAATAGCCAGCCCTAGCCAACAGTATTTGGATAGGAAAGGTTGAAAAAGCTGTTTATCTCAGTTTTCAATATTAGTCATCTTTTGACAATTCAATTTAGAACAAAGGGGGAAAAAAAATGGTCCGCATCAACAAACCTATCCGGAATCGAACGGAAAGTACCATAATTTTGTAAACACGGCAGCTAAAGAACAAGAGCGCGAAACACAAAATTTATCCATCCAACATCCAAAAACATGGTTACAGCAACACCTAGATACTAGCTAAATATATTTAAAAAATTAACGGGTAGGAATATTATTATATATATATGATTAATTAAAATATAAAATGGAACGGAACGGAACGGAAAACAACTTGACTGACCTTGCTGGGGATCCTCCTGCCGTAGAACACGGAACCAACGGGGAAATCCGCCGTCGCGTTGTCGTAGGAGGGGAGCGAATGAATGTAGATTGTGTAAAGACCGTCGTCTCCTCCCTTGAAGAAGAGCTCCCACAGCGGCGCCAACGGCAGAGCCCCGACCGTCAGGAACATGAACGCCACTTTGGGCACCCGGTGGAATGGGAATTCGGGCACCCGGGGCACCATCGACGCCCTCCACAGCAGCTCCTCCTCTCCCATCTCGTGCCACGCGCTGGGCGGCGGGTCGGACCGCCGGATCAGAACAGGGGAGCCGCCGCCGGGCCCGGATTTGGAGATGGAGAATTGCCGGAGCTGGAACGTGAAGGAGATGTTCGACAGGTAGAGGCCCACACCCAGACCGGACAGCAACCCGAAGGCGAAGAACAGGGCGAAGAAGATGACGTTGTGGAGATGCAATTTCTTCTGCCCGTTGATCAGCCGGAGAATGGTCGGGGCCGACGTCGTCGGTTCCTTTTTGTTGCTCTTCATCGGCGAGGCGGGGAAAAAAGGGTAACGAAATGAAGGGAGTGGGAAGAGGGATTTTTGGGCAGAAGGCAGAAGGGTCAATTATTCTTTTTAAGGAATTAGGAATGAATTGAAAGGAATTCAATTCATGGAATGCCCTGCCTGCAGCTGGGGCCTACCGGTTTTGGAATACCGGGATTCTGCCCGGTCATAGGCGACGGCGGCGACGCCATGAAATCATATTGAGAAAGGATTTAACCACTTTTTTTTAATCATGATAACACATACGTAGATGATGAAGATGGGACACGGAATTGGAATTGGGGTTGGAGGTGCTGTTTCTGGATTTGACGAAACAGGGTGTGGGTCGTCGGATTGTAAATTTGCAGGTTTGACGTCAAATGCTTAAAGCTTATTTACCAAAAGAGGGAGAAGCGTATTTATTGAACAGCCAATCAAAGAAAATGGTGGTGATACTATTCTATTCTGCGTGTGGTATTTAATACATTTGATGCAAAGATTCATGAATTTACCATAACTTCTTGTGATGAATAAGCTTAGTTGGGATGAAACTACATTGAATCTCAAAACAATCCTGCATCCAGACTTTTTACTTTGTATTGATTGTAGTAGTGGCAGGGCTGAAAATTGGCCCGACCCGTCCCTGACCCTGTCTGACCCGTCCCTGAAGGGTCAAGATGTGTAACTAACCCGCCCTGATCCTGTTTCTTTCATGATCCTGTCTGATCTTTAGGGTCGGGGCGGGTCAGAAAGGGTCGGGTCAGTGGGTCGACTCTAATAAATAGACTACTTTTCTAACAATTACAATTTGGTACCCGAATTTATTTTTTCTTACATTTTAGTACCTAAATTTTATTTTTTTTACAAATAAGTCCCTAAAATTTGATGGTAAAATTACATTTTGGTACCCAAATTTTTTAATTTTTACAATTTAGTACCTAAACTTATAAAATTTTACAAATAGGTCTAACATGTTTGTATGATGCTAAGGGTCATAGGGTCAAAAAGTGACCCGACCCTATCTGACCCTGACCCGACCCGACCCTAAATTGACCCTATAGACAAACTGACCCAGCCCGACCCTGAGGGTCGGGGCGGGTCGGGGCAGGTCAGTGGGTTTTAAGGGTCAAACTTACACCCCTAAGTGGGAGGGAGGGAGAGTGTGTCCATCCAAGGCGAGTAGATTATGGGACAAACGCAAGATGGTCAACTCGCTAGATCAATCCCTATTCGTAAAAAAAAAAAGTATGAACAATAGGTTAGATGAGGTTTTATATAATTTATAAATGTATTAAGTATGAACAATATAATGATTTTTTCATATATCCGATCTAAACTGGGCTAAAACGATGGCACCATTACACTTAAACCAGGCCTACGACTAAACTAGGTTGACAACCTTGGACAAATGTTTCTTGATTTGAACCTAGTATTTTATTAAAAAAACAAGGTGATTTCATTTAATTATTTTAGGAGTCAATTTATAGTCATGTGAAATCATTGTCTTGGAAACTTTGGTTACTCATTCCTATATTTTATCTTGTATATATATTACCAACTAGATTATAGCTATGCCAGACTGGTGAGAAAGTTTTTTAAATTAACATTTTACTCTTCACTTTAGGTATAAAAGAATTATTACAATTTGACAACCTACTGAAAATTTAGACAAGCCAAAACTGATTATGAAATTGAAAATTGAAGAAAACAAAATTATATTTCATTTAAACTAAGAAAATGGGAAGAGGGAAAGAGGGATTTCCAATTTTCTGCCCAGATTCGGGCCATTTGTCTCCCTCTGTGGAGTTTACGTTTATTTACCCGGTTTTGGATTGATAATTATCCTCATCTTTTGGTGAAAATTAGGATAGGGCGGCAAACCGCTGATTTGACGATTATCTTCGATCAATTATTGAAAGGGAAGCAAATTGGATTTCATCGTATTCTCTCAAGATTAGAAAGGATGATTATCCGTTCAATTTCCGTGTGAGATATCAATTATCTCAGAAATGGTCGCTCAGACGTCTCTCCATTTTGAGTAGGGGCGAGAGAGCTATAAAGGCTCGACGTTTAGGGGTCTGGAATTCTCACCTTCCTCGGTGCAAAGCAATTAAGCAATCTCATTTCTGAGCAGTACCAGCAAGCAATCTTCTTGCCAATTCTACCCTCAAGCTCCAATACGCACCTGGTTAGGTTCGTTTCTATTTGCCCTTTTCTCTGTACATATCTGTGACAAGATGGGCATTGCAGGGATCATTGGGGGTACTGCTATGCCTAGGAATTCTGTTGCCATATTTACATATGTTTTGGATGAATCAGGCTAGAAACATGGGTTCAAGCAAGGATAATGATCATATCGTGAAGTTTGAAGATGAGGATGTGGAGGCAATCTCAAACTCAACTCCCACTCTTGCCCTAAAATAGGGGCTAGGATCAGGTGACTAAGAGGGGGGCCTTAGTCACATGACTAAGTCAATCTCAACCCTTCCATCTCATTAAAATCTAATGGCTCCAATTTATCCAAATTAATGAAGGGCAATGTAGTAATTGTATAATTATTTTAATTTTTAATCTCAGCCGACTACTTTTCCACTGTCCCCTCCCGTCCCTACCGCCGACTGCTTTTCCATCCCCTCCATCGGCGTGACAAATTTTTCGGCGAGGGAACTTTTCCCGTCCCCGTCCCTTCCGTCGGCTGCCTTTCCGGCAAGGTGGAAAGTTGTCAGATGGATGCTGGGAACTTTAATGGAATTCCCCACTTCAATTACGAGAGAGAGAGAGATGCGGATGGATGCTGGGAACTATTTTGGAATTCCCCACTTCAATTGTGTGTGTGTGTGAGAGAGAGAGAGAGAGATTCTGTTCGGAAATTTTTTTTTCGACGACCATTGTGGACGGAGAAGAATTTTCCGGCGACAGTGCCAATTTTGTGATGTTTGTTGACATATTTTGTAATGTTTGTACGCTTTGTTATTTTGTTATGTTCGTAAACTTTGTTATTTTTGTGCACCATGTTCGTACTGTTTGTATGTCTAAAAAACACCTGGGTTGACTTTGGGAAGGAGCCCCTCTATATAGGGATGGGGCCTCCAAAGTCAACCCGGGAGTTTTTTCCCGTTCGTATGGATTGTCAGTCTAGTTTGTCATTTTTGTCCACCATGTTCGTACTGTTTGTATGTTTAGAAAACACTCGGGTTGACTTTGGGAAGGAGCCTCTCTATATAGGGATAGAGCCTCCAAAGTCAACCCGGTTGTTTTTTCTTTTTGTATGGTTTGTATTGTTTGTCGGTCTAGTTTGTATTGTTTGTACAGTTCATACGTTTGTAATTTTTGTAAATCTATTTGTATGTTTTGTCGCTCTAGTTTGTACTGTTCGTATGTTTGTATGGTTTGTACTGATTGTAAATCCGGTTTGTATACTTTGTAATTTTTCATAATACCCAAACTACCCCTGCCATTAATTAAATAGTCCTTCCCACTTTTTAACCATTGGATTGAAGTGTCCAGATCTAATGGCTAGGAAGGGCTTAGTCAAGTGACTAAGCACCCCTCCTTAGTCACCAGATCCGCACTCCTAAAATAACTATTCAGTTCTTCAATTCCCTGCCGAAAGTCTGTCACTATTGAAAGCATGGCTCGTACAAGTCTCAACTTAATTGGAAGGCTCATCATGGATAACATGTCGACTCCCCTACTCCAGCGCTTCGTCAACAATATTTGGTAAGGTTGTTTCTTTGGTGAGAATCAGTGGCTTTGGTTCCAATGGTGATACAATATTCTTATTTATTACCCTAGGCGGTTCCTACCTGTCTTTTTTAAACTAACAATGGATAGAGTAATTGTTGCCAAATAAATCAATAATTTGCCTGCAACTTCAGTTTGGTAAATCAGTGGTTGGTTCTTCCCTTTGTACTTAGAAGTTCTCCTGTTAGGGTACGACTTTGTTCTTACTCTGTAAAGCTAAGTATTAGTTTGAAAAATCTTCTATGGTTCTTCCCTTTATACCATAAAGCTCTACTTGTCTTAAATGATCTAATGATTCATAGTTTAAACGACAACGTTTCCTGGTTTGTCATTCATGATAATAAGGACAATGTCTTTAAAGTTTTTTAACATGCCTTGCATTGACTGAAGATAGTGTTCTGAACGTGTGTGATGAATCTGGTTCTCTGTAGATATGTTTTGTTGAGGGATATACAGCCTGCTGATATTACTTGTTTGAGTTGAAACAAGTGGTTTTAGTTGAGCAGTGACACTATGAATTTGACTATTGGTTTTATTTGTTGGTTATGAATATTGGTTGTCTTACTCGGCTATATATTGGTGTCTCGTGTTCATATACTTGGCCGAGGAAGAGACAGGCTGCTGGATGTGGTGAATTTGAAGTGTGTTGTATGGTTTTGGCAGGACTGGGGCAATGGGAAGGTGATGAAGGATTAAAAGTATGGGATTTCTATATTTTGTTATTTAAAACCCGGTCTGCAGATGGTTATTTTGGTGTCTTTGACCTTTGGATTGAAGTAGGTGATCTAGGGTCATTACTGCACATACTAGCCCTTCTAGTGCGACTTTGGATATGTTGTTTAGTGATAGCTTCCTTTATTTGTCTGCTATACATATCTCCCTGACGATTAGTAATCTTCCTACTTACAAATTCATCTGTTTTTAGCCTTTTATCAATGATAGCAGACTAAACTGGTCCCCTAGGTTATGGATATTGTTGGATGCTAATATTTTTGATGGGGTGGTTTTGTTGGAGAATATTCTTTGTTGTAACAATCAGGAAGTGATGGTTTATGGTACTTTACTAAGGGTTGGTTCTCTTTGGATTACAGTTGGATGGTGGCGGGGCAATTGACCCGAATCTGCTAGAAATCGAAGGAATTCCAAACAGGAAAGTGGTTTCCTCTGCTGCCAGAACTCAGGAATTTATGACAGCTGGGCTTGGGGGGTGAGCAAACACAATCTGGTGGCCAGAAACAATGAGGTAATGGGACTCATGATCGAGCAAGGGCGCTGGCCAGCATCCTCGACGCTATTCTGCTGTAGAAAAGGATAGGCGAAAGTGATGGGTGATGGTAATTTGAGGTCTTGAAATGGGAAGCATTTTTATCAATATGACATGAGTGAAAATGGATATTTTGTGAGTGGAAGATTGAAACAGACTAAGCCCTTTTGCATAGAAAGATATTCAAGGAAAAGGCATGGAGAAGAGCGTGGGTGAAATTTGATGCGATCTAGAGGGCATAACCATGGGTAACAGAGATAATCAAAGACAGGAAGAACAAAGTAGTTAGGAGGGGTGTAATAAAGAGCCTCGAGAGGTGTGCGAGATGAAAGGAAAGGTGTGGGAAGGAGATTTATGAGGTAGACAATAGTGTCAAAAGCATAAAACCAGAATTTTAGGGCAGTCGAGGCTTGATGTAGAAGGGCTAAACCTATTTCAACATGTGGTTGTGCTTGCGTTCATCACAGCTACATTGTTCGGGAGTATAAGGACATGAAGAACAGTGAACTATGCCATGGGATTTGAAATACCAGCTTTCTGATATTCACCGCCCCAATCAACTTGAAATTTTTAGATGGGGTGTTCAAAGTACTTTTCAACTTGATTGCAAAATTAAATAAATATATTGGGAAGGTTTGGGAGATGGGGCGTTGGAAATTCATGTGAATTTGCTAAAATGATCATAAAACAAAATATAGTAAAGATGACCATCAAAAGAGATTTCTGCGGAGGGACCCCATACAACACTAAATATCAAATCCAGAGGGCTAGTAGCTTGAAAGGTATAACGAGGAAAATGGAGTTTATGGATTTTGGAAACACTACAACCATGACATAAAATGGAATCATATTTATTGAAAGCAGTTAAAGAGTTTGAGTGAAGAAATTGATGAAGATTAGAGAGTGAGGATGGCCCAAACTTTGATGGCAGTGAGAAACTGTGGTGTGGAAAGCACGAGGCAACGTCAAAGCAAGGATGGATAATGGAATAGAGTAGATACCATCTTTACTCCAGCCTTGATAAAGGATTTTCTGAGTGCATGTGTCCTTCATAACGAAAGAATCATCAAAGAAATGAATGGAAAAAGGGTTGGACCGGGTAGGAGCATTAATATATAGGAGATTATGAGCAGGAGAGGGCACATGATAGAATTTTAGGAATCTTTAAAGGGTGATGAGGAAGAGGAGCAAGAGATGAACCGGAGTGAGTGATAGGTAGAGTGTTACCATTTTCGAATGACACTTTGTCGGGGCCAGTATATTCAGAAGCTTGGAGTTGAGGTGATAGTTTGAGCCGGAGTCTATGAGCCAATCTTTGGTGGGTGGGGAGGCGGTGAAATGCGCAGCAGTTGTGGATGAGGTGGGTAGACGGGAGTTGGGCACAAACTGGTTAGATGTCTAAAGCCTTGCGAATTAAAAAACTTCATTCTCCCGGATCCTCCAAAAGAAGCTTGCATTTCAGTATTGGGCCGAAATCCAAGTAAACTTGAAGTGTAACCACCAAAATGAGGGATGGTTTGTGATTGAGTACTGAGGGGCTGCTAGTGGGTAGAGAGGAGGGGGAGGATCATTTTATCCCGACCTAGGCTGCCGCCACAAGCAGATGAATTGTCTCAATTGCCGCGAAACCCTGATGGTTGTAGTTGATTGAGAATAAGTGGCCGTCAATGAGAAGATGGTGGTGACGCAACCGATTTTCTTTACTGAGGAGGAGGTCGTGGAAATCGTTGAAAGAGTGAGGCTCAAGGAGAGCTTGACCATATTCACGAACAGAAGGCAGGATTCACCAAGGCCTTTGAAGCAACGAGGAACCAAGTTATCATCGGAGATGGAATGAGAGCGGTCAGGCTATCGGCAATCTCCTTAGCGCGATCGAGATACCTGTCAATGGAATCAGAACTACAGGTGAGAGCATCAAATTTGTATTTAAGATGGCGGATTCCACGGTGATTTGCAGCTTTGTATGCAATTGTTGTGGGAGTCCAAACTTTAGTAGTAGAAGTGCATCCTGTTAGAGATAGATTAGGAATAATCTTATATTTCCTTGTCCATCTAGTATAGTTCTTAATGTTTCCGTGTCCTTTTAGTATTGTGGTTCTCTTACTTATTGTCCAAGTCTTGTAATCTATATAAACCCCTTTGTGGTTTCATAATAATACACACTACTATTCCTAAAACTCCTATATGGTATCAGAGTCTCTAGCTTAACAGCTTTGATCCAGGAACCCTAAAACCTTTTTTTTTCCTTCACCACCGAGATGAGTCCTCACTCACCCGGTTAATTCCCTCCTCCCTTCCGCAATCTTGTTCTTTATCTTGCTTTTTCTTTCCCATAGCTATAATCCTAATGAGTTTGGTTTTCCTTTCTCAATAAAAAAAACCCTATGCTAATTGTTTCTTGTCCTGCACCCCTAGCCATTATCCCTAATTGCTTGCTTCCCAGCCCCACGTCCCAAGCAATAACAATTCTAGCTTCCAATTGCCACTCTCCCAAAGCATTCGTTCATTCACTATCATCATCATTATTTTTTGTTGCAGATTCTGATAGTTGTTTTGTGCTCTGTCGATTGACCACTGCCGCATTGTCATTGGAGAGGAAAATCCGGTTTTTATAGCCGATGTTATCGTTCTTATCTTATTTTCAGATTGTTGCAGAATTATATGGCGGAGCCACGATCATCCTCCAGCCATCTCTTCTTCGCGTGTATGGAACGAAGAAAGCTTCTCCGACAATGGTCATTCGGATGAATGCCTCGTGTCCTACACCAGTTTACGTTTATTGGTATCGTTAAAACCAACTGATTATTGTTCATCTTGTTTCTGGTCAATTTTTGACGACGAGTGAGTTTCGTTTCAACGTATGAATTGCAAGTTTGATGATTTCTTCTTCTCCAAGACGACGGTTAGTTGGCTTCGCTCTTCAAGCACGAGAGTTCGACGAGTTTGCAGCACATTCTACACCATCACATTGCGGGGGCGTGTTCTTCAAGATTGGTGTATTTTGGTCAAGATTGATGTTGTTCTTCACACCATCATCTTGCGGGGGCGTGTTAGAGATAGATTAGGAATAATCTTATATTTCCTTGTCCATCTAGTATAGTTCTTAATGTTTCCGTGTCCTTTTAGTATTGTGGTTCTCTTACTTATTGTCCAAGTCTTGTAATCTATAGAAACCCCTTTGTGGTTTCATAATAATACACACTACTATTCCTAAAACTCCTATACATCCCACTAGTTTGGAGAGAACAACAGTGATGATGGACATGACTATATAGGGAAGGAAGAGCTAATGTTGTTTGTATCAACCATCAAAGGTCGGGTTAGGACTTCTGATGGCGAGAGTGCGAGCTGGAGCGGGGATAGAACCATTGATAAATTGGCTGAGGTCATAGCTGTTAAGACGGGGAAGAAGCTGAAGTTTCAAAAGAAGGTAACTTTTGGCTGTTAATTTGACTGCGATGTGGGGTGGGCCGGTGGGGAAAGAGGAATGGTGGGTGGAAGAACATATGAGGAGAGTGAACCAGAGGATTCAGATGTGGCAGAGGAAGAAGTGCGGCTCGTGGCCGGCGAATAAGAAGTGAAGAAGGGAGTCGAAAAATAAAATAAGAATCAAGATGTTGTGAAGCAATTAACCTCCGACACCATGAAATATGAGGTAATTTTCTGACTTTCTATTAGAGGCAAACATGAAACAAAATAGTAAACTCAGCGACCAAACTTCCTATATATCAAATTTCGAATATAGAAAATTGTGAGATATTTTTTTTATTGTCATCGGTTGTCTAAAATTATTAATCATATGAATCTAAGTGCGAAACTGCCGTGAATTTTTCATATCTATTGAAAACCATTATTTTTTTTCCCCAATATCTGAACGACGCTTAGGTGAATCAAAACTAATCAAAGCCCAATTGTTATGGAAAAAAAAAACCGTGGAGGAAGGGAAACTAAAAGGCATTCAGATCAGTGATAATGGCCCTACCATCTCCCATCTGTTCTTTGCTGATGACAGCATTTTTTTCTTTGAAAACAAGAGGGAGCAGGGAGAAATAATGAAACAGATTCTGAAGAAGTATGAGGAAGAATCTGGGCAGCAAGTCAGTTTGCCTAAATCTGAGTTGTCTTTCAGCAGTAATGTGGGAACAGAAGACAGGGATGAAATGGTTAATCTGCTTGGAATGAAACAAGTGCTTTTTCATGACAAATACCTAGGCCTTCCCACCACTATAGGGAGGTCAAAGAAGGTAGTGTTCTCACAGCTAATTGACAGGGTTAGAAAGAAAGTTAAGATGTGGAAGAGCAAAACATTATCCAACGCAGGGAAAGAAGTATTGATTAAAGCCATAGCCCAAGCTCAGAGCACCTATGCTATGTCTGTTTTCCTAATTCCACAAGGAGTGATAGAGGAAATTCAAAGAATCATTGCTGGATTTTGGTGAGGGCAAAAAAAAAAAAAAGAAGGATACATTGGATGAGTTGGGAAAGGCTTAGCAAACCGAAGAGTGAAGGGGGAATGGGATTCAGAGATCTCCATGGGTTTAACATTGCCCTTCTTGGAAGGCAGGTGTGGAACATAGTGAAAAATCCAGATTCTTTGGTTGCTCGAGTGCTGAAAGCAAAATACTATCCCCACAGTGATATAATGGAGGCTGAAATAGGGAGTAATCCCAGCTATATATGGAGAAGTTTGATGGCGGGTCAAGCACTGACAAAGGAAGGGATAAGGTGGCGAGTTGGAAGTGGCGATCAAATTCGTGTCTGGTGGGATAAATGGGTCCCAAGTAGTCCTAATTTCAAGATTGAATCACCAGTCTCAGCACTGGGACTACAAGCAAGAGTCTCGGACCTAATAGAAGCATCAAACAGGACTTGGAAACAAGACCTATTGCAGAATCACTTTAATCCAGATGACAGGGAAAGGATCTTACAAATCCCATTGCCAAGAAATCAAAGAGCAGATGGTAGGGTTTGGGGGTATGATAAGTTGGGAAAGTACACTGTGAAGTCTGGTTATCATGTATGGAGGAGGAAGAAACAAGAGACCCAGGGGGAGATGTACATTCCAGTGAATTGGAAAAGGATGTGGCAACTTCAGCTACCACTAAAAGTTTGGGTGTTTCTATGGCGTTGGGGAAGTAATATTTTACCAACTGGTGGCAATCTCACAAAGCGTATCCATGAGGCTAGTGATGAATGTCCGTTCTGTGGTTTAAAGGAAACCCAGGAGCATATATTGAGGGATTGTGGCTGCGCAGGAAGGGTTTGGCGTCCTAGTTTTGTAAAGCAGCTATTACTAATGGGGGAGTCAAGGACCTCAGAGGAGTGGTTGTGTGAAATCAGTGATAAGTCGACAGATGAAGAATTATGCTCAATGGTTATGGCCCTCTGGTTCATGTGGAAGGAGCGCAACAACCACCTTTTCAACAATAAGAAGCTAGAAGAGTGGGAAATTATAGAAAGGTCTTAGTTTTACCTGGATGAATACTGGAGCGGAAACCCAGACCCAGATCGCGAGGGATTGCCAAGAGCAGTGGTGCGATGGGAGAAACCGGAGAGAGGAGTCTTGAAGGTAAACGTCGATGCGGCAAAATTGAAGGAGAAGGGCACAGGGATGGGGATGGTGATAAGAGATGATGAGGGGAAGTTCATTTTATCGGCGGTGAGAAGGACAAGAGTGGATTGGGACCCTGAGATGGCTGAAGCTCAGACGCTTCTCTGGGCGATGCGGCTAGCGAGGGCACATGTGACGAAGCCGATACTGATGGAACCGGATTGTCAGTCGCTGATTTTGAAGCTAAATAAGGAGAATTCAGGAGAGATGGAGTTGGGGATGGTGGTGGAAGAGATTAAAGCAGTAGCTCAGGAGGAGGGTGAAGTGAGGTGGAGATTTTGGGGGAGAAATGGGAATGCAGTTGCTCACTAAATGGCTCGGATTGAGTGTAGATGGGAGGAAACTGAAATTTGGTGTGATAGACCTCCACTTTTGGTTATTTCGTCCTTATTGAAGGACTGTAATGGCACTTTTACACATTAAATAAAATATGCAGATTTGAGTTGTAAAAAAAAAATAAAAAAAAACCCAATTGTTATGCCTGCCGCTTCTTGAATTTTAATATCATTTAATAATTTTATTCATGATAAGGTTTGAAAAATTCAAAATAGTCATGACTTTTTTAATCAATACATTCTCCACTAGTAATTAATTAGAAGTGCAATGATAATATTATCCACCATTATTTAGCATTGACCGTTGAATATTTTACTTCAGCAGAAAAAAGAATTGCTGACTTTTTCTTCCTAAGAGTGAATAAAGTGGGAAAAAAAACTAGGATAGTTATAAGAGTATCCAATTCCATATAAATAAAATTACAAAATCAATTGCATATATGTGCCCCTATTATCATCATAATAATTTTTGGAAACCAATTGAGGCTAATTTCATTATATCTTATACCAATTCGATTCACTTGCAATTGAAATTAATGGATGGACACCTGATTTTTATAATAGAAAATATAACTTTCGCAAAACTCTACCATTTCTCGAAATTTTAGGCTATTTTAATTTTCGCATACAATTGCTGAATAGATTACTTTACATAACGGACGAAAAGATTAATGGGATTAATTTCAAAATTGCAACATAGGCTCTCGTTGAGACGTTGACCAAAAGTAAAAACAGTTACAGACTTGGAGTTTGCCAATAATTTAGTTGCTTTCCAGTTTCCACAATATTATCAAGTAAAACGTCTCCGTAAAGATTTACAGAACGCTTTCACGAGGGAAAAAGAAAAAAAAAAAAGTAGAACCAAAAGATTAACGCAGCGAAATCGTTCTAAACAACTTGACCTGGTCCAGAAACAAACCTCTATTTCCTCCGAAGCTAATTAAACACCCACTAATCTATAATTCTATATTATACGTCACCTCCTTGTCCTTGACCGGAATTTTCTTACTGCCCGCGGGTCAGGTAGCCGGGCAGCGGGCTGGCCCGCGGCGAGCGGATGGCAACCTCGTTGACTTGCTTCCCGCAGCTGTCGTAGTAAATCACGCCGGAGAAATCCAACGGCTGGCACTTGTCCCCCATCAAGATCGACCGCTGCCACACACCGCCGTCCCCGAACTCGTCCGGCGCGATGATGTCGCCTCTCCGATCCTTATTATTCCTGTTTCCGTGGACCAGCGTGATGGCCCTGTTGCTGATTTGCGTCAGCAGCTGCTTGGAGTGACGCACCAGCGGCGATCTCGGCGGGTGGACCCCGTCGTTGAGGTCGGAGGAGAGGCCGTGCGGAGGCCGGCGGCGGCGGCTGGGAATCTTGGTGGTGGTGTTTTTGGTGAGCTTGGTTGTGAATTTGCCGGCGTGTTTGGCGCAGAGAGCCATGAGGGAAGATACGGACATGAGGATGGCAAGCGTGAGCGGCCGCTTGGACGAGCCGGTGCCGGCGGAGGAGCGGCGTTTGTCGGGAGTGGACGACATCGCCGTATGTTCGGTGGTGATGGAAAGAGATCGATATAGCCAACGTTATGCGTTTGTGTGGATGTTTTTTTTTTTGTTTGTTGTTGTGGGAACTGATTTGAGAAGGAGAAATGGGAGGCGGGGTTTTGAATGGTTTGTAGTGTATATATATATATATAGAGGGGGGAAATGGAAAAGTGGATGAAGGAGGGGTGACCGGTGATTTGGCGTTGTAGGTTTGGCAGTTGACTTGCCCTCCTTTCAAGTTTCCATAAGTTGCCACCTTTTTTCCCTCGACCAAATACACTAAATAATTTTTTTATATCCTTTTTAACACAAAACATACACGAAGTGACACTATGAAAATTAGAGGACTTTTTCATCGTGATTAGCAAGCCCAATAAGTCTACCATATGTATTTTTATGGTGATTGATACTTCAATTTTTTCATAGCAGAGTTTCATGTAGTTTTTCAATTCTAAAATCACTGCTATCTCTTTAATTTTCACTAAAGGTAAATTGGTAATTGGCCAACATGGAAGAAACTGATTCTATTACTACGTGTTGTGTCCTTGCATTTTCAATTTATTTTTCAATTTGTACTTTTTTTTATCTTTGTTCTTATCTCTTTCTAACGGCCTTCGTACTTGTGCTTACACTATCCTTGTGTATGGACATATGACCACCATCCTAGTTTATATGTTGCATTGTCTTTTTGATATCCCTAGAGCCTAGAGGACGAGATACCTTAGCTCACTCAAAACTGCAAGCCTATGAATTTGACATTGATCGTGAGGCTATTCATCTTACCGGCCTTCCTCCTAATGGGCTCCTCATGGTTCTAGTTTCCACTCTATCTGAGAACCTAAGGCCCTGTTCACTTCCATTTTCGTTTCCTGTTTTCTGTTTTCATGTGATAAATTTGGCAATCGAAATGAGAAAACTTGTTTACTTTTCATTCTGTTTTCTATTCGTTTCCAACTATGAAAACAGAAAGTGGCAACTTCATGCTGTTTTTGGAAACGACAAAATATTGTTTTCACCTGTTTTCAACGTCTGTTTTCTCAAAAACAGGAAACAGAAATGAAAGTAAACAGGCCCTAAGGGTATTCAACTATTTTGTTACTCGCACCTTCCTTCTCATAGAACTTTTCCTAGATATGATCCTACCTTTAGATTTGTGGATCCTCTCTCACATCGTAGCTAGCCTTTCTTCCTCTTGATTTTATTCACCTTTTCTTTGGAACTCTGATGCCCTTTGGAGATTTCAACTATCATGCCCCACTACATTTTGGGCCTCTGATAACTCGTCTCTTCTTAACTTGGGAATCAATCTCTTAGCCTTTCAAACCATTACCCTTTTTTTTTTGTTTCCCACTACGAATGTTGTTCTCCAAGATTTGGAGCTTGCGAATGAGGGGGGAGAATGGTCCTAGAGCGAAGATGTCGAGGAAGATCCTGAAGCAATCTGGCTAAGCATCAATGGTGAGTAAGAAGTAAGTGAGCCAGCCTTCCTTACTGACAGGAGTGAGAGCTCCCTAGCAGACAGTAGTGATCAAGAGCTTAGTGAACCTGCCTCCCCTGCCAAAAGAAGCGATCCAGACTCACAACAGTATGCTCCATATGACTACTAGGAATATTTTGACTAGTGGTCAAGTGATGAGAAATGGTCTTACCTTTACTTAAGTTACGTTCTTTTCTTAAAAAAATGTTGGGACAATTTCTTTCCTTTCGGAAACTACAAGGAACTGTTGGAAACTCTTGCTTCCTTTTAGAACTTTAATACAATTTCTTTTCTTTTCGGAAACTATTGGGAACTGATAGAACATTTTGCTTGCTTTCAGAACATTTTGCTCTTTGCTTACTTTATACTTAACATTACTAATTTGGATATTATTTTCCAGTGTTGTCTAAACCGAATCGGACAACGATCCGAATTAATGAGATATTCAAGGTTTCTAGAATAATCGTTAATTAATCAGTATTAAAACCCATTATAAATCGGTGCTTAGCTCTAGTGAACATAATGAAAAATTGAGTAAGAATGAAAAGAACGTCAAAATTGAAAAGATAAAGTGTGCGCAGGGAGCCGTCACTTTCATTTTACTGTTGTCTTTGTTTTTTGTTATTTATTATGAATTAAAGAAAGGAAAAGCTAGGTGTCTGTTTTTTTCTCAAGCCCGCCCGTCCGTATGCTCTCGTGATCGGACTTGTGCCCAGGTCCGATTTTTTCTAGTCTGACAAGCCGTTCCGAACCGGTTTTCATAACACAATTATTTTTTAAAGATTTGCTTTAGTCTGATTGCACTAGTGTATAAGTAGCTCACCAATTGACAAGTTAAGGGGGAGTTTTAATACTCCCATGGAATTGCAGAAAAGAAAAGCAGGGGAGATTATTAGGGAAAACTTTCACTTTCTCGAGAGGTAAATTATATTATTACCTGCCATATCTGTGAATATATGATTGCAAAAAGAATCTCCTAAATCAAATGACCATCACGAGACGATCGTTACATCAAGGAACTATAAATAGAAGGAAACAACAAGACAAGTCTCACATAATGTGGTAGTGCAATCCTATACAAAACAAGATCAAACACCCTGCGATTAATAATATGAGTCAGAAGGCATAGGAGTTCACTGTGTGCATTGCTTGAGTGAATGAGGTAGTGTAGTTCCTCTCTTTAGAGTGAGTGCTTGTGGGAAGAGAGAAAGATGTATATTGCTCTATTATTGTAAAAAATCTGAGGTTCACCCAACGGGACTCAACTTTGAGTTAGATTGGAATAAGATAACAACCTAGATACTAGGTCTCAAAGGGCAAGCCACCTTTGAGTAGAGATGTAAAGCAATAGGCCGAACATTGTTAACAAAACATCTTGTCTACGTGTGTCTCTTCCTACTCTTCTCTATTGTGTGTTTGCTTCTCAACGGGAACATTTTCTTGAAGGTTGAAGACAACTCGATAAGGGCCAAAGTCCATCTCATAAAACACTTGGGCTCTAGCAATGAGTCAAGCCCGACACTCTAGTTCAGAAAACCAATTCCTTATTACTTGTATTTATTTGATTATCTTATTTCATAAGATTATTTGTGTGGAACATTTTTTATTTTCTCCTCTTCCTTCTTTGCTCTGTTCTCGACGGTTGCTGCAGGTGAATCTGTTCTCCCTCCTCTTCATTCTTCCATAGATCGTCCATCGAGTCCAACACAAATAATGAGTGGTGTTTGAATTAATGAGCCGGCTGTTGAATACATGGACGAATAAAAATGAGCCAATGCTTGCCGTATATATAAAAAAAAAAACACATTACACAGCAGCCATATTCGGGTAGGATCTTTAAAGCAGCATCAAGTCCAACAGAGTTGCAAACGCACTTAACTTGGTGCAAATCCCACAACAGGCAGCAGCACAGGATAGAGATCGATAATGCTGGTGGGTTTTACACGCGTCAACTAAAAAGACAGGATGAAAAGTGGCGGCCAATTGAAATTCTAAAACTGCCCCCCACCCACCATTATCAACCATTCTGCAACTTGCATGTGTGCTTGAGGCCTAATTTCCACCACTACTATACTACTGGCCCCCAGTCTTCCAAATTGCGTGGTTGAGCCAGTCTTAGCCCAATTTCATGCCTTTTTGTTTAATTTATTACATTATTAGCGCCTTTTAGTTTCTTGGTATGGTCGAACATCATGCTGGCATGCTATAGCCAAATTTTCTAGCCGTCAGTTTCATATGAATTATTATATGTGATATTACATAACCTTACATGTGTAATACACTTACATGATGAGTGTCTGATGTTAGTCATAGACGGACGACACAAAGGCCCAATGATAAGAAATTGCAAGAACCAAAGTTTCATTCTTTGTACGTTTAATCTGTTAGCTAGTACTATTAGAGGAATAAAATAAAATAAAGGTACTAGGCAAAGTCGACTGCTTTGCGCTGGAAACTTCAATCAAAGTTCCATCCAATGGTGACAAGGCAAGAGGGAGGGGTGGATTAGAGGTAGGTGGCGAGGCTTTTATATAGTTGTGGATGGATTAGATTCAAAACAAGGTATATTTGTCAAATGAATTATTGAGAAGAGATTGGATAAAGTTTTGTTGATAGAAACAATATCAGGTAATTTGAGGAGAAGAAAGGAACGATAGCGATCACAAGGCTCAAGTTATGCGACACATTATAATGATGTTTCGGCTAAAACTAGAGAGGCTGAGGATCTCCTTGCTGCTGCTCAAGCTAATGTGTTGGCTTTTCCCATGTCAGCTCATATTGCAGAGGAAAAAACTCAAGTTGCTTCCTGTGCTATGTTGCAGACTGCAGAGGAGAGTTTCTTTCGTCAAAAATCAAAAGTGCAGTGGATATGATGTAAGCGGAAATCCGGGAATTCGAACTCGCTCATGAATCAGAATACGCAGTTCTCACTTTTTAGGGTTTTTCTTGGATCTTCTCAAGAACACAAAATAAAAGGATATGATGGAAAGGGATTGTCGTGCAACTTCAACACACAGGAAGAGGCTCGAACAACATTAGGGTAGATGCCCAACCACGATCAAGGAGAATACTTATCGATACAGAGCTCAACTAGTTTGGAATCCACCAAACTCACATTCAAGAGTAAATACTCAAGAACCAAAGGGTTTTTTTCTATTCATCAAAGCATGTCTTCTCATAGGCAATTCCTCCTCTATTTATAGAGGTTACAAAACAATGTATCTACCCTTATTTAAAGCTTAATAGTCCTCTTTATCAAATAAGGAATGCAATTACCAAAAGGGAAAGGAAATAAACTAATGATCCACCCAAAAGGGAAATAAAATAAAACAAGGATCCGCCCAAAAGGGAAAGGAAATAAAGCAAGAATCTGCCAAGAATCCGCCAAAAGCAATGACTTAGTCCTCAAGTAATTCTTTTCTTCCTTCTGTTGCGGGGAATCACATCATTGCCAAGCAAGAATCATGCACAGTTGAATTGAGCACCTTGCTTGCGCTACTTCATCCATCTTAAACGCTCCTAATTGATACTTGTATCTCCGCACTCGAACCTTCAGTTTAGGGCCAAGGGAATTGAATATCGTACTAATCGATATCACATCATTCCCTCCCCGTTGGAAAAGATTCACCCTCGAATCGTTATAGAACCTCGATCGCTAGTGAGCGCTCGTCTCCTCAATCTTTGAACTAAATTGCCGCTGAACCTCTCGTCGATTCTCCAGGAGGAATGCTTCTAGGGAAATCATATCTCCAAAGATAAAATCAATACGACCAAAAGTTTGACGAATAATAGGTGAATACCCTATATCTGTCGTCTGATCTGAGGCGCATCGTGTCAGAGAAATCACTCATTTGCCTTGAAGGAGCTCGCCCTCAATCGTGACGTCCTTTGATTCATCGTTCAACTCGGCATCCTCTTCCTCAGAATGCAGACTTTGTTGATCTAGAGAAGAACAGAGGCGACGACTTTACTCGTAAATTTGGAGCAACTCTCCCACCCCGGTCATATGTGCGACGAGTTGCTTCATCGCTTCTGCAAAGGTCTGATCTCCCATGGCAGCTTTCAGAGTCTTCTCTTCTTCTTCTTCTACGTTGATACTTGTATCTCCACACTCGAACCTTCAGTTTAGGGCCACAGGAATTGAATATCGTACTAATCGATATCACATCAGGATATGTGGGGGAGATTCTAACACTAAGTTCTTTCATCACTATGTCAGAACGAGGACTAAGAAGCACACTATTGATCATCTGATTTCAGATACTGAGATGGTTGTTAAAGATATCTCTTTGGTCAAATGGCATTGGGGTTTTATAAGAAGCTTCTAAGGGAAGCTAATCCAACAGTTGTTGATAGGTATGAGGGCTACTTTGCAGGCATTTTAGACATAAGTTGATGCCTGAAGATGTTGAAGTGCTCAATCGATCTGTAACTAGATAGGAGATCCAAGCAGTCTTCTTCTCCATGGCTCCTGGCCCGGATGGGTTCCCAACTGATTTTTATAAATCTGACTTGGCAGTGGTGGAGAACGATGTTGAAGTGCTATCTTATGGTTCTTTCAAACGGGTTCTTTACCAAGAAAGATAAACTCAACAATTCTTTCTTTGGTTCCTAAGCTTCCTTGTGTGGAAAGAATGAAAGATTTCAGACCTATTGCATGTTGTAATGTCCTCTATAAGGGTATTTCCAAATTGCTTTCTAACCGGTTAGCTTTGGTTTTGCCTAGAGTGATAGGTCCTTCCCAATCTGCCTTCGCTAGAGGTAAATCTATAAGTGATAATATTCTTATGGCCTCGGAGTTGGTTAGGGACTATCATAAAAAGTCTATTACCCATAGATGTATGGTTAAAATTGATCTCATGAAAGTCTTCAATTCAGTTAATTGGGTATTCTTGTTTAGAGTGATGATTGCAATGGGGTTTCCTTCGAGTTTTGTTGAATTGGTGAAGACTTGTTTACCAACTCCCATGTCAGTGTAGCCTTTAATAGTGGATTGTGTGGCTATTTTGCTACTGACAAGGGGATCCATTCTCCCCCTATCTTTTCACCATTGCTATATATGGAGGTTTTTTCTTGTTTAATCCATAAGGTTGTTGTAGAAGAGCAAATCCCCTATCACCCGAGGTGTAAATCTCTTGATATCAATCATCTCTTCTTTGCTGATGATTTGCTGGTCTTTACCAATGGTTCTGTTCGAGGGGTGGCTGGGGTTAGGAGGCTTTTGGATGAATTTTATTTGATTTCTGGTCTCAAATGTAATTCGGAGAAAAGTCAGCTCTTTTGTGGTGGTATTTCTAGTGATGAACAAGCTTTCATTTTTGCTCATACTGGTTTCCCAATTGGCATGCTTCGAGTGAGTTATTTAGGGGTTCCCTTATCTCGGGTAAGCTTTCTAAGGTGGATTGCCAGGTGTAAGTGGATAAAATTACAGCAAGGGTGAGGGGTTGGCAGTCAAAGACACTTAGCTATGCAGGTCATCTTGAGTTAATCACTTCTATGGTCTCAAGTGTTCTCCAAATTTAGATGAACATATTCTTATTGCCTGCATCGATCTTAAAGGAAGTGGAAGTAATATGTAACAATTTTATGTGGGGAGTGGGGGGTCTAGCAGCTTGCTTGTGCTCGAAGTCTGCCAGAAAAACAGCCTTCGTGGCAACTTCGACCCTTTTGTTTGAAGCCTTACAGATATCCAATCTTTCATCCAATGTCTTAAATTTTTATAAAAACATACCTAATTTAACGTGGTAGAGGCCCCTGGACTCGACTCACATTCATGCTTCTCGAATTGAGCTCCAAAGTAGGCTTCACAAACACGTTTCCAGACTTGGCCATTTTCAGACAGTTTCCCAGTTTTGGCATAGCCTTTTGATCAAGTTCAAAAAAGGTCTTCTGGACTTCCTGTTGAGCTCTCAATTACTTCAATATGTAGAGGGACACTCCAGCTTCAAAACAAGCCATTAATCTTCAATTTCCATCTAGCCAATTGTATGATATGAATCTCCAAAGCAGGCACCATGAAACTGTTGTTACACTAAAACAACAGATTAGGTCGACCTAATCCTAAATGAAGTCGACCTAATCCTAACTGAGGTCGACCGAAAAGTGCAAGTCATCGTAGGCGCACCCCTAAGTTTATTATATGTCCATGATAGAAAAAATTCTTTTAATATTTATTATAAGCACATATGGTGATTCAATTCTATCTAACTTTTACTCATGTGAAGGATCTTTAGAAAGTATTATTGTATGAATTTATGTTAAGATTTTCAATTAAAACACTGATAGACCGTTAATTGCACATGTTTTTACCTCAATTCTTGAGCCGTTTGGGATGTTGATTCTCGTGTTTTAGGCCGATTTCACGCTAGGTTGTTCTGGTTTGTGATATTTTAGATCCTAGTACCTGAATGAAGGTTTGGGAGCGAGTTCCGGGTCGATTGGACGAAGATCGGACGTGTGGCGAGGCGCTGAGGAAGCCACACGGGCACTCATAAAACCCACACGGCTGTGTAAGGAACCAATGTGGCCGTGTGGGATTTAGCGAGGCTTCACACGGGCATACTGGAGATTCCACACGGCCTTGTGTCCCTGGCTGTGTAGGAAGCCTGAAGTCCACTTAATCGAAACTCCGCGTTTTGACACTCACACGGACAGCTGGGTAAGCCACACGGCCGTGTGGCCTGGCCGTGTGATCGGGAAAAGCTGGGTTTTAACCCAATTTCGAGCAAAAGGAGAGGAAATCGACTTTTTGGAGCAAAAAACAGAGCCCTTGAGAGAGAAAGTGCGAAGAACACATCCTAGAAGCGATCTTGGAGTTGGGTTTCATCAAATCGAGCTTGGAGATCATCATAGGAGTGAAAATCATCATCCCAGAACAGAAAGTGCTTTGTATTCTGTTTTCCCCTCTCTCTATGGAGTAGAACTCTCTCTCACTTGGGTATGAAGAACTAGGGCTGGCTATTTGGACCGGGACCGGATTAAAAACCGGAAACCGGACCGTATAACCCGGACCGTTTAAGACCGAGACCGGAATTAAAACAATCCAATCCCGTCTTTGGTCCCGAAATTAGTAAAAAACCCGGATCAATCCAATCCGGGTTAAAACCGTGTCAAGACCGGAAGACTGGATAAATAAAAAACATATCCAGAGGTAAAGCCCACCGGGCCCAAACAAGCCCACTCCTACTCTCCCAGTGGCCCAGCGTGGAGAGCCCACTCTATTGTATAATTGGTAGGGTTGCAGAGGTGGAGCCTCTCCCTCTCTATTCCATCACGAGACAACGCGCCCACTACTCCAATCCGTTTCCTTCTCGCAAATGGCAGCTGCCGCCTGTCGAATCCCCGAACCAAGCCTCCATTCCGACCCAACTCCGCGCCCACCTAGCACCGCGACGCGCTGCCGCCGCAAATCCGACCCAGCGAACACGATACGTCGACCTTGACTCTGACCCGGCAATGTCGACGGCAGTCTCCGCTCCGACCCTGCGACGGCGACCAACATCTCCCCGCCCTCCGCTCCATCCCAGGTGGCTCCACTCCGACTCAGCAACTTCGAACAGCAACTCGTCGGTGACCCAGCCACCACGACCAGCAACTCGTCGCCCTCGCCCCTCCGTCCCAGGTCGTTGCCCTACGTCTACATCTCGTCGCCCTCCGTCGACCTACAGTAAGCAAAAGCTGAACTCAGAAAGATGGAGAGGAGTAGCAGCAGGGTCAAAACAGGTCAAAACCGAATTGGAACCGGACTGGGCCAAGATCGGACCGGGTTAAAACCAGACTGTATCCAGTCCAATCTTTGGTCCTCATATTTCCAAAAAGACCAGACTGGGACCGGATCAATCCGGTCCAGTTTAACCGGACCGGACCGGATAGCCACCCCTATGAAGAACCCTAGTTCCATGTGTTAGGGATTTTGATTGTAATGACTTGGGATCGTTATACTGTTTGATTATAATCGAATGATGCATGATTCATTGAATTAATTGAAGTCTGATAAGTTTTTCTTGATTTATGCTGCAACCTGAGATACATAGAATCTGATTAGGTTGTTAGAGCTTCATCATTCGGTAGTAGTGGATTGGTTATACGAGAGTTAGTCAATCTACTGCTTTGTACTGGAATCCAATTCCGGTAGTGGTGTTCTGTGTTCATAGCCTCAGCTTTCTATCCCGATGAAGACTAGTCGTCTGCCGTGTAGTTGGATTGAGAGGGCTTGTTCAGTTTAAGAGATTCCAAGCTACTGTCGGATCTTCCGCAGTTTAATCAACAGTAAATCAACCCAGGGTAATTACAATTGAGACCTAACTAAGGAGCTAGGGGGACTCATTCCCGAGTGACTCTTCCTTGACTTCAGAAAACCGAACCATTTCCTGCTTTCTTACTGCTTTTAGTTAAAACAACAATAACTCGACTTAGTTTGCTAGATAATAGATCATCACGGAGTAGGCAGTAGATCTAGACCCCGGGTTGACATTAGAATTTGCTACTTTACTGCATTCCCGGACTGCGATTATACTTGGTCGCAGTTTGGTGTTGTGTTTTAGCGTGCCAAACACCCAAATTTATCATTTTGTGACATGAATCAATATTGATTCTCAATATCTATTGTTTGAATCATATAATATATCGTTAAATGTCTAATTCTTATGAAACTAGATTCACCACATAAAATATTGTTCATTATTGATGAATAACCAAACAAACTTTTTTCTTTGATTGAAAAAAGCACATTTTTTAACAACCTTTAAAAAGATCTATCTAAAAAACTTTAAATAAAATTCATCCAAAGCGAAATAGGAAACGTTTATATATATATATATATATATATATATATATATATATATATATATATATATATATATATATATATATGGCAAAGGTTAGCGTACACCTGTTGTACCTTATACGTCTGTGTTCACACTAAAAAATTAATTATTTAAATATTTAACTTTAATTATTAGTACATTAGTTATTAATAATAATTCGCATTACAACCACATCCATTAACTAATTGTTGTTTAAGTTTTAGTCCACCTAAATCTCCACTGTTGCCCCAAAAACAAGAAGAAGTCAATGTACACCAGGCTTTCCCACGACTGACAATCCTCCTAGGCCGCCAGTCACCACCGATGATCTTAACTATAAGAAAGCACATTCTGGTGTTGATTGTTCATTTTGACGTTGCGGTGCCGCCACTGTCCTCATCTTGCTCGTCCTGCTTGTGGTGGTCGCCGGAGGTAGGTTTGCCCCAAATAGAAGGGTATGATATGTGACTACCTGTTCGATGGGGAAACAATAAAGAATTTCAATTCATGAGAATGTTTGACTAGTTTCACCTTCTACGATACAATCCCAAAGCTCCCTGATCCTCCGCCTTTAATCGCCTAGAAAACCTCTTTCATCGCTGCCTTTCTATTCACAATCATGCTGTGAACATCCATGCAGCAACAATCGATTGTACTTTCTGACCAGAGACCCGAAAACCCGCCGTTGCCAAAGTTTTCACTAACTGGCAGCGTGAGGTAGAGGCTGCCGTGAATGCTAGGTGGGTACTCTGTTTTGCAATCACATAGTTTAAGCTCTCCAAGCCACTGCCAGCATCATGCTTTGAACCAACGACGTCTCTTTCGTGACGAAATTCCTGTGTAATGGTGGGCGCAGCTGCGGACTCTTATCCGAATCCTATATTCCTTGCTGCAGAATCGCGCAGGTTGGATTTAGTTCTCGTCGGAAGGATGAAAATGAGGAATGGCTTGGATTTGGAGTTCAAGTATCTGAGGTTTTGGACTCTCGAGTCCTGAAGGAACGAGAGTAGAGAAGATTGAGGATGGATACATTACGTCAATTTTGTTTAATTTCATACTCTGTATTTCATAAATGAAAGTTTCTCTCTCTACTCTCTAGGTTTCAGAACTTGTTGCGTCAACTGGGAAGAAGACGATGAAACTAGTCTTGCTAATTAAGCTTTGATCGTTTGACTATAATGGGCTTATTGGCCCACTTTGAACAAACTTGAAGTCAAAATAGCAAAGCCCACATTCTTACGATGGTAAAGAATATTTGGGACTAAATTGTATCGAAAATTAAATCCATAGATTTTATCGCAATTTTATTTTGTCAATTATTGTTTAAATTATAATTAATTAAAAATAATAACAAGTGTGAACACAGACATACAGTGTACGTCAGGTGTACGCTAGCCTGAACCATATATATATATATATATATATATAAAGTTTGTTTGGTTCATAAAAAGAAAATATTGTAATATTTTTTTAGGGTACTTCACATTAATTTTTGTGTATGTATATATATTAAAATTTTGTATTATATATTATATTAAGATTTATATATAAGAATTCTAATTATTTATGGCAGCATATAGGTTACAAAATCCCAACCTGCAAAATCCGGTCGTATCATTGATCACTTTCATCTGTGCACGTTATTGTCAGTGGTTAGCACATGTCAACAACTTCTCCATCCTAGACCAAGTTTAATATAAGATGGCATTGTTGTGCAGTGGCAATCAAAGTTGTATTCTACTCGGGTCCTGGTACCCTAGCCTACTTTCCACCTCGTCGTTATTTAGTCGATCGGTTTGAGGGTTTGTGGGGAGGATTTAAGCGATTTAACTAGTCTAGAGATTAATAAAGCTAAAAGTAGGTACTTCGGGAAACTATCACTCACCCTCGCCTAGGGCTACCATGTAATGTCTAGATACTTAGGGTTTATAGAATGTGGTGAGTGAGCTCTTTTCCGTGGGCTTTCGTGGTTATCCACACGCCTACAAGTACGCCTCCCCTAAACCCATATAAAGTCACCTCGATCTAGGTTATTGTGTCTGGGGCATTAAACTCTTAGCTCTTTTCAATGGGTAATACCCACCGTCCACACCGAGGTTTCATCCCGGGTTCTATCTAGGAAGGCTACCTATGGCAGGGGTTCGGTCGCCTGGACCACCAAAGGTCCCTATTCATAGATCTGACTCTGATTCGCTTGATGGCTCATACCCGTCTAACTCTTAAACTCCAAACCCAACATAGAAGCATAAAGTAGGCTAGTAGAGAAGATTAGGGCGACTTACCCAAACACAATCAAAGATAGAATAGCAATAAAATCAACTAGATAAACACATTCATTCATTCAAACCCTAAAATATCCACACATACATACTAAACCCTAAAACTGGGGTTTGGGGTTTAGAACCCCTAGTAACTTAGAGGACTACTTCATAAAGGAGGGAAGAAGATACATAAAAGAGATTGAAGAAGACATGAGGTTGAGGAAGATGTCTCCTCTCTTCTAGCTCATTCTCCTTCTTCTCCTCTTCTCCTTCCTTCAGCTTCTCTCTCTTCCCTATATCTAAAACCAGAAATTCTTCTCTCAAAATTAGCTCTCCTATAAGGGGAAAGTGGTCTTCTATTGATAGGCAATCAAAGAAAGCAGAATTTCGTGGCCGGCAGAGTAGAGATCGTGAGCAGGATCGTCATTGCAACGCATTCATATTGGCATTTGCAATTCAGGGGATCGTGGGTTGGCTTCACGGTTGCGATCGGCGAGTTCGCGGCCGCGATCTTCCTCGCGTTCAAAAAGCATTGTGGTTGTGATTCGACTGGGGACGCGATCTTAGGCTTCCAATCCGCGATCTTCAGCTTGACTTCACGGTCCGTGATCTCGAACGTGATCTTCTCTTCTAGGCCACGATCTTTAGTCTTCTGTCCCCTTGCTAAACTTGTGACCTTGTTTTGTACCTAATTCACAATTGTCGTCTAACACACCCTAAAATCAAATCGAATTCAAATAGGAACGAAATAGGGATACAACTAATTATACACATGAACTGGCACGATATAATTTTGAATGTGAAGGGTAAATAACACCAATTTAGGTGTTATCAATCATCATATCATGACATGGTTTTACATGATTTTGCATGTAGGGGTTATGCACAAGAACCTAAGCCATTATTTATCACCATTTAAAACAACTGCCAAGGTTCATAAAAAGCATGGTTCAGGAAATCGTACCGGACATCATACCGGAATCATCCGTGATAGGGTATATTGTGGTACAACCGTGGTTCAACCCATCTGTGCCGGTAAATATCGTTTTAATAATAATATAATATTATTTTTGTAAAAAAACCGTATCGACAAGTTAGAGTATCGTTTCGGAATAATACTGGAATAAAACCGGAATATACCCGAATAAAACAAAAAAAGAAAAAAGGCACATGTCATGTCTCCCATCCAAGGTTGTCAAACCGGTTTATGCCAGTGTGCCGGTTTAGCAAGTGGCACATACTGGTTTGTACCGGTTCATGCCGGTCAATATTACAAATAAAATTATGAATACTCATTTTAAACATGACATTTAACGTCAATACCTAAACATTTATACTTAAATCCAACAAATAACATCAATATTTAACATTTATACTCATAAAATAAACAATAAAATAAGTTTTAACAATTAAAGTCGCTATAATAAGGTTATTTTACATAGAGATTCATATATCGATCATGCCGGTCATACCGGTGGTGTCACGCCGGTTTTATGACCGATACAGGTTGAACCTGGTACAACCAGTGGCACGCCGGCCGGCGTGACAACCCTGCTCCCATCCCATTCCACTTTCCCTAATGCCACCCACTCCCACGTTCTCCCCTCTCTCTTTCTTTAATTATTATATTTCTTTGATATTTTTCCCTATCTCTTCGCCTCCCGCAAGCCTCTCTCTCCCCTTGTACATTCTCTTTTCTCTCTTATTCTCACTGATCCTATCTCTTTCCTTCTCTTCCTCTTCTTAAAACAATGGCGGCCGGGAGAAGAGCGGCAACCTCAGCCAGGATTTGAGAGGAGAGGGAACCTGTAGAACACCACATCATTTCACGATCTCGTCCTTCTAGCCGGTCTCCAGAGGCAGGGCTGAGCTGGAGCAGGCGAAGGAATGTCGCGGCAGGGAGGGAGACTTGGCGGCGTTCTCGAGCAGTCGAGTTCGTCCTTCTCGCCGCCGTCGTCGGTCGTCACTCGCAAGAGGTAGGGGTGAGCTGGAGAAGAGAAGAGGAGCGGCGGATTAGGGATTCAGAATTAGGGATTCGGAATGGCTATTGAGTATGGAAGTGATTTTTGTTTTATTTGTCCCTGTTTCATAAACGACGACGTTTTCTTTGCAAAACAGGCAACCGCCGGTTGGAACAAAACCGGGCGGTATTTCGCTTAGAACCGGTTAAACCGAAAATTCCGACCGGTATGGTATTTATAGCAGCAAGTGCATACCGTTTCATTTCTGGTCCGATTTCCGATTTCACCGGTTCAACCGACCGGTACGATCCGGTTTCCTGAACTATGATAAAAAGACGGCTGCCAAACAATATATATTATATGTGAGCGGTTATTGTGCAAAACTCATAACTGCAAAAACCTGCAAAACACAATCTCCATATGTCCATTTTAATGCAATCTAGTGGCTCGATCGAGTTAATTCACAACAACAACAAAAATCCGATAGAGGCGGAGAGGTAATTTTGAGCGACCCTTTTTCCTTTCTGACGGTCTAAAGCGAAAGAACCGAAGAGAGAAGGAAGACAGCTCAAGGAGAGAGGGAAGATTTGTCACAAGTCAACTGCTTTTCTAATCTCCTGTTATTCTTAATAAGATCTTGTAGCATTCGTTTTGACTAGGAATTTTAAAAAATTTGCATAGAAAAAATGTATTAATTATTATCTACATAATGATATCCGTTTTGCTATATTTGTTTAGCAAAGAAAAAATCAACTTTTCAAAACACTTTTCAGTTCTAGTATTACCAGCTAAATTACACATTTGGTCACTCAAATTATACAAATCTTTCACGTTTGCCATCCGAATTACTTTTCTTTCTTATTCGCCACTAACTTTATGAATCGTTTCAGTCGTTAGTCACCGGCCGTTAAACTCCGTTAAATTTGTCCTAAATGGCAGTCAACTATAAAGTTTGACCGTTAACTTGATGACGTGGAAATTAAAATAATAAAAAATACTTTTGTTTTTCCACCTCATCATTCCACTTAATTTATCTATATAATTTATTATATTAATTATTTAATAAAATTACTGAAAAAAACTCTAGAAATTATAAATTACCCTATTCCTCTTCTCCATCTTCGTTTCGTTGGACCTTGGCAGCAGCGACGGAAATCCCGATCGGGAATCACCCGCAGAACCTTATCTCAATCCCCAGAGCATATGAAAAGCTTCAAGGTTCAAAGATTCTTTGACCGATTAGAAGAGGACCCAAACACTGTTCGTTGTAAAGCTCCTTTAAGCAAATCTTTTATAAGGAAGACGTGGCTAATGCGGGACCAATCGGCTCTGCCGCAGCTCGATCGGACAGTGATTCCGTGGAGCTGTTTCACGGGCAGTTCTTCCAGAGATGCACAGCTTTTAAGGATGGCGTTCATACCTTTGCCGCCGAAGTTGCAATCCTCAGGACAGCTTCTTCAACGACCTACATTTCTTCGCAAAACTTCCATCCCGACATGACCGGAGCTTGATGCACGTGAGGTTCCTGCAACGGAGCTAGATCATCGCGAGGTCTTCGTGGCCGATGCCAAGGTCAGCGTCACGTGCAGGCACTCCCGCCGCCACGTGAGCTTCTACATGACCTACCAGGCCGACGAGCACGACTACTTCTACGCGCAGCTCGATGGGCTGAAGCTGAGCCATATGATTCTGGACCATCCGCTCCAGGCCTGCACTGCGAAGCTGGTTTCTTCTCCAGTAGAGAGCTGCAACGTGCGCACCAATCTGAACTACGGCATCGACGGAGCCAGGCTGCGGTTCGAGAACAAGGTGCTGAGGTCGGCGAACTATGAGGTTGTGATCTATGCAGCTGGTCCCTTGGCTTTCCTCTCCAGCAAGTGCCTTGCTGAAGCTGATCAAGATTACGTTCATGGTTGATTGATTTTTATCGACCTGGAGTTACCTCAATGTTTTGGTATGGGATTTTTGGGATTGGACTTGTCCTTCTGTTTAAGTTACGTATCACGAACAAATTGAATAGGCTTCTAAAAAAATTAATTTAACAGGCTATGCGGATGCTGGATAATTTTCTGATCCTATTGTTCTGGGTGATTATATTAAAATTTTCAGTAATTTTTTATTAAATAATTAATATAATAAATCATATAAACAAAGTAAGTGGAATGATGAGGTGGAAAAACAAATGTATTTATTTTTTATTTTTTTTTTAATTTCCATGTCATCAAGTTAACGGTCAAACTTTATAATTGACTGCCACGTAGGACAAATTTAACGGCCGGTGACTAATGGTGAAATGATTCATAAAGTTAGTGGCGAATAAGAAAGAAAAATAATTCGAATGGCAAACGTGAAATATTTGTATAATTTGAGTGACCAAACGTGTAATTTAGTCAATATTACCACTGCCATATCAATCATATTAGTGTCATATCAATCTTATAACTGTCGTGTCAATCATATTACTGTCATATCAAATATTGTCAGTGTTATATCATGATATTGTCACTGTCAGTGGTAACAACATGATATGGTGACTTGAAAATTTTGTACTTAAAAAATATCAAAATGGATATAATTTTATAGAGAACAAAAATTCTAATATTTCTAAGCAATTTTTTTTTTGAAATCCAATGCAAAACAAATGATTTATGTTTCGTTGAACAAATGATTTATGTTTCGTTGAATTTTTGTTATAGATTCGAAAAAGACCTAAGAACAACCTAGAAATTCGTACCAAAATAAGTAAATAGAAGGAAAAAATCCCAAAGTACACTAGTTTTTAAAAAAAATTCCCAAAATACATAAGTTATAAAAAAAATTCCAAAAGTACACATGTTTGAGCATCACCGTTTTAGACAAAAACGGTGAAGGTCATCACCGCTTTTGACCAAGACGGTGAATACTTCACCGTTTTAAACTAAAACGGTGAAGGGTTCACCGCGTTTGTTAAGAACGGTGAATACTTCACCGTTTTAAACAAAAACGGTGAAGCCTTCAATTGAATTCCAAGTATTTTGATAACTCTAAATGGTTCTCCTCGTCGATACGATCGCGCTGCCGAAAACGGCTCGTCATTTCGACCTCAAACGAATAAGATACGCGCGTTTTAGTTTTTAGTACGCAAAAGTTACTTTAACGACATGTGCAGCTTTGAACTCACTTATCTCACTCGTTTGGACTCGGAATTGAGATCTGTAAAATTCTATGTGATCGTGGTTGATTTTCCCAACCTTTTTGTGTTGAGAGAAGATAATGATTCTTGATAAAATGATCCAGAATATTCATTCGACAACTTAAGTGCGTAGGATAGTTTTTAGACAATGCAAACTCAAATAACAACACCTAAAAATCACAAAAACAACATTGATAGTTCACTACAATGATAAAATGATAAATTCACTCATTTGCTTCATTTTGGCCCCTATCTCCACCTCTTCCTCCTCGTCCTCCACGACGTCCTCGACCCCTTCTTCCCCCCTCCGCCACTGCTTCTTGGCGGGCTCGCTCAACGGCTGGTCGCGGATTTCTCTTAACCCGAGCCCCAACTGGGGTTACATATGGTGGTGGTGGTGGCTGAGTTAGACCGGTAGCTTGACAAATGATCGGGGGGTTCGGAGTTTGTTGTTGCGGATGTTGGAATTGAGAGAACCCATGATGTTGTTACATATGGTTCTCTCAATTCCAACATCCGCAACAACAAACTCGTGGAGGACGAGGAGGAAGAGGTGGAGATGGGGGCCAAAATGAAGCAAATGAGTGAATTTATCGTTTTATCATTGTAGTGAACTATCAATGTTGTTTTTGTGATTTTTAGGTGTTGTTATTTGAGTTTGCATTGTCTAAAAACTATCCTACGCACTTAAGTTGTCGAATGAATATTCTGGATCATTTTATCAAGAATCATTATCTTCCCTCAACACAAAAAGGTTGGGAAAATCAACCACGATCATATAGAATTTTACAGATCTCAATTCCGAGTCCAAACGAGTGAGATAAGTGAGTTCAAAGCTGCACATGTCGTTAAAGTAACTTTTGCGTACTAAAAACTAAAACGCGCGTATCTTATTCGTTTGAGGTCGAAATGACGAGCCGTTTTCGGCAGCGCGATCGTATCGACGAGGAGAACCATTTAGAGTTATCAAAATACTTGGAATTCAAATGAAGGCTTCACCGTTTTTGTTTAAAACGGTGAAGTATTCACCGTTCTTAACAAACGCGGTGAACCCTTCACCGTTTTAGTTTGAAACGGTGAAGTATTCACCGTCTTGGTCAAAAGCGGTGATGACCTTCACCGTTTTTGTCTAAAACGGTGATGCTCAAACATGTGTACTTTTGGAATTTTTTTTATAACTTATGTATTTTGGGAATTTTTTTTAAAAACTAGTGTACTTTGGGATTTTTTCCTAAATAGAAGAGAGAACACAACATCAAATGCATCTATCCGCAGAGGAAAAAAACATGTTTTTTTTGTGCCAGAAATACCCCTCCCTATGCATAGCCATCAATTCCGGAGCCCTACAAATCTCAGCCATAGCTCCATGGTTTTGCAAGAACTTTTGAAATCCAATGCCAAAAATACCACTCCCGATATATCTTCTAATTTAAAGACTTTTAATTAATTTTAAGATTTAATATCAAATCTTTGGAAAGATGTGAAAACATTACATATTAAGCAAATCTGAAAACAAGAAATTTTTCGCTAATTAAGAATTCATTAAGCACTCTTGATCCAATGTTTAAGAATTCGAAAAACACGGGACAACTTCCGTAGATAAGATCAATTTCAAGAACAAACTACTGATACCAACCTACTAAAAGTAGAGAGACTTTGAACTTCTTCTCTAAAGATATCAGTGCAAATAACATACAACAAAATTGTCCTGGAATTAATAAGATAGTCCTCCTTTCTTCACTTCTTTACAAGATTGGTGAAGAAAACCCTCCAAGTCTCCAGCCCACCCCTATATCAGATTATCCAACACTGCTATGAAAAAATGTAAAGTATAAGAATATTCACAGAAACAATGAGATATGATGTCCCTTGCACAGCTGCATAATAAGTAGTCATCATCAACAATCTTTCCCAACTCTTTCCATTTGTCAATGGTTGTTATTCTGTTCAGAATAATTAACCAAACCAATACCGAGAAATTTCACAATGCTATATAGTATTGGTGTTATAGGATTTTGCCTTCAAGTTGTAAAGTTGTACCATAACATAATAATACAAATTGCTTTATGGTACAACCTAAACTTATACATTTAATATTATGGTACAACTTTAAGTTGTACATTAAAGCACCAATACTATATAGCATAGTAGAAGTGTTCAACCAATATCTTGTATATGTGAATAGAATGGTTATTCCCCAGGATTTGCCACCACTAAACCACAGACATCTTCGTTTAAATTTAACTCCAAACTTGATTCGTAGAGAACTTCAAGACATGTCTCTCCTCCCAAGTCACAATAACATATGCCCCTATTTCCATACAATAGTGAAACCACACTCTAACCTTTAGGAAGCTCCGCCATATCCATCATCCAGCTGTAGTGAGAGGCAACCTCCAGATAGAGCGCCCCTTCAATCTTTGTCTATAAATTCATGCGACCTAGAAACTCACACTCTTCATCATAATTAACCATGGCAATCTGGCAATGCAAGCAATGTTCCACGTTGCAATGTCCTTCAAACCTAAACCTCCTTCCTTTTTAGGAAAAGAAACACTTGCCCAATACACTTTTGCCTTACCAGAACCATTGATCCCCAAACCATAAGAAATTTGAGCACATCTTATGAATTTGATTAAGAACTTCCTTAGGCAAAACAAAGATGTTCGACCGGTACTGAATAAGAGAATAGAGTTCCGATGAAATCAACTAAACTTTACCTGCATATAATAACATATTTGCACGCTAAGATTGAATCCTAGCGGTAAGTTGGTCAACAAGCACAAAGAACTCTCGCCTAGAAAATCTGCTTGATATTAGGGGGAGGCCTAAATATCTAACCGTGAGATTTCCTTCCTTAAAACTAGTAACTTGCATAGTATTATTCTTAAACTGAATAGCCTGACCTCCAAAAAATACATCACACTTGTTGGGGTTGCACTTCAAACCTAAATTCTTATATAAGTGTTACAGCAGCTTCTTAGCACCCCAGCAGCAATATGTGATTTTTCACTTTTATTACTGTTAGTGAGAATGTATATACTATTTTATAGATAAATGTATATACCTTTAATACAAATTATATAGGCCGCATATATAATTGACCATGACATCTTTTCTTTGTGCAATCAATTTGTTATTTGATTGAACAACCATTCGAAACACAAATGCTCTGCACAAACAATTCGGCGCAAGTAGCTCCGGCGATCGTTCCCATCCCGTCGGGACGACCACCAGATGATCCAGCTTCAGATACCGGTCCCCTGCCTTTGCCTGGGGATGGGAAGATGTTGAACAAATCCACTGGGGATGAAGCGATTGCTGATATGGTGGTGGACGAGACACAGATAGCTGCTAACCAAACGGAGGATGCTCTGACGACAAGGACGGAGACATTCATGGGCACGGATCCAAGCAAATCGCTTACCTCAATCGGAGCCGGGATTTCGAACTCCCCTGACAGCAACCCCCAATCCTCTCAACTGATCTCTTATGCTGGGATGCTAGCAGGGGGAAGGAATCCGGCCAAGCACTCTGCGGCTCAATGGGTTCCGGTTGGGGAGCATGATCTAATCACTGGATCTTTTCAAGGAGGCCAGAATTAAGGATTTCAGAGAAATTCAAATCTCACCTCAGTAAGCCCTGGCAAAGAACCCTTGTCGTGCGTCTCCTAGGAAGAACCATTGGCTATGCAACCCTGTGCAACAGGCTTCGTGCCCTCTGGCGACCTTCTAATGCTTTGGAAATTTTTGCTTTGGACGAGGAGTGCTTTCTGGTCAAGCTAGGAAATGATGAAGATTACTTCAAGGAGCTGACGGAGGGCCCCTGGACAATTTTTGACCACTACCTTCTGGTTCAACAATGGACGATGGGATTTAGGGTTACGGACAGTCTACCCAAAACGATGGTGGTCTGGGTTCAGTTCCCCGGACTACCAGTGCACTTCTATCACAAAGAACTGCTCTTCACTATGGGCAATCTCCTAGGAAGATCCATTAAACTGGATTATCATACACAACACCAACAGCGGGCAAAATTTGCACGGATGGCCGTTGAAGTTGACTTATCAAAACCGCTGGTCCCGAGGATCAGATTAGACGGCAGGTGGCAGAAAGTTGAATATGAAAATCTCCCTGTGGTCTGCTTTGAGTGTGGTATAGTGGGTCATACGAATGTCTCTTGCCATTCCAGGGACAAAGGCGCGAAAGTAGACACTAAGCCTGGTGCCTTGGCAACGGCGGTGGTTGTGGCCGGCGAGCCCTCGCCGGAGTCCAATGCCGGCTTCGGACCTTGGATGGTGGTGTCGCGCAAATCACGGCGTAATCAGAATGATACCGCCACAAAAGGTAAGACAGAGCAGGCTTTGGCGATCACCAACGGGCAGAAGAAAGGTGATGAAAGGAAAGCGATCGAAATTACGGGGAAATCTTCATCACAAAGAACAGGGAATTCGCTGCAAAAGCAGAAACAATAGACAGGGGAAATACAAGCGGCGAAATCAGAGGGGGAAGGTAAAGGAAAGTCGAAAGGGAAAGGGAAAGTACCGGAGGCAGTAGGGTTTGCTGAAAAAGGCTTGTTGGGCCCGAAGCCCAAATCGGGGGAGGCCTCCTCTAGCGGGCCTAGCAAGGGGTTAACTAAGACTAGCATTCAGACCTCCCAAGCCTTGAGTCCCCATCAGCCTGCGAAGTTGTTGAGTGGGCCGACGGGAAAGGAAACGTGCTTGGCCTCTGCAACCGGGCCAGCGATCCAAACCATTGATGGGGTGAGTGGAACAAAAATCCAAATCGTCGAGACACTTCCGTATCAGCCGCCCGCTCCTCGCGTGGTCGATCCCGACACTCCGTCGGCGGTCTCCAGGACGAAGGCAAAGAAGTAGGGGCGAGGTGGTGGAACAAAAAAGACGGCGACGCCCAGGAAAGGTACCCCGATGCGCCACAACCCGCTGAAGCCGCTGCAAATCTGGTCCCCAGTGAAAGAGAAAAAGGGACGGAACAAGGAGAAGAGAGTCTCTCTAACCCTGCAACAAATCAAGGAATGGACGGAAACGGCTAAGCCGAAGACAGTGGTAGACATCGAACCAATGAACAAGGAAGATATGGAGAAGATGGTGGCGGATTCGAGCGGGTTTGTGAGCAGCCCGACCGCTCCTACTCTCTAATTCCTGGTGTGCTCTTTCCTTAGCGGCCTCCCTTTCTCTCTCGTTTTCTTTTTTCCTTTCTTTTAGTTTTTAATATCTGTTAACGTTAAGTATGATTTCAAAAATTTTGCCTGGAATGTGGGGGGAGCTGGTAGCAATGCTTTTGCTCGTCCTTTGAAGCTTGCTATTCAGCTCCACAGACCTGATTTCGTTATTCTTATTGAACCGCAGATTAGTGGCGAGAATGCTAATAAAGTTTGTGAAAGGCTGGGGTATCCAGATGTCATCCGGGTTGAGGCTAACGGCAGAAGTGGTGGGATTTGGTTCTTCTGGGATGCCAAGCAGTATGACATTTCTGTCATTTCTACGGGGTTCCAGCACCTGACCCTGTCGGTCTCAAAGGGTAATAGTCGTCGTTGGATGCTTACTGCAGTGTACGCCTCACCCCGGCAGTAGCTCCAGCAACTCCTGTGGAACTACCTTATTGAGCAGAGTAAAACTATGGACTGCCCCTGGCTCCTATCCGGCGATTTCAATGCTATTCTGTCTCCACTGGAAACCACTTGTCAAGCGACTCCAAGAGTGTTGCGGCGCTGTAGGAGGTTCAATGGATGGCTTAACGAGGCGGAGTTAGTTGACCTGGGGTATTCAGGGCCAAAGCATACTTGGTGCAGGGGTGACCAGGCGCAGACCTTTAAAGCTAGCAGATTGGATAGGAGTCTTTGTAACACCGAGTGGAATGAGTCATTCCCGAACACGACGGTGGTGCATTTGGCGAGGCTAAGCTCAGATCACAATCCAATTCTGACGACGGTGCAGAGTCAGGGAGTTACCCACTCTTCATCAAGACGCTTCAGATTTGAAGCTGCTTGGCTTACTCACCCTGATTTCCAAAGTTTTTTAAATGAGAAATGGAGTGGGCAGAGTAATAACTTTCCTATGGCTTTGCAGGAAATCTCGGATAGCTTGAATTCTTGGAGCAAACAGGTGTTTGGCAATGTTTTTCAGCGCAAGAAGCGGTTGGTGGCAAGAATCGAAGGGATTGAGAGGAAGCTAGCCACCTCCTTCCATCCTGGTCTGGCCAAACTTCATACCAAGCTTGAAGCGGAGTTAGATAGGACCCTTGAGCAGGAGGAGTTATACTGGTACCAAAGAGCTCGAGAAAACTGGGTGAAGTTTGGAGAAAGAAACACAACTTACTTCCACCAAATCGCACACATTCTTCGCCGGCTGAACAGGATAGAGTGCCTGAAAAAGGAAAATGGGGAGTGGGTAAAGGATAAACAGAAGCTTGCTCAGCTTGTGTTTGATTTTTTCTCTAACCTGTACTTGCAGGAGGCGTCTCTTTACACTGATTTCATGCCCAAGGGAGCTTTCCCTAGGCTGAGTCAAGATGATTGGATGTGCTTATTGCGCCCCTTTTCGATCATGGACATTCACTAGGCCATTTTTTATATGAAACCTTTACAGGCACCTGGTCCGGATGGCTTTCAAGCGGCCTTTTATCAACAGGAGTGGCGGATTGTTGGGAAGGCTCTCACGGACATGGCGTTATCCTTTTTCGAGAATGGAACCTTGCCTGCAGCCATCTCGGAATCCACGGTGGTGCTCATTCCTAAAGTGGAGAAACCAGAGTTTGTCCACCAGCTCCGACCCATCTCTTTGAATAATGTGAGCGTGAAGGCCATCACTAAGGCTATGACGAGCAGGCTGAAAATGGTCATGAAGAAGCTTATTTCTCCTCGCCAAAGTAGCTTCATTTCGGGGCGGCAAACGACGAATAATATTTTCGTCGTTCAAGAAGTGCTGCACTCTCTAAAGAAGAAAAGAGGAAAAAAGGGTGGTATGGTGATCAAGATTGACTTGGAGAAGGCTTATGACAGGCTCCGGTGGGACTTCCTGAGAGATACTCTGATCGAAGTAGGCCTTCCTAGCTCTTGGATTCGATGCATCATGTACTGTGTTGAGCATAATCGTATGAGGATTCTTTGGGATGGTGAGCTTACTCAACCCATCACGCCCACGAGGGGAGTCAGACAGGGAGATCCTCTTTCCCCATATCTCTTTGTTCTTTGCATGGAGCGACTTTCTCACAGGATAGATGAGGCTGTCCGTGCTAAGCTTTGGAAACCCCTAAGCATAGCGCAGGACGGGCTGGCTCTCACTCACCTTTTCTTTGCCGATGATTTAATTCTGTTTGCAGGTGCAGAAGAGGCGCAGGCAAGGATCATCCGTCAGTGTCTTGACGAGTTCTGTGAGAGCTCAAGGCAGAAAGTGAACTACGCCAAGTCCATGATGTACATCTCGCCCAATATCTGCCCGTTGCGCGCGCAGAGTTTGAGCGACAGGGCTGCCATTCCCTTGACTAAGGCGTTGGGTCGGTACTTGGGGGTTCAAACCATTCATGGCTGGGTCACCCGGAGCAGATACCAGGAGTTGATTCTGAAGATACAAAGGAAGCTGACCCCCTGGAAGGCTAAGAGGCTTTCTTTTGCTGCGAGGCTGGCAGTTGCTAGATCTGTATCCTTGGCTATCCCTACGTACACTATGCAAACTGAAATGATTCCTGTTAATGTTTGCAACACTATTGACAGGATTAACAGGGATTTCATTTGGGGCAAGGATGAGAACCAGGGAAAGATGCATCTGGTGGCCTGGGAGAAATTAGCTGAGCCGAGAATGCAAGGAGGAGGAGGCCTCCGGGCACTCCGACAGGCTAACCTTGCTCTTTTAGCTAAAGGAGGATGGCGTACTCTGCAAGAAAAAGATACTCTCTAGACTCAAGTCATGAGGGCTAAGTATGGTGGGAAGAGAAAAGATATGAACATCTTCCGGCCTTGTCAGGGAAGTTCTTTTGCTTGGTCGAGTATAAACAAAGATGCTAACCTCTTGAAAAAAGGGTGTGCTTGGAACATTCACAATGGGAAAAGCACTAAGTTTTGGTTGGATAATTGGATTTTGCAGGAGCCGTTCATTGAGGCTGCAAGTCAACCAGTTCCTAAGGAGGAGCGAGCTCGGACGGTGGCTTCCTATATAGATGTGGACGGTCGTTGGGATATCACCCACCTCTCCCAATGGCTCTCGATGGAGATTATTCAGAAGATCACTGCTGTGATGGTTGATCCTCTTTCTCTGGATGCGGACCAAATCTTCTGGAAGGCATCGGCTGATGGTCGCTTCACGACAAAGACTGCCTACCAGCTGAGTCAGCCTGGGCGAGTAGAGGCGAATGACCGAATCTGGAAGGACATTTGGAAGCTTCCAACTCCAGATCGGGTCAGATGTTTTGCCTGGCTAGTTTTTCTTGGTCGGATTGCTACCAATGTGCTTCGGTTTTGCAGGAGATGCAGTGACTCGCCGGATTGCGACAGGTGTGAGGACACTCCCGAAACGGTGCTTCACGTGTTGCGCGACTACCCGCCGGCGCGGTTTTGTTGGTCTCGATGGGTCCCGACTGACAGACAGACGGAGTTCTTTCACAGAGGTCAAGAGGATTGGCTCCGCAGCAATCTCGGTAACGTGGATGCGATGGAATCTGGTTTGGCTTGGAATGAGTTCTTCAGTATTGCTATCTGGCTGATTTGGAAGAACAGGTGTACGGTGTGTTTCAAAGGGGTAGCAAGGCCTTCACAGCTCCTACTCTAGCTCACTCGATACATCACAAGGCCCTTCTCTGGCACCAGGCGTGGGATGGTCCCTCCATAAAAGCAGGGCGGTATATCTTGCAGGTGGATAGAACTATAGAGCAGATCAGCTGGCATCCCCCTAGTTCAGTGTGGCGTAAGCTGAACATTGACGAGGCCTCGGCTGGAAACCCAGGGACGGCGGGTGCTGGTGGGGTGATCAGGGATGAACAAGGGAGGTGGATTGCTCGCTTTGTGGCTAACATTGGAGAAGCGACGGCAGCTTTAGCGGAGCTCTGGGATATCTACCATGGCTTGGACCTGGCTTGGAAAGTTGGATGCGACAGCCTGGTGGTAGAGTCCGACTCTTAGTTAGCAATCCAGTTGATAAACAACCGGCGGGACCCCGTGCATCCGTATGCCTCGTTGCTTGATGCTATCAGGAGAAAGTTGGCGCAGAGTTGGCTAGTTAGGATAGTTCATACGTATCGAGAAGGGAATAGAGCCGCGGACTGGCTCTCGAAGCACAGTCTCGTCTATCCCTACGGTACGCATGAACTCTCTAATCCGCCGAGGGAGCTGAGTCAGATCCTTAGAGATGATGTTATGGGTGTCTTCTTTGAGCGCCAAGTGAGAGCGCATGTGGCTCTGTAATCCTTCCTTCTTGTCTTTCTTGGCCTTGGCCTCCCTTATTACAAAAAAAATATATATATAATTGACCATGTAGTGAAAGTGATGCTCTACACAGGAAAAAAAACTGTGAGCTATGAACTTCATAGTTAATGAATAAAAGTTAAATGGTTTCATATGTTTTATTTGGTTTCATAAATTCTACATATAATTACTCGTGAAAAATGATCAAAACTATAATTATTGGTTAAAATGTATTACTGACGACCCAGTCTGTCATGAATATAGCAAAATATTGTCAGAAATGTGACATGGTCATCATTTTCGTCAATGTGGAAAAATCTTTACTAACGATCCATTAACTTTAGGAACGGCCTCCTACCGTCACAAATAATATTTTCTGACGGATTGTCACGCAAAAACTAGTTGTGACGCTCGTATTTGGAACTGACCGCAAAGGCTACATGGGATCGCAAAAGAGAAATTGCGACGAAATTTGGCATTTACTGACAGAATCCTCTGGCCATTAATTGCAGTCTTTTTTATAGTGATGTAGACCCTTCCGTGAAAATCATGAGATCGTCCGCAAAGCATAAATGCGTAAGACCTTTAAATTTGCACTAAGGATGATAGGGATGCTCATTTCCTTGTCTCTCCCTCTTCTTTGCTAAGAAAAAGCCAAATAAAGATCCATACAAGCTGACAATAAAATAGGCAGAGTTCAAACAAAGCTGAATCCAATTCATCCATGACTTTGATGAGATAAGTCCATTCAACTAAATAATAAGCATTGTTGTTATTAGGAAGATCTAAAACTTCTAACTCTGTTGACATGAACCGAGCCTCGTCCTCTTTTACTCTTTCAGTTATATTAGAAAATTCATCCTTGTTAAGCTGCTTGAGTGTTTGCTTCAAGTGATTTAGCTTCCTACAAACTCGTCTTAGTATAGTTTCATAATGTTTTTGCTTCCAAGAACTCCTGTTAATACTGTCATATTTTGAACTTGCTCTCCACATATCATAAAATCTACAACCCTCTCTCCTTCATCATTCTAGGCATACACCGCAATGAAGACAAATTGATCCTTTCTTAAAAGTGAAACCAAAACATGAAGAAAATTTACATCTCTAGCCAAAAGTAAAAATCTCCAACAATAAGTTCTCTGATCTGACGAGTCTTTTAGAAAGATAAGTGTGGTTCTAGTTAGAGAAATAAACCAACAATCTGGGCGATGAAACTTAATTTTTAGTGTTTATCATTAACATATTTGATACATTTTTCCTTCTATCAATGCATCTTTAATACTTTTTCATATATTTTATATGTAAATCATAACTATTTGATCAATGAGCATTTGATAGACATAGGTTTTGTTTTTCTATCCTTTTATACTTTTTTTATATTTTGTGCTTTCAAGGTGAAATACAAACCTAAAAGGATTTGGATCAAGCATGGGATGACTTTGGAGGACCAAAAGAGCTAACAAGAGAAGAATATGAAGTTTTCGTGTAAAAGACGACGTCCAATGACAGCGAAACCTACTGGGAACCACGATTAGAGCCCAAAAGGAGCCCAATAGAGAAAAACTCGGCCAAAATCGGAGCAACAACCAATGTCAGGTCCAACCGCCACCCAAGCAAACCTGGTCAAAAGACGGAGAAATCTTTAGGAGAGGTGGTTTATGGGCCAAGGAGTCCATCCCACAAAGAAAAGTAGTGGCGGTTCCAGCCGCCACTCCAAGGTCCAAACCCCAACAAAGATCTTTAGGCCATGCTTTGGCCCTAGGGATGGCAACAAAACCCGAACCCATGGGTACCCATCCGACCCAACCCGGTCAACGCGGGTAAAATCCGTGTTGACGGGTTTTGGGCCGGGTTTGGGTTTAAACCCGTTCACTATTCACCGGGTTGGGTTGGGTTTGGGTTTAGGTAAACCCGGCCCGTGGGTACCCGCCCACTCAAATAATTAATTTTTTCGGTATATTTAATATTCTAAACAACTAATCTTATTTATATTTGTGGAGACATGTCTAATTTTTTTCTTTTTAATTGTGTAGAATTAAGTTGATGTTATGGAGTGGAGAGTAAAGAAACTTAATTGAAAGGAAGAAGTTTTCAATTAAACATGTTATTTATGGATAATTTGTGATTTGCTTCAATTTTCTTAAGTTTTCTAGATTGGTGTTGAACAATTTGTATAGTTAATTTGTGATTTGCTTGAATTTTCTAATTTGGTGTTTTATATATGGATAATTTGTATTGAGAGATTGATATTTGACTTTAATTTTGATAAGAACTTGTAATTGTAAATTTTTTACGACAAACCCGTGGGTACCCATGAACCCGCGGATACCCAACGGGTTGGGTTGGGTTTGAGTTTTTCAAACCCAGTGGGTTTTACCCCGGGTTTTTTTCAAAGATAAACCCATGGGTTTGGGTTTGGGTTTGGCAAAACCCGACCCAACCCGACCCATTGCCATCCCTATTTGGCCCCAAGTTAGAGAGACATTGTCCTAGTAGGGTTAGAAGGTTTTTGCCGAGTTATACCTCTATAAATAGTGATAGACGCGTTAGTTTAGTATGTTACACAATTTCATTCCAAACTTCTATAGAGACTCTAGAGCTTAGCATTCTTAGAAGGGAGTGCACCTAAGGATATGCCTTCATCATCGATGGTGAAACCCTTCTTCTCGATTGTGTATGAATGTGAACACATTTATCTTTATATGTATTGATGTTATGATCTCATATTGGGTCCAAGCTCCCCAGGAACTTCCTCGACAAGTAACTTCGCCCACAAGTTGAAGGAAACCGATTTAAGTGGGATAAAGAAGGATTTGGCCAACTTTAGGAGGAAAAGACTAGAAACAGCACCCCCCCCCCCCTCTTTCTATAACTAGTATAAATAGGAAGCTATGCTAGATTTTTCGTACACACCTAACCAGCACTCTGCCCTAGGGGCACGAGTAACAATCCATAGATGGGAGGCAAAACTCTGCTGGTAATTTCTATTTTGCCAGATATGGAAACTTTCCCTTCGGTTTCTGCATCATAAGTGAGTTTGGACAACTCGAATAGAAAGTTCAAGAGGGGTTAGGAATCTCCGCTGCATAAATCTTGAGTGTGTAAGCTAGGAACGTCAATGTCAACCTCGTTAGTGGCTAAAGGGAATCAATGCCTAAGTGAGCTCCCAACTTGTGGTTTAGTCGGTGTAGTTGTTATAGTCATTAATTTAGTTTAGTATCTTAATCTTCAAATCTAGTGTGGCTAAATAACAAACTGAAGCGGAGTAATGGCATATCTAGAAATCCTAGAATTCTAAAATTTTCTTACTTTACTTCCACTATACTACACCCGATCGCTGGTTATACTTGGTCTTCACTTAGGAAAGTAGTTTAGAGCGAGTCACCTAATTAGAGTTACCCATATACTAAGTCTATTTAGTCAGGGTTCGTCCTAGCAAACCTATATATATGAGCTTGTAAATTGTAAAGAAGAATAAGGGTCAAAAGAATAAGAAAAACTTGAAGCGTTGTATCTCTTTCATTCCATGGACTAATCCTGACGTTAAGGTAAACCAATTTAAAACGAGTGTCTCTTATCTTTTCTCGTTTGATTCTTAACATAACCATCTGATCCAAATAGAAGAACAAGGTAGTGACATGCCAAAAGGTTATGCTTACTGTTTCTGTACAAAATGTGTTTGGTGGAATAGATTGTCTCTAATTTTAATGCTTGTGCCGGTGTCTCCCTTCTTGTGCCATTTTTATTTCGTCTGAAATGGTGATTATTGCCAGGGTTAAAACAGAGACAGAACATTAATTAGATGAGTAGACTGTGGAGAGATCCGAGGGCGCGGGTAAAATCCCTTTTAGCCACCGACTTTGGACACATAGTTAATCTTGTTGCAATGGTTTAGACGGCAAGTGACCATTCTGAAGTTATAAAATGAGAAAGAAAAAGACTGGGATCGACTGAAACTGTGATATAGAAAGATGAAGAAGTGCCATAATCTGCTCGGCAGAAGCTTCACCAGACGTGAACAGAAGATGGTGGGAACAGGGGCCTTGATCACTTTCCTCCTCATTGTTGTGAGCATCTGCACCGTCTTTCAGGAATGGGCTAATCTCCCTTCTCCATGTAAAATTACTTTCTACTACTTCAAAGTTCCTCCTCTGAAATTGTACAAATTTTCATATATGTATGCATGTGTTCTTCTGATTTCGATCTTTTCGTGGGCTCGATCTTCGCAGTGGATATTATACGGTCTCCTGGAATTGTTGAAGTGGCAAAGAAGAGTAAGTATGTGTAAGCATACGCCGTTTCGGATTAACTTAACTTACCCAGCTATGGATTGATGGTACTCAAAAATTTGGATACTTCCTCCGCAGATGATAAATCCAATGGTGATACTAGAAGCTCTGGGCAGCAGCAACTAGTTGTGCAGCGTGAGCATCTGTTTCTGAAGCTGTTAACATAAAATGTGTTGCAGTATTTGATCATTTCGATTTATTTAGGGTAATAGGATGCATAATTTGTGTCCTGCAATTGATACCATGCTGCAGATTCTACTGCAAAGAAGCCAAAAAAGACCAAGAACCGCACACTAACAGGCATCCCTAAAGAAACTACCACCAACGTCGGCACAGGTATGCAAATCATAATAAAAAAAAAGTTATAGGTATAATATGCCCCTCTACTATTATGTTCTATCAAACATGCCCCTTTACTATTGTTTACATCAAACATGCCCTTGTGTTTTGTAAAAATTATCAAACATGCACTTTTGTTAAAATTTTCATCCAAAAACCGTTAACCAACGTTGAACTTTGGTTTGGGCGACACAAATGTCTAAAACATCCCTAATAATTTCACTTTAGAATTTTTTTGATTATTTTGTATATCCAAATAATTCAAATAATTTCACTTTGAAGACACCCAGAGAAATAAAACGGGGGACAAAACTAATATTTTCCCTCCCATTTCCCAATGTCGGGTCGTCTAAATCTCGGTTCAAATATGATTGATGATTTTTTCAATGGAAATTTTAACAGAAGGGTACGTTTGATAATTTTGTCAAAGTACAGGGGCATGTTTGATGTAAAAAATAGTAGATGGGTATGTTTGATAAAACGTTATAGTAGAGAGGCATATTATACTTATAACCCTAAAAAAATTGAAACAGTTTGACCTCTGAAAAAAAAAAAAAGACATGTGACGCGGAGCTAGCATGCATGTCTCCCTATATGCAGATCGTGTCGAGCTAAAACAGAGGAAAAGAACGTTGTCCGCCATGTGCAGGAAGGGTGGAATTTCAGAATTCTGTGACCTTAAAGGTGATATAAGGATTGATCCCAATCCACCAATTGTATACTACGTTGTCCCAACTGAAGCGGCCGACAACAATGTCACCTCGTCGTTGACGATAAAGCCCTACGCACGAAATGACAATGCGGGTGCCATGGAGTCGGTAAGGGAATGGACGGTGAAAGTGGTGCCAAAGAACCATCAAGATTTGCCACATTGCTCTCGAGTTCACGATTCTCCGGGAGTTATCTTCTCCCTGGCAGGATTTTGTGGGAATGTCTTTCACTCTTTCTCGGATGTTCTCATCCCACTGTTTGCTACCGCACGCCCCTTTAATCGCCAAGTGAAGCTTCTGATAACGGACTATCGGAAGTGGTTTATTTACAAGTTCATACCCATACTACAAGCACTGTCCAGGTATAGTACTTTCTGTAATTCTGTTCTGTTTATATGTCATGGTAAGTACTCATTTTATTAGTAATGGACTAATCCAATCCCTTGCAATTCTTGTTTTAAGGTATGAGATGGTAGACATTGATGATGTACAAGAAGATGGAAAGAACATTCATTGCTTCTCAAGGCTAACACTAGGCCTAAAAGGGCGGCAGAGTAACGAACTCAGTATCAACACATCAGAATCCGAGTTCACGATCATCGACTTCAAGAAGTTCTTGAGAAGTGCTTACTCATTGAGGAAGACAACCGCCATCAAACTGCAAGATGGAGGGAAGAAGAAGTTGGCGCCGGTGCTCTTGATCGTTACTCGGAGAAGGACTCGGGCGCTGAGCAATGTCGAGGAGGTCGAGAGGATGGCTGTGCAGCTAGGGTTCAAGGTGACGATAGCAGAAATTGATGCGAATGTGTCGAAGTCGGCAGAGGTTATAAATTCGTGCGATGTGGTTCTGGGAGTTCATGGAGCTGCTCTGACGAACATGGTGTTTCTCCCCGAGAACGCGGTTCAGATCCAAGTTGTTCCGTTTGATACGGATTGGATTGCGAAGAATGCTTACGGGGATCCGACCAAGGACATGGGAGTAAGGTACTTGGAGTACAAGATTGGGATTGAAGAGAGCAGTTTGTCGAAGAAGTATCCACCTGATCATGCTGTTTTGACCAACCCAAAATTGTTTGTTATGAAAGACCACACCACAGAATTTGCTGAATGTTAATGTGAGGATAAGAAGATTCGCTACAACCTGAGTTTTGAGCGGCAACCAAAACAAATTTGAAAGACTAATAAATAGCAATCAATAAAACGTAAAAGAAAGGGGAAGCAATTACTATTTGCATTAGCTTCGAGACCCGGGCGGCCGGGCCCTGGCTAGTGGCTAGTGCTACAGTCTACAAAGCCCATAACCCAACAAATCACGTAGCCATCCAAAAACAAATAAAAAATCACCCCCGAAAAAGAAAAAAGAAAACAAAAAACTAGCCGTTGCCGCGATTCAAAATTTCCATTTGATTTGTTGCTTACTAGATGCGCACATAACACTTAACGGGCAGAGAGCTTTTCGTTTCCGAAGGGTAAGCCAAATTCAGAGACACTCTCATTGAAGCTCCAAAAACAACTCCTCCGATCTCTCCCTCGCTCTTTATATCCCGGCAATCTCTTTCACCTGCGCTCTTCCTGGATCTGCTTCCTACTACCTCTCTGCATTCGGTGAGCTTTGCCCGTTTTCTTAGCTTGCTTACTACCATTTCCTCCCGCTAGTCCTTTTTTCTATCAGCTTTCAGTCCAGTGGTCACTTATGGAAATAAATTAGGGTTCCATTAAAAAGTTTCCTTGTATGGCTAGATCGATCGATCTATCTATCTCTTCTCTGCTTGAAATTGGAAAGCTTGTTCACTTACTATGTTTCGCCCACTGATCTCTTCCCAGACAATCGAAAGGAAACTTTCACTTAAATCTTGATTCGAAGACTAGGATTTGGTACATTTCTGGTTCAATTTTTGGTAATTCCGGCGTAATCAAGGAGAAATTTCGTGTGTTTGTCGAAATTGCTAGGTTTTCAGGTGGCGGATTATTTTTCGGCAGGTAGTTAAGAATCCGGGCCTAGATCATAAAAGGGGAAGTGGAGAATGTCTGGGAAGGCGCCTGGAACGCCAGCTTCAAAAATTGAGAACAGAACCCCTGCATCAACTCCAGGGGGAGGGAGCAAAGCAAAAGAGGAGAAGATCGTAGTTACAGTACGTTTACGGCCTTTGAACAGAAAGGAACAACTAGCAAAGGACCAAGTAGCATGGGAATGTGTGGATGACCAGACCATTGCTTACAAGCCCTCTCCCCAGGAGCGCTCAGCTCAACCGGCTTCTTTCATTTTCGGTAACTTTGACTCTCCCACCACCACTAATTTCTGTAACTAGATCTATTTCGTTCCTGAAATTGACGTTGATCGCCATTTTTGTTACTGGGTCTTGTAGATAAAGTGTTCGGTCCTACTTGTATAACGGAGTCTGTGTACGAGGATGGAGTCAAAAACATTGCCCTCTCTGCTTTGATGGGAATTAACGGTAGTTTATTATACACTCTGGGGTTTGCTGTTCATCTGTGTGATTTGCCCCTTTGGAGGGTTCCAAGTTAGCTACCAGTGCTAATTACATTTCGACTGCAGCAACTATCTTTGCATACGGGCAAACAAGCAGTGGGAAGACATACACTATGAGAGGAATAACTGAAAAGGCTGTTCAAGACATCTACAACCATATAAGAAACGTATGTGTACTAAGATTTACTGTTTCACTAGTAGGCTTAACAAAAGCTCGATTCAAGGTTACAATGAATCGTTGTTCTATTGCAGACCCCAGAGAGGGACTTCACAATAAGGATGTCAGGGCTGGAGATTTACAATGAAAATGTGAGGGATTTGTTGAATTCGGAATCTGGCCGCAGTCTCAAGCTTCTAGATGATCCGGAGGTATGCTGCAATTTGCAAGAACCCTTGTCTGTTTTTTGTTAGACCTGGATGGAACCTAATAATCTTTGATGATGGCAGAAAGGAACCGTAGTTGAGAAGTTGGTGGAGGAAACAGCAAGCGACGATACACATTTGAGGCAGTTGATCAGTGTGTGTGAAGGTAATCTGGTCAATGATACTGCACTCTCTTTCATTCTAGAGTTGATTTTAATAAGCAGATGACTAATCAATTATTTTCGGATTACAGCCCAAAGGCAAGTTGGTGAAACCGCACTCAATGATACTAGTTCACGATCACATCAAATAATCAGGCTGGTTAGTGTTTGTTAGCTCCAGTTTGTGTTGATACATGAGCATGATGATGTGTTTTAGCAAAAGCTAATACATTAAGGTTTATTTATCCTTGTGCACACAGACGATACAGAGTACTCTACATGAGAATTCCGATTGTGCGAGGTCGTTTGTTGCAAGCTTGGTAAAAACTCTTGGAACTCTTCCCCCCCTTACCGCAATGTTCCCACAATCAAATGACATTCATCTAATGGACTTTATCAATTCAATAACCCTGACAGAATTTCGTGGATCTAGCTGGAAGTGAAAGGGCTTCACAGACCCATGCTGATGGTACCAGGTTACGAGAAGGTTGCCATATCAATCTTAGCCTGATGACCCTAACGACAGTAATAAGAAAACTAAGGTCAGAGCATGTCTGCTTTCTTTCTATTTCTGTGCATTCTTTACATTCGTGACTAACCTTCACATTCTTGTTTAAGTCCTCATCCATTGGAGCTCAACTTTTCTTCTTGAATGATCATTAGTGTTGGGAAGAGAAGTGGCCACATACCCTACAGAGACTCGAAGCTTACGCGCATACTGCAGCACTCACTAGGCGGAAATGCTCGTACTGCCATCATATGTACTTTAAGCCCAGCATTGACACATGTTGAACAATCTCGAAATACTCTTTACTTTGCAACACGAGCCAAGGAAGTTACAAATAATGCACAAGTCAACATGGTATTTATTCTCCTTGTTGTTTCTTATAATATACTGCCATTCTGTTTTTCATTCTGGTTTGCTGTGAAAACATAAGCTAATTTCTTCAACAAAATTATATTATTAGGTTGTTTCGGACAAGCAGCTAGTTAAGCATTTACAGAAGGAAGTGGCGAGGCTGGAAGCAGAACAGAGGCGCACTCCTGACCCTTCAAGAGACAAGGACTTGAAAATCCAGCAGGTATAACTTTGAAAATAGTTTTGATGAAAGCCAAAGTTGGTAGCTTTGTTTCAGATGTAATAATCCTCTTCTTTACACCCATATGTCATCTGCAGCTGGAGATGGAAGTCGAGGAATTGAGGCGCCAAAGAGATCTTGCAAAATCTGAGGTGGATGAGTTACGTAGGAAAATGGAAGAGGAGCAACAACAGGTCTGCTTCTGCTGCCTTTCTATGACATTCTGTCTGTCTTCTCTGTCACCGGATGGTTGTTTCACATTTGTCCCGAAATTTCTGGTGTATAGGTGTGCACTAAAGTAGAAGAATCACCCCGCCCAGCTGTGAAGAAGTGTCTATCTTACTCGGAAGCATTGCTATTAAAACCTGAGAGCAAGGACTCAAAGCGCAGTGAGAAGATGAGAAAAACGACCCTAAGGCAGTCCATGAGATCATCATCAGCTGCACCTTTCACCCTGATGCATGAAATTCGTAAACTCGAACACCTACAAGAGCAACTTGGGGAAGAAGCAAACCGAGCTCTTGAAGTACTGCAAAAGGAAGTTGCTTGTCATAGACTAGGTAACCAAGATGCAGCAGAGACGATTGCCAAGCTGCAAGCTGAGATAAGGGAAATGCGTTCCCTTCCACAGCTTCCAAGGGAAGTTCAAATTGGAAGCGTGATGATACCTACCAACAAAAGTGTTAGTGCTAATCTGAAAGAGGAAATAACAAGACTTCATTCACAAGGAAGCACCATTGCCAATCTCGAAGAGCAACTGGAGAACGTCCAGAAGTCTATCGACAAGCTGATCATGTCTCTCCCGAGCAATAATACTCCAGAATTGAACTTTGAGTCGCCAGCTTCCAATTCTAAGAGTCAGCACAAGAAGAAGAAGATACTCCCTTTATCTCCGAGCAACAGTGGGATGCAGAACTTCATCCGATCTCCATGTTCACCTTTGTCATCATCAAGGCAAGTATCAGAAAATGACAGAGAGAATCGAGCACCAGAGAATGTTGACGTTCTTGTGTCGAATGTCAACTCGCAGCAAGAATCTGAGAAACAGACTACTACTCCAATGAAGAGTGAAGAGTGTGGAGAAGTGTCCAGGGAAGGTGTCTCCCCCGGCTATCGACGTTCGAGTTCTGTCAACATGAAGAAGATGCAGAAGATGTTCCAGAATGCAGCTGAGGAAAACGTGAGAAGCATTAGAGCATATGTGACAGAACTGAAGGAACGAGTTGCCAAACTCCAGTACCAAAAGCAGCTGCTAGTTTGCCAGGTGATACATACTTCCTATGTTGACATTACTCAGATTCTACACTACACAGTCAATTGGGTTAACATAGCTTCTGATGCTTGTTGTGGTTCCTTGCAGGTTCTGGAACTGGAAGCAAATGAGGCAGCTGGGTATAACATAGAGGAGGATGAGGAGGAAATGATGGTCGATGCGGTGGAACCACAAGTTCCATGGCATGTGACCTTCAGAGAGCAGAGGCAGCAGATCATAGAATTGTGGGATATTTGCTACGTACCAATTATCCACAGAACACAATTCTACTTGCTGTTCAAAGGCGACCCTGCTGATGAGATGTACATGGAGGTAGAACTCAGGCGACTAACCTGGTTGCAGCAGCATTTGGCTGAGCTGGGTGATGCAAGCCCTGCTCGTGTTGTCGGTGGAGATGAGCCAACGGTTTCCCTTTCATCAAGGTTCTTTCTTCTCTCTTCTCTTCATCTGCTTTTCTTTAGGGAACTAATTAACCTCTTCCAGGAGCCTTAGTCTCGTTTCTCTGATACATTTTGGGTCTTTGCAGTAGGAGAGCGTTGAAGCGTGAGAGGGAATTCCTGGCTAAGAGGCTGACGCGGTTGAGCATGGAGGAGAGGGAGGCGTTGTTCATTAAATGGGGTGTGCCTTTGGATGGGAAGCACAGAAGGCTGCAGTTCATAAGCAAGCTATGGAGAGATCCTCACGATTCGAGGCACGTACAAGAAAGTGCAGAGATTATTGCAAGGCTGGTTGGGTTGTATCAAGGAGGGAATTTGTCCAAGGAGATGTTCGAGCTCAACTTTGCACCGCCATCTGGGAAAAGGCCATGGTGGGCTATGGAATGGAACCAGATTTCCAACCTCCTTAACCTTTGAGGTTGGATTGCTGGGCTCGTGCCAGTAAGTAGTATTAGGTTTCCGATTTGTACATGGAAATGCAGCGCAACTCCATCGGTTTCTCGCATTCTGGAACCAATTTTCTTCGTTTCTGCTGTTTAGGGGTTTTTTGGCTCATTAGTTGATGGGGGACTAAATGAATGTGTAGTAGTATGGGTGCTCGAGAAAATGGGAGCAAGCACTGATGAGACATGAGAGTACTCCTAATAATCGAACTAATTCGAACAATTTCATATTGGAGGTTGTTTTGAATGATGAATTACTATCCTTGTGGGATCAACAACTGAGGTCAACCCAATTTCGGTTCATTCAAAACAATGTGCATACTGCATAGTGAAATGCCAAAGCTGAACTCTTTTATGGTGGACAGAGTGGGCCGAGTTGAAACTAGATGACCTTTTTTGGAATTTTATGGCAATCAAATGATAAGAATTGAGGTTTATTGTAATGTTAAAATATTCTTGTGTTAGAGTCAAAGCGATGAGTTCGATCTCTTGTATAAGCAATTAAGCATACATAGTGATTTATTATTTTTTGGCCTAATACAAGAAAGGGCCCTTAGGGTTTGGGTCACTTGTACCTAGAGCTGCAAATGAGCTGAGCTGCTCGACTCGAGGAAATTTCGTTCGAAACTCGACTCGTTTACTAATGAGCCGAGCTTGATCTTAGGCTTCTGCAGCTCGTGGAGCTCGCGAGCTAACTCGACTCAGTGGCTTGTTGAGCTCAATTCATGAGCTGGCTCGTTTAGTGCTCATAAGATGTCTCAACTCTTAACATTGTGACTATAGAGCCAACTCGATTACCGATTTATGAGCGAATTGATCTATATGAATTTGATTTGATGATTTATAGGGTTGTTAAATCATATATCTCACCCTATATAAAGTTTAACATATAGATTATGTGAGCAAATATGTCTTATTTAATTTTATAAATAAATTATATATAATAGATTGTTTGGATACTATGAAATAACCTAATTTCACTAGTTAAAATTTATTAACTAAATAGTTTGATACCACAAAGTATTAAATAAGATCAATTAATATTGAACACTTAACTTTTATTATTATTATTATTATTATTATTATTATTTTAATCTTGACATTAATCACATGTATCTTGTATGACATACAAAATTAATATATTTAATATGAGTCAAGATTTTATTAAGCAAGCAAGCTCGAACTCGACTCGTTAAAACGAGTCGAGCTCAAGCTGGGGTAAAACTCGACTCGGCTCATTTGCAACCCTACTTGTATCAATTCTCTTATGTCCCGAACTTTATTTTTCGTTGAATCAGTTGCTTTTATTCTAATAAGAAATCGATACAACGAATCGGGATCACAAATCCCGAGAGTCACATACTATCCCCCACTCCTATATGATATTACTTAAACTATACGAAAAATATAAAAAGTCTATAAGTATCCCAACCCAGCCAATGCATCCTGAATTCCTCTGTTTCCACACGAGATAAACATCAAGTCCATTTTGATTAACTTAGCAACCTGTTAGGAGGGCGGCATGACAAGCCATGAATCACACCACACCTTTCCTTCCAAATAAATGTCACCAACATGCACCAAATAAGAGCATGTCATTCTCCTGCTCGGGTGGAAACAGCAGTGGTCATTGAATGCACCATGGCATCCCAATCGTTGTGCAGCAGCAGACGACATTTCATTGCAGCAGCAAGGTGACGCGAAAAAGAACACTGAACAAATAGATGGTCTCTGGTCTCAACAGCCTTACCACAAAGTGGGCATGATGCATCCATGATTTTCCCCCATTTCAACAGTTTGTCCCTTGTAACGATGACTTTCTTCATTATAATCCAAACAATCAAGTTGTATCGAGGCGGGCAGTTTCTGCCCCAGACAAGCTTATACCACGAGACTTTGGGGGCTTTACTCCTCAACGTTTCCCAAACTCGACGAACCGAGTAAACAACCATCTCCTTTGAATCCCAATAAATAGTGTCATTTTGATTATGCATCCATGGTAAAATCACTGCCCTCATATTGAGAAGCCTTCTCCAAGCCCATGAGCTACTACACTGCACCTTCAAGGACCATAGATCTCTCTGTCGACACTTATACTCACACATCCACGCAACCCATAGTATTCCTGAGTTCATTAAGAATAACCAGAGCATTCTGATGGCGCACGCCTGATTCCAGGCAACCAAATCCTTCACCCCCAGGCCCCCCTCCTTTTTAGGAAGAGCTACATACTCCCATGCCACCTTAGCTTTTCTTTCATCGATCCCATGCCATAAGAATTGAGAACATACCTTTTCAATTCTCTTAAGAGCTTTCTTAGGCAGAACAAAAAGCTGCATCCAATATTGGACCACTCCTAAGAGCACATAATTCAGCAATTGCAACCTCCCTGCATAAGTGAGCTTCTTTGCACGCCACGACCTGATTCTTTTGGTAATTTTCAACCAAAATATCAATTTCTGTTGATGATAATTTGTCGGTCAGCAAAGGTAAGCCCAAATACCGAACTGGCAAATTCCCTTCCTGAAATCCAGAAAGAGCCAGAGCATTGCTCTTGTATTGAACTGAATCACCTCCAAAGTAGATTTCACACTTGGCCGGGGTGCTTTTGAGTCCAGAGACCTGATAGAAATGTTGCAAAATCGCTTTGACTTGCAGAATTGCCTGAGCAGACCCCTTGGTAAAGGTAACACCCCTGATTGACTAGCTTCCTTCAACATAATGGACAACCCTTTCATAGCTATGGTAAATTAATACGACGACAAAGGGTCACCGTTACAGACTCCTTTCCTAGCCCTAAGAAACCACAAAGGTTGCCATTGACGTTGATACTATAGTGAGCAGTTTGTAGACAACTTCTAATCCACATCAAAAATGTTTCAGGGAAACCCATGGCACTCATCATGAAGAAAAGATACCTCCGGTTGACAAAGTCAAACGCCTTCATTATATCGATTTTAATTGCACATCGAGATGAAAGACACTTTCTGTTATAACAACTCACCAATTCCTGTGCCAGTAGTATATTATCCATGATGCTCCTCCATTTAATGAATGCAGACTGAGAATTACTGATGATTAAAGGCATTACCCCTCTAATTCTGTTAGCCAAAACCTTAGTTATTATTTTGTATAAGAGATTTATACAAGAAATAGGTCTAAAGTTCTTCAAAGTATCAGCACTTGGAATTTTTGGTAGTAAGGATACTGCAGTAGAGTTAACACCACTAGGGAGGTTACCTGAGTTGAAGAAAAAGAGTATCCCCTTGGTCACATCCTCACCAATAATCACCAATGTCCTCTTCAAGAAGCTTGTTGAAAATCCATCTGGCCCTTGAGCCTTTTGGGAGTTCATACCAAATACCACAGTCTGTATTTCCTCAACTGTGACTGCTTGAATCAGATTCTCACACTCGCCCGGGGGGATTTATTTATGAGCTAGCCGTTTCACCTCTTCTTCACTAGGGTTGATTTCCAAATTAGCCTCTCCCAGAAGTTTCTTATAGAAACCAATCACTTCCTCTACAATCTGATCAGTCAGAAAAATCCCCTCTCCTGTCTCCTTCACCAACTTCCTGATAGCTCGTTTTGAATTGCGGATCTTCATTGCTTGGTGAAAGAAATTTGAACCCTTGTACCCAACTGCTAACCACAACACTCTGGATTTCTGCCAACAAAAACTTTCGTAGGCCTTGGAGATCTGATCATATTGATCTTTAGCCTGTGCAACAGCTTCAAAATGTTCTGATGTAGGGTTCGAAAAAGCTCTACTATTGGCACTGTGCAAGGCAACATCTGCCTCTTTTACTTGATCTTGAAGATTCCCATACACCTCTTTATTAAATTTCTTTAGAGCCATTTTAACTTCACGCAACTTCCCCTAAACAATCTGCAATCTCCATGTCAGTTTTGTCTTCCTTCGTTTTGTTAATGGTTAGACTTGACGGTCAACCTAACGGCGTCAACATATTGTTGACTTTATGTCAACGTGTCTACCAAGTCACCAACACGTTAAAAAAAAATTTAATTTAATTAAATATAAAATATTTTCCTAAGAAATAATTTTTACTCAAGCCCCCTTTACATTTTTTCTTTTCAACCCAGACAGTTTACTCTGGAATCTTCTTTTCCTCTGCGAGCGTTTTCGCTTTCCCTTCACTTCAGAAATAGTCGCCCACACGAATTCCAGGCCAAACAAAGGTCGTTGGCTACCAGTGGCAGAGGAAAAGCGCCGGAGGGAGGATTTGCGACCCAACCCTCTCAATGTCGTCGCTGTTGCCAGGTGTGGTGGAGGTCGGCAATGGTTATCAAGATTAGGGGTTTAAAATAGAAAATCTAGGATCGTCACTCAAACTAATCACAAAAAAAAAAATCAAGGTGGAAATATAGATCGACGATGCAAAATTGAAGACGAAATCGAAACTTAGGGTTTTACTCGATTTAGGGGAAAGAAAAAACAAGTAGAATCGATCAATTGAAAAACAAATGGAGCAGGAATCACCCGTTAGTGGACGAATCAAGCTAAGAAACAAAACTAAAAATGCTAATTTAAAATGAAGCGTCCGTTGAACACACGTGGATCGAAGCAGTGAAGAAATCAAAGAGCGAAAGAATGAAGATTGAAGAGGGTAGAGAGGTCATGGATTTGTTTTAAAAGGGATATCGATATGCGATGAAAGAAGGAAGAAAGACATAGTAAAAAAATGAGTTTCGACGATTCTTTCGAGCACTCACCGAGAAGAGATCCACCAGCCGACGACACATGGGTAAACATGGGAGAGCAATGCCCAATCGACCTCATTGTTGAATATATGAGTTGAATGTATGAAATAAGCTTAAATGAAATTAAACATGAGTTTACCTCATTGTTGAATATATGTTGAGTTGATACTAAATATGAGTTTACTTTGTATTGAATATGATTGCAACTGATATATGTTGATTTGAATATGAATTAACCTTGTATTGAATACGACACTGAACATATGAGTGTAAACTCATTCTCTTCTACGGTACTAGTTCAATTAATATTAAATACCATGTAAAGTAATATTCAGTAAGAGGTTATCTGACATTCACCTAACAAATATTCAAGACAAATAAATCAATCATCTTTGGCATTAATTCAACTAACATTTGATACAAGACAAACTCATATTCAATACTCTTACGTGTATTTCTCCCGTGAGAACCTTCACGCAACGTACGTCGTCGTAATCGATAGATAAACGTAAGAAAGAGACTTAAAACGAAGATAATGGAGATGAAAGAGGGATAAACTACAAACTACTATTGAATTCCAATCTTCTCATATTATTAAACGAATGGACAAGTACATATTTATATGCATAGAACATCTCATTTCTTCTATCTAAAACATGAATACTTTTCCCACTAGGAAACAATAATCAAATCCTAAACAAGTACTAGAAAGCAATCCCAATCCTACTAAGACAATTAACAAATATAATATCTCAAATGATAGAAAATACAAACTAATTAATAAAACTACTAAAATAATAAGGATACGCAAGCCCAACACGAGGCCCAACAGTTACGATGGCTTGATCCTCGTAACAAATACCAAGTTAATTGATATTTAGTGTTTACTCATCACTTAATATGTTTTCTATTCATTTTTAATAATGTTACTAATTTGTTTACACTTATCTGCCCCACATTTCTAATTGACTAGTGTAACAAAAAAATTATGATCTTTTAAGCGATCTGTACATATTGCTGAGGTCTTGGCGAACGATAGAGATTAGGGAAATCAACGACGAGATGGAGTGCAACCTATTGCTCATGCAATTTGGGATCCCCATTTCGACCGGGGAGGGAGCGAAGGGCGAAGGGAGTTACGAAGCACGATAATTTCTCAATAAATAGTGGAAAGAGATCTAGCTGTGCGAACCGAGAGAATTAGATTCGCTTAAGTTGTAAATATGTGTAGGAAATTAAGCTTTTTCAAGCCTAGTAAATGCATGCAACTAGCATTTTAATTTTTCTTTTTAATTTAGTAACTTCTCGTAAATTTTTCATCTTATGTTTTTTTTTTTTTGTTAATTTCAATATGATTTCAATTTTTAGTTTCAAAATTAAGTTTTATATGGCTGAATAATTAGTGCTTTTGACTTTCATAAGCTCTCAACTTGTATATTTTGGTTTCTTAAAGCTGGTACTAAGAAACTAGAATTAAATTATTTAAATTTCAATTTTAAAGAATACATTTGAGTTACTCTAATAATAAAAATATGATTATAATAATATTAAAAATATTTATTTCTTAATTTTTATCGCCGTTTCAAAGAAACCGAATAAAAAATTTCACCTTCTCCCCACCTCCGAACACCGAATCCTGGCTTCACCCTGCTATGTGATAGTCGGACAGGATAAAGGAAAGACTAGCAAGGATGCCGTTTGTCACCGTGAGTCACTTGTTGCTTATGTTGGGACTTTGAATAGTGTGAATGAGTAGGGCTAGAAGTTTGGTATCGGTATTTGGGATATACCGAATACCGTACCGAATTTGTCTATATTTGGTATTTCCGAATACACGTATTATTTCTTGGGATTGGGATTGGGATTGAATTTCAATTATTATTCGGTATTAAGGATTACGGAATTGAGATCGGTATATACCGAAATACCGATCAATACCGAAATATAAGCTAGTGTGTATTTTATTCTCTCAACTAGACTCTCTCATTCACTACTACACGACCCTCAACCACCAAGAGTGTCATTTAATTATACATAGATCATTTCATCACTATTAATAGTCGTCTCTCTACCTCCAATTCGTCAAATTAACGATTACCAATTACAAGAACTTGAGATGTCTCCTCTCCTTCATTTTCCTTAATAATATCCTTATTCAAAACTCTTTGCTAAGTCTTCTCCCACTAAATTAAACAATAAAATCAAATTTATATATTTAATTATTAATTGCAAAGGTATTTAATTTTGTATTCGATAATACCTATTGGGATACCGAAGTACCGATTGGGATACCAAAATATTTAGGGATTGGGATTGGGATACCGAAATTATTTAGGGGTTGAGATTGGGATTGCCTTTATGAGGTAATTCGGTATTTGGGATTTCTGTATTTGGTATTGGGATACTGATACCGTACCGATTTCCACCCCTATGAATGAGAATGAAAGGATAAAGATGCAAGAGAAGCTCTTGAAGTACTACGTTAGTGTTTGTGTGAAGGCGCAACCACAAATTCGGTCAATTTTGATTTGATGTAATATGTGGGTAATCAGTTAAATTGGTTTGCGTAACCAACCGAACAAAGTCGTCAAACCAAATCAAACTGATATGACGGTTGGGATAACCCAACCGATCTAACTACTATGGGCCGAACCCATTGAATGGTTGAGACATTATTGAACCAACCAATGCAATGGTTGGGGTGTAACCCACCCATATGAATAGTTGCCACCTTGCATACGCACCCATTCATTTTCTATGAATAGCACTATCCCCTATGGTTTTTTTCCTCGTTGAATCAGTTCTTTTCATTAACAAAAAAAAAAAAAAATAGAAAGAGTCTGATACAACGAAGTGGGGAAAATACCAGATAGAGCAAAATGAGGGGACAAAACCTTCTCATTCACCACAACATTATGATACCACTAACAATTTAGAGACCAACTCCTAACACCTGCATATCACTCTTCACATTACAGTTAAACTCACTCATAAACTGCAAATCTTGCAGAATCAAATTGCCCACCGTTGATGCACTTCGACTAGCATCCCCATGTATCCGTTTACAACGCTCCTTCCAGACATTTGCAGCACATAAACACCATAACCATCCCACCATTTGTCCTGCAACTGTGTTCTTTCGACTGAGTTAGCATGCTGAGTAGATAAGGTGCTAGATCAATCACCTCTGCTAAACCAATCCTCACAATGGAGAGAAACCAACATCTCCTGCGAGAAAGAACATTGAAAAAATAGATGTTTTCGTGATTCAGGCAGGCTGCAACACAAAACACAGGCATTATCAATCTGCTTTCCCCTTTTTATCAATTTATCCCTTGTGACAATACTATCCTGGAGAATTAACCAAGCTAGAAAACTAGGTCCAGGTAGAAAACCTTTTTCCCCTGATCAACTTATTCCAATCCACTTTTGGCAACCTCATCCTAACAGAATCCCACACCAAACCAACAGAATATCGTTGCATAGGAGAGCCATCCCAGCATAACGAAGGTCCCTGTCCTGAGAAGTTCCCTTGAACCTCTGAACGAACTTTAAGAATACGTCTCCAAGCCCAAGAACTACTAGATGTGGATCCTATTGTCCAAATACTACATGCTTTGATCCGATATTGTGCAATCCAGGACACCCAGATAGTCTCGCTTTGCATAAGCAATAACCAAATCATCTTGGTAGTACAAGCCTGATTCTAGGAAAACAATTCCTTAAGACCTACCCCGCCTTCATTTCGAGGCCTTGCTAGCCTGTCCCAGCCAACCTTAGCTCGCCCCTCTTCACCACCGTGCCATAAGAAGTTAGAGCACACCTTATGCACCTGCTTAAGCACCTTTTTGGGGAATAAGAACACTTGCATCCAGTATTGCAATACACCCATAAAACATAAGGGATAAGCTGTAACCAGCTCGCATAACTTAGTTTTTTGACCTTCCATCTTTGAATTTCTGAGTGATTCTGTCCACCAGCCTGTCACAATCAGTAGAAGAGAGCTTGCCAGATAGGAGAGGCAGCCCCAAATAACTCAAGGGCGTGATGCTTGAAATCAATAGAACACCCCCCAAAATATACCTCACACTTTCGAGGGCTGCATTGAAGTCCTAACAACTCATAAAACTCATGGAGATTCTACACACCAACAATAGCCCTTTCAGACCCCTTAGTGAAGATTAAAAGATCGTCAGCAAAGCTAAGATGTGTTAACCTAACCCTCTTACATTGTGGATGGTAGGGGATTAGACCAGATTGAGCAGCAACATTAAGAATAACAGTTAATCCCTCCATGGCGATGGTAAGCAGATAAGGCGACAAGGGATCCCCCTGTCTAACCCCACACTTAGCCCCAAAATAACCACATAATCCATCATTCACACATATGCTAAAACGAGTTGTTATTACACACAATGAAATCGATATGATGAAACCAACTAGGAACCTCATGACAGACATCATTAAGAACAGATATTCCCAATTTACCGAGTCAACCGCCTTCATCAAATCTACTTTTATAGCACAACGAGATGACAACTGTCTTTTATGATATCCACTAACCAATTCTTGGACCATAAGAATATTGTCAACAATTCTCCTACCCTCAATAAATGCAGATTGATTACCACTAATAACCGAAGGGAGAACCTTTTTCAAGTAGTTTGCCAGTAATTTAGCAATGATTTTGTAAAGCAGATTAATGCAAGAGATAGGCCTGAAATCCTTAAGAGCACATGCTGATGGAACTTTAGGCAATAGAGTGATAGCGGCAAAATTCACACTACCTGGAAGTCTCCCTAAATGAAAGAAATCCAACACAGCTGCTGTGACATCCCATATGGTTTTTACAGACAATTTTCTCATACAAAAAATCTGCTAAAATATGAAGTGATTTTATGCAGTCTTTCTAAAAGAGAAAAATCGACTCAAGTGTGGTTCTTGGATATTCGCTGTGTTCGTTGGTTTCCGGGTTTAGAGGTACCGCTACGTCGAAAAGGTACGTTCTCTCTATCCTGAGAGGAATTATTTTGTAACCTTGAGTACTAGAGGGGAATAAGATTTCTTAAAAATAGACTTTATATTATGTCAACCAGGACAATTGCATGTGTTTGCATGATTTTCGTGATCTTACGGTATTACTTGTTTTGCAAGAATTTTAGTATTGGTGAAAATTTCCATAACAGCTTAATGTTATCATGCAATTAAATTCTCTTAGGGTGTGTTTGGATAGAATGATTTGGATTTGGTATTTGTGATTTGGATTTTTAAATTTCAAATCATGTGTTTGGATATTAATAACATTTGGTATTTGGATCTGTACCAAATTCATGGGGTGATTTCCAAATACATGTCTATTGTATTACTTGCCAACTTCAAATACATTTATTTGTAACTAGTGATTTGAAATACCTCCTAACAAAAGATTGGACTTATTTGTAAAATATTAAAAGTTTAGGTACTATAGTGTGAGGCAAAACATATAAAGTTACCAAAATATAATTTTACCAACAAAATTTCTGGACCTTTTTGTAAAATTTTAAAACTTTAGGTACTAAATTTTAAGAAAAAATAAAATTGGATACCAAACTGTGATTTACCAAAATTTGTAGTAAGTGACCAGAATATTCAAAATTAAAATAAAGATCATAAAATCTGAAATATAAAAAAATTACAAATAAGTATCCAGATTACATGAATTTAAAATACTTATATTTCTAATACATGCATTCCAATTATCTTACATTTGAAATGTACCATCCAAAGGCACCCCTATGCTCCCTAAAATGAGAATTTAGCGAAAATATTGCCGTTTGCAACCGCTTAATGAAGGTTAATAAAGAAAGAAGGGGCCAAAAAACGACAAGAAAAAAATTGGATCGCGGTATCGCCGCTGATTATCCGCTAAAATGAGGGCAATCGCAGTTAATAATAAATGCTATGTGTTATCATTTAGTGGGAGAGATTAATGTTGTCATTATTCTCACAGTAGAGAAACGGTGGAGACCCATTCCTCGGTGTGTAACCGACAAAGTAGCACTTAATTGTGCATTAGTGCCGAATTCATGGAACTTTTCCAGCCGTGTCGCCGTTTGGCCGTCGCTGACCGGGAAACAGAGAACAAAACCCCACCCTACAGGACACAACAGCAATTCCATTACCAGAAAACCTAAAGCCACAGTTCTCGCCGTCGTCATATATACAATAATACGCCTAAATCATCAATCAATATGGCCGCCGGCCGAAGGGGACATGCACAATCACGATTCACGACACCGACCGACGGCTGAAATTCTCCAGCTGGACCAGCTAATACGGTGGGGTAAAAATTCGAAATACGCTTGGACGCCATCGCCGAAAACAGAGAGCAAACTAGTTTAAGGTTGAAAATTAGTTTAAAATTACATCCTTAAATCCTTTAAGCGCCCTCTCGCAAGTAAAAAATAAGCTGAATTCCCAAATTCATTAGACCATTTATGATTGAACAGATACAAATACAAGGAGAATTACACAGAAAGATGAAGAGATGACAAGACACGAGAATGACATAGTGGTGAGCTAGCCATTGAATCCCCTGCCTTCCCCCCAACATTTTATTTTACCCACACCTCCATTCACCACTACTGCTAGTGCTCCACTTCAACTTATTCCCAGTTCCCCACCATACCTAATTACCTACACAACACATATAGCAACATCACATCCACTCACAAAACAGAGCCATACTTGCTTGCTAATCAGAAAACATTAATTAGTTGATTACTCCACCCCCCATTTATAGATCTCTCACCAGCCCACTAATCCCATCACTAATTAGCACTTGGGGAAGGGGGTCCCACAAGTTGAGGCGACCTTCCTGGCGTTAGGGGTGTTCACATACGGCTTCAGCGCCGGGTTCTTCATGTACTGGCAGAGGCAGGGCCTCTGCTCTTTGATCTTGGTGCAGCACAGCTTCGACGGCGGGGTCGACGATCTGATCGCCGACACGCACGAGCTCAGCTGCAATGGGCTGCAAGTGACCGCGGCCGCCACCCCACCGCCGCCTGCCGCCGCGACTACCACCGCCACCATCAAGATCCACCACATGATGGACCCAGAGAGTTTGTAAGAGCTAGATGATGAGGCCCTCATATCTTCTTTCTCTTAGTTACTTTCCCCTCTTTTCTCCAAGAAGAAATATTGCTTCTGTAGAGGAGCCGAGGAAGATTTGATCGAGGTGGGAGGACTGAGGACAGGGTTATTGCTCTACTCCACTATATATAGAGGAAGAAAGTGGTTGTGTGGTATTTGTTTATTGATTCGTCACTCCGGTTAATATTTTCATTACTCTTTTTTTTTTAATTCACCTGTATAGTCATAACTATCCACATTTTGACAACAATAGCCACTTTTTAAAAAATACACAGTTGTACACATTTTAGAAACTCGTTTGACATAATTAGCTATTTCCGTTAAAAGATTTAACACCGTTAACAGGACACTGATGTGGATGCCACCTCAGCTCCCACGTCACCTCCAACACACCAAGTCATGCCACCTAGCTGCCACATCATATTTACAATCTAAAAAAAATTATCATTTCAAATCTATAAAAAAGAGAGAGAGATCGCCGTCCCAAAAATCCCAGGTCGTGATCGATCTCTCTGCTTTGAGCTTTCCCAAACCTTTCTCACAAAACCATTCTTTCAATCCAAAATCTCAAAATCAAAATCCCACAAACCCTTCCCAAATCTCTTTCCTTTGCCCAAAACTTTCAAATCCACCACCCTAATCCTACGTCCCAAAAACCAAAGATCTAAATTTTCATTTTCCCTTTTCACCAATCAAAAATCCCTAAGCCCAAAAATCCCCAAATCTCCAGATCGAGTTCTCCTTCCATTCCAGCTCGAATACGTTCATCATACGTCCAGTGACTGGGTCGTCGTCGCACAAGCGAAATCACCTCCACCTCTTGTTCAGGTCCACAGACGACTCAGCCGATTGTGAAGAGCCCAGTGGTCGAGAATCCATCGTTGTTGATGGCGTCGGACGAAGAAGCCGCAGACGAGGGGCGAAGCAAAGAGAAAAACAGATCCCAATACTCAAAACCGGGAACAAGCATAGTGGGAGCTAGAAATCGAAGTTCAATGCATATCATCTTCCGCAAACCTTCAGCGCCTGCGGCGTCGCCGTCGAGCACCGTTCAAGCCAGACCCCGACGAGAGCACCGAGGCGACGAAACCCATAGAGGAAGAGGCGGCAACGAGATCCCATCTGCTGTTAGAATGGAGTTGTTCGACAAGCTGAAAAAGCCGCCTGTGAAGCAGCCGATGGAGAGCAACCCAATCGATGAGAATCCACTTTTGGTAGTAGAGTCGGATGAAGATGAAGACTCAGAGAAAGTCCCTGCTGCTGAAGAACCACAAATAGGGTCGTCGCCCTACACTACTCTGCCCGTGAAGAAGCTTTCTTTGTTGTTAAGATGAGCCCCAGCCACCATTATTTTCCGTCTTTACTTTCCCTTCTTCGTAGCAGCGACAATCGTCTTGGAGGAGAGGGAGAGCAATAGGAGGAGAAAGAGGCGTCAAAGATCTCACCCTGATTTCGCCAGCTAGATCTCAACCACCGCATCTGCTGGGAATCCCTAGAACAACCGCCGCAACCAATTGGAGACCATGGTCATTGATTCCAGAACAAACTCCAGCGAGAGATGCGAGGAGGTTAGTCGCGGAGAGGGAGATGTATTGGTGGAGAGAGGGAGAGCGATCTGAGAATCGCCGACCCGCTCCTCCTTCTTCCGCCACCAACACCTTATACCTCTGTTCTCACCTTCCCCGAGCTGCCTAGGATTTTTGAATTGTGGAATTTTTGTTCCTTTGTTTTTGTATATTCGGGATTTGCGGAGAAGAGTAGATGAAGACGGGAAGTCATAGAGAATATGAAGAAGGGATTTTGAGGCTGAAGATCATGAAGCGGCGACGGGAAGGAATGCCATGGCAGCCGCAAGGAAGGTCAAGCGGCAATGATATCATTTCTCTTTTTTTCATTTAATATTATAATAAATAAGTCATTTCCAACTTGGCAAGATCAAGATGAAAAGTCAGCCACATCAGCAAATGACGTTAGTCCAGTCAGCATGTGGTACTGTTCCGTTAAACTTATGAACGAAATGGCTATTTTAGTGTGATATTCAAAATTTGGCTATATTTGTCAAAACATGCATAATTATGGCTATGCAAGTGTATTAAACCTTTTTTTTCCTTTAAAAATCATAATGATTAGTCTCGTCATTCACTATTCCGAACGATTTGAGTTATTGGAATCAGCTAGTTTATAACATTGATATCAGAGCTGGTTTGTATTTGAGATCACGTGTTGAAATCCTCACAACACTGAATATTAACCGTTGTTTTAAAGCACATGATATGATATGTCGGGTATGTGCAAATTTCAAACCCACGAGTTGATTTTCGTTTTAGAGGGCATATAAAGAAGTGATTAAGATCTATACATGGATGGACCTCTCCCAACAACTCGAGTTATTTGCATAAGTTGGGTTATAGCATGACGTGAAAACTAGCTTGTCCTTCAGATCAGATGTTCTACTCCTCACGAGTCACGACCTCCAATAATAACGGTTTTCTGAAAATAAATTTTTTTCTAATGAAAGTCAATATCATTTGTAATGAAAAATGTTACGAAAATAGAATCTAGTTGTCATACAATGTGTTTATGGTTTGTAAACTATGCTACGATTTATTTGTATGCTATTTATGTTATTCTCGTTTGTAAAGAATGTTATGTCATCTTGATTTCTGAACAAACCCCGAATCTCTAAACTCAAACTCGAAGTTCAATTTAATTGAAAATATTAATGGATCGTTGAGATTGGCTGAATCTCAAAAAAGAGATCTAAAGGTCATATCACATGGAGTATAGTATACTTCAGGAGTATACCTTTCATTACCATAATTTATAATATTAATGTGTATATTTTATGATATAACTTTGATGTTTTGCATGGCCTGTATTATTCTTAGCATATGGTTTGTACTGTTGTTTTCCTTAAAAACTTGTTTAGTTGAGAATTTTGATGAATTCTGAAAATAGATTCTGAAAATGAAAACATGTTTAGTTACTTCATACCGTTTTCTGGTACTAGATTATCACAATTTTATTCATCAATATCATACAACTCTAATAATAATTGTAATTTTTAATACGAATGAAAACACAAATTGATTAAGTCTTAAAGAGCAACTATTTAAACATCCACCCATGAATACCAAAATCAAAATCCCCCCAGTTCAGTTAAATCTGCAGACAATTGAGGTCTTTTACTCCAGCGAAGGCGGGCAATTCCATGGACATTGACCAAGCAACAACTGAATAGAAAAGGCAGTTGGCTAGATCGATGGAGGAGGAAGAGTTGCCAGTATCTCGATCTTCTCTTCGCCTGATGAAAATACGCACAGAAGGGATGGAAATCTACGTCGTTCGAGTTTCGACGAAGAGGGAAGAAGCTTGGCGTCGGCTGGAAGAGGGAAGAGGCCCAGCGGCGGATGAAGCTTGGTCGCCGGCTGGAGCTTCACACGGAGAAAGATTGAACTCAGACGAAATTTTTGGGAGAAGCGGCCGCTGGCCAGGAGGGAGAGGAAAGTGGACGAATAATGTGGAGGGAGGTGAGAAGGCGAAACGATGTCGGATTCCGCTAACGAAAGTGTGGAACAAAAGAGAAAAAAATTGCGGCTTGTGGGCTTCGAACGAGGGGGATCATTTAAGCACAATGTCGTTTTTCCGCTAGGAAATGGGCACAAACCCGTCCCACATAATTCAGGAAACTGGATATTATCGTTTCCTCCCAGCTAGCTCATCTGTGTAAAATGATTCTTCCCACGAAAATGAAATTACAAGTGAACACATTTTTTTACTATTTGATTCCAGATTTTCATTTGACACAACAAAAAACACAAAACAAAATGGGAAGTGAACGGGGCATTAGTGTTTCTCTTAAAGAAATGATTAATTTCTTTCTCACTTGACTCATGAGAGGGACGCATATGAGAGAGGGCGAGAAGAGAAACTCCTGTTCAGAGGCTCTTTAACGAGCTTGTAAAATAATGACTAACACAAAGATACCAAAAAAATTTATCGTGGTATTATCAATATGACACTAATACGCTAAAAGAGTAACCCTTTTAAATTTTTGAAATTTCTTATTTCTTATATAGAGATCTCATAACAATATATACAATTTGATAAGTGATTCGGGACTAAATGCACACATTTTACCCCACATTTCTTGATAGTTTGGCTTTGCATTTCATCGTCCCTCGAAATATTTAACGCTAGGTTGTGCTTGTTTTGTTATATTTCAGGTCCTAGCACGTGTGGGAGGGTCGATGACGAGTTTCGGGAAGATTGGAGGTCGAAAAGCGCTAAAACCGAAGAAAAGTCCAAATTCCGTGACAATTTCCCCAAGACCGTGAAGTGCGGAGGGTCCAGGGCCATTTGCAGTGTCACTGGACTCAAGTTAGTTCACGGTCGTGAGATCGTGAACTCCAGCCCCAGACCGTGAAGTGACTTAGTAAAGCGGTGCGTTTTGGCCAGAGATCACGGTCCCCGCCTTGAGTTCACGACCATGAACTAAGACCGTAATTTGAGCCCGACCTGGGTATAGAAGGGGAGTTGAGCTGAAGGAGAAATGGGAGCTTTTTCTAGGGTTTTAGTTTTCAGAATAAAAGAGGGTTTCTAGTGAGAGATTAGGGTTTCCTCTTCCTATTCTAGAGAGAGAAAGTACCATTCAAAGGAGGAAGAAGGAGATTTGGGCTTGCCCTAAGCTAGAGGATTGAAGGTTTCTTCTTCTCAAGGGAGATTCAAGCAACAAGGAAGGAAGACACTCATCTTTTCATTGTTCTTTGATCTCCTTTTTGTTGATTTCCTTTGCTATGGAATAGCTTACCTACTCACTTGGGTATTGTGAATTCTAGTCTAGATGTGTGTTAGGATGTAAGAACATGATTCTATTGTGTTGATTGTGTGTTTTATATAATATTTGAGGTATTAATCATGAATGCTTGGGTGTTGCTTGCATCATCTCATTATTGGGTCAAATTAACCTAGAATGTGGAAATCTCTTTGGCCCATATGGAGCTTGATCTTTAGCCACTTGGGTTACCCTTTTTGGGTTAATCTAGGGCCAAAACCTCAATTATCGGAGTAGCACCACGATCCCATCATGATTGGTCGCTCTCCGCCGTCCAGGTTAAATTCCGAGGGTTGGGTCTTGCAATCCTTAGTTGATTAGTTAAGAGGGCTAGATTGCCTATCCTATTGTTGGCATCCTTAGTCGAAAAGTTAAGAGAGTTAGTCTGCTAAATTAATGCAACAATCCTTAATTGGTCGACTAAGAGAGTTAGGGTTTGCTCGGTTAGTTCGATTAAGAGAGCTAGGCCTCCTAGCTTATTGTTGCACTCCTTAGCCTAAAGGTTAAGAGAGCTAGGTTCCCTAGCTTATTGTAGCAATCCTTGATTGATCGACTAAAAGGGCGTTTCTCTAGCTTGTTGCACCCGCCTCACGGTATTTAAACACATCCTTCACACTAGGGTTCCATTCATTGATTCTTAGCACAAGACTAGGGGGAGAAATACCCAAGTGAAGTCCTATCATATAGAAATCTCCTCGATTTACTTTACTTATTTGTTTATTTTGTAGTTTTCTTATTTTTAAATCCAAAACCGTTTGCTAGATAACAACCTAGCGATTGAAGTATGGGTACATGGACCGATCCGGGTTTGACAATTAAAACATACTTCCCCTATACTGCACCGGGATAGAGTTTAAAAACTTTGCTCTAGCTGGGATTAATTCGCGGTGTATCCGTGGAGAGTCAATAACACAAACTTTAAGGGGTCATTTGAATGGATTTTATGTTGAGCTATGGTAATTATTATTAAACACCTCAATTTTTTGGATGAGGTTGCTTTGTAGCTTACTGCTATTGAGGATGTTATAGATGCATGACTGGGTTGGTTCATTGTTCTAAATGTCGTCCGATGCCCAACCCGAGTTACACCCAGTGAGGAGAGAATTTCACATATGTATCAAAATCTTTCTTTTGGGGATTAAGCAGAATTAAGAAATAAGAACGTTCAATCCCTAATTTTCTTCTCCTCTTCTGTTCTTCGAACCCCAATCCCCCTTTTTTCAATTGCCCAAATCTCAATTCCTCTACCCATCATCTGCTCATAAGATGGTCTCGGAGAAGTTTCAATCCTTGAAAACGTATGGAGTAGAGATCAACTGATAACACTCCATTTATAGTGTTTATCACTCTCATATTTGATACATTTTCTCTTCTACCAATGAATTTTTAGGAGTTCTTACTTGATTTCATATGAATATCATAACTATTTTATCAATGAGATTTTTTAGACCTAGATTTTGTTTTTGTATCTTTTCATACCTTTTTGCTACTTTGGATTAAAGTTTGGAAGATTATGGAGAATCAAAAGAGTGTATTTGGGAAGATCAAGAGGTTTTTCACCTATAAGACGAAGGCTAAAGGAGGGACAGTCTTATGGAAGTCTCAACTAGAGTCCAAGAAAAGCCTACTGGAAGAAAATTCAGCCCAATCCGGAGAAGGAACTACGGGTGGGTCATTGACGGGTCTAACCACCGTTAGCCCAAAGTAGAAAGTCTGAGCCTAAATTGCCAACAGAGGTTGCTTGAGGGCCATGCAACCCAACCCAAGAAGAAAATTGGTGATGGAGGGTACCGCTGCTGGGTCGTCGTTGAAGTTCCAAGCCCTAGAAGCTTCTAGAAGGTTTCTACTTCATCTTCAAGTCGGAGAATCTGAGTCCCACTCGTACAAGTAAGGTTTTGGCCAGATTTAGAAGGGAAAAGACTACAAAACCCCTTCTTGTAACTAGTATAAATGGACAACTACACCTCAGCTATAGACACGCTGCAAAAATCCACTATATTCTTCTGTTCACACTTTGTTCAAGTGGAGAGTTTAGCATCTATAGGAGGAGGCACAATCAAGGAGATGATGTCATCATCGATGGTGGTACCCTCCTTTTCTTCAGTGTATAATTTATTAGATGTAGGAATGTGAACTCGTTATAATATGAATATTTCATTCAATCATTTTGTGTTATCCTTGTTTATGGTTGCTTGAGTATTTCGATATTTATGTTGCCATTGATGTTTATATTTCAATGTTTATGATGATTCTATTAAATGCTACAACATGCATTTTCTGTAATAACCATCTTATGTCTATTAGTTTTTTCTTTGGTTTGTTTTGCAGATTGTCATATGATTCCAGTATGTACTCGAAAACAAATTGAAAATCAAAAGATAGTACAAGAGATCATAAAAGAAGGAGCATCTAGTTCAACTTTTTGATCTCAAAGGGAGGAACATTTAGCTTAGAAGAGGAGGATATTTCGAGCCCCATCCCTCAAGATTTCAACTCGAGAAGGAAGGAAAACATTGATGACGAATGCAATTAGGCTACTAGATATGCAATTCGGCTACTACTTTTCCCCTTTTCACTCAAAAGAAGGACAAACCAATTGTTAGATTACTATTCACCAGACACCTTCACCACAGAAGAGAATCTAGCACAAGCCTTCATTGAAGAATTTTTTCCAACGTGGAAGACAAAGGAACTAAAAGATTAAATAACGCAATTCCAATAGCAGGAAGGAGGAACTTTCTATGAAGTTTGGAGGAGATTCTAGACCTAGCAAATTACAACCCGACCCGTTGACCCGACCTGAAACCGCCCGAAAACTATAAATTTTTGTAACCCAAAATCCGAATGACCCGAACCCGATAACCCGTAATTTTTTGGGTCGGGTTGGGTGGGTTAGCGGGTCGACCCGTTAGACCCGTTCCATTTTATATATCACTCTCAAAATGATAAAATCATGGTTGTCACGTCGGCCGGCGTGCCACTGGTTGAACCTGGTTCAACCTGTACCGGTCATAAAACCGGCATGACACCACCGGTATGACCGGCATGATCGATATACGAATCTCCAAGTAAAATGACCTTATCTTAGTGAATTTAATTGATAAAAAATAATTTATTATTTATTTTATGTGTTAAAAAGTTAAATGTTGATGTTATTTGTTGGATCCAAGTACAAATATTTAGGAAATTGACGTTAAATGTCGTGTTTAAATATGAGTATTTGTAAATTATTTATAATATTAACTGGTATGAACCGGCACAAACCGGTATGTACCACCGGTCGAACCATTCCACTTGCTAAACCGGCACTTGTAGTAGTATTACTTTTGTGATTTTTTTTGAAGATTTGCGCAATTTGTATTTCATTTCATTAGCATGGGAGGATTTGAGAATATGTTAATTGCCATGTGTTAAGTAAACTATTGTCATGCATATGTGAAAATTTGTGTTCTTTAAGAAAATATGAAGCATGTTTGATATTGTTTCTGAGAACGCTCATAACCCGAAATGACCTGTAACCTGACCCAAAACCGAATGGGTTGGGTCAATATTTGACCCGAAATTAGCCAATCAAACATGACCCGACCCGACCCGTAACCGAAATTCCCAACCCGAAATTTCCCAACCCGACCCGATTGCCAGGTCTAGGAGATTCCAAGATCATATTAAGGCATACCATCTTGTGTGAGTGATTCGGACTTAATTATATATATTTTACCCTTTATATCTTGATCGTTTGACTTGGTGTTTAGCATTCCTTGGCCTATTTTATGCTAGGTTTTGCTTCGTTTGTCACATTTCAGGTCCTATGACGTAAATGTGACCAAAGAATGAGCTTTCGAAAATTTGGAGGTGAGAATGGGAAAAAAGGCAGAAGAGGAGCTCAAGTCACGGCCTAGGCCGGGAGATGCACAACAAGTAGTAGGGGAAAAACAAGCAACGGTCTGGCTGCTTAAGTCACGACATTTGCTATGAAATTTGACAAGAGGCCATGAGATGCATCAAAATGCATAATTTTTCATCAACGTTACGATTCTCTTGTGGACGTCATGACCGTGACATGAGGCTATCACGAAAATGAGTACATACAATGCACCCAACTCTAAAAGTAGCCTTAAGACATAGAGTTTTGATTGGTAGCATTAGTCTGATATAATAATATAACATGGGATCATAACTCATCAATGCATTACCTTGAGCTCTAAGCCTTCATTTATGCAATTTTCATTATATCACAAGTGACAATTGACATCATTGTGACTAGGGTGCATAATTATGATTAGAGTTTTGCACAAAAAGACATTCAAGATATACTTTGATTTCAATGATTTAGGTTTACAATTTGGGGTTTATGATTGGAGTGCATAATTATGGTTTTGTCTTTGGTGCACTCACTTTTTTGGGTGCATTCAATGCACTCGCCTCATAATCATAATTCAAAGCATGTGATTCACGTAAAAACGACATTGATCCTCACTTTTGATATGATCAGCAATAAACAAATGAATTTGTAAAAAAAATTCATTCAAGATTTACTTTAATTTGAAGAGTTTACGTATTTAGGATTAGGGTTTACGATTGAGATTTAAAGCAAGGATTCAAAATTGAATGTGTAGGGCTAAGACTAATGCATTAATAGTAGTGATACAATGATATATCATCATATTAGACTAATACTACTAATTTAAGTTCATATTTGATGTCTTAATGCTAGTTTTAGAGTTGGGTGCATTGTATGCACTCGTTTTTGTGAATATACTGAAATAGCACGAGCCATTATACCAGTCATTACCATATATATATATAGTGGCATATTTGGTACATCCACTTTTTTTGGTGCATTCAATGCACTCGCCTCATAATCGTCATTCTTAGTAAGCGATTCATGTTAAACCAATGTCAATCGTCACTTGTGGTATGATGGACAAGACACACATGAATTTGTTCAAAAATCATTCAAGATTTACTTTAATTTAAATGATTTAGAGTTTAGAGATTTAGGGTTAGGGTTTAGGTCTACAATTTGGGGTTTTAGGTTGGGATTCAAAATTGAAGGTTAAAGATTTAGGAAGGATAGTGTATTGATTAGTTGTGATTCTATGTTATATCATCATATTAGACTAATGCTACTAATTAAAATTCAAGATTCGATGTATTATGGCCACTTTTAGAGTTGAATGCACCCAAAAAAGTGAGTGCACCAAATTAGCCACCATATATATATATATGGGGAGTTCTACGGTACCCAGGGCGAAATTCGGGGTACCGCATACCTTGAGTATGAAAACGCTATCGACAACTTGAATTGACTGATCTTTCGGACATGATACTATACTCTAACCCTTACAGATCAAAATCTAGGTCTTAATTCTCTAAATTTTATACCCCAAGATCAATTTAATTAGAAACAATAATCGACGGTTATGATTCGTCCAAATATAGGCAAAAAATCAATGCACCATCTTAGAGTTTATAGTTTATGATTTAGATAATCAGGACCTAGGGTTTACTCATTAAGGGTTAGGGTATAGTATCATGCCCAAAAATTCTGCTAATTCGAGGTCTAGATAGCGTTTTCATACTCAAGGTATGCGGTACCCCGGATTTGACCCGGGGTACCGTAGAAGGCATCATATATATATGGCAAAGGCTAGCGTACGCCCGTTGAGTTGTGCTATTTAGACAATGAATTAACCAAAGTTTGGGACATGATACTATATCATAAACCCTAATGGGTGAACCCCAGTCCCCAATTCACTAATCCAAAGCCTAATATTTATTTAATCTTGAAATGAAAATCAACGGTCCTGATTTGTCAAAATTATTGTTGATTTACTTTTTAAGATTAAACGAATCTCATGATTTGAGTTAGAAAATTAGGGACTAGGGTTTACCCACTCCGGTTAATTCATGATTTAAATAGTAAAACTCAACCGGCGTACGATAGCCTAACGTACGCCCGGACGCACGCTAGCCTGAACTATATATATATGGTGGCGTCTTCTGTGCACTCACTTTTTTGGGTGCATTGAGCGCACTCGCTTCATAACTGCCATTTTAAACATGCGATTTATATCAAAATGATGTCAATCATCACTTATGATGTATGAACAACAACACACAGCAGGAAACCAATTCGGCAATGCTTACCTCCAGGCGACCAGGCTCCAAGGACGGCAGACGGCAGGAGGCGAGGATGGCGAGGAGATGGCGGGGCGGCCTGGCGGCGGCGGGGAAGCCGGAATGTGGTGGAGCCGTGGAGGAGGACTGGGAAGGGCTAGCGACTGCGTCACGTCGCGCGTCGGCGACAGCTGGGAGAGACGAGAGTCGGGGATGGTTGGGGAAGCGCGCTCATCGTCGCCGTCGCTCGACGGTCGTCGCCGTCGCTGCCAGCAGTCGGAGAGGAAGACGAGAAGAGGAGAGCTGGAGAACCTGGGTGGCTGCGCGGCGGGTCTCGAAAAAACGAGGTCGGGGGCGGCGGCGGGTTTTGTTCGATAACCAGCTCGGCGGCAGGGTTCCTGATACTATAGGGAAGTTGAAGAGCCTGGAAGTGATTCGAGTCGGTGGGAATAAGAATCTGGAAGGATCGATTTCTGTGGAGATTGGGGATTGTTATAATCTGACCGTGCTTGGGGAGGGAGGATTTCGGTATCGGTAATATCGATTTATCATCGGTATTTATCGATACTGTATCCGGTAAACCGAGTATCCCAAGTCACTGCTTGACTGCCGACACCGTCGGTAAACGGTTTACCGTTTACCGCCGTTTACCGGATTACCGTTTACCACCCCTAACCAAAGTAGTCACCATATATATATATATATGGTTCAGGCTAGCGTACACCTGGTGTACGGTGTACGTTTGCGTTCACACCTATAAATAAATTAATAATTAATTTAATTATGATCAATTTAATTATTAATAATAAATATAATTACAATTATACCCATTCATTAATTGTTATATATGTTTTAGTCCCATATAATTTTTATTGTACATTTCGCTCAAATCAATCATTTAACTTCTACTTATATAAATTATCTTTTTCTCCAAATCATAAATTTAAAACACCTTAACTTTAAACATATCTACAACTTCGTTTGCTCATGCCTTTTCAATTTCCAGAATAATAATTTTTCAACTTTTCACTTTTTAGTTTGCTCATGCGATTAGAATTTACGACACAACTAATTCACAAAAAAAAAAAACATTTTACAACCCAATCTCAGCTGTCGTTTTATCTTTATTCATCTCATCTCCTTCGTCTTCTTCATCAGAGGAGATCAGGAGAGAAAGTGTTTTATCCTTCCCAATACTCTGTTCATTTATCTCCGTGATTCAGATCGGCTCACCATCGACTTAGATCCCCATTCGCCATATCCTCTTCGCCAAAACTCGAGCGGCTATTGAATCTCCACCTTCAGCCATCGATTTCATCGAAATAGTAGCGGGAATACCCAATCCGCCTGTGGCTTTAGTTCCTAGACACGACCCCTATACTGAAATTGAGACATGCAATTACATAGAATCTGGGATTTGGGTTTCTGGGTTCAGAAAATCTATGGCCATTACGAAGCTTCCCAAATACAATTCTCTGAATTGCCTTAGAATTTTGTTTCAGGGTTCATACTTTCATTGAGAAGGCGCTTCATCTACCGCAACCAGAATTTCATTTATGAACTGTAACAATACAAGACAGGAGACGGGGAAAGGAAAGATTAGCGGAAGGAGAAAAATAAGGGGAATCAAAAGAATGGTTAGGGATTTTGATTGAGAGACGCTTCATCTACCGCATCGAAGACGGTCGAGATCACGAAATCCCTTCGGGACCTGATAGCAGCTGGACAGAATTGGCGATCGAGATCACTCTAGACGACTGAGGTCTTCAAGACAAGGTCTAGCCAGTACAACTCGCATCTACGAACTAAAGAGACAGCCAGATTGGGGATTCCCTGTTCCTATTTCGACAAAATCGATGGTTGAAGGCGGGGATCCCAGCTCCCGATTGACCAGTGACGCTCGTGTTTTGGCGAAGGGGATTTGGCGATTGGAGATTGGCGAATGGGGATCTAAAGTCTATGGCGACTGATCTGAATCAGGGGAGAATGAGAGTTAAAGGAACATGGGATTTACAAGTAAAAACCTCTTTCCTACCTCTGCTGAAAAAGATGAAGGAGATAAAATGAACGAAGACAGATGACGACAGACAGTGTTGTAAATTGTAGTCGTAGGGACAGTGGGTATAGTTGTAGATAAATTTGAATTTTAGGTGTTATAAATTAATGATTTGGAGAAAAGAGTACTATGATTCATATAATTATGAGTTAAAAGATTGATTTGAGCGTAATATACAATAAAAATTGATATGGGACTAAAACGTATACAAGAAATAACGAGTGAGTATGATTGTAATTATATTTATTAATAATAATTAAATTGATTATAATTAAATTAAAATAATTAATAATTAATTTATAAGTGTGAACACAGGTGTACATCGTACACCAGGTGTACGCTAGCCTTTGCCATATATATATATATATATATATATATATATATATATATATGGTGCCTTCTACGGTACTCCGGGTGAAATATGGGGTACCGCATACCTTGAGTATGAAAACGCTATCTAGACCTCGAATTAGCAGGTTTTTTGGACATGATACTATACCCTAACCGTTAATGAGTGAACCCTAGGTCCTAATTATCTAAATCATAAACTATAAACTCTAAGATGGTGGATTGATTTTTTTGCCTATATATGGACGAATCATAACCGTCGATTATTGTTTCTAACTAAATTGATCTTGGGGTATAAGATTTAAAGAATTAAGACCTAGATGTTGATCTTTTAGGGTTAGAGCATAGTATCATGTCCGAAAGATCAGTCAATTCAAGTTCTAGATAGCGTTTTCTTACTCAAGGTATGTGGTACCCCGGGTTTTACCCGGGGTACCACATACCTTGAGTAAGAAAACGCTATCTAGAACTTGAATTGACTGATCTTTCGGACATGATACTATGCTCTAACCCTAAAAGATCAACATCTAGGTCTTAATTCTTTAAATCTTATACCCCAAGATCAATTTAGTTAGAAACAATAATCGACGGTTATGATTCGTCCATATATAGGCAAAAAAATCAATCCACCATCTTAGAGTTATAGTTTATGATTTAGATAATTAGGACCTAGGGTTCACTCATTAACGGTTAGGGTATAGTATCATGTCCAAAAACCCTGCTAATTCGAGGTCTAGATAGCGTTTTCATACTCAAGGTATGCGGTACCCCGGATTTCACCCGGGGTACCGTAGAAGGCACCATATATATATATATATAGTGGCTTCTGTTGTACCTAGTGTGAAGTCCTGGGCACCGCAATACCTTGAGTGTGAAAATGTTATCTAGACCTTGAATTAACAGGATTTTTGGGCCTCATACTAAGATCTAGATTTTGATCTTTAATGGTTAGAATATAATATCATGTCAGAAAGATAAGTCAATTCAAAATCTGAATAGTGTTTTCATACTCAAAATATATGGTACCCAGGATTTCACTTTGGTGAGTATAGAATCTTATTAAAGATGTCAGCACCTTGCTAAAATCATTTGCTTCGCTGCACAAGATCCGTTTCACATATAAAAGGATGGTGAGACTAATCATAATCGCATGGATGATAGCAGTAAAGTTGGCATTTCGGTGTAGATAGATTATGATGATAGCAGTAAAGTTTTTTTTTTTTTTTTCCTCCTGAGACTGAGAGTAAAGTTGGCATTTCGGTGTAGATAGAAATATTATTGATTATCACTTTATATGAAACGAAAAGCAAAATTTCATATAAAATAAATTGATAAGTGAAACCGAAATGGGACAAGTGCTATAAATCATTATGTGGATCTCTGAAATCATGAAGCATTTACACCTTTCTCCGACTTCACTAATCAAGCAATCATAGCTTTCATATGGTTTTACTAAGCACGCCTTATCATTTCCCTCATGCTTGTTTAGTCAAACTTGGTGCCCCATTGTGGATTAGCTGCCGGGTATTCGCTATAATTAGCTTTTCTTAGTTGATTTGTAAGTGAGATGTAACGTGTGGTCTAGGGGTCCGGATAGTATAACAACACTCTTTATGTTGTTATAATAACAATAGGATTCATTAAGGGCAAAAGGGTAAATTATAGGGGTGGGCAACGGGAAACGGGTATTTGGATACCGTACCCGTCCCATTTTTTTAGGGTTACGGGTACCCAAATACCCGTAATTTTTTACACGGGATGGGACTTGGGATCAAGAATCGCCACTTTGGGTACCCGCGGGTAACCCATTAATACCCATTTGGGTATTACGGGTACCCGTTATACCCATTAGTCCAATATTGTTGTAAGATTGTTGCAAGTGATTCTGTTGCAATTACTTTAGGTTGATGGCGGCTTGACCAAGCGGCAACAGTGCACCTTCATCATCAAATTAATTATTGATTTTGCTGAACTGATTCCCATGTTTACTTCTTTTTCCCCTTACCTTGGTAATGTACTTATGTTGCAGGTTCGTGATGGGCGTACTCCTGATCGATCATAACGGAGTTGGAGACATTGATCATGGCAATGTTCTCGAAGAGAATCCCTGAGCCACTCCTCGCCGACGACCCTTGCGATGCCTTCCCCCACTTGCTCTAGCATCACTTTCAGAAGCTTCAACGAAGATATCTATTCAAGACACAAAAAAAACTATTAGTAATTACGGGTTAATTAATTAAGGCGCCTGATGTGAAGTTAAAAATCACGGACCGGCAGAGGAATCGCTCGTGGGAGCTGAGCCCGGATCCTTCCACCAGCCCAGCTTCTTCCAGGCTCAAGAAGCTCAGCCGCAGCTTCTCCTTCGTTCCTCCTCCGCCGCATTTTGTCACTGTCAGCCACCTTCGTCTGGATGTTTAGAGATCACAACTACCCGAAACTGACAAAAATGGCAGATGGCGGCGGAGATAACTGACAAAGAAGGTGTTGTTGTGGTTTCTTCCACCAATTGAACGGGTATTTACGGGTAATATGGGTACCCGTTATCCGTCCCGTACGGGTAACGGGTACCCGTTACCCATACGGGTTTGGGATATGGGATATGGGATGAAAATTCCTCTCTAAATGGGATTGGGTACCCGTTTTAAACGGGACGGGTATCCCGTCCCGTCCCGTTGCCCACCCCTAATAAATTATGCTGAAAATAATAAAATAAATTAAAATTCAAACCCACCCTAATCCCACATCAGACCTCATCTTCCTTCACCAGTCCACCCCATCGAGACATGTCTTCCACGCCGCCCCGCTTTTTCCCGACTGTCCCTGCTTCTTCCCCGCCGGCAATTCGTCCGTCCCTCCTCGCCCTAGCCGCGGCTCTCGTCGCCGTCCTATCTCTCATCGTCACCCCCTGTTTCCCGCTGGCGCCGGCGACGAACTCGAAGATCGGGTTGTAGACTTTGTAGATCTTCCTCGCCCTGGCCGCGGCTCTCGTCTCCGTCCTATCTCTCATCGCCACCCCCTGTTTCCCGCTGGCGCCGGCGACGAACTCGAAGATCGGGTTGTAGACTTTGTAGATCTTCATCGCGTCCCCTTCCAGCCCGTTCAGCTTCACGGTTTTCTTCGCGTCGTCGAATTCCACTCGCTCCTTGAACACCTCGATCTTCCCCTCTGTTACAAAATGTTGTAGAGACAGAAATGTTACAACAAGTATGGATGGATTACGGGTTAACAGTACGTTGATCGCAATAATTCGAGTTGTTGCGAGAGATTCACTAATTCAATTTTGTCACATATATATATTGTTGCTGCACCTCTCAGATGAAAGCTAGCTACTCATAAGAGTTAGGAATGATAATTGGGAGACTCTACTGCACCTCTCTTCAATTTATTTCCTTCACTCAGTTTGTTTGAGCACTTTCTCTCTAAGATATTGTCTTCTCTGTATACCGTATACTCCATTGTTTACCTCGTGTTTATGGGGTTCTGGATATCGGATGGGTCCAAGTTTTGACCTAATTATTGTGGAGCTCAGTATATCAATCGCATTTTTTTTTATGTATTTTAGTTTATTATTGTGTTTATGATATGCATTTAGGAGTTATCGGTATGCAGATCACTAGTCTTTAATAAACACGCCAGAAACCTCCTAATGCAGACCACAAACGTGATAAAAAAAACCACAAAAAAGCAAACCAGAAACCCCCTAATGCATACCACAAATTCTCTAAAACAAACCAGAAACACCACAAACCAAACCATAAATATTTTGAAAGCACACCAGAAACCTCATAATGCAAACCACAAACACGTTAAAGCAAACCAAAAAAACAAACCAGAAACGTCCTAATGCATACCAAAAATCTACTAAAACAAACCAGAAACCCTGCAAAGCAAACCACAGAATTTTAAAAAACACACCAGAAACCTCATAATGCAAACCACTAACACGATAAAGCAAACCACAAAAACAAACCAGAAACCTCCTAATGCATACCACAAATCTCCTAAAACAAACCACAAACCCCGCAAAGCAAACCACAAATTTTTTGAAAGCAAACCGGAAACTTCTCAATGCAAACCACAAACATGATAAAGCAAACCAGAAGCTTCTTAATGCAAACCACAAAAGGCAAACAAAAATACGAGAAACCAAACCATAAATCTCACAATGCAGACCATAACATCCGGTGGTCGTTGACCGTTGACCGGTCAATGAAGTTTGTTGACCGGTCAACAAAAATCGTTGACCGAACTCCGATGACCCTCAGTGAGCAGATTCCGACGCCCATAGGCATATTTTGGCCCCGATGACTAGATTCCGACGCCGGTAAGTATATTCCGACGCTGGTGAGCATATTCCGACGACAAAATAGCATATTCCGGTGACCGGCAACCAGATTCCGACGACCGGTGGCCGAATTCCGGCGGCCAAAATTTTGGGCCGAAAATAATAAAAAATTATTATTATTTAAACATATTTTTCATAATGACAATTATACCCCTGCTTTGATTTTACACTAGCTCAACTCATCTAATAAAAAGTCATCACAACCTTAGCTTCCTATTGGTTGGAGACTAGTGTTGTTACAATAACAACACAAGGGGTGTTGTTATAGTATCTAGTCTCGTGGTCTAGCACTTTGATATAGTATTAAGATGATATAAGTTCTGCATCTATTGGGCATTCGGTTTGATTAAGCTGAATCAAATTGACAATTTTATTCATAAAATTGGACACATTCCTCTTAATTTGAAAGTCGATTGCATGATCTCAATATTTAATTCTAAATGAACCAAATTGAACCATCGAACATCCGAATCAAACACTCGAACCATACGCCCACAAACCACACCACAATCATCATTCGCATTCCATTCTACACTCTTTCAAAGCCCAACCCACCCTCCCAGACCCAGTTTAACCCACAAAGCCCACTCTCTCCTTCACTAGGCCGAGCTGCACCCACGTGGGCGCTTTTCAAAATTTTAGGTGCACCACCCACAAATATGCATGATGACAGGATTCTTCCCACAAGTTGCACAATATCATATAGTATGTGGATACACTGATTAACTGATAAGCCCCAAACCACGAGGCTGAATTATCCACGCTCGTCAAGAGCTTGTACACGCAAGCTTGCTTTTTATTTGTTGCGGAGAAACCCAATTCTCAAAGAAGAACAGGGAAACAAGGGATTGGATGGTTGGATTGTGCAACTTCAACACCAATTGGCGAAGAGGCTCGCTCCAAGTTCAAGGTAGCAATCCGACCACGATTGAGGTGATGACTCAATACAAGGCTCGCTCGTCGTGGGGAAACAATCCACACAACAAGGACAGCTTCTTTGAGCAAAACACTCAATGAACTAAGTTCTCGATTATTGACGTCCAACTATTACAATGGAGTTCTAGGCCTTTAAATAGACAAACTTAAACCTAAATCAACTAAAAAGCGAACAAGGAAAGACAATTAAACTATACTACAGCTAAGGTAACAATTCCCAAACTGAAAAGGACTTCCAACTCGTCTATAATCCTCTTTCTTCTAGCTTAAGTAAACTGCCTCCAAAACAGGGTCCATAGCATCTGTAAGCCCCTCGTTCACATCCCTCCAGGCCTCCATCTTCTTATCCAATTCCTTTCCTCTGTAGACAAAAATACTTAATTTCATGTAGTGCAAAGAACTTTCCTTGAATCGACTCCATCTGCTCGGAATAGAGCTCCAAAGTGACCTTCCTGAACCTGCCTCCAGACTTAGCCAAATTCTGGCAGTTCGCCAGTTTTGAGATAGCTACTTTGACGCCTTGAAACACAGCTTTAATGGCCTTGTATAAGCCCGAATCCCATGCCATATTAAAGAGGGATTTCTTATATTCAAACCAACACCTTAACCTCTCATTTATTCCAACCCAATCGGAAGATTCAAGCTCGCAAAGTAGGCTACCCGAACTCGTCATAACACTTAGCCAAAAACTCAGGTTGTGCAAATGAGTTGGCTTAACTTCTTGAACAAACAAATCGAGCTTGGAATGGAAGCAATTCAAGCTCATATCATTAACCATGCCCCTTGTTATGGTTAAACAGTGGGATGAGGCAAGGATACATTCATGAAACTCAACTTATTCCTTGCCAGAAGTCAATCCTGCATCTCAATTACCCACTCCTCGTAATTGCTTTTGATGTCAAGGGATCACCAACGTGTTGGGGAACTTATTGTAGAAGATAATAGATAAAATTGACATTAAAATTAAACGGCCAGGAATGCCACCAGAACCACTCTTCTGATCATCGCTCATAATGCGATACGTTTGATGGGGTCGTCAAACTCAGAAGATCACATGAAGGATCTTGCTACTTTGATACCATTAAAAAAACAAGAAACTAAAACACGAGACAATAATTTATATCATTTTCCCGGTTGATATTAACATAACTAGTCCACGGAAAGCGGCAGTTCTGAACTTAGGTTTTATCATCTGTATATCTCAAGGTTGCAGCAAATACAATGACATTAGATCATATATATACAATTTCGCTATGTATATTTTAGGTGTACATTTTAGGGGTCGTACTATCCATGTACTAGCAACTAGGGTTAACGTTATAAAACTGAACATTTAAGTCCAAAACAACGCGTATTAGGCAACATATATGATGTCACAGTTTGGTTTCACGTGTCATGGTTACATGTCACGGTCACAACCATGACATTCACCTTATTCCACTAGCTTCTCACAATGTCACGGTATGGCTTCCTATGCACAGCCACGAGTGTTTAGTCTTAACTGTGACTTTCAGTTCAGCTCGCCTAGTAAATTATGCACATACCAAAATGCCCACACAATAATCAAGCGCCAATTTACATTACAAGGAACTGATGAGGCAAGCCCTGACTCCTCGACTCGATCTTGATGTTTGACTGACGTTATACTACCATTTTGTATTTTTACCTTGGGTCTAAAATGTAAACCCATTCCAACAAATTGAATTGGCGATGTAGGTGTGGTTCATTTTATCTTGAAACTAAGGGTTGGAATCTCCTTTATATGAAAGGAAGTCCTAGAATCGACGACCATGCCTTCATGCAACAAGCTGTTGGAAAAACAAGAAACTTGTCCCCGCAGTATGTTCACGAATCCAGGATAGGCAAATAGCTCCCTGAAGAAATTCGTTAGCAAGCTATAGGTAGCATAATTCGATTCATGGAAGAGGTTTCTTCGTCGGAATATTAGCAGCCTTTCATGGAAAGCAACACACATTTTGAAACCCATTCCTTCCTTCCCATAGCCACAATCTCTTACTTTATCACAAAGCTTGGAACTATAGCTTCCCTCCACAGTACCCTTCCTCTTCCTCTTCTATTTGTATTACTGCACACCTATATATGCTGCATATTAAGGGCGTAATTGATATCTACTTCACCAAAGCTTCTCCCACATTTCCATTCCCAACCCACCTCGTCAGAAGAAGCCCATTTTTCCATCCAGGAGAAGAGCAAGAAAGAGAGTACTATTGCAATATGCCCAAGTACGCATCCGATTCCGATGACGAGGTGTCTGCCGTGCCTTCCAAGCTCTTCCGCCGGCAGAAGCCAATGCGTGCTCTTCTCGGAGGAGGCCGAGGTCTCCAAATTTCAGTTCACCCATGTTGATATATACCATGATACGTTTGCTTCGGTGAAGTTGACTGATTTTTATACGTTTGCTTTGGGGTTCATGCAGTTGCGGATGTATTGCTCTGGAGGGACAGGGCGGTCTCCGGTGCACTGATGGCCGGGATCTCGTTGGTATGGTTCCTGTTCGAGGTGGTGGACTACAATTTCGTGACGCTTTTGTGTCACATTTCCATCTCGGCAATGCTCGTTTTCTTCATTTGGTGCACTGGCGCTGATTTCTTCAACTGGTAATACGCCTACCCAACTCCACAGCTTATTAGATTGATAGATTCAATGACATTGAAACTTTGCGCCTTTCTATAATGATGCAATATACATAAACTGCTATATCATCAGGAAACCTCCACGGATCCCAGAAATTGTGCTGCACGAACATACCTTTAGAGAAGCTGCCACAGTCTTCCACAGAAGATTCAATCGAACGTTGGCCATTCTCCTTGACATCGCCTGCGGAAGAGATCCACGACTCTTCTTTCTGGTACGGGTTTCTAGCTAGCCATGGAATCATAAAAGCAACTAAGAACCGAATTTTTCTAGCAGTGGCCATGATCAGATTAGCTGCTGACTGATCGGTCTAATTTTCTGCGCAGGCAATTGTGTCTCTGTACATATTATCAGTGGTTGGCACCTATTTCAGCTTCCTGAATTTCCTTTATCTAGGTAAACCCATAACCCCGCCCGGAAATGCACCTTCCTGCAATGTCTTGTTCTAGAGTATATGTGGCTAATTGGTTTTACCTGCAACATGAATGAAGGGTACGTTGGACTGCAAACGCTTCCGTTTCTGTACGAGCGGTACGAGGCTGAGGTCGACTACTTTGCCGGAACCTTGATGAGAGACATCAGGAGGGCATACAGGAAGTTCGACTCCAGGGTTCTCAACAAGATACCAAGAGGCCCTGTCAAGGAAAAGAAGGCCCGGTAGATTAAAAACATTCCACTCTCTACTTGTATCATAATCACAAACACATACCCGTTTAAATACTTACAATTGCGCCATACCGCCTGTACATATTGGAATCGCAATCTACCCACATTGTTCGAGATCAACATCAAATATATTAGTTCATTTATCAAAAAGCATTAATTCCCAGAGTTCAGCTGCTGCATGACAATGACAAATTGATAATCCAATCATGATAACAATTACAAGCCAAACTAATCCAGAAAGGAAAGACTGAAACTTCAATAACATTCCTTTGGATAGCAAATTCATCACATGACTTGAAACCTAAATGCGTTGATGCCTAAACTAACCCAGAAAGGAAAAACTAAAACTTCAACAGCACTCCTTCGAAAAGCAAATTCATCACATGACTTGAGACCTAAATGGGTTGATGCCTATCCATACTCCTAACCTCTAATGCCGCTTCCATAAGGAACTTGAGACCTAGATGAGAGCTAGCTATACTAAGCATGGTTTTGGTCATTCTCATAGGAGCTGTCAACTGTTTGAGTAATCGGCCAATTTTGCATATCAAAGGAAATCTTCAGCAATATAGAGCAGTAATTTAAGCAACACAAAGTTCTGCATTGGCTGAGTCTGAAATTACAGCTTACACATTGCTTTGAAGCAAATGATAAAATCATGTGCATTGTTGAAACGAAAGGAGAATCTCCACCTAGACCACAGTGCAGAGACAGATCAGCTTATACCTGAAGCTGATCTTTTACATGCATCACATAATAGCAAACACAATCAGAAGAGGGACAAACAGAACTTCAGGCAATCGACATATCACAGAACATGGACTTGAGTTTCATATAGGGATCATTCAACATTAACTGCAATAGCACATTACTGAATCAAACCTCCAATGACTTCAGAATGCCACAGTAAATAAGGACTTCCCATAGAAATAACGCTGATTGTATCATTCAACCAGACCGAAATCAGTATCGCAACACATATTCCACCCTGGACCAGGACGATAGACACACATGGCGGCATTTTTCATTTTGCTAAATGTCTGTTACATAACAGTATCAAGCTCAACCTTGACGCTAACTACACTACCCATCTAGAATCGAAAAGAAACAGCATTCATTCAATTATCCTACGAAGCCCTTAATAATCTGCTGTCCTTCTTCTGGTTCAGTTCCTTGCCTGTGAGTACTACTCTAAATAGTACAGAATAAAAAATTTAATATTTTCCTTCATCAAGCATGCCATCACGATTTGGTCTTAACGGTGACTCCAAGCTCACCTGCAACAATAACAGCAGTCGCCATACCAATGAACATACCATGCTCAATGACTCCAGGAAGCCTGTGAATGGCATCGCTGGCAGCCCCTAAATCCCCAATATCGCTCTTGAAGAACAAGTTCACAATGTAATTGCCGTTATCAGTCACAAACGGCTCTCCGCCTTCCTCTCCGCAAAGGGTCCTCAATTTCGCCACACAGCCAGCGTATTCAAAAATCTTCCCCAGGCTGTCCTGCGTGAACTTGGAGCAAAAGGGCACGACCTCCACCGGCATCGCCCCGCTGGCTCCGACGTGGGGAACCCACTTCGATTCATCAACAATGACCACGAATTTCTTCGCGGCGCCCTCGATCATCTTCTCCCGAAGCAGAGACCCGCCACGGCCTTTGACCAGATTGAGATCTGGGTCGACCTCGTCGGCACCGTCGATAGCGAGGTCGAGGATGGGGTGAGATTCGAGATCCGAAAGCGGGATTCCGAGAGACGATGCTTGCTGGTGGGTCTGTTTGGACGTTGGGATGCCTATAACGTCCTTCAACTTACCTTGTTGGAGCAAATCAGCGATTCGGTCGACGGCGTGCTTGGCCGTGGAGCCGGTCCCGAGGCCGACGACCATGCCGGATTCGACGAATTCGACGGCCTTGTAGGCGGCGATTTTCTTGAGCTCGTCTTGGGAGAGGATTACAGGGGAAGGGGATAAGGAGGGTGCGGAAGCTGTGGATAGCTTCTCGGAGGCGATGAATGGAGCGCAAGGAATGGCCATGGCTGAAAAGCGGGAGAGAGGGGAAGGGGAAATTGAGAACGCAGGGAGACGAAAAATGCGGAGGTGGCGGCGGCGGATGGAGGTGAGGAGGCGAAGGAGGGAATGGCAAGAACTTAAGAAGGTCTAATAATGAGATGTGGAGCAACGCAGCCGCAGGGTTCTTTAGATTTTTCTAATATTAAAAATGTTTTTTTAAAGCTTCCCTGGATTTTGGTTTGGTGATGGAGTGGAAGAAAGAGAGTAGTAAAGGAGTGGTTCCCGCGGTTTGGAAAAATCAAAGAATTCAATCTTCAAGGTATATTTTTTTATAGTAAAAGCCAGCTTTTGAGATACGCAAAATTTTGGTACGCCAAAAAGATTCGCATAATTTTGTTGTAAGATTATTTAAAATGTCAGTACCAAGAATCTGGACAAAATTGGTAGCTTACATGATAAAAATGAGGATAGATTTTAGCAGCCTTTTGCTTTATGGTCTTCGAAGGAGTTGTCAAAACTAATAAATAGTTTTTTTTTTTTTACAAAGGATCACTTGTATTGCTTAACCAATAAATTCAGTTACAAAGATGGGATACAAAATGAGAAAACGAACTAGAAAAGAACAGCCTCATACATCGAGAGGAACACACACGAGGAAGAGAACAGAACAAAAGATAATGACATTCCATTCTTGATCCGCAACACAAAGTATCCGAAACACTCTTTGCATCCTCATTTATCAGAAAAACTCAAAACAAAGCTTCAGCTCATCCAATACAGAATTGACCATGATGATTGAACATTGCAACACCATATGCCGCCTCCTGGGAGTTGTTCGAAGACGACCCATCACAGTGAATCACCGAAGAGATTACATGGCGGTGGACAGGACTGTACCGGATTGGTCAGAGCTGAAACAAAGAAAGGGTGTCGGCGACGAATGGACACAAAACAGAGAACATCGTACACCAAGGGTTGAAAATGCCAACAAAGCCACAAGAAACAAAGGCCCACTAGCAAGAGCTTCCCCTGCAGAAACACAAAGCCAAAAAGAGACACCCAAAGAGAAGCAGAACCCACACCACCAACAACAACCCACACTACAAATCAACCCCAAGGTAGAACACAAATCTCAGAGAAACATGAACCATCCGCTTCGACATTCGGAAGAGACACCGCTACCCACAAAGACGATTGGCAACGATGCAAGGAACAAGCAAAGAGCCCAACGGCAGAGGCGGAACGGTGAACGCGATCACCCACGGGACGACCACACCAAGAATGGGGAAGTCTTCAAAAGCAAACCAATAGAAGCACCCCCCAACTTGCATCTTCCGTACCAAGAACAGAGGGACAAATCTAGAAAACTAGATCTGAACAAGACACAACATCTCCACTAGGGAGGACTGTGGGAGATGACCACTTAGGATCCGAGAGAAGCCACCAAGGGCTTGAAGAGCCATCGAGGGCAGGAAACAAAATAGATCTGCAAAGTCAACAAGGGCTGATAAATCAAAAAGGAACCCGGAAAAGCCAACGAAAATCGGAGAGCAAGGAACCACAAAAGAAATCCGGGGAGAAGAGAACGAACGGAAAGAGAAAAAAGAGAATTTGGGTCACCACCGATCACCAGAGTGGTGCCGGCGGCACCCCTATGAAGAGGACGATAGAGAAATAGAGAGAAGCTAGAGCGTTTGAAATAATAAATAGTTCAAGGAGTCGTTTGGATCAGGGAAATTGGGCAGGGATTTGACCCAATTTTCGGCCCGTCCAGGAATTTAACCAATATTCTTGTTTGGATAGTTCTTAAAACCGGCCAAAATTTGGGCTTCATGAATTGTCAAATCCGGCCCGTTGCGGAATTGAAATTAGCTGCCATCCCCAGGTATTTTAAAAATCGGCAGTAATTATTTTGTTCTTCCCAACGTGTCCCTGTTCTATTTTCGTTGTTTCCCACCAGCAGAGGACGACGACTTCTCGATTGGTAGCCAGGGACTCGACGGTCTGCATCTCGACTGGTATCAAGAACCCCTCCAGCTACTTCTCGACTAGTAGCGAGGGACTCGACGGCGGCGTCTCGACTGGTAGCAAGAATCCCTCCACCGTTGATTGCAATCCAAACCCTCAATTCCTCCGACTCCATATCCTAATCAACGCCGTTATTGTTTGGAATGTGTGAATGAGGATCTAGGCATCAAAGGATTAGCAGGTCATAGAATACGATGAAGAAGCTAAGCGTTGAAGATGGAGTTTCAATCAGTAGAGGTGCGATTTCGTAATGAAACCCTAAAACTCATCAGTGGCAGCCGCGACACCACCTCGCAGAAGGGCCCGGATACAATAACAACACCCTGGGTGTTGTTATAGTAACAACTGGGGTAAAAAGGGTAAACTACTAAAAAATAACAAATTAAAATTAATAAATAAATTTGCAATCCCCAGCTTCCCTATCTCCGTCTCTCGATCTCCTTCTCCTCCCATATCCCCGTCGGCAGCTTCTCTCCCGTACTCGCTCCTCCGCCACCGACAAAATCGGCTCCGACGGTAGCATGGATCACGTCAGGCATTCAGTCTGCGTTTAGGCCTCCACCGTCATATCATCTCAAATCTCCTAGCCTCCCTCCTCCACCTTCTTGAAGCCACTAAAGGATATTTTGGTGACAGAGCAAGATCTGAAATTTCAGATCGGAGTCGCGATGCGTCTGGCTGCAGCGATTGAAGCAACGTGGATTCTGCGTCGTTCAGCTTGCATTGAGGCCTGCAGTTAAGGGGTGAGGAAAAGGCCGTGTTGGAAGTACGCGGCAGAGATCAGGGACTCCACGAGGAACGACGATCGGGTGTGACTAAGCACGTTCGACAACCCCGAGGAAGCCGTCTTGGCATTCGCACTGCGCGGGAGTATGGCGGTGCTCAATTTCCCGCTGCCAGATCTGAGGCGAATCGCCAGCGGTCTCCGTGCGGCCGCCGACCAAGCAGTTGGGGAAAATAGGGTCTCGTAATTTTCCAAACCGACAATCGACCTTCAATCTCTCCGATGTTGTTCCCTTTTTGCATTTGTGCTTCACGAGCCGGTCGAAATCGGTGGAAAATTCCGTAGATCTCCGCCACCGCGGCCGCTGAAGAAGAAGAATGCGCCGCTTTTACTCCCCAACTTAAACACCTCTTCCACTTTTGTCCTCTTTCTCCCTCCCCTATTTCCTCGCTCTTTCCTATAAAATCAAATTGCACCTTTGATGCTCGAATTCCATACCTATTATCAAACTCATCTCTCAAATGTCAATTTGTTGGGACATTATGTCCTGTAAATAATATTTGTTCTACAAAAAACAAATAAAAAACCTTCTAGTGCATACCACAAATCTATTAAAACAAATCAGAAACTCCACAAATCAAACCATAAAATTTTCGAAAGCACACCATAAACGTCCTAATGCATACCAGAAACCTCGGAAAGTAAACCACAAAAAATTCGAAGGCACACCAGAAACACAATAAAGCAAACCAGAATCCTCCTAATGCATACCACAAATCTCCTAAAACAAACCACAAACCTCACAAAGCAAACCACAACATTTGCGAAAGCACACCAGAAACCTCCTAATGCAAACAAAAAACGTCCTAATGCAGACCACAAATATATTAAAACAAACCAGAAACATCGCAAAACAAACCACAACATTTGCGAAAGCACACCAGAAACCTCCTAATGCAAACCACAAACACAGTAAATCAAACCACAAAAAACCAAACCATAAACGTCCTAATGCATACCACAAATATATTAAAACAAACCAGAAACCTCACAATGCAAACCACAAAGTTTTTGAAAGCAAACCAGAAACTTCTAATGCAAACCACAAACACGATAAAGCAAACTAGAAACTTCTTAATGCAAACCACAAACACGATAAAGCAAACCACAAAAGGCATACAAAAATATGAGAAACCAAACCATAAATCTCACAATGCAGACCATAACATCCAGTGGTCGTTGGCCGTTGACCGGTCAACGAAGACCGTTGGCCGTTGACCGGTCAACGAAGACCGTTAGCCGTTGACCGGTCAACGAAGACCGTTGACCGGTCAACGAAAATTGTTGACCAAACGCCGATGACCGTCAGTGAGTAGATTCCGGCGCCGATAGGCATATTCCGGCCCCGATGACTAGATTCCGACGCCGGTGAGCATATTCCGGCGACGATGGCATATTCCGATGACAAAATAGCATATTCCGGCGACAAAAAAGCATATTCCGGTGACCGGCGACCAGATTCCGGCGACCAAAATTTTGGGCCGAAAAATAAAAAAATATTTTTTTTTATTTTTTATTATTTAAACATATTTTTCATAATGACAATTATACCCCTGCTTTGATTTTACACTAGGTCAACTCATCTAATAAAAAGTCATCACAACCCTAGCTTCCTATTGGTTGGAGACTAGTGTTGTTACAATAACAACACAAGGGGTGTTGTTACCGTAACTGGTCCCCCTCGCAGAAGAAGAAGAACTTCTTTGGATACTCCGTCGCCTGAAAAATTCAATTCACCCAAGTTAACAAGGTAATTGTTGGTTTTGAATTAGTCGAAAATCGATCGAATCAATTGAATTAGACTTAGTTCTGTTCACACACATAAGCCATCTCCAAGTGGGAGGGATCTTGCGCTCGGGCGGGGATTTGTTGGTGGTGTAGACGCGGCCCACGACATTAGTCCGGGAGGCCGCTCCGCCGAGGTAAGGTTTCACAACTTGGTCGAATTCAAGCGCTGGAGACGGGGAATCCCCTTAATAAGATTGCCCCTGTTTTGTTGAGAGACGATTCCAGATGCGACTTCTAAGATTCTATGGCTGAGTGAAATGTTTCTGGTTTGGGACTTGGATTTCCTGGAAAAAGTTGGCAATCTTATGATTCCCAGGTGAGTAGTTCCTTTTTTTTTGTATGTCTAGACGAGGGAAGTTCAGAGGATGCAACGGCGGGGGGAGACTCCGGTGAAGTCGACGGTAAGTGGCGGAGAAGAATCAGATGTTGGCTTCAAAGGATATAATTGTAATTTAGGCAATTGTTTCAATATTAAATTCCCTTACTACTGAATCTCTCATCCATAAACAAACAATATATTTAATCCAAATTCAGGGTTTAAAATACCAGGAATTTAATTGAGTGATTGTGTACCAAATTCCTCATTAACTAATAAATTCTTAATCCAAACGACCCCCAAGTGTTTTGAATTAAGTTTTTCTACTTTTTTGCATAAAGATAAGCAGATGAATAGATGATTGTGAAATGTTTTTGGAGGTTATTACTATTTATCATTCTAGCTAATTTACTCATAGTATAACCATGAGTATATACTCAATTGATCTCGATAGGGATAGATTCTTTGAATCTTTAATCAAGGGCTCAAATTATTTGGTTGGAGGAAGTGCGTGGAAATGCCTGATGTGGCTAAATGAAATCGGCTAGCTCGGCCAAGCTCTCTCAAATTGGACTACCAGAGAAGGAAGAGTGGGGTTGTGTGATAACACACAAATTAGTGTTATTTACCCATAGGTGGGTATGCACCATCAAGCAAATTAGGTTAGATGAATGAATAGGATCTAATGGTGGACGAGGCGACCGTGCCCTTGCCATAGGAATGCCTTCCTAGATAGAACCCGGGATGAAATCTCGGTGTGGATGGTGGGTAGTACCCATTGAAATGAGCTATGTTCTTAATGCCCCAGATATGATATCCTAGATCGAGGTAACTGACATGGGTTTAGGGGAGGCGTACTCGGAGGCGTGTGGATAACCACGAAAGCCCACTGCAAAGAGCTAACTTACCACATTCACTAAACTCAACTTATTTAGACATTTCATAGTAAACCTATGCTAGGGTAGGAATACCCCAAGTACCTCTTCTCGTCTATCGATCTTTAGTCGAGTAATCGTCAACTGTCCACCTGCTAAACAATAGGTTGACTAGATAATGACCAAGCATAAGTAGCCTAGTGATCACTCGAGTTAACCAAGTTAAAACTCGATTATCAACTAATGCTACTCCAATCTAAGCCAAGTATAACCTAGACCAGCGATGTAGTAAAGTGTTAACTCACGAGGTCGAATTCCACGGGTCCATGGATCTACTACTACTTCAGAACTAATTTATTATCTAGCCTAACCGAGTTTTGAGGTAGAACTAATCTAACCTACTCCTAAACAACCAACCAAGTGGTTGGAAGGTCGGTAGAGATGAAACAGTTGCTTAGGGTCAAACATACATATATATCCAACATCTCGTAGGATGTGGTCATACATACATACATACGTACGTACGTACCCCATACCATCATGTGTGAAGCCATACTCGACGCCGCTCTGGGTGTGGTCAAATCTCGTGAGTAATCTTCAGACTTCAGTCATCACCACATGAGAGGTGTGACTATCATACATATCCTAATAGAGTAATAGTATGGGGAGCCCTAATTACTATGTAATTGACCATGAGACCATAACACTCTTATTTGGTATCCTTATGCATGATTCATATCTCATCTTGCTTAATAATTCATTACTTGGACATGTTCTTGGCATGGCCACAATTGGCTCAACATAGGTAAACCATGAGTCGTATAATTTCACTTCCTCGAGTTAAACCCTCGTGCAAGTCATCCTCCTTAAATATCATAATATCATTATGGAAAGTATATTTCTCCACTTGTGAATCCAAATACAACAATCATGTGAACTTATATTCAAGCACTTTCTCGAACCATCATAGAGTCATGTCAACAGTAAAGTCCACAAATGGCAACATATATGCAATCATCAACATAAACAAGGTCCATAACGATTAGGGCAAGGAAATAATATCATATAGCAGGCAAGGGTTAATCATATAACACAAAAATCCTTACACTCCTAATAATGTCATTCTAGTTCACCTAGTTCACATGGGTTCAAACCTATTAGGGCCTTCGTCGGTAGTTGGATAATAATTTTTAACCAATCTTGTTGTCTAAGAAGGGGCCTGCCCCTCTAACTTGTTTTTTGCCGATGATTTGGTTCTGTTTGCTAAAGCCACTCTCCCTCAACCTGATCTGATCATGAAATGTCTTGAATTTTTTTCTGCTTTTGGGGAGATGGTCAGTAAAGATAAGTCTAGAGTCTTTTCTCTAGAAATTTGTCTAGTAAGCATCATAAGGACATTTGTACTAGGTGTGGGATCCAAGCTACCATAGACCTTGGTAAATAACTAGGTGTGCCTGCGTTGAATGGTAGACTGACTCGTGACAGTTACAAGTATATTGTGGTGAAAATGGACTCTAAGTTGACAGCTTGGAAAGCGAAAACAATATCCTTAGCAGGCAAGGTCACTTTCCCAACAGCTATGCTTAATTTGATTCCATCTTATGTCATGCAAACTTCTTCTCTACCCTTGTCCGTTTGTAATGAAATTGATAGAAAAAAAATAGAGGTTTTGTGTGGGATCCTACCTGGGAAACATAAGACACACCTTTTATATCTTTGGAGACCATTTGTAAACCTAAAGAGCAGAGGGGTGTGGGTCTCAAAATTGCTAGAAGTCTTAACTTGACTTACATGGTTAAAGTTGTCGCAGATGTTAAATAATGGGAATGGCCTTTGGTTTCAGGTTCTGCAGGGGAAGTACTGTAATCATTAAAATGGGCAAATCATATCTACGAAAAAACAACTTCTCTAACCTTTGGAGGGTTGAGGTTAAAAAGATATGCCCATCATGAAAAGTGCCACGGTTTGGAGTGTGAGAAATGGAAATACCATTGCTTTCTCGACCAATCATTGGAATTATAATGGTGTTGTTCTTTCTAATATGCTCTTGGTTGATAATTATTTAGTTGATTTGAATTCTCTTGTTTCAAGTTGGTGACCCCCTTGGGTGAATGGGACTGGGAGAAGCTTACGATATTGTTGCACCCTGATGGCTTAACCTTGGTTGCAGGGTTGGAGCCGCCTAAACTAGAGCTTGGAGATGACACTTCTATATGGGGGAATCAAACGAGTTGGATGTTTCAGCTTCAAGTCTGCTTACAAATTGGTGACAAATAATCTTGAGACTAATGGAGACAACAGTTGGAGCTTTTCCTTTGGATGGTTAGACATGAAAGACTGCTAACCAACAAGAAGAGAGCCAAGATGAAGTTGGCTGCTAATAGTAATTGAGGCCACTGCTTGGACAATGAGGAAACCACTGAACACATTCGAAGGACATATGCGAAAGCAGTTGGAATCTGGAGAAAGCTCAGAGGCACCCTCTTGGATGCAAGTGCTGACTCCCCCTTCCGGTCATGGCTTATTACTAATCTCATGAATGACGTGAAAGGTATCCGATTTGGGATAATCTGCTGGAATTTATGGAAGCAACACAATGAGGAAGCAATCGAAGGGAAAACTTTCTCTCAAGAATGCTTCCGTCTGCAATGTGGGATCCTGCTTGATTACCGGAGCATAATTGAAGGGGTTTGTTGAAGGGTTCCTGCTTGCGTGAAGATATGGGTTTATGAAGGTTTTGTTAAACATAGACTCATTTACTACATTATCGATCATCATGAACAGTCATGACAACAATCATCGTCATGGTTTGCTTACTCCAGAGATCAATCTTATGCTGAATTTTTATTGAGAGGTTAGAACCTCCCATGTTTTTAGGTAATGTAACTACGTTGCTGATTTCCTTGATAGGAAAGGTCACGACTTTTATTTTGGCGCACACATCTATTTGATGATTGCGACCCTGAGTTTCGTTATTGGCTGTCTTACAATATTATGGAAATTTCCCAACCTCGTTCTATTGTTAGTGTGAGTTAAGATTAAGACGTTGTTGCCTCTGTCTTTCTAAAAAAAGAACATCAACCATATCTTATTTATAGGATTGTATTCTTAAAACTACAAAGTTTGTTTTTTCTTCAATGAGTTTAGATTTTAATACAACTCGGTCCAACCCTTACTCAAAATTTCTCATAATTTATTGACAGATTTGCATTTGTCGACATTTTAATCAACAGTCATTAGTTAGCTGATTAAAAACACTATCAAAACTTACCCAACTAACCCCCTACACCATGCACGGATGGGCCTTTCCAATCTCCACTTGGGAATGACAAAAATAACACACAATTTGGGTATTCCGATCCAAACCCAATTCATTACCGGTCAAATCAAGTTCGGCTAATATCATTTTTGTTATACTCATACCTAATCATTTAGTTTGAGTCTAAATTAGATCAATTATATTGACTACCCAAAAGAAAATGAATATTCAACTTTAATGTGAAATTTACTTCTTTTTTTAGTAAACGGAGCGAGAAGGCACTCCAACCTATTTTTGTTTTTTATTTTATTTTAAAATATACATATAAATATGATAATCTCAACATTGAAGTTGTGAATTGGTTGAAGGCGCATAGTTAGATAATTATATTACTTTTCGTGTGTGTAATTATAGTATTGTATACACCTATTTCAGTTCTATCCAAATAAGCTGACCCAAATTAAAACAAATCCAAACCCAAATTCAAATTTATTAAAAATACATCCTACCCAATTTCCATATATGGGTGATGACAAATTGACAATGGGGTTTAATTTTCGGAGAGCGCATCCTCTCAATAATCTTGTGGTCAATAACTATGCATAACTCAATCAGAATTAGCCACATCAGTGCTTCTTCTCTCTCCTGAAAATTCTTTAATTTCCCCCTTAATCTTTAATGAATGATTTCTCACTCGTTTTAAGTCGATTTTTTTTTTGCATAGTTAGATTAGATTAATTGTGCTCTTCAAAATGATATCCACTTTGATAAAATTTTAGAACAAAAAATTTGAACCATTTTATCATGAAAGATTTTTGGTATTCCTACCGGAAGACTAAGAAGATAGTCAACAGGTCATCCTCTGAGTTTTAACTAACCGAATAAACTTGTTGATGTGCCTGCTTTGCCTCTACTGCCCTATCATCTAAAATTTTTGCTCTTCAGGGCCTTGCCTTGTTGGCCCAAATAAACCGACTTTTTTTTATTGAAGCGACCTTCGCTTACGGGTCATTAACCAGTCTATACCATATGGTATTGACTAGTATTGAAATAAGAGCATACATATGGTATGAAAAACGTATCATGGTGGTATGAACAAACCGAGATTGTAGGATGGTTGAATACATGATATTAGAAGTATATTAATTGTCATTTACGACTTTTAACATTGTGTACCACAAGATACCACCTCGTACCAGGGTGGTATTGTGTGGTATCTTTTTATCCTGTATTTTGTTCACCCAAAAGTTTGTAGATCCAATAGATCATGATGAACTCGTTCATTATGTGCAAAAAATTTTAAAAACGAATTATAAACGAAGAAGATACCATATGGTATGCAGTTGGTATCGAGATGCAAGATTTTTTTTAAAAAATATTGAAAATGGATCTCATTTTGTAGAGCACAACGAACTCGTTCCATATGTGCAAATAAAATTGAAATCCGTGTTAAAACGAAGAAGATATGAGCCGATTAAAAAAAACAAGGGAAAATAAAAATGTCTTTAATTCTCCACCCTTAGATCTGGATTTTCTAGATGAATGGTTCAGATTTAGTTACTGATGGGTGCATAACTGTATCTTGAGCCTAATTTCCGGGAGCGGAACATGTGCATAACCTTGTGGTCAATAACCCATGCATAACTCAATCAGAATCCGTCACATCAGCGCCCCTTCTCTCTCCTGGAAAGTTTTTAATTTTTTCCTCTTAATCTTTAATGGACGATTTTTCACTCGTTTTAAGTCAGAATTTGGCTTGGGATAGGGTCGGTAACCACTGGTTACTGACCTATTAGTAACCACACGGGAGCCGTAGATCTGGGGGATGGAGTAATCGTGTGGTTGGCTGGACGCAGGGGTGGGGAGGGGCATTTTTGTCCGTTTTGTATTTTTTATTTATTTATTCCGCATTTCAATGGCTGGCTTTTCAATAAAAGAGAGAGAATGACCTACTTTATGCAACTCTACTTTCTTTCTTCTCTCTTCCTTTTTCCCAATCTCTTTCCATATCCTTTCTCTTTCTCTATTCCTTCTCTCTCACTTCCTCAAAAAAAAAATCTAGATTTGCTCTCTTACATCTTCATTTTTTTCTCTAACAATCGACGAATAAAAATTGAAGTCACCCTCTTTAATTGCGTTTTTTCTCTTCATCAACTCATTGGCTTTAATTTTAATCTTTCTCCTTTTTTTGGCGTTTGGTGTTCTCTGGTTGCGGATGAAATGAGATGAGACAGAAGACAAGTTTTTTTTCACTCCCTCCTTTTGTTTTTTCCCCTTTCTTTTAGGTAATATATATTGGTATTACCACACTATACCATATGGTATTATGTGGTAACAAAATATATATTGGTATTACCACTCTATACCATATGGTATTACCACTCTATACCATATGGTATTGGGTGGTAACGAAATATATATTGATATTACCACACTATACCATATGGTATTGGGTGGTAACAAAATATATATTGGTATTACCACTCTATACCATATGGTATTACCACTCTATATCATATAGTATTTGGTGTAACGAAATATATATTGATATTACCAGACTATACCATATGGTATTGGGTGGTAACGAAATATATATTGATATTACCACACATACCATATGGTATTGGGTGGTAACGAAATATATATTGATATTACCACACTATACCATATGGTATTGGGTGGTAACGAAATATATATTCATGTGGCAAAAAATTTCATACCATATGGTATGCTCTTATTTAATACCAGTCAATACCATATGGTATAGACTGGTAATAACTGACAAATTTTTTTGTGTCCAAAAAATATCAAAGTGGATATCATTTTGAAGAGCACAATTAATCTGATCTAACTGTGCAAAAAAAAAATTCGACTTAAAACAAGTGAGAAATCGTCCGTTAAAGATTAGAGAAGGAAAATTAAATGTTTTGCGAGGAGAGAGAATGAGGCGCTGATGTGGTCCGGTCAAAAGTCAGCATCATCAATAAATAGGAGTAAGTGCAATTTTACCGCACTGCCCTTTTCACATTTAATTTAAATAAAAAAGTGACTGACATGTGGGGACCAGGGAAGGGGTTACTGATGGGTTACTGACCCATCAGTTACTCACCCAATCTGGACCCTCAGAATTTAAATATTTTTACATAGTTAGATCAGATTAATTGTGCTATTCAAAATGATATCCACTTTGATATATTTTGGAACAAATTTTTTTTAGCTAGTTATCACCAATCTATACCATATGGTATTGATTGGTATTAAATAAGAGCATACCATATGATATGAAAAATACCACCCCATATCATGGTGGTATAGTATGGTATAGAGTTGGTAACGAGAGGTATGAAATTTTTTCACCCATAAATTTTTGAAATCCAATAGATCATGATTAAATCGTTCATTCTGTGCAAAAATTTACGAAAATGACTAAAAAACGAAGGAGATACCATACGATATAGAGTTGGTAACGAGAGGTATAAAAAAATTTCTCCAAAAATATTGAAAATTGATCTCATTTTGTAGAGCACAACGAATTCGTTCCATCTGTGCAAAAAAAAATTGAAATCCGAGGTAGAATGAAGAAGATATGATATGATTAAGAAAAATAGGAAAAAAATAAAATGTCTTTAATTTACAACACTTAGATCTGCAGCCACTTAAAAGAAGGGTTCAGATTTGGTTACTCATGTTAAGCACCCAAAGGTTATGACATTGCTATTCGTCGCCCTAAAATTCATTATTCATCGCCCTAATTAAGAAAATTTTACTTTCATTCCCTTGTTTTATTAATTGGCTCATATCTTCTTCGTTTTAACTCAGATTTTAATTTCTTTTGCACAGGTAGATCGAGTTCGTTGTGCTCTACAAAACGAGATCCATTTTCAATATTTTTTGAGAAAAAAAATTCCTGCCTCTCGGTACCAACTACATACCATATGATATCTTATTTGTTTTTAATTCATTTTTGAAAGTTTTTGCACAAAGGAACGAGTTCATCATGATCTATTGGATCTACAAATTTCTGGGTGAACAAAATACATGGCAAAAAAACACCACATAATACCACCCTGGTACGGGGTGTAGTGGCGGAGCCACATGAAGAGGAGGGGGGTGCTTGCACTCCCCTTGGGTTTGAGAAATTTTTTCCTCAATAGGGGTATATACTTATTCAAATCAGTGACGATTCGGTTGCAAGAAGAATTCCTTACCATCTCGACCGAGTAAATTTTGTTATGCAATGCACTTTCGCCTTTATTTATAGTAATAAATTTTTGTCTTTTGTTTAAACTTGCTCATTTCTTTTGTAGCTCTACAGCAGAGAAATTTCTTGTCTTTTGTTTGAACAAAGCTAAAAGTGAATAAGTAGCAATTAAAGTTCACTTGTTTGTTTCACAAAATCAATTCCAATGTACTTCTGAGTTCTAATTTGGAATATTTGATGAATGGAAGTCTTGACTTGTATGTATTGAACTTATTTGTTTGACGTTGTAACCGGTGTACGTGAAACTATTTTTTATGTAATTGTATGAATTTAGAGTATTGCGTTGTTGACTTTTTGTTTCATTTAGCGTTGACTTTTCTATTATATTGGTGATTTTTTATGATATGATAAAAACACCCCCTTGGCCAATTTTCTGGCTCCGCCACTGACGGGGTGGTATCTTGTGGTACACAATGTTAAAAGTTGTAAATGACAGTTAATATACTTCTACTATCATGTATTCAACCATCCTATAGTCTTGGTTTGTTCATACCACCATGATACGCTTTTCAAACCATTTCTATGCTCTTATTTCAATACTAGTCAATACCATATGGTATAGACTGGTAAAAAATGGCTCAATTTTTTGTTCCAGAAATATATCAAAGTGGATATCATTTTGAAGAGCACAATTAATCTGATCTAACTGTGCAAAAAAAATTAAATTTCGACTTAAAACAAATGAGAAATCGTCCGTTAAAGATTAATGGGCGAAAATTAAAGACTTTTTAGGAGAGAGAAGGAGAGTTGATGTGGCGGATGGTGATTGGGTTATGCATGGTTATTGATTAGAAGGTTATTGACCACATCCGCTCCCTAATTTCTCAGTTCCGTCGACGCCATGATTTCGAGCTCCGGCGACAAGAATTCCCTTACCACAACTTGGCTCCATTCTGCATCTAGATCTCTCCCCAACTAATATAATATAATAAACTCAACGGAGGCAATCGACCTTGTTATTTCCCTCTAAACACCATCAGCTTCAACCTCTAATCATCGTTGTCCTGATAAAGGCTAAGCAGCAGGGAACAATCAGCAACGGTTTCTTCCTTGGAGAAGCCCATGGCGTTCGCTTACCTTTCCCCGGACGCAATCCCATTGTTCTCTGTCAAGATCACGCGAGCCTGATCCCGCCCCGAAGACGTCTTGAAGTAGTCTAGCTGCGGGCCCCGAACAACTTTAGCAGGTCCTAGTTCTCTTTCTCTAAGACGAGCCGGAGATAAAAATCCGACAATGGCCGCAGTAGTTAGAGAACGGAGGACCTCGGCGACGACTGGGCAAGGGAAATGAGATATTTTGTTTATGGTTTAGATTGAAATTGGGACTAGGGTAATAGTGTCAATTTGGTACATTTTAGGACGATAAAATTTAAATTTTATGACGAATAACAATTAAGTAAGGTTATGTATCCTATCTTGCGCCTTAATTCTCAATTGGTCTAGCCATAGCTAGGTCTATGAAATTGTGCTGGCCCCCGCCGCACCAGATTTATACCCCACCTCTGTCTTTCTCCGCAGCCTCTGCCCTCTTACCATATAACCTTCCGTCTTCCCATCACCGGGAAAGAAGTGTCGGCGAGAATTCGCACGCCATGACAGGGCTCCGTCTGCATCATCCCCAATTCTGAAGCCACTCAAGTTCCGATCGGCGAAGCACGTTCGGATCTATCCCATGTCGGACCGTTAATTTGATAAGACGGCTCAGTCTTTGGCTCTTAATTGATTACCATGGCGAACAACTTCAAGGAAGAGCCCAAGACCGCACCCCAGCCGGATCGCTGGTACGATCTTTCCCTCGGATCTTCATTCAAAGAAGACGCTTCCAACAAGTACTGTACTTTGCGATGTACGATTCCCCGAATCCCCAATCACTCTTTTGCACCTTCCAAGTTCCAACTACTTTCTGGTGTCTCATTCATTATGGATAGGTTAATAAGGGCGTGTTCTTTTTAGATGAATTCCGGCCTGCCTCCATTGATAAGTCAAAGCCTGGTGCTTTGCACAAGAACAAGGGGAATAGGGTCTCTGTGGAGTTTCAGAACAACCAACCAGGGAAATCCAAAGTTCCGTTTGAAGGTAGCAGCGAGGATTACAAAGATAACGATGCTGTGTTGTTCTTTGACGGCCACACATTTCGCCTGGAGAGGCTTCATAGGTCTGTCAAGGTCCGCATTAGGCAGCCCGGGGAGTGTATTGCTGCTTCTGGGTCGTCTGGGGACCCTCGATTGTCTCCTCTTATTGGGAAGGGTATCAAACCTCCCCAAATTGCCAAACCGACAGTGCCTTCCTTTCCTGTGAGTCGTATTTCCTGTCTTCCAATTTTATCTTTGCTTTGCAGTTTTGAGAAGAGGATTCAATTGTTAATTCTGATTCTAGAATCTGTTGAAGGATGGTAGTGCGTTGAATTTTGTATAGGATTATGATGCGTGTTTATTTAAAGCCTAATAGCTTCTAGCCCATGAATCTCCTGCTACACATCCTTTTGAACTACGGATGACCAGGACCATGCCTGCTTTCATTAGGATTGCTGAAACTTTTGTCCCTTTGTCACTCTAGGATTGCCCTTTTGATTCTTCTAGTCTGCGTTTTTCTTTAGGTTTCTGCTTTGATCATTGGCCATATGCTATTCAGCGATTTGCTTGCAAGTAATTGCAGCTTTCACTGCATCAGCTAGTTGGGCTGCAAGTTTGTGGAAGACCAACTACTGAGTTGGTGTTATCAACTGGTTATGGGGTTAAAATGATTCAAAACAATATAGGAATAGCAGAAATGTTCAAATGTTAAGTGCATGGCTGTTTGGTTGGATTGGAGTTTGAACTTTGAGGCTGTTGTTTCTGAATATGCAGCTCAACTTGAATCGTTGAAGGATTAAGGAAGTTTAGATGGTCCTTCAACCTTGTCTGCTCCACTTTGGAGTCGAGTTTCTTCTTTTCCTGTCTAACATTTCCCAGCCTTTCTAAATATCATGTGTTAATTACCTAAAATGTTTAACAACTTTTCTCATCTCCTTTCTTCGGATTGTTTTTAATCCCCCATTTCCAAGTCTCATGCCGAGAATGAACTAATGGCCATGCTTAGATTTGTTGCACTTCACGTTTGTTTAAACAGTTCAACCCTCCTCTTCTGGAAGATGACTAGATGAGGGTGGTTGAGGAGGTGTTTATTTGAGGAGGGTGAATAGGGAAGTCAAAGTTGTTAAGTTTGCATATTGTTAAAGATGAAAAAGATTATGATTCCCACACTCACTGAAACAAAAATAAAAATAAAAAGGAAAAGAGAGAAGAAAGAAGAAAGAAAATGGTATTCACCTCAATATAGGAGTCAAGATAAATAGTGATTTTTGCACATCATCTTTGCCCTCTTCCTCTTTGCACCTCTTTAAGAACAAGGTAAAGTGCTAAAAAGTTTGCACATTCACCTTAGTTTATGACTGTTTTCCCTTTTCACACCCTCCATTTATGTATTGCATTCTTTCATTAAATTAAGTGGACAAAACAAAATGTAAGACTACTAGGATGAATTGTTGTAAAAAACAAACGATATCTCTGGTATATATGCTTTTGGCTCCTGCTCAACCTCTAGTTTGCTGCAGCCTTGTGATTTTATTTCCTCTCTTCTAGTTCTCATGACAAAAAAGAACACTCAATACACAAAAGTGATATGAATCCTTGTGTTTCATACTCAATGATATGTGTCATTCCAGTACATGAGCTTGCAATTGGCAAAGTTGGTGATATTAACATAACAGTTTGGTCTTGGAATATTTTACTTCCCTTCGGTTTCTTACTTAGAATTTATTGTCATTATGTATGAAGGTTGAGGTGGAACGAATTGATTTTGAGAAGCCACCTGTTCCAGGTACTTTATGCTTTGATGCACATGTTTATGTTTCATACCCAATTAGCTCTGTTTCTTCAGTTTCTCGTAATTTTGTAGACAATAAATGATGTAGTCTAGACTACAAAAATATGTGTTGAACATTATATTCAGAAATTTCTCTCTGCTTCTGCTAAATCTTTCTTTGAAGCTTCCATTACTCATCCTCTTTTTTTCCATGCCCTTTCCTGTTACAGCTTCAAGATTTACGGGCAAAGGGATCGAAGATAACCAAATTGAACCACCAAATGTTGCTGATCGATCTAGCCCCAAGAATGATGACGAAGCCAAAGATCACTGCGATATAGATATAGACGACATATTTGGTTCTAGTTCCCCTTACGATGATGATGGTATGACAACAGAAGACAAAGACATTGATGTGGGTCCTGCTGACAACAATGCTCCTCTGCAGCATCATCAGAATTACTCGGATGATGAGATTGCTGACGTGGATGACAGTGGTGATGAAGAACACAAAGGGCGCATTAACGCGGCAGAAGCGCTTAAAGCTCAGGTGAATAATGCCACCGATGGTGATAATGATAATCAGTCGTCTAGTTCGGGAAGCAGCAGTGAGAGTGGAAGCAGTGCTAGTGATAGTGCGAGTGGAAGTGGGGGCAATACTAGCAGCGACCATGAAGGAAGTGATGATGATGTCACCTCCATTTGACGAAGCAGGTTGAAGTTAAAAAGAGAAAATGGATTTTTCGGGCTGCATTTTTGTTTTTTCAGTAGCTGGTGCAAAAAGCTCTGAACTAAGTCCCAGTTTTGGAGAAAGACTTGGAAGAGACACTACTGAGTACTGAAGATGTGGCTAAAGAAGAAGCAATAGAGAAGACCTATTGCCCCTATGTGTTTGTTTACATTTTTCTGAAAGAAGCTTTCTGAAAAGCCAACTATATATTGGGTTAGATTTATCTTGCGAAGCGGCTTTTTGCCCTTAAGTCGTTTTTTTGAAGCTCAAAGTCGGACTGAATGCTTGGTTGGTAAACTATAAAAAGAATTGTTTACCTTTTAATAGATGAAGTGAGGTAAAATCTGAAATGATAATTTCTTTTTCTTCAAATACATAGTATGACAAAAATAGAAATAGTATGTCGAATTTTTTCACCGGTCAAACCAAGTTTCAACATCCAGACAAACTAGCGGTGGGCATTCGATTCTGACCGAACTGAAATTATGAATATCGGGTCCTCTAATTTCACCAAATCTCAAATTGAATACGAACTAAATTATTATTTGATTTGGTCGGTCCAAAGTGAATTATAATTCGGTTCTGTTCGAAATTTCATACAAAACCGATTTTGTGAGGCTACTTGTATTTTTTTCTTTTAAAATTATTTTCACCCCTAATGTAAACAATAAAGATGCAATTATATGCAACATCAATGATAAAATCAAACATTTCAACACATAAGTCATAAAACACTAACATGATTCAAATATTTAAGTGTTCAAACAACTACAAACATAAAAATCCACAATTTGAAGCTTACAATTATAGCAATTCGGTTTTTCGGTTCGGTTGAAAGAACCATGATTTTCGAAATATCCATATTTCCCTTCCGAATTCCGAACCGAATAGCATATTTCGGTTTCGATTCGGTAATTTGGTTTTGGTTCGGTTCGGTTCAGGTTTACCGAACCGGTTGCCCACCCCTAAGACAAACCGAAAGTAAATACCTTGTCGCCTCTCAAATCTCAATTGTTTACAAACCATAACAATGTTTCAGAAACTTTATAGTTCAATCAGACATACATGATATTGAACTCTCTCAGCGATAAACGATTTTAGTTGTACAAAATAGTTAAACCACAATTTTAATACAAAGTATTCTACAACTAACTTTTTTTGTATGACTTGTGATACGATTTCACAACCATCATGCATTGTTACCTGAATTGCTGAAAGATAAGAGTCAATTAAGAAAACTATAGAAAATAAATAGCCATTAGTTCTCGCCACTTATATATGGATCTCTTCGGCCCCACTCAAAACTAGGGCTCCATATTTGATCATGCACTCTCTCTTGAGCCTTGAAAGACGTATAAAACTCTGTAAATATTAATATCGTAACATTTGACCAAATACACACGCAGTCCAAACGAGAAAGAGATATAGGATGTGCAAATATAATATCAACAATACCACTAGTATAATTCATCAAAATATCGTATTTCTGATAAATACCATATAACAAATAACAAGTGATGTAGGATGTGGTATTTGTATAGTAATTAGTTGTTTGACAACTATCACCGCTTAAACTAAACTGAGACAAACATTTGGAGGTGTCAAAATAGATCCCGACTTGATTAACCCGCTTAACTAACCCGACCCGCAATCCAAATTGACTAAAAGTCAATGACCCGCAAACCGCCCGACCCGTAACCCAATTGATCTGTGAACTGATTTACCCGTAACCTGACTAACCCACAACCCGATTAACCCAAATCGATTGACCCGCAACCCAATTAAAACCCGTAAGTCGGCTCTTATCTTTTGCGTTCTAACTCAGATTTTAATTAATTTTTTTTGCACAGATGGAACGAGTTCGTTGTGCTCTACAAAATGAGATCAATTTTCAATATATTTCGAGAAACTTTTTTTCATACATCCCATTACCAACTACATACCATATGGTAACTTCTTCATTTTTAAATTATTTTTGAAAACGTTTGCTTAGAAGGAACGAGTTCATCATGATCTATTGGATCTACAAATTTCTGGGTGAAAAAAATACAAAACAAAAAATTACCATACTTTACCACTATGGTATGTGGGTGGTAACTTTTTTTTTTTTTTCCAAGAAATGTCAAGAGAGAACCTATACAATCTACCCCAACCCTGCCCAACCCAATACATCAGTGAAGCCAACCCACAAGATCAAAGGCGCAAAACTCTAAAGGGGAGAGTAACAGTGCTTTCTGCGCCACTCTAAGGGCAGCACTGTTAGCAGTCCGAGGAACTGCCCTAAACTCTAAAGAAACAGAGACGGAAGAAAGGAGAAGGAAGCAATCCCGAAGCACCGGACCTCCAATGGAGTCAGAGAGAGCACCTTGACGAAGCTGACGAATCACCACCTCTGAATCTCCTTCTATGATGACCCGAGGCAGCAATTTGGAGACTACAAGGGCGATGGCGTCCCTAGCTGCTAGGAGCTCCGCAAGATAGGGATCAGCAATACTGGGATGGAGAGACCCTAAAGCCAGAGCCACATGCCCATCTGAACTGCGCACCACAAGACCAGACGAGCACCCAGAAGGACGAACAGCAGCATCAAAGTTGATCTTCACAAAGCCATCAGGAGGAGGGGACCAAGACGAGAGGCGAGAACGGGAAGGCTGGGGCGGAGCAGGGACCAAAGGAAGGGAAGAAGACAGTTCGCGAACTTGGAAAAAACACTGACGAGCGAGAGACTGGGCATGAGGCTGGACATGCTCAAAGACCACCTTATTTCTAGACTTCCAGATCCTCCATAATACACAAACGTATAGGAGAATGTGGGTTTGGGGGTGCTCAGAAAGCATAACATGTCGCCACCAGAGACTGAAATTCACAGTCGGGGCCGAGGAGATGAAATCATTTAGACCCATGAGCGACCACAATCTTGTGGCCAAGGGGCATTTGAAGAACAGATGTTCAAGACTTTCCGGTCTTCTCCAGCAAACTGGGCAGGGAACTAGACAGTTTACGCCTCTGGACTTGAGTGCTACTACTGTTGGTAATATCACTCTAAGGCACTGCCAGATAAAGAACTTCAGCTTCGGAGGGGTTAGCATATTCCATGTTTTCTTCCAGATAGGAGAATCAATGATTTGGACCTGTGGTTTTCGGCTTGAAGCTAAGGAGAGCTCTAGAGCTAGATGGTATCCCGTTTTGACTGTGTATGAAGCAGCACACGTTTTCTTGCTTCCCAATCCTTCTCTAAGCAGAATATATCACTTAGGTCTTCCAGTTGTGCTCTTTGCTATGTGCTAGAGAAAATTTTACTAAGAAAATCTTTTACCTCGACTCGCTGTAAACAAAATTAAATAGGGTTGTGAAGCCACCCTTGTTACCTACTTTCAGAAGGAAACTTTGTCCCTCTAGATCACTATAAACGTAGAGAAAACTTTGTCGCCGTTCAAAACTGCGAAAAACCTTAGGATTTCCGCCGTCTCAAAAATCCTCAAATATAAACAGGAGAAAAGATCAATGTCACAACCTCCCTTTATTATTGAGGAATCAATTAAACGATCCTTCAAAAGGAACTAATGATGGTAAATTGACTTAATGGGCACTCAGCAACACCAATGCCTTCCAAAACCATGAATAAGGCCATGAGCCATTTCAAAAATGGTATTGCCCATTTATAGGCCCTTAACTCCAATTAATGGAAGCTTTAATGGGAATATAAACCCTTGTAACGTTTCCATAGAACCCGCTTGAGGTGGCCATGTGACCGCCGGCAACATCTCAGGCGATCGTCCCCCTGAGTTTGTCAACATCTCCAGAAGAGATAAGTTCCAAAAAAATAGGGAACTTTTCCGATGATACCATCGTTCCACTCGAATACAAGATTCGGTTATAACAAATGAAATTCGGGAACCGATTCCACATACACGTATAACTTCTTCCCCGCAAACGAGCTCGCTGGGAGCTGGATCAACGACAGCAAAACTTACCTCGGCACGCCGACCGATCTCCTCCGCCGCCTCACATTCGCCGCCGTCATACCTTCAGAATCATAGGACAAACCTGGAAGCTTACACGCAGGGTGAAGTGGCTTGTGCCGGAACAACAGCGACCACGGTATTTTTGTCTGTCGGTCTATTGTCATCGATAAGGATCCGAGATACTGACGCTGAGGTAAACCTTCAGGATGGACTCATCCTGCCTTTGCGTGAACCTTGATCTTCACGCCGTCGGGGATGTCCATCGTTTCTGACGAGAGGATGGCCTTCATCTTGACGGCTGCGGCGGAGCTTGGAACCCTAAATCGACTAGAAAGCTTTGAGAGTCTCAAAGCTTGTGCACTTTAAATGACAGTTAGTATACTCCTACTATCATGTATTCAACATTCCTACCATATTGATATGTGCATACCATCATGATACGCTTTCTTACTATATGATATAAAATAGGTGCATACCATATGGTATTGACTGGTAAAAAATGACTCAATTTTTTTTGTTCTAAAAATATATCAAAGTGGATATCATTTTAAAGTGCATAATTAATCTGATTTATCCGTGCAAAAAAAATTTAAATTTCATCTTAAAACGAGAGAGAAATTGTCCGTTAAAAATTAAAGGGGAAAAGATAAAAGGCTTTCCAATTTCCATGAGAGGGATGCTGATGTCATGCTAATGTGGACGGGTTACTCATGGTTACTCACCATAAGGTTACTGACCCAATCCGCTCCCGTAGATTTGAGAACACATATTCCTCTATGAAATGCATACTATTTTACATTTAGGTGGGAAACTTAATCTCACTTGCTAATTCTCTAACCATATTTTCATTTAAGTGGGAAACTTCCCTCCTCATTTCGATATTTTCATCTCAACTTTTCACTTCTCCAATGTTTCCCTCCCCACTTTTCATTCTTCTCGTTTTGCTTTCCTTCTATAATTTGTCCTTACCAAAATGTGGAAGGATGGAAAATCCCCCCAATTCAATATACCAACGTTTCAATTCATTTATTATTAAGCTCGATCCCCATCTCTAATAAACGGTTGTTTATAACATTAGTGCTTTTTCTAGATTTTGCATATGGAATATTAGGATTATTGATTGACAATGCTTGCAAATTTTGCCATGAATCTTAATTCATGTTATTTTTAAACAAAAAATTTATACGTCACGCATAAGAGAAATAAGTCTGTAATTTATTATATACATAATTCATGTCTTTTTTTGTTACTCAATTTTCCTTCCCGTTGCAAAATGCAGCCGAATTTTCTTTTTGCTTGCTATATATTGCCACCCAACTTCTTCCTTCCAGCTCCAAAAGGCCGCCCAATTTTCGTTTGGATTGATCTATATTGCTACCCAATTTTCGTTTGATTTAATCTATATTGCCACCAAAAAATGTTGAGATAGGAAAAAGTGTTTTTCTTCTTTGTTTTTAGAGTGGTGTTTTGTTTTCTGAATGTATGGTTTGTTAATAGTGTCTATTGGTTGCAAATGTTGATAACACTATTACTATTAGCTAGTCTACTTTGCCAATTATGATTAATTACATAACAAGTTTGCAGATCATACAAATTGATTCAACATTTTGATTAGTTTTTTTTTTTGCTTTTTAAAGTATATATACGAGGTAGAAAGAAATTGGTTGAAATTTGTGAAAAATATTTGAAATTAGTGTAACAAAATGTGTAAGTTGGTAGTGAGTAAGGATTAAGTAACTCGATGTGTTGACCCGAACAACCCGCATTCCAACCCGAAACCCGTCAAACCCGCAATCCGATGAACCCAAAATCCAACCCACAACCCAATGAACCCAAAATCCAACCCACAACCCAATTGAACTCTGCCGAACCCGCCCGATTGACATCTTCTACAAACGTAACTTCATAAATTCACTCCAAGTTGAGCTCGTACCGTTATGAATTCAAAATACTTTACTATTTTGCGGGAAAATAGTCCTGACCGGCTGGCCGGTAACTGGCCCGTTTCGGCGTTTCTGAAACAAAGGAGAAACGCAAAGCAGAAAATCCCAAAAATTCTTACCAAACCTCTCACTCTCTCTCGGCTACACAAACCGGCAGCCGCGCTTACCCACTCATCATTCCCTCCCGAACTGAAATCCGAATTCCTTTTCGGTCCTCCGCCGAACTGCCCGGAGGCCACTGCACCGCCGCCAGTTGCCCGACCTCCCTGCCAATTCCCGAGTGTCCGCTGCTGTTTGACTAGCGGTAATACTAGGCAGCACTCTTGACCCAGGTAGGGTTCCAGGCTCTACTTCTCGAACCATTCCCTTGTCATCATATTGACTTGGATAGTTTGGTAATCAGATCTCAGTTCTGATTCTGGACAATCGGTTCGTTGCTGTCCGAATTACGCATCTATTTACCAATCTGATACACAGTTTCCTGGCTGTGTGCATTGTTGTCTGTATTTCACTATTCCAGAGGTTTAGACAATGAGGTTTCCACAGTTCCAATAGTCACTCAAATCCATGTTCTTTCCCCAATGTCACTGAATGGTAGAAATGCGGTCATTAACTCATTTAGTGTGTTTACATTGGTCCCCCGTTCACTTAACAATGTCTAAACCATGAGATTCGTTCTGAGAAGCCTTGTATGGCTTTGTTCATACTTTTATCAATGATGTTTCTAGAATGCTTGGCTGCAGGTGTTTATTTTGCTATCAGTTCTAAAGTACATGGCAGATCAAGAGTCGGATAAGAACATCGAGATATGGAAAATCAAAAAGTTAATCAAAGCACTGGAGTCTGCAAGGGGAAATGGTACTAGTATGATATCCCTTATAATGCCTCCTCGTGATCAGATATCTCGTGTTACTAAGATGTTGGGAGATGAGTATGGAACAGCTTCGAACATCAAAAGTAGGGTCAATCGTCAATCGGTTTTGGCAGCCATCACGTCAGCTCAACAAAGGCTGAAACTTTACAACAAGGTGCCACCCAATGGTCTAGTTCTATACACTGGGACTGTTGTCACAGATGACGGAAAGGAAAAGAAGGTGACCATCGATTTTGAGCCATTCAAACCCATCAATGCATCTTTGTACCTTTGTGACAACAAGTTTCATACAGAAGCTCTGAATGAACTCTTGGAGTCCGATGACAAATTTGGTTTCATAGTCATGGATGGAAATGGTACTTTGTTCGGAACATTGAGTGGAAACACGCGAGAGATCTTGCATAAATTTACTGTTGACTTGCCCAAGAAGCATGGAAGAGGTGGGCAGTCAGCTCTTCGTTTTGCTCGTCTACGGATGGAGAAACGGCATAACTATGTCCGGAAGACTGCTGAGCTTGCCACTCAGTTCTTCATCAATCCTGCCACCAGTCAGCCCAATGTTTCTGGGCTGGTACTGGCTGGTTCAGCAGATTTCAAGACGGAGCTTAGTCAATCTGATATGTTTGACCAGCGCTTGCAGGCCAAGATATTGAATGTTGTGGATGTTTCCTATGGTGGTGAGAATGGATTCAACCAGGCTATTGAGCTGTCAGCAGAGATCCTATCAAACGTGAAGTTCATACAAGAAAAGAAACTGATCGGGAAATATTTCGAGGAAATCAGTCAAGACACTGGAAAGTATGTGTTTGGGGTTGATGACACGTTAAAGGCTTTGGAAATGGGTGCGGTGGAGACGCTCATTGTGTGGGAAAATTTGGATATCAATCGATATGTGCTGAAAAACGGTGTTAACGGGGAAATTGTGATAAAGCACTTGAACAAGGAGCAGGAGGGTGATCAGAGTAACTTCAAGGACCCTTCTACCTCGGCCGAGCTTGAGGTTCAGGAGAAGATCCCGTTGCTGGAGTGGTTTGCTAATGATTACAAGAAGTTTGGTTGCACATTGGAATTCGTGACGAACAAATCTCAAGAGGGGTCTCAATTTTGTAGAGGGTTTGGTGGGATCGGAGGTATTCTTCGTTATCAACTGGACATGAGAACTTTTGATGAGGTATCTGATGATGGAGAAGTTTATGACGATTCTGATTAAGGTTCTGTTACAACTGACAAGACACTGTTTGGAAGTCCGGAACAAGAACTTGATGCTCTATGTGAATTCTTTCATACTGAGCATTAATCCTTAAGGTTGTTTACAGCTTGTGTTTTCTTGCTGCACCTCTAAACGGTGGAATGTTTGGATGTGTGTTCATAGACAACGCCTGTTTTGGAAGCCCCCTTCCCATTTCTGAATCTGTTGTTGTTGAGCAACTTTCTTTATGGATATGCCAATCTGGTTTGAGTAGACTTTGAAATGTTTATGAGGAGCTTGGCAGGTTTGGACTTGGATGCAATGGTGCAGTCAGCCAAGGCAATGTGTCTTGACTCTTGACTTTTCAGTTATACATCTATCCATCAACCATAACGATCCTCAAGTACCCATTGATCTTATTTTTCATGAATCACATCAGATGTCCACCATCAATAGCAAATAACTGATTAGTGATGCCAGGTTCAAATCCTTTCGAAAGCAGCTGATAGTAAAACTAAATCTATATCACCCTTATAAGCAAATGATTGATTATTGTTTGAATGCTATATTTGAATAGATAATTTTACACCAAATGACTCATTTCCAACTAAAAATAAAATAAATCATTGCAAATGACGCAAACAAGTCATTTGCAAATAACTACCTCCCAAGTGACTCATTTTTTCATTACTACTTGCCAATATTAACACTCCTTATTTCATGGATTCACTACTAACTCTTTTTTATTTTGTCTCCATAAACTCAATACTTTTCAATTATTTTTAAACAATACTTTTCAATTATTTTCATTAATAGTTTTCACGAACCGCACACACGATTAGGTATCTCAATAATGACCTTCAGAATAGGTGCATCAACTTCTTCTCCTCTTAGATCCCTTAAAAACTCGTGTACAGCAACTAGAAGTTCAGAATTAGAGTTTCATGAGAGGCTAAAAAATGAAACCCTGGCCGCCAAATTTTGGCTACTAGAGCCGCTATTGACATGAATTTTTTTGGGTGCGTTTGGATAAGTGTATTTTAAATGTAAGGTATTTGAAATACTAGCATTTGAAATGAATGTATTTGAAATATTAGCATTTGAAATACATATAATTCAAATTCATTGTTTGGATACTCATTTGTAATTTGTTTGTATTTTGTATTTTACGATTTTCAATTTGAATTTTTAAATTTCTGGTCACTTACTACAAATTTTGGTAAATTACAGTTTGGTACCCAAATTTATTTTTTCTTACAATTTAGTACCTAAAATTTTAAAATTTTACAAAAAGGTCCTGAAATTTTGATGGTAAAATTACATTTTGGTACCTTTATATGTTTTTCCTCACACTATAGTACCTAAACTTTTCATATTTTACAAATAGGTCCAATTTTTTGTTATGAGGTATTTCAAATCACTAGTTGTTGAAATGTATTTGAAGTTGACAAAAAATACACTAGACGTGTATTTGGAAATCACCCCATGAATTTGACACAAATCCAAATACCAAATGTAATTAATATCCAAACACATGATTTGGTATTTGGAAATCCAAATCACAAATACCAAATCCAAATCATTGTATCCAAACGCACCCTTGTATTTGAAGGAGGAGGATGTATTCTTTTATAGAGAGGGGAGAATCTTTAACCCAATGGGGTAAGGAATCTTCCTCTATCTTCTTCTCCCTTGAGAAAACGGCTCAAGATAGGGTGAATAACCCATGGTTATGCACCCATCAATAACCAAATCTGGACCCTTCATTTAGAAAATCCAAATCTAAGGATGGAGAATTAAATGCCATTTTTATTTTCACTAGCTTTCTTAATTGACTCATATCTTTTTCGTTTTAACTCGGATTTTAATTCTTTTTGCACAGATGGAACGAGTTCATCGTGCTCTACAAAATGAGATCAATTTTCAATATTTTTTTAGGGGAAAAAAATATGGCCTCTCGGTACCAACTGCATACCATATGGTATCTTCTTCGTTTTTCATTCGTTTTTGAAAACGTTTGCACAGCATGGCCGAGTTCATCATGATCTATTGGATCTACAAATTTCTGGGTGAACAAATTACAAGACCAAAAAATACCACCAAATACCATACAATACCACCCTGGTACGGGGTGGTATCTTATGGTATATTATGGTATACAATGTTAAAAGTCGTAAATGACAATATACTTCTACTATCATGTATTCAATCATCCTACAGTCTTGGTTTGTTCATACCACCATGGTACGCTTTTCAAACCATAGGTATGCTCTTATTTCAATACCAGTCTATACTTTTTTTGTTCGAAAAACATATCAAAGTGGATATCATTTTGAAGAGCACAATTAATCTGATCTAACTGTGCAAAAAAAATTAAATTTCGACTTAAAACGAGTGAGAAATCGTCCGTCAAAGATTAAGGAGGGGAAAATTAAAGGCTTTCCAGGAGAGAGAGGATGCTGATGTCATGCTGATGTGGGCGGGTTACTCATAGTTACTCACCATAAAGTTACTGACTTGATCCATTCCCTGAGAAAAGAGCACTTCTTTTGTGTTCATGGATGAATAGGACTTTTGTTGGTGGTTACGAGCTATTGGAGACTCCTTAGAAGAGTTGTTTTTTTTTTTGACAAAAGATAATCTTCATTGATCAAACCAAAAGATAGTTACACCCTGGACAAGAGCCAGGCCTGAAAATCAAAAACACGACTCGCAGTCGGGTACAAAGAGAGGGTCTTACGAGCCACCAAATGGGCTACCCTATTGCTACGCCGACCTACAAATCTAACACTAAACCCTGAGCGACCTGCCAAGTGATGAATAATTTCAGCAAGAATAGCACCAATCCGACTATCACTAGCATCCGCCTGGTTGATTTTATCAATTAGAACCTTAGCATCTCCTTCCAGACGCACCTCCATGATACCCCGGTCCAGGCACCAGGTAACAGCTTCCCGGAGTACCAAAGCTTCCGCTATCAAGGGATCATCAATTCCCGGGAATTGAACCCCACCAGCCGTCAGGATCTCTCTAGCCGGAGTCATAAGAACAAACCCCCCCGCAGCGTGGGACCCCCTTCTCGTGGCCCCATCCCACATACAAATCAGCTTCTCCTCCTCGGCCAACAGCGATTGAGGCGGATGAGGAGGAAAGGACCCAGGCTGCTTATCCACAGGCAACCCAACCCACTCCTCAACCTGCTGGTTGTATTGGCGCATAAGAGCAGGTATCCCAAACTGCTTCCCCTCAAATACTACCCAGTTCCGAGACCGCCATATCCGCCAAAGGACCGCAACAACTGCCATGAGAACGGACGGCTGCCCAATCAGAGACATTAACCGCTTCAGGAACAGAGGAAAGGTTTGCCGAGGCAACCCTTCCCCCAGGGAAGAAAGCCCCGAGTAGTCCCATATAGCTCGAGCCACAGGGCAGTAGAGGAACAAATGTTCTATCGTCTCTGGCGCATCCCAGCAGACCAGACACCTAGGCAGAACCTGGACCCCTCTTTCAATGAGAGCCTCCGTCGTGGGAAGAATACGATTAAAGACTTGCCAAACAAACACCTTCAATTTAGGCGGCAGATTCGCCTCCCACAACCTGATCCAACTCGCTTTATCCATCCAGCTAACCTCCGTCCTCCACCGTCCCTTCCTTCTATCAAGGGCCACTGCCAAATGATAGGCTGACTTTACTGTGAAAACCCCATCCTGAGTATTATGCCAAATCAGCTTATCCTCAACCAGCAACCGCGGCAGGGGGATGGCTTTGATGGCCTCACAAGTAAGTGGATCCAACCACTGACCCAACTTCTGGTCACACCACCGGCCCCCTTCCGGACAGATCACTTCCGCCACCACCGGATCCCCACCAACAGGCAAGACCTGGGGGTTATACCGAGGAGGATCGAGCTGTAACTAAGGAATCCAGTTAGAGTGTAACAGGGAAGCGGATTGCCCATCACCAATTTGCCACCGCAGCCCGGCCTCCAATAACTTTCGGCCATATAAAATGCTCTGCCACCCCCAAGATGGACGAGACCGAGCCGTGGCGGAAAGAAAAGACCCATTTGGATAATACTTGCCTTTATAGACTTGCGCCAGGATGGACTGGGGCTCCTGAAGGAGCCACCAACCTATTTTAGCCAAAAGCGCTTGATTGAAATGCTCGAAACGGCGAAACCCCATTCCTCCGTCATGCTTACTCCGACACATATTTCTCCAAGACATCCATCTAATTTTCGACAGTTCTCCTTCATCACCCCACCAGAACCGGGCCACATGCCTATCCAGCAGCCGGCATAGTGAT